>JAOTON010000524.1:510000-1710000 GCA_034440635.1 Lepas anatifera | reverse complement strand
ACTGTAGTTCGAGTGGTAATGTAATAACGACATATGATTGGAATATGCCAAAGGCACCAAACATGAAGGTCAAGGTCAAAGGTCACAGATCAAGGTCATAACAGCACCTTCACGACCATTGACCCCAGGACTTTTGGGGAGAAGGCGTTACTAAGTATGACGTATGTTATGCTATGATACCATAGTTAAGGTTACTCAATGGGTCAAGGACACATGGCAGAGTCAAGGGTCATTGGTCACGGCCAAACCTCCATTTCCTGCTCAACGGTTGCGATGGTGCCAGTTATGGTGTACATTATTAGGAATATATCACTTTTGAGGCGATAGGCTTATGACCTCGAATGACATTCACCATACAATTTCAGAGCAAATTGATTTAGACCATCCTTCCAAGGCCGTAGTCCTTCAGTGCATATCCAGCCTTTTCTGCATATTCAAGGCTTTCCCAATAGGTCTCCAGCACAGGCCAGATTTGACCTTTACGGGCTCGTTTAACGCTGAAGATATTGAACTACGTCAATAAGAACTGACGGTAAAGTAGATAACCAAGGCCCCACAAACCCTCAAACCTGCGTTTCTTTCTAACCCTCTTGGTTTAAGAGATCCAGGGGGCACTATAGGATTACCCTCCACTGCGCAATGACGCCAGAGCCCTGTCCACTGCGCGTGTTGATAGGATGGGACACAAAGTTTGCTACCAGGATCACTCCGAAAAAAATTAATGGATGCAGCAGATTGCAGCGTTCTTCGAATATTCCTACCACTGCTGGGCCACGGCGAAACCAGTAAAACTGATAGTCATATGAATGAGTAAAACTGCTAGTCATGTGCGTATAAGTCATCAGCCATCTCCCGTCCTTTCCCGCCAATAACAAACACAGTTTTACGGACGGACAAATTTACTTTAGGACCTTGCGGATAGCCGCTTCTGAAAACAGCAGCAAGGACGTCAGGATCTTTCCCGTCTCATTAGTCTCCCAGGTGCAGGTACTCACAGGAGATGGTCTCGCCGTCGGAGAGGGGGCGGCCCCTGTGGCCGGCTACTCACAGGAGATGGTCTCGCCGTCGGAGAGGGAGCGGCCCCTGTGGCCGGCTACTCACAGGAGATGGTCTCGCCGTCGGAGAGAGAGAGCGGCTCCCGTGGCCGGCTACTCACAGGAGATGGTCTCGCCGTCGGAGAGGGGGCGGCCCCTGTGGCCGGCTACTCACAGGAGATGGTCTCGCCGTCGGAGAGGGGGCGGCCCCTGTGGCCGGCTACTCACAGGAGATGGTCTCGCCGTCGGAGAGGGAGCGGCCCCGGTGGCCGGCTACTCACAGGAGATGGTCTCGCCGTCGGAGAGGGGGCGGGCCCTGTGGCCGGCTACTCACAGGAGATGGTCTCGCCGTCAGAGAGAGAGAGAGCGGCTCCCGTGGCCGGGTACTCACAGGAGATGGTCTCGCCGTCGGAGAGAGAGCGGCTCCCGTGGCCGGCTACTCACAGGAGATGGTCTCGCCGTCGGAGAGGGAGCGGCCCCGGTGACCGGGCGTGAGCGGCGCGGCCGCCTCCGTCTGCTGCTCGCGACCGTCCTCGGCAGACATGCTGAGACTGCGCCGCAGGGTGGCCGCCGTCGAGCCTGCGCAACCACCACCGGCCGCACATTGCGTGCTATCGACGCGCACGAACCTGCCATCTGCCCGGCCTATCACTCACGTTTCCAGCGACGCTTGAAATGTCAGCTCAATGAAATCATTACTCGGGGACAGAATAACTGCGGTTAAGTTACAAACAAGGCTTTTTAAGGCGGCAAGGAGCCTTCAAAGCTTCTTCAGCCTGTCTAGAAACGATACAACACAGATTTAGACTTTAACTCCATCCGCTTAATTCTTAGGCGGTATTCGACTGCTGACCTGGGGACCGCTCGTTGCCGTCACTGTCAGCCTCAGCCGACTCGGGACCGTCCAGCGCCGGCTGCCGCCTGGTCAGCGTGCCGCTGCAACACGGACACGGTCAGCAGCGTGCCGCTGCAACACGGACACGGTCAGCAGCGTGCCGCTGCAACACGGACACGGTCAGCAACGTGCCGCTGCAATACGACGGTCAGGATCGTGCCGCTGCAACACGGACGCGGTCAGCAGCGTGCCGCTGCAACACGGACACGGTCAGCAGCGTGCCGCTGCAACACGGACACGGTCAGCAGCGTGCCGCTGCAACACGGACACGGTCAGCAGCGTGCCGCTGCCACACGGACAAGGACACGGTCAGCAGCGTGCCGCTGCAACACGGACACGGTCAGCAGCGTGCCGCTGCAACACAGACACGGTCAGCAGCGTGCCGCTCCAACACGGACACGGTCAGCAGCGTGCAGCTGCAACACGGACACGGTCAGCAGCGTGCAGCTGCAACACGAACACGGTCAGCAGCGTGCCGCTGCAACACAGACACGGTCAGCAGCGTGCAGCTGCAACACAGACACGGTCAGCAGCGTGCAGCTGCAACACAGACACGGTCAGCAGCGTGCAGCTGCAACACGAACACAGTCAGCAGCGTACCGCTGCAACACAGACAAGGACACGGTCAGCAGCGTGCCGCTGCAACACGAACACGGTCAGCAGCGTGCCGCTGCAACACGGACACGGTCAGCAGCGGGCCGCTGCAACACAGACAAGGACACGGTCAGCAGCGTGCAGCTGCAACACAGACACGGTCAGCAGCGTGCCGCTGCAACAAGAACACGGTCAGCAGCGTGCCGCTGCAACACAGACAAGGACACGGTCAGCAGCGTGCCGCTGCAACACAGACACGGTCAGCAGCGTGCCGCTGCAACACGAACACGGTCAGCAGCGTGCCGCTGCAACACGGACACGGTCAGCAGCGTGCAGCTGCAACACGGACAAGGACACGGTCAACAGCGTGCCGCTGCAACACGAACACGGTCAGCAGCGTGCCGCTGCAACACGGACACGGTCAGCAGCGTGCCGCTGCAACACGGACACGGTCAGCAGCGTGCCGCTGCAACACGGACACGGTCAGCAGCGTGCCGCTGCAACACGGACACGGTCAGCAGCGTGCAGCTGCAACACGGACACGGTCAGCAGCGTGCCGCTCCAACACGGACACGGTCAGCAGCGTGCCGCTCCAACACGGACACGGTCAGCAGCGTGCAGCTGCACAAGGTTGGATAAAAATGTCCAAGGGGGTTCGAATCCTGACAGGGGGCTCAGCATCCTAGGAGGGGCCAGAATAAATTTTGGGGCCTCACCGTGCAATATACATATTCGTTAAAAAAACATAAGTATCCACCATGTCGGCGTGTAAAAAAAAACACAAACAAACAAACAAAAACGTCACTGCAGAAGACGGCACAAGTCTGCCTTTTTTCTCCTCAGGAGAGTTTCTTCCATATTAAAAAGTACCTTCCGAAGGACAAAAGACTTAAAGCTGTTTTTTACTGGCAAAGAACTCCCCTCAATTGCTCAATTATACAACACTAGTTTGCTTTGAGAAGAGGGTGACGAAAGAGGGTTCGGTCCCCTTATTTTGCTTTGTGAAGCCATGGCCGGAGAATTCCCCCTGGATCTGCCCCTACACATATTCATAAATAAAATTTCTGACAAAGGATAAAGGCGACTATTACACCATACGCGGTTTTCTTGAATTTTGATTTTTTGTCCACCGCCGCTAATAAAGCCATAAGACATAAGTCCGCTAACATAAGACATAAGACATAGGTCGACAGAAGCTGCGATCAAAGCAAATTGTTTGATTAGACCTTGCTGTTTACTGGGTTCGGCCCAGTGATGGTTATATGACTTCGGTGAGGGGAGGGAAAGGAGCGAAGCCTTAGGTGGACGTTCCACATCACCTTGGAATACGCGTTTCGTGCATTCCGAGGGGTATCCTCCCGGCGAGTTTTTTTAGGGCTTTGGTGTTCTAGTTACTGGCAAAAATCCACCACAATTCGTCCAAAAGCACCGCTGCCCAGAGATGGGCGGCCATTTAGTCAAACAGAATTCTGCAGTTGCCAGCGAACGAGGGGCAAATAATGAAAGACGCCAAAAAAGGGCGCTTCCAGCAGGATCACCTTCTAAGGTCAGTTTTATGTTACCTGTACGCCACAGCTCGCACATTTTCAGGGCGTTCAGGACGCTGCACGTGCCCATATACCCCAAAAGAGGGTTGTTTCACCGGGCACTTGTAGCTTTTAACGCCCACGTTGGTCACTGCCACGAGGCGGATCCTTTTAATTCATCGCAAGCTAGGTTTAAGTCTAGTGTTATTAGGTGTGTGAAGGATCATTTGGTTTTACACCATCTACGATTACATGTTTCAGCATCTTTCTTCATGGAGTGAAGTGCTTAGATATGTTTTTAGATATGTTTATACCGCCTTTTAAATGAAACTTATACTATATTTAATCGCTGAATTATCTTTACCGCTTTTGAGAGAAGTATCGTTGTACAAATTTATCTGGCATCTTATTTTATTTTCATGTCTTACCTCGCATGAGAACTTACAGAACCACCACTGATTTCTTTTGTTCCGTGTTTCCGTCTTTTTCCCAGCCGGGCGTGGTACGACTAGCATCATGTGTTTTGGTGTTGACGTAAGGGTGCTGTGGTAGGGACCGAAGAGGGGAACACCTGACTGGCCCAATTCAAGGGGTCGCGGACCTTTCCGAGGTGTTGCATGGAAAAACAATGAACTTGCAGGACGACTTACATCATTCATTCCATAGCCTTAAAATTCAAACTTGCACTTCTGTTCAATGATGTTCAGCCAATTGAAATCTGATCGAAAAGGTGAAAAAGACACATCGACACACAGGCATCGAAAGCTTTCGTGAGCCAAGTAAATAAGATATTTGACAGGCGTGCAGTTACATTTATATATGATAGTTTAAAAAATCACACATTTTAAACAGACGTTACACTAAGTTCAGCTACAAACCTGGAAGCTCCATTTGAACCGTTTTTCTCCTCTAAATGCGCATTGATGCATAGAGCATAGAATTTGGATAAAGGCTCTTCTACACGAGAAAGTGATAAATAAACAAACACAGATCCAGGGGCCCTGGAGTTGGCCGCTGCCCCTCCCCTCATCTCATCGCAGAAGATAGTCAAACCCTTCTGCAGACACCCATAACCTTGTCTAGTTCAGTGTAGAAAAGACACCCGGGAGTATTCTTATCTAGAAATATCCCCCAGATTCTATTCCAGATTCGACAACGGATACCGCAGCACTGCTCACAAAGTAAAAAGGCAGACCCAGCAAGGCGCATCAACACAGTAAGCAGGCACTGTGTGCGAGCTCAGGAGAGCGCCGTCGGCCTGCGCGGCGCCAGTGGAGTCACTCACCCCTTCTCGGCGTCAGCGTCCTGTCTCAGCTCCGCCAGCCGCGCCGTGTGTCCTCTACCGCCGTGCCACAGGGTTAGCCGTTAGTACAGTCGCACACAAACCACCCGCCTTCACTCCAGTGGCAAAACGTCATCCAGGTCAGTACATCAACCCCGCGCCTGACATTCTCCGCATCAACCCACCTAACTGCAATAGGACTTTCAAACCCAACTCAGATGTAAGCGAAATGACATTTCGGACTGGACTTAAAATGGTATTATCCCGCGCATCTCTGCATTTATGCAACTGCAGCATCTGACTTATCAGAATTCCTGCGTAAGGCATTCCAAAAACTGCGTAATGAATTTTAGTTAGCCGAAATACGCTACCAGTTTAAAAGCAGCATTACCAATACCGATCTACCAACGTGTCCATAGCCCTGAAGCCAAGGCCTAGATTTTACTAACTGAAACTCGAAATTTCATTGGAAGGTCGCCCAAGTGTGCACGGCTCCCTTTTCGATTCGAGGACATAACACAAATCTGAGCCGAAAGACATCATGCCACTAACAGAATACTCGGCATGCAAACAAGTGGATCCCTTTCTGAGCAAGTCTCATTACCTTGCGTTCCGATTTTTCTGCACAGCAAAAAAACCGCGGAGAATCCCAGGCGCGGGCGGAGGGGTGAGACACGCAGGGGAGCAGCGTGTGACGCATTAGCGGACAGCCATGACTGGGCCAGGGCTGAAAGCTGCCGCAAAACAGCTGCGCAAACGGTGCATAGCCAGGCTCTGGGAGCAAATCGCTGACAACTACCAAGGGTACATACGTAAACATTTCAAAATCATTGCGCAGACAAATCAGCGAGTTCAAGCTAAAATCTAAAGCAGAAACAAGGGACAATATCTACTGGAGCGGCCACAGCGTACACTTGAACTGTACAAACTAACATCCCCATGTCAAATTGGTTGAGAGCTCTTCCTATTTATCGGAAAAAACTTCAGACAATGGATTAAATTTGGTAAAAAAATCAAATACGTCAACCTCGACTTTAAGGATAATATTAATTAACATATTAGGGAAATGTGTTAACATGTACTGCAAACCCTAAAAGTATTTACTAGTGCCATCCAGAACACAGGAAAAATTCATCCAGAACGATGGGTAAGATTAGTTGAAAGCATAGTGCAACTTGACAGACATGGGGATGTTAACGACATTGCTGTTTTATGTGAAACACCACTAAAAAGAAAAGCGCCCAATGAAGAGAAGACAGAACAACCACCCCTGGTACAAGCCAACTACTATCGTGCAGCCCACAGTCGGGGTTTAGTGTAAGTCGATATTTTACCTTGTTTTCAACTCGTCGTCTATGTACTGTAACAAACTCCTGTCAACGAAAGGCATATTTCAAACCGCAAACAACGGACGAGCCAAGCAAGACGCCAATAAGTCATTCACACCCTTCAGTGTGTAAAACATAGGGAAACTCTGGTATGTCTATTTCTGACCCAGGAAAGTCTTCTCTTTGTCCTCAAAGACCTAGGCGGATCCAAGGGCAGGGGGACACGGACCCCGATCGACCCAACTGCGCCCCGGGCGCCCCTTGAAGGTGCTCCGGCAGCCCTTCAAACGTTACTTCCCACCCCCACCCCCCCACCCCCCACCCCCAACAGGATGCGAGTCTTGGCGCCCCAAGATGTTTATTAATTTAGCGCCCCTCTGATCACCTTAAGGAATGGCACTCCCGGGCTAAATGGCGCCCCCTCCCGACCCAATGGCCTGGAGTTGGGATCATCCCCTCGATCCTGGATCCGCCTATGGTCGAAGATAAGCATGCTTTCGAAACCAACCCCTTGTCAGCAAAATAAAAGTAAAACAAATGAGAGCAGCAGCAGCAGAACTGGGTCACTGATATTCGGCACTAGGATGTACCACAGCAAAAGCAGTAAATCGGAGCACTTCCGGTTGCAGACAAATGTAAACACTGCTCTGATTAGCACTGAAACATTGTATCAGCCATTACGGAGAAAATCAGCCCGACTTAGTCACAGTCTAAAGAAAGAGCCGGGCCCAAAACCCTCAATGCGGGGACACTGATTAGTGGTCAAAGGATAGGTTTCTTTATAAAATGTACCGCAGCCGTTAAACAAACAATGGTACTGGAAGGTGATACTGATTTGAGTGAGGGCGAAACGGCCGTAGATAATCTCATCGATAACTTAGCGACAAATAAGCTAGGGAAAATAAGCTGAATCGCAGCGCGGATGAAGATAGGACTGGCGAGGAAAGTAGTACAAGAACGAGAGATATGGAGAAGATGGACGATCGAGTGGCGGTAAAGATGACTATGATATGCGGTGAGCTGGGTAGAACGAAGAGTGGCCAACAGAGTAAAGTTTCTCCATGGAAATGGCTGGAGTTGGTGCCGGGGCGGCACAACGCTGTACAAATAGTTAGATACCCTTACAGAAACAAAAGGCATCCATTGGAAATTGCCTGGAGCCAATCTTCGGACCATTTTTTCAGGAATTCTTCCAGGCTACATATGGATTCAACGCCCCTAAAATCACAAACCAACCAGATTTGAAAGCGAAAAAAATGGTTCGGTGCAGATGCATAAACTTTTTATCGCCTATGGCGGAATAGCCAGGGTGGCACTACGCGCAGTCACCGTCTTCACTCAAGAAAACAGTTCTGCGAAATAGCGGCCTCAATATGAGAGGCATCATCCCAAAAGTTCCATATATGAATCAAATTCAACACGGGGAATCAGAAAATGTTCTTGTTACAAATATTCAAGATTCATGTCCATACCTGTGACTTTGAGGAAGAGAGGCACACAACAGGGAAAGTTCGAGGTTTTTTGCGCTACTGTCAAAAATGATAAGACTTCGAAAAAAGTTACCAGTTGCCAACAAATGCACTAAAAAACAACAGATTAGTGTCCTACGCCATATAAAAACTTTCGCTAAATACGAAATAGTCCAACACAGTCAATGGAGGCCATCTTGAAATTGAAGATAGTTACTGAGTTTTGTCAAAACCGGAATCCCCTAGCATTATATCCCCACAACGGATATAAAAATATCAGCAAATATAGTATAAAACAAGAAACCCAAACGGACCCGACAGCTTGTCTGGGAAAGTTCCAGTTCCGCAGCACGCCCCTTGGGGTTTTAGGGCGCCTTCAGCTCCTTTGCCATTTCGGTAGTACGCCCTCTGCAGGCGCCTGGACGAAGAGCGCTTCATGGAAAGACCAAGGCATCTACTACCAGAGTGCTTCCAGGTGGGCCCCAAAAACTGGACCCGAACAAACTCCAGCCCAGACCACTCCCAACATAGACCACGAATTCGGACATGCATCCTGCACCAAACGCCCCGAGGACAGCGACAGGCGTGACGAGACCGTCCGCATTCCACCCAGGCAAAAGACACTACGTAAAATTTTCGCCGTATTTAAACAATGGACCAATAGGTGTACGGTTTTACAGATGTTGGAGGCGCAGCTTCGGGAAAACATTTGTCTTATCTAATCATTGGATACTCAAAGTTGTAACACTTTCAATTGTTTTTAAAAATTCATTTCATAAACAGATATGCTTCTCCAATTATCCAAAACACTGTACTTCGGTGTCCGTTTTGATGGCCTTGCTGTTAGTGCCAAGAAAGTCACTTGCCGCCAGTTGCACCCCATACCGTGTCGTTCAAAAATGCATTATTTGTCATTTCAGAGGAAGAAACTGCAGTTTTCTATTTACAAGATAATTAATTCAATTCTAGACCCCATAAGTCATTTATTTCAAGTTCTAAGATGCAAAAATCAATGAATAAAAAGGGGTGCCCTGGAATCAAACCTTTGTCATCTTTAACCGCCGCCACAGGGCGCGCGTAAATCTATTCGCGCCGATTCGCGCCAGTGTTTGCCGCCGTCAACTCCCGATATAGTATTTTCTGGCAAGCATCACACAACAATAATTTAAACCTCAGCTTCGAAAAACATGTACATTTTTCTTTCGATTATTTTTCAGAAAATAGAGAAAATATCTGATGGCCGATTTATATCTTCGCACCTCACTCGTGCAGGGACAAGGGAAGGCTCGCGTCAGCGCAGAAACAGGTCAGGTCAAATCAGCGCGGCAACAGGTCAGGTCAAATCAGCGCAGAAACAGGTCAGGTGAAATCAGCGCGGAAACAGGTCGGGTCAAATCAGCGCAGACACCCACGGTCAGCACAGACCCCCCCCCCCACAGCAGTTTCGCTTATTTTTGCAAACTACCCGCATAGTCAGGATCTGTATGAAATTTTGGAGAAGCAGCGAAATCCAGAAGATTCCCGCGTGCAATGGTACAAAACAGGTACTCTCGGAGCAGCGTGGCTATGTGAATAACTTCGGAGGCACGAAGCTGGCACTGGCAGTAAATGGCGCAAGCATTTAGCAAGCTGGCAAGTGCATAAAACGCGGTGATTCGTATGTAATTTTTTTGCAATCTCTGCTGGAGCACATCACATTAAAATGGGCTGGCGGCGCAGTTCGGGCAAGCCGCTAAGCGTAAACGTTCTTCCACCCACTAGGTACTTTCTTTCCGGTCGTCTTTAGTCTTTGAAAGCACAGGATTATGGCTCGTGCCCGTCTAATTTCCCCAGCCTCGATGAACAGTATAGGACACAAACTGTTATAATACTAAAATGCATAAACCCAGGTTCGCTGACGCATGTGATAACCAATTATTTGCGCCTCTCACCATCCTCCAAACTATTATTCGTTTGCAACTTGAACCACTTCAAAAAGTCGCTTTTGGCACATGAGCTCGCACCTGCGCCTCGGATTAAATGGCCGACAAGGACTCGGAAGTAGCAGGGGGGGCGAAAGATGAGTGGATGCCCCGCCCAGGGTAGGTGTGATTGAAGCCCTTGGCTCCCGGTTGAAAGTGGAGGACCATTACTTCGTGAAAGAGGCTACACTTGATGGCCAGCTCGCACAACCCATGCCGTCTTCGACGCCTTCAAGTCGCCCCAGCCTGAGCGTGCGGCCCTGACACTGCTAGACTTTCACAAGGCTTATGACCGAGTATGGAGGGCGGCCCTCTCGCCAAAACGCACCACCTCGGCATCCCGGCGGACGCCGTCAGTTGGGCGAAGAGCGTCTCGTGTGACCGCAGTGCTATAGTGAGGTGGGAGGACGGGTCTCGTGATGGTGGATTTTCCAGCAGTGTCTGCCCCAGGGATCCGTGCTGGCCACCTCCTCTGGCTCATCTACGTCGACAACATAGAAAGAGACATCGCCGACGGCATTAGTCAGCCTGCCCACTGAAGTGGCCTTCCTGGCTGCGGACAGGGGCGTCCGGGGCTGCAGTGCTACCCTGAAGCCCGCTCTGGACAGTGTGGAAACTTGGAAGAAAAGACTGCAGCTGCTGATAAGTAGGAAAACGTGCGTCTCTACCATCTTCACCCTAACCCACAGGTAGACAAGAGGCAAAATCAGGCCGAACTCTGGACAAACCCTTGAAGTACGATGGGAACCCAACCTTCTTCAAACGCGTCTATGACGACCAACTCACGCTCTCCAGCCATGTTGCGGCACTCAAAGTGTATGGTCAAGAGACAGCGGTTGCAAGCACTAGTAGGGAAGAGTCACAACGCCCACCAGCGCACCCTTCGTATAGCCTACATGGCCTACGTCTACGGCATCTTCGACTACGGGGCCACCATGTATTTTGCTCATGCGTCGCCAGTGGTCAGAGCCGTCCGCCTAGAGGCGGAGTAGAAAAAAACCTCACAGGAGCTCCCACAGTTGAGGCCGGCCGGCCTCCCTCCCTCCGCCAAGCAGGGCAAGGAACTGACGGCGACGGCGGTGAGCAGGATGAGCCGCCTGTCCGCGACGGTCTCAGCCCACCAGCTCTATGAACCACAGCCGTGACCCCGGTTGCACTGTTGGACCCACGAGGCCTGGGGGCATGCGTGCGTGGAAGCGCGGGAACGCGGCGGAGAGGTGCCGGAGTCCCCTGACCCTGACGCAGCGATGTCACACAGGTCCTGCATGCATTGCACGGCCGACTGGGTTCTGGGTGAGGCTTACACAGAGGTGTTTCCAGCGGAACCTCTTGCGCTTGCTGTGTCCCCTCCCCCTTAGCCGCCCTGGGAGCCACACGAGGGCGCTGAGCGTTTCTTCATCGACTTTCAAGAGAGGGCAGAGTCCGACATCCCGGAGAGGACAGAGTCCGACAACCCGAGAGACAGGGTCCAACATCCCGGAGGAGACAGGGTCCGACTCACCGGAAAACACCGGCGAGATGCGCTGAGGGAACCTCATAGCCTGGACCGATGGCTCGGCCCGACCGATGCAGGCAACCGACCCGGTCACCCAAAATCCAATTATTTGAAACAACTATCTTGAAACTATGAAGAAAAGGTAGCAGGCGGCACGGTTTCGCTTCGATGTATTTGCCTTGAACAAAAGGAGCAAGGGAATGATGGGAAATATGCGCGGAATGAAGTGTGCGAGACATGGCATTTACTGCATTTTCCAGAAGTTACAAATGACCGATGAAGCGCACGGTGCCCTCCGACGCAGCCACCAAAAGACAAATTTGGGATGAGCGTGCACAGATAAATAAATACGTAGGAATGTGCAAAGAAGCTCGATGGCATGACTAAAAATCCCAGGAATCAGCTGATTTAACGTTAAATGTTGCGAAAGTGTTTTGTGCTCTTATGCGCGCGGGTGAGAAGAATTTCCATCAATGTCAAAAATGTATAGCGGGAGTTTCGTGTTAAACTTGACCGAGAAACTGGACCATGTTTTGTCTTTAACAGACTGAATATTACACATAAATAACGAGCCTAGATTCAACAAGTTTGGAAAAAGTATAAGGACACAATTTCAAAAGCTAAATAATAAAACGGATGAATTCTGAGTGAATTCTGTACTACGCGGTCACTGACAGACTAGGTGTAGCCGTGGCAGCGGGCGATTTGACCCTGAGTAAGCGCCGCTTCCCACAACACGGGGTTAGTAGACACGGGTTAGGCTCGGCCGCAGCCGGATTACGTACGGCAGCGAGAGCTTAAGCAGGTCAGCGCCCGAGAGCTCGCGTCCGTTGGGGCTGAGCGTGCTAGCGCTACCACTGCTGTGGGTGCACGCTTTGTGTTCGAACAGTGGAGGGCTGTGCCTGATTCTGCCGACGAACGTGCAAGGTTAACATGCGCTCTCTGCGCTGGGACGCGGTGCGCCGGCAATGGCATGGCGGCTATCAGGGCTATCCAGAGAGCCGTCATAAATTTATTTGTGTGGGTGAGGGGGCAGACCCGGCGATAAAAGCCGATGTCTTCTTCTCAGTCAGCCATGTAGGGCAATACAAGCCTTTTATATAAAACAACACATTGAGCATAAACAAATCCGGAAGAAAGCATTTTCCTCCTGAACTTATTTTTAACGATTTCAGGGCTCGTAATTACTTATTAGACGGACAGAGATCGCCTCTGAGGGTCACGGACTGGCTGCGGTTAGCCGAGAGGAGCTGGTCCCGATGCCACGCCCCGCCTGCTGTGCTGGTGACCGTCTCCACAGGCACCCGCCGGTGACAACACTGCCATCCCACTCAGACCACACTGTGCACCACATGCCCTGCTTCCCTAACCCGCAAACTCAGGGGCTTTTTACAAACAAACTCGAATTAAACAACACCGAATCTGTCTTCTACTTTTCGAGAAATACGTTATGGCTTTTTGGAAATCTATATTTTTTTATACCCCCGAATACCACCGAATACACGGATCAAATATAAAAATCGCCTTTGCATTCTATGAGATACCAATGACTTTTCAAACCATATTGACTCTAATTTTGTAAAAGTTGTTCAGCATTTTAAGGCAGTGCACATAAAAAACTCATAACCTGTATAAGCCCATGCAAGTCTACAGGGTCCGTGTGCATGAAGCAGCATGGTAATTTCGCTCCCGAACGAGGGAAAACGTGGAACAGTGTGCTGGTGCCAGACTGCATCCTTAAGCTCCAGTTGTGTTTACCAAACCGCCAGCTGATAGGTTAAGTGAGTTAATACACAAAGAGTTGAAGGATGGCTGTAATGAAGGCTTCTGAATGACACTGCGGTACATGGTAAACATATCGTGACCAGCAAGTGGAAGTCGATCATTTCGCGAAAACCTAGAGACACGCAACAGTCATATTTAGCACAGCTAACGGCACTCTGATGTGTTTGAATTGTGAAAAAATAACGTTTTATGTTATTATTGACATAATTATTAAAGCTTAGTCAATATTAAACATTGACATTAACGCTTTATGTTAAGATTATGGAAAGTTAAACCATCTTCGTTTTCCTTCCGCAAACAACCGGACGTGCCACATTCCTATTCTTCAGTATGCATCAAGAAAATCAAGCCCAAAAACAAAAGCCATCACCAAATAAAACAAGCCGACGTAGGCTGGAGAAGTATAGAGCTAATACCACGGACAAAACCTCCCATGGTCTACATCCAAAGGCAATGTGGCACCTTTCTAATGGGGTTTGAACTGAGATCATCACGCAATGAAGCCTACCGGAAAACCCCAAGTTTCTCTTCTTTATTTTGTCGCCGGATTCATTGTTTGCAAAGAAACAGTGTGCACATTAGAGCGAGAATATACCTCAAACTCCCTAACGTGTCCCAGCCCTGAAGCGTTTGCCGCCAGCCATCAGGCCCATATGGGAACAGGGCTTAGTAGTATGGATGCATTCTACTAAGTCATATGGGGACAGGGCTTAGTAGTATGGATACACCCACTAAGCCATATGGGGACGGGGCTTAATAGTATGGATACATCCCACTAAGCCATATGGGGACGGGGCTTAGTAGTATGGATACATAATACTAAGCCGTACTAGTAAGCCCCGTCCCCATATGGTCCTGATGGCTGGCGGAGGCGGAGAGTGCTTCAGGGTTGGGAAACGCTAGGCAGCTTGGGGTATACTAGTAAGCCATACTACTAAGGAGAAGACTAAAACAATTACTACGATTATGAAAGGCTGCTTTCCAGCAGAAGGTGAGTTCTGTTTCACTCTACGCGACCGTCCATTTCCAATTCCAACGAAGGCGCCATATTCCTTTAAAATGCTCCACACTTTCCGACGGCTCCTAAGTCAGCAAAGCGAACTAGACCCCCAGGCAAGCGTGCCACATGCGGCTGGGGGAGGCGCGGCGGGCCGCCGCTGGCCCACTCACTTGTCCTTGTTAGCGTCGGCGTAGACGCCACTCCACTGGAAGAGCAGCTCCTCCTGCGGCGCGTTGTCGCCGTGCTGCGACTGCGGACGAGGCGGGGTGCCCGGCACCTGGGGTCAGTTCAGGCACACAGACAGGGTACCCGGTAACGGCCGGGACGGGAGAGGGCACCCTCTCAGACAGCACAGCAGCGTCCACCAACAGACATACAACCGACTGGGCCGGCACATTCACACGGATACGACTCAACTGAGAAGGGACAACCCTGCTGTGAGAAGGGTTGTGCACTGCACCCTAATCTACCGCCACTGGACATTAGGGTGCAGTGAATATGAATAAAAATTACTTTGGATCAAAACTGTGCACTATTTCTTGTTGTGTCCGGCCTTTATTAACATGAAAATAACCTTTTTGGGGAAGGTTGGGCCTACCTCTGTGAGCGGAGGGCGCGCCTCCAATAGTAGTCCGTGCCAAACCTTGGGGACCTACCTCTGTGAGCGGAGGGCGCGCCTCCAATAGCAGCCCGTGCCAAAGCTTGGGGACCTACCTCTGTGAGCGGAGGGGTCAGTGCCAAACCTTGGGGACCTACCTCTGTGAGTGGAGGGCGCGCCTCCAATAGCAGCCTGTGCCAAAGCTTGGGGACCTACCTCTGTGAGCGGAGGGCGCGCCTCCAATAGTAGTCCGTGCCAAACCTTGGGGACCTACCTCTGTGAGCGGAGGGCGCGCCTCCAATAGCAGCCTGTGCCAAACCTTGCGGACCTACCTCTGTGAGCGGAAGGCGCGCCTCCAATAGCAGTCCGTGCCAACGCTTGGGAACCTACCTCTGTGAGCGGAGTGCGGTCCAGTTCCAGTCGGTCCGGCGAGAGCTGAGAGCTCTTGGGACTGCCAACGCGGTTGAAGCTGGTACTGCGCACTGACAAAATATGGTACCGTGTCAAAGCTCGCCCGGCTGTCAACAGTGGCAATCGTAGTGCCTCACTGCGCTGGTCTTAGGAGCGAGTGCGTGCGCATTGTAATATGGTGATTATCAACGTTTCGTAAAAATCATCTTTCACATTTTCCAGTATCAGAACCATACCGTTTATATAAGTGTATAATTAATGAAAAGATGGCATAGTATGGTGCACATATACGACACGTTGAGGTGGGACTACTCAACGTGGTAAACTCTAACCTAAAGGGACGGTGTGGATGGCGGGGCTGAGGGGGATGGGTACACTCACTGCGCACTTCGGAGCGGGAGCGGCGCGGTCCAGTCGGTTGTCGGGAGGCGATCCTCTGTGGCACGTTCATCACCGCCTGAAAACAACCACATTCTCACCAGCTGCGCATCATGTGATGCCTGTTGAAAAGCTACCCTACCAAGCGTACAAGCGTTTGCGACGAATATAACAGGTAGTCACCCCGGGACCCGGCTGGTGCTCCCTTTAGTACATCAAAGCCTGAAAGTCGGTGATCGTTCATAAAAGGCTGGGCTCATCGGAATTTCATGACAAGTCAGAAATATTTACATCAAAGGTTTAATCCACAGTTCGAACAATACACCCAATGTTTGCACCGAAAGCTTTCGGGACTCTGCCTCGGCAACCGTGGGGGCGGGAGTACTTACCCCCTCCTCGTCCGGCTCCAGCTCCTGGTGCGAGTAGGCCCGGGAGGGGTTGCGGTGTTTGTCCAGCAGCTCCCACATCAGTCGGATGTGCAGGTGGCCCAGCAGGAGAGGGTGCTGCCGGACGACCGGCATGTGCACACAACTGCACCTAGGGTGTCCTTTCGTTTTCACATTAAAGCAGAATCAGACACATATATGTTTCATTAGGGCAGGTGAAAATCCACTAATTTTCTCCGATGCAACCAGAACTAGATTTTCCCATTCACCTTGTTACAGATTTACCCATTGATGCGACAATATAAGTGTGGTGCACATTTTGCTTTTCTGAAAATTCATTGAAGTCGTGTCACACCTGCAATTTTCCGCCCAGGAAAGAAACCCCATGCCTGTGCTAAGCTCCGGTCAATTGTTAGACGGGCTCGCGATTGCAATCCTCTAGTTTGATTGGGTGGAAAAAACAATACGAGAGCGTTTTGCTCTCCAATGGAAGTGGGTCTGGCTTTAGCTGACGACTGCTGAGGGGGTGGGGGAACATCGCTGGACATCATTACAACATATCCTTCTTCCTTCAGCGGCTCAATTTGCCATGTCGGGTCGATCTTGCCATTAGATGGCATTACATGCTAAAGGATGATAAGATGATATGCAAAGGAAGAGTGAAAGGCAAAGCAAATTTGCAATCAATAATAAAGTGGACAGTTGAGTGGTATTCCTTGAGTAGGGGCATTCCAGGACAAATCGACAAATCGATGGGTTGAAATAACACCCTCATATCTCCGATTTTGATGAAAATTTGGGACTAGGGTTCTCAGTGGCGCTGAAAACGACTGTGGTATTTTTAGTCTCGTCCGGATAATGGTTTCGAAGTTATAGCCTCGGGCAATCCAGCATCGGACGCGTGCATCGTACTTTTCACTTGAGTTTTGAGCGATTTAAATCAAAGGTATTCCTTCAAGAGGTTACATGAAAATAATTACAACAGACTGAACAATACAAATATATAAGTTTGATTATATTAATTGGCAAGAATATGTATAAAATATAACTCCAAACATTTCCAAAGATAAGCATACACATTTTCTATGTTTTTATTTCCTTCAAAACTACCTCATGTGAAAGAGCATTGCTTAAAATACATATAACGCCAATAAAAAGAATGGAGACTACAGAGCAAAATCAGTAACGAGCGCCGCAGACCAACCCCAACACCGTCGCCGGCCACTCAGCCTGCAGTCGGCACGCCGCGTAGACGCATCCGGTTGGAAGTGGGGTAACGGGGAGGGGAGAACTGAGCAAGACTGCGCTTCGGTGACATTGCGAATGAACTAGATGTGGTGTGGAGGCTACTATTGCTAGCAGAACAATTTGAGCCGTTCCGAAAAAAATTGAACGTATTACCGGAACATTTGGAACAATTCCGACACTATGGTGCATTAATTGCTGGAAAATGTAGTGAGGGGGATAATGCGTCAGAAGCCGATTACTACTGTTGTCTTAGGTTTTTTTAGATAGTTTTCTTTTTGTACCCATACCCTAAAAAAGTTTCATGTATTCCAGTTCAATTTATATTAAAAAGCACACATCATAAACACAAAGCCACATAGTGTCCACGGCGACAACTGCTTTTCGAACATATAAGATTAAGACATGCTGCTTTATTTAAGATCTGACCCACGGATCGGAAGAACGACTCCATCACATGGTGCCATTGAACTTCACGGATTCAATTTGAAACTTGAACCTTCTGTACCTCATCATTCGAGAGCTCATGGACAATTTAAGTATTTGAATTAACCGGTACGAACTTGTGAATCTTCAATGTTCCTTTTCTCGCGACTGCCTTATCGAAGCGTTTTCTGAGCTCAGTAGCTAATTCGAGTACTTTTTGGTGAAACATTTTCGGTAGAGATCAAGGCAAGGAATGAAAGACTGCTTTCCGTGTTCCCTTCCAAGCATGGTTGCTGAGATCGTAAAGGGATGGGTATCCCTGCCAGAAAAGGTGACCCGGGGCCTCATACCGGCGCGTGTTAAAAAGCACACTGGAGGGGAGCCTCGGAGGACCCCACCTACTTTTTTCTAGGTGGCCGGAGAACCCTTCGTGGCCAAAAAAACGTTATTTCGCTACTCTTCAGAATATTCAATGGCACGTCGATTGGTCAAATAACCATGAAAATTGGCCCCCATTTTGTAATTATAGGCTTCAAAGTTAAACCCTTTATTTTGAGATCGCTGCGATCGCGCGGTTGCACCAGTTCGCGTGCATCAAAGACCCACTGACAACGTTATAGCGCCATATAAAACGGGATTATATGTCAAGTTTGCCCCTCATGAAGGTCAATGTCACAGTTCAAGGCCATACCAACATTCTCAAAGTCATTGGTCCGGTGCTTCCGGTCGCATGGCGTTACCCAGTATGACGTATCTTATGCTACGACGTCATAGTTAAGATAACTCAATGTAAAGTTCAAGCTCACAGGTCAAAGTAGAATCTCATGGGTAAAGTTCAATCTTCATTTCCCGTCCAACGGTTGCTATGGTGCTAGTCATGGTGTAATTAAAGGGAATATGTCATATTTTGACGTCATAGCTCATTGACCTTGAACGACCTTAACCCCAAAAACTAAGTTTACATTTCTTGGGACGTTTTCACTATGACCTTGGTCTGTTTTTAGTAGATTCTGAACTTCTTTGCGCTTAATCACGGCATTTCCGAATGAATACCCAGCACGGCTAATACTTGACCTTTATGGCCTCATTTGAACTCAACGATACTAACCTAGGTCAATTAAGATCGGTCATAATATAGATTTCAATAGTTCCCACCCAGTCCCCAACCGCAGTTTTCTAAGCCTCCTATTTTCCGAGAGCTAAGGGGGCCTACCAGTCCCCCCTCCAGTGCGCGTAAGTGTCGGACGCCTCTCCAGTGCGGGTGTTAAGTAATGGGATATTGATTACAATATATTGTTTTAAATAAATCCTTACCATCATGTCCGACCAATTCCACCACTGACACCATTTTCGTGAACAGAGACGTTTGATAGTTGCAGCGACGGCGGGCCGCACTGGCGCACGAACGTCACAAAAGTGGGGATCGGGACGTTTGGGAGCTCAGATCTCGCTTTCTGTTTAAGTCTCCATTCTTTTTATTTCTAAATCTTATAGAGAAAAGTATAAAGAGTAATATGAGCCTCAAAAAGTTTAAAGTAAGTAATAGGAAAATAGTTTTTAAAGATTTTGAAAAATTTAAAAATGTATAATGTATCCAAAATTTAATTTTTTGAATTATATTTCTCATGAGCCAGAATGTGTAATTCGTCCTTAAGATACCTAGATCAAGTTTTTGTGGCATTTGTAGAAGCATACAGGTAAAATTTCGTTTTTTTTAAAAAGGCATGCAAGTGGGTATAGTCAAAATGCCTGAAGCTGTAATTTTCAAACCGTAAGTCAGGGAGGAAAATAAATACGAAAATCGTCACCAGCTCCATCAATAGCACCACGACAAAAAATAGGCACCGAAATCTGCGACATGAGGGTGTTATCGACTTACTAAGATGTTCCGGCCTCCGAACCGGAAATCAAAAAACGAAGATTTTTAACGATTCATTCTAAAAGGCATTTTGTGTGAAGCCAATTCGAGGTCGCTATACTGGACTGAGAATTATTGATATTTACTCCACGATTCTGATGAAGGGCTGTGCCCGAATATATAATCTTCAGTGTTTTTGCATTTCCGGATCGAGGGAGAGGCCAGGAACATCTTAGTAACTCATCATCATGCTCCTCGCCGCAGCACTTCAAAACTTATCAACGTGTTATCGACTTGTCGATTTGTCGTGGAATGCCCCAGTAAAGGATCATCGACTGACCTGGAACTGCTTCACTGGGCGAGAACTGTGCAGGCCTGACTACGGCCAAGAGATATGGGCGAGTTTTTTCAACTGATCAGCTGGTAGAAAACAATGTCCATTTAATCCATATCAAAACATTATTAAAATTACAACATTATTATTTTGGTGCAGAGGGTAAATGTGTTTCTTCCGATCCCAAGACATAGACAGCCCCAAATTTTACTGACGCCATATGGGGACAGCCCCTAATCCTGACAATTTGAACTTTATAATAGATTGTCAGTTTCATCGTGTCCCGCGAATTCACTGATTTGCAGTTACTTGATATGATACTACGTTTTACTGGGGTAGAGAGAAATACTTTTCCCATAGTCTCTTCACTTCTGAGCTGATACGTGCTAACCTCTTCAAAAGCGGGTGCGGACGGAACCACTGGTTTCCAGCATGTTCTTTACCATTTTGTTCGGTATCCTGATAGTGACGTATCGGCAAGAAGTGTTTGTGGAGCTGTGGGCGGACCTGGCCTCTATTGCTATTGCTGTCATACTGCAGTTGTTGCCAGAACTCCTCCTTCAGTCCCCATCCAACCATTCCAACCAGAACCACGCAAGACACGCAAAACGCCCACTAAAAGCTCAGGGAGACATGACAGGGAAAAGTCACCAGCAGCCCCGGCGGGCCTGGAAGACCTGCACCGAGAGTAGGCGACAACTGGGTGTGCACCGTGAGAGAACACGGGGAATACATTGTTCCGTACCCTGGGGCCGCAGAAAATGGCAGGAGAACAGACCGCGAGGAGATCAAGAGACGAGCCTTTCAGAGGTGTATCTGTTCACCGTCTCAGGCCCGGAACATCTACTTCAGTTGAGTCAGAATCGGAGCCAGTTTCTAAGCTGTGAGTCAAAGTTGAATCGACAGGACACCTAAATTTTACAACATATGTGCCCCAAAGACTGGCTTCTAAAAGAAAACTAGCGTTTTGAGACATTCCATTTGGTTATTTTGCGATAATAGATAATTCATCATTTTTATATCAACACAAGGCTCTGTGAGTATGGAGATGCAGTGGCCCAGTGGTAGCGCCATGGGATTCAAAGCCCTGGCCCCGGTTCGAATCCCAGGCGGCCGGGAGCAGTAAAAAGGACATCCTGGTCCGGTGAGAGCCGGCGACGCCGGATGAGTGCGCAGTTGGTGCGTCGTAAAGCCTCAATGCCTCCTTCCCAGTGAGTCAGAAATGGCAATACATGAAGCGAAAAGGCTGGTGCGCCCCAGAGCCCAATAACTAGCTTTGAGCTACTTTCGGCAAAGCTAAAACCATTTCAAAATGTTTTATCACTTTGAGAATTGCTTTAAAGTATTAATGGAGAAAACCTAGTTTCCGTTACGTTTAAAATGAGTGCATTTTCACCTACCCTAACATATTACATGCCCCACAATTAGTTTGCAATAAGCTGTATGCAAAGCGTAATTTGCAGCAGTATCTGTTTAAACTGGCCAACACAGTACCCATACGCCCTGGAATAGCTAGGGCAGGAATTGGGGGCAGAGTGGACCTGGCCCGCGAGCCGGATTCGAGCTCACTTCTTATTGGGTTTTTAACAATACTTTAAGAAAGACAGACCAGAGAGGAGGAAGTACGGAGACATCGGATTGAGACACCATTGCCACACCAGATAACTCCATACAACATCCATATGGTGGTTCCCATCAGGTGGCTCATGAGTGAATCAAACTGACCAATCGCGAAAGGCTGAAATAGGGGAGGGGGGGCGATCAGACAAATTTGCAACTAGCAACTGCGGAAGGTAACACAGGGATCCGATTAGTTGTTGGCTCCAGAAGGGACGAATCAGCAGGCGGTTGAATAGTGACTGCCCTCACTTTTTGCCGGTGGCTAAGGTTGTGAGAAAGCGTTTCTCAAGAAAGCATTGTATCCTTTCCCTAGCGCATTTGAAATATTCCAATGACTTCGTTGCCTACCAATACCAGTAGCATGGAAGCGTCCCAGATCCTTCGTTTAGATGCGAAGCTCCAGCGCCGTAATACCCTCGATATACGCTCACCAGGCCGCTGAGGTCACCTACCTCGAGCAGCCGGTCGGCGGTCGGCCTTTTCTTCGGGTTCTTGGTGAGCGCTATTTTGACGAAGCTGTGCAAGTCGGCCGACCACCTGTTCTTGTCCTTCAGCTGCGGAGGCTTGAACCCGGACTTGCTCATGAGTACGAGCGCCCGCATGGGGTGCAGGTCGAACATGGGCGGCTGCAGCTCCGCCAGTTCGATGGCCGTGATGCCCACTGCCCAGACGTCACACTGCTGGTTGTAGCCGCCCTTCCGCTCCACTGCTGCCACCTGTCGCACACCGGATGAACTAGAGAGAGCACAAACGTGGAAACGACGGCATCACAAGGGAGCATCTTAAAATGTTGGTAACGGCGACAACCTCCACACTGGCAAACTTGAGATGGCCCTGGCGAGCTTTCGACGGGATGGAGTAACTGGTCTTGACACTGATCCCGGCGGAAATCAGATACTTCTAAAGGCATCAAAGCCCGGGACATAGATGGTGATGGACGTGTTGGATCTGGGATGGAAGATTCGGACCAGTTCAGGGAGGCAATCCATCTCAATTCAAATAAGTTATCGCTTTTGAACTTATTAATGAGCTGCTACTCGCATGTTGCCAAATAAAAAATCCGTCAATTAAATGTAAGGCAGGTATACTTACTAAAAAGTAGTTGACATCCGAGAGATTCCAAGCACAGGCTCCGTTCGTTCCGACAACGTCTCGTTCGGTACCAGCATCCAGCCGGTAACGAACCACACCACTGAACCGCATCACTCCGGTAACGAACCACACTAATGAACCGCACCAACCCGGAAACAAACCACACTAATGAAACACATTCCCCCGGTAACGAACCACACTAATGAAACTCATTCCCCGGTAACGAACCATACTAATGAAACACATTCACCCGGTAACGAACCAAACTAATGAAAACCGTTCCCCCGGTAACGAACCACACTAATGAAACACATTACCCGGTAACAGACCACACTAATGAAACACATTCCCCCAGTAACGAACCACACCACTGAACCGCACCAATCCGAAAACGAACCACACTAATGAAACACATTACCCGGTAACAGACCACACTAATGAAACACATTCCCCCGGTAACAAACCACATCAATGAATTGCATCAACCCAATAACAAACCATACCACTGAATTGTTATCACCCTAATAACAAACGATACCACTAAATTGTTATCACCCCAATAACAACCCATACCACTGAATTGTTATCACCCCAATAGCAAACCATACCACTGAATTGTTATCACCCCAATAACAAATCACACCACTGAACAGTGTCCTGAATTTGAAACTTTTTTAAGAAAAACCTCAAAGTCGCGGCAATCGGTCAACACGTGCATGACCAGCATTAGGTCACCACAGCGTTGATACGCCGGAGGACCATCACCGCCAAGGTCGTGCGAGTGCGTGACGCGCGTATGACCTATAGGGGACAGTATGTGTTGCGCCCCTCTAAGGAAAACCACTTCCTAGACGAATGCCTCCTATTTGACCTCGCTACTGTGGATTAAATTACAAAATCTGATAATTTTTTTGTTATTAACAAAAATTCCTGACCTGAAAATAGAATGTTCTAAGAGTGAATTCCGATTTCAGGGTTATGCAATTTCCGAGGGTTATGCAAAGGGTGCATTTGCCAAAGTGTGAGGGTAACTGCGCCCGGGGAGGGCGCATTTAGATTTAATTGGGCCCTTCCCTCATACCATGTTCATTCAATGGCACGGCAAAAATAAGCATTAGTGTAAGAACAAATGGGGCTCCGGTACCTCCCAAGCTTTTCATCTGGAGGGCCTGAAAGTCATTTTTATATCAGAGCGGCACGCCAAAGTCAGTGGAGACCATACCCTGGGCTGCTTCTTTGGCACGTCGGTCAGCGCATTCATTGCCACGTATCCCCAGATAGCTAGACACCCACGAGATCGCAACGTTTTTCCCTAGCAGTGTGCTCTAGAGAGCCTGCGTCTGATAAATTCTAAAATATATGAAGATATCTGGTGAGTTTCAAACGCACTAAGTGCTTGTAGGGATGAAAGCGAGTCTGAAAAGATTACGCAACGACGTGGTCTGGAGCGGAAAATATGGTCCATGCAGCGAAACAAAGCTTACAGCTAAGCAGCAAAAACCGATGCAGTGACAGGCAGTGTAAATGGTCTTTCCAAATTCTCGCTCACAAGCGCGCACCTGGTGTCATTTATACTCCATGTGTAAAATGCGACGTGCTCTGCGTATGTGTCGTGAAAATGGTGTTGCATACCTTAACCGCTACCTATGCATAAATACCAGTACCTCCATAGATAAGGCATTGCCGCTTCCTCGATAAATGGATGACAATAACTACTACAGAACTAATAGCAATGTATATTGTGCACGCAAAACCTCAGAAAAAATTCAATAATTCATCAACATTACGAAAACCATCTTAAATGAAGAGGAATTACGAGTTTTCCTCCAATTTTTTTCAAAGTCAGCAAACTAAGGTCATTCCTCAAAGCCATTGACTTGGCCTGAGGCTGTAACTTCTATCTTAAGTAGAGTTCTATATACCGTGGTAGACCACTGGACCCGGGAAGGTCGCACAGCTGTTGAATTTGCTAGTTGCGTTTGCACAGCTGTTGGGTTGAGACAGCTGCTGAGTTTGAATCTTCATAATTGGTGTGTTTAAAGGGAGTGTCCCACTTTAATAATGGGTTTTGAACTGAGATAGCAGTTTTGTAGAGCGTGCTGAAAAACCACTATTGTCATATCTAATTTCACCCAAAGCTCTCCGTAAAAAATTTCCGCAAGCTTTAAAGTTCAAAGTAAAGGACCTTAATACCTAAATAATTTCAAAGCCTGAAATTTTCTTGTAACCTTCCATATACTTGCCATACTGATCGATCGCAAGACCTAAGCCCCGCCCACTTACTAAAAACAGCATGATAGCCAAAGAAACGGCATGTAACTGCCTGTTGACCGAAAACCTCGGTCGAGTTAACGTCCATTGCAGAGCGCGATTGGGCCGAAATACGCCTCCCTCTCCTGTACTTGCCAAAACAAATATAAATTGCTTTTTTTAATCCAACTCTGAAATTGGTTCTTTACATCAAGCATATGCATTATTAAAAAGAATTTTGTATCGTTTTAGATCATTTGGTCTGATAGAAACGCGTTAAAATTTAAAAATGAAAAATCCCGCGCCCGGGTTAAAGTTTTCTTTCCCGAAATTCACGTTTTGAACACCTAATTAGTCAGGTATGACTAATACTTTCAAGATTAGATAATGAAAATTGCATATTTGAGAAGAAAATCATCATCGTTTCAGCGTAGTTTACCGTAAAGTGGAAGATTGTCATAGTTCAGAAAATGATCACAGATCGTTAGGAACGCACACAGGTGTTCGGGAGCTGGAGCCATGACAATGAAACACGGCGGCAATGCACACTGAAGGCCTTTCAAAGCAGTAGTGGGTACAAATAGGGATGGGAGGGCCAGTCCCCCCACGCTCCGGAAAAAGTGGGGACAAAACAACGATCAAAAAACTTTCAACATCAGGACCAAAACTTCGAATTTGGGCCTGTTGCCTTCGCAGCAGCTGGATATAAGAATGTCCGGTTTCTCTCATTTTGACTGAGATCAGGACATTTTGGCCAAAAATGGGGCAAGCCCCCGGCCCTTTGACGCGTAGGCAAGACCCCAGAAGAAGTCAACGCCACAAAAGGGTTCGTATTGGTCAGAAAATGTGTTAATATTCATGTATAGCTTAATTTCTATGGTAACACAAGTTTAATTATATTGTCTCAGAATTAAGGATCAACAATGTGATAGGAAACAAAATGTACACCGAGTATATACAATATTCCGAACAAACTCAAAAAACCATGACCAATAAAAATACGAAAAACGTTCAGTGATTATGGATGATATTTATGACATAAAACAAATAACGTTCAGACACAAAATAATATTCAGTTTTCTGAGCCAAGAAATGAAAAATATGTGAATGAATAGGTCATATGCAAAAATTTTCGAATGTTTATTCGAGCTTAAACAACATTTACGTAGTTCCCATTTACGATGTGGACACGACACAGCAACCAAACAACCAAGCATGAAACAAGTCAGCGCGCGGACCTTGTCGCGCCAAGGAAGCCTTCAGTGCGTGCGTCGCGACTGTGACGGCACAACTAGTGTGCGGTGGACAGGCGGGACTTCGTTTGAGGGTACATGATGCAGCGAGAGCTGTCATATGTCTACAACGGTGGTCGACGTCTACGGCTTAATGGCTTGTGATGCACAGCTCGGTGCATGCATGAGGTTGATCGAGGAACCAGCTGTGAAGATTAAGCGAGGAATCAGCGCTGTCGCGCCGTGAACATCGGATGTTTGCACACGCGCGGGAATAGGCGCATATAGTGACAAAAAAGCGTGGAAACGACAGCAAGCAGTAGGCGCGGTACAGGCAAAGTCACTGTTAAGTTGAGGACCGAAGCGACGGCGCCGTGTTGTGTATGTGCACGGTCATGAGTAAGAAGTGGGACGTATATACGAAAGCACGTGAAGAAGCCTCAAGATATCACGGACAAGTCAAGACAGAAAAGTGCAATCGAAGATCTTGATGCATATGACCGAAACAGGCAACAGTAGGAGCAATATGGAAGGCAGCGACAGCACGAGGATTCAGGCTGAGGAATTGACAGCGAGGGTTCCCGGATCAACCTCAATGGAACATGACGAGCTGGTGGACATAGAAAGCCATGAAGCCGTGAAGACGTCGAACCACCGTTGGTGCAGACAGAAACAGCAAGCAAGTACAAAAACGCAAGTCCCCAACCAACAGTCCAGAGAGCGGCAAAGTAACCACGAAGCGGTGTTGCGTACGAAGTCGGCGGCAGGACGGCAGGCAACAGCGTTCCTTAGGCAACAACGGTCGCGGCAGCAAGGCCCGACGAGTTCCCAATCGTTGGGACTAGGCAGTGATTCTAGCTGTGTCGAGTGCCAATCGTAAAATGGAACTACGTAAAAATAGGTTTAGAAGCTCGAAAAAACATTCGAAAATGGAATATGACCAAATCATCGCATATTTTCTATTTACTTGCCGGAAACACAGATATTACTATTTTGTATCGAACGAGGCCTGATTTGTTTCTAATGTCAATGAGAGAAATATACATCAATACATCACATAAGAACAGGTAGTTTTTCCATAATTATTGGGGTTTACTTGCGCGTCAACTGCAGTGGCTATTTTGCGGGAGTTTTTGTTCGGAAATTTTGTGTATAACTACAGCGTGTGCCAATTTTTGTTTCCTATCTTATTGTTGTGCTCCTTGATTTCTTAGACAATTTTAATTAAACTTGTGTTAACCCATAGAAAATTAAGCTCTCACATGAATATTAACACATTTTCTACGAAAACCTTGTGGTAGTGGCAGTTCCAGGACTTCATTTTGGAGGGTGCTTGGGTCATCAGGCCATAACCTCAAATGGTCTCCGTCTATGAAATGCATTTACCTACTACCTGTAAGCACTTCAACATTTTGAGGAGCGTGGAGGGGACTGAGCCCTCTCACCTCCATTGTACCCACTACTGCTTGAAAGGCCTCCGGGTATACATTAGGCCAGGTCACGTGTTTCAATTTAGGTTACGATGGCTCAAAGCTCCCATGAACACCTCTTCAAGAGCTGCGTTCGCTAACGCCATCTGTGATCATTTTCTGGAACTAATGACAGATCTTCCACTTTACGGTTAAACTACGGAAAACTGGAAACAGATAGAGCGATGATTTTCCTCTCAAATATGCAGAATTGTCCATTCTCTCAATCTATAGAAAAATTTTAGTCTTTACCTACTGAATTAGACAAGTAGTTAAAACACGTGCAAATTCGGGAAAAAGGAAAACTTCAACGGCCAGGCGGCAAAATTTTTCGATTTTTAAATTTTAGACCGCATATTCGGAATCAGCACACCAAAATGCATCTAAAAACAGATGGGGACAAAACATTCGAACAACTTTTCAAAACCGGCCAGGCTAATATGCATTATCTTTCCACCACTGAATAAACACGGCCACCGTTACGACACCTGTCATTCAGTTTTTGCACCAGTGCTTCTTGTACTGCACGCGATTTTTGTCACGCGGAAAGGCTGTGAATGGGGCTTAACAGCGAGTCTTTGATAAAAATTCAGGACTTCACTGATTATTTAAACTGTTATTTTGATGAAGTCACTTATTGTTAAATAAAGAAGAAATATTTATGTTTTTGACGTAGGAAAGTGGGGGCAAAATGTTGCTCCCTGATTTTCAGACCTCTCCTGTTCTTAAATTCTTCTTTTTAGAATTTCGACGAAGTGGTCCATTCCTTTTAAAGGCATTAAAGCGAGTGCTTACCTGAGGAATTGCTTTGGTATCCAGGCTTTCACTTCGTGCATTTTCTTTCCATGTAGGTCTGCTGTTTAGGTACTCGTGCATTGTCTAGCGCTCCTTTTAGTACTTTGATTTACAAAACCATAGGACTCAGCGGAAGGTGTCGGTGGTGTGGGCTCCACAGGATGCTTTCCGCGCTATATGACCTCGCGGTTTGGCGCACCCCTAAGCCCAAATAATCAATCAAGGATGTTTTCGCTTGCGATAGTACAAATAATTTTAATGGCTGCGACGCCTATCTTCGTTTCTGTATTAGAAGCTAATGTTACCTTCTAACGTGAACCTTAAACGCGAGGAAACTCATTCATTTGCCTGTACGGATAATCATATCATATCTCTCTAATGTTGAGTTTAATTGAAATATAAACATTTTCTAAGTATCTAAAACTGAGCTGGTTAGTGTTAAGTATTAAAGTTTCCGTGGCCTGGCATTCATTTCAACAGAAGAGAAAGAGTTGATGTTTCGACTTGTTTTCCAAGATGTCCTTTTGAGGGGAGTCACCTCGGTAACAAACCACAGCGGGCCGTCGACAGGGCAGCGCACCAAAACATAGCACCGCACCAAAACAGAGCATCGAACCAAAACATAGCACCGAACCAAAACAGAGCATCGAACCAAAACAGAGCACCCAACCCAAACAGAACACCCAACCAAAACAAAGCACCGCACCATAACAGAGCACCCAACCAAAACAGAGCACCCCGCCCAAACAGTGCACCACACCAAAACAAATCACGCACCAAAACAAACCGCCCAACCAAAACAGAGCACCCAACCAAAACAAAGTACCACACCAAAACAGAGCACCCAACCAAAACAAAGTACCACACCAAAACAGAGCACCTAACCCAAACAGAGCACCGAACCAAAAAATCACCCAACCAAAACAGAGCACCGAATCAAAACAGAGCACCGAACCAAAACAGATCACCAGATCAAAACAGAGCACCGAAGCAAAACAAAGGAGGTGCAGTGCAGGCTCAGAACTAGAACATATGTAAACTTCTATCGTATACTCTCTGTCAAGCGGTCTCCAAAGCCACCCAGGGGCCACCCAAGTGGGTCCAATCAAGTCATGCTCTCCCCACAAAACAGTCAATATTCGTCCACTTTAGCTAATTTTGACCTATTTCCTATAAAACAATGTTTTTCCAAATTTCAGCCGGGTGCCTGCCACGTTTGCCGAGATCGGCCCGTGGGGTAGGCCGCCGTTACCTCCGGTGCCATCCAGTAGGGTGTTCCGATGAAGCTCTGGCGTTTGCCGAGCGTGGCGGTGATCTGAGCGGAAACGCCAAAGTCCGCCAGTTTCACGCCGCCCACCTCCGTCAGCAGAATGTTGGCTCCCTGCCAACGCACCATAGTCAGTTTCACGCCGCCCACCTCCGTCAGCAGAATGTTGGCTCCCTGCCAACGCACCATAGTCAGTTTCACGCCGCCCACCTCCGTCAGCAGAATATTGGCTCCCTACCAACGCACCATAGTCAGTTTCACGCCGCCCACCTCCGTCAGCAGAATGTTGGCTCCCTGCCAACACACCATAGTCAGTTTCACGCCGCCCACCTCCGTCAGCAGAATGTTGGCTCCCTGCCAACGCACCATAGTCAGTTTCACGCCGCCCACCTCCGTCAGCAGAATGTTGGCTCCCTACCAACGCACCATAGTCAGTTTCACGCCGCCCACCTCCGTCAGCAGAATGTTGGCTCCCTGCCAACACACCATAGTCAGTTTCACGCCGCCCACCTCCGTCAGCAGAATGTTGGCTCCCTGCCAACGCACCATAGTCAGTTTCACGCCGCCCACCTCCGTCAGCAGAATGTTGGCTCCCTACCAACGCACCATAGTCAGTTTCACGCCGCCCACCTCCGTCAGCAGAATGTTGGCTCCCTACCAACGCACCATAGTCAGTTTCACGCCGCCCACCTCCGTCAGCAGAATGTTGGCTCCCTGCCAACACACCATAGTCAGTTTCACGCCGCCCACCTCCGTCAGCAGAATGTTGGCTCCCTGCCAACACACCATAGTCAGTTTCACGCCGCCCACCTCCGTCAGCAGAATGTTGGCTCCCTGCCAACACACCATAGTCAGTTTCACGCCGCCTACCTCCGTCAGCAGAATGTTGGCTCCCTGCCAACACACCATAGTCAGTTTCACGCCGCCCACCTCCGTCAGCAGAATGTTGGCTCCCTGCCAACGCACCAAAGTCAGTTTCACGCCGCCCACCTCCGTCAGCAGAATGTTGGCTCCCTGCCAACACACCATAGTCAGTTTCACGCCGCCCACCTCCGTCAGCAGAATGTTGGCTCCCTGCCAACACACCATAGTCAGTTTCACGCCGCCCACCTCCGTCAGCAGAATGTTGGCTCCCTGCCAACGCACCATAGTCCGTTTCACGCCGCCCACCTCCGCCAGCAGAATGTTGGCTCCCTGCCAACACACCATAGTCAGTTTCACGCCGCCTACCTCCGTCAGCAGAATGTTGGCTCCCTGCCAACGCACCATAGTCAGTTTCACGCCGCCCACCTCCGTCAGCAGAATATTGGCTCCCTACCAACGCACCATAGTCAGTTTCACGCCGCCCACCTCCGTCAGCAGAATGTTGGCTCCCTACCAACGCACCATAGTCAGTTTCACGCCGCCCACCTCCGTCAGCAGAATGTTGGCTCCCTGCCAACGCACCATAGTCAGTTTCACGCCGCCCACCTCCGTCAGCAGAATGTTGGCTCCCTGCCAACGCACCATAGTCAGTTTCACGCCGCCCACCTCCGTCAGCAGAATGTTGGCTCCCTGCCAACACACCATAGTCAGTTTCACGCCACCCACCTCCGCCAGCAAAATGTTGGCTCCCTGTCAACACACCATAGTCAGTTTCACGCCGCCCACCTCCGCCAGCAAAATGTTGGCTCCCTGCCAACACACCATAGTCCGTTTTCTGCTTGGATTGAAAAATAAGTTCACACTAAAAGGCTAAGTGAGTAAAAAGTTATCGGCCACACTTCTAGCTTCAGTGTTGCCTAGATGTGCTCTTGGGGCTGGCCTCGAATAGTTGTTGCGTAGTACAAGAGCCGGAATCATCACTATCATCCTCATCGGGCGATGCATTATGTCTGACTATGAACACGCACATTGACGGAGGCCTGAGCCACCTTCGCTTTTAGGGGTACCACCCCCCCCACTAAGATATCAAGAACCACGCTAGATAGCGAAAAACGGTAAGCGGCGTTGGATGGCCCATCCAAATCTATGTAGGAAACATTTGAACAATTTTATGTCAGATCACATCTCAGGTTACAAGAGGTCAAGGCATGTCACCACAGCGATAACATGGAAATGAAGGGTTTTCAGTCGTTACATCTGAACTAGAAAAGAGAGAGCAAACAAATCTAGACAATTGGTACCCTCGCAGCAGGCCGAATCGAATTATCTATAATATTAAATTGTTAGGCCAAATCAGGTAACAATGCAAGTCATTAGAACCGCAATAATAACGAACCTTATACCGTTAAAATAAACTCTGTACCGCCATCCATTACAAGGCTATTCTTTTGAAAATATTTGTCCCATGTATTTCCAATGGAGAGATCATGGCTCGTACCTGACCTCAGCTCATCGATATCGAGAATCCCAAACAAAAATGTGCAGTACCCAGTAGGCCCATTATATGATATAAACTATAGATCCAAGAGTTAAGCCCACGTATATAACCTTAAAACAATTAGAGATGAAGTCAATTAACTTGCAACGGCGACCTCACCTGAAACCTGGCTCCAAAACTTTGACAAAAGTTTAAAAAATGGTCAGAAAAAGGTATACCGAGCACAGCAGCACGCCCGTGTTTGTTTAATCTCTGAAAAACCCGATGGGGGCGGGTACCCATCCCCCTCTGCCCCGTCAAAGCGCGTTTAAGGAGCCTGTTTTTAGGGTTTATACTCTTAGAAATTTGGTGGTTTTTTAAAGGGTGAACAAAAGCTTTGTCACAGTTAGGTTTCCTGGAAAAACGATTCTTTTGTATTTTACCAGGGTCAAGTTCTAGTTCCCCCACCTGCCGGAATCTGATTTTCATCCCAGGGAGCAGAACATCCCATTTGACTGACAAGCATATTTTGTTCAAGCCATACCAATCAGAAAATATGATACCATTCATTCTGCGACCACAGACACTTTAAAAGTTACTACACCATTCTGACCATTTAAAAGCCAAAAGTGCATACATCCAATCTCCAGCAATCCCACATCATGGTTTTAAGTATCAAAAGACACATGAAGACTCCTCGGTTTCCCACCTTGATATCGCGGTGCATTTTGTCCATGCTGTGGAGATAGGCCAGCCCGTGCAGAGTCTGCTTACACACATAGGCGATCTGGGGCTCCGTGAGGGGGCCAGTCACTGAAACACACGTACAGAAACGGTCTGCTTACACACATCGACGATATGGGGCCCTGTGAGGGGGCCAGTCACTGAAACACACGTACAGAGACAGCCTGCTTACACATATAGGCGATCTGGCGCGCCGCGCCACGGGCCCGAAATATGATCCCCAGCCCAGCCCCGCCCCGACTGAGCGACAGTGCCTGTAGATACTGCCGCATTGCTAGGCCGCCCGCGGCAGTCTATTGGTGTCTTATCCCCCGTTAGGTCGCGATATATGGGCCAACGGAGGCGTGTTGGAGCCCTCGGGACTAGCCAACCCGAGGGGAGGGGAACCTCAACCCCCACGATCCCGTCAACCTCGTCGCCGGAGCTCGATATAGGCCTCGAGTGGGCGCTTTAGACCAATTAAAATGCCAAAAGAGGCATGTAACTGTGGAGGTAACAACAAGGGTAAAAAATAGGACGAGAACTAAAATTATAGACAAATCGGAGCTACATATTGGGGGATGTAGAAAAGGGCTGACCCGGTCCAATATCAGTGTCCCAAACTGGTTTTTCGCTGAGGTACTGAGTGTAAGATTCAGATTAGAAATTAAAGTCCGTGAGTGAAAAACTCACTGCATGATATAGCAAGAATCAATTGAAACCACCATTTCAAGTTTTTTTCTATCGAGATTCCCTTGTTGCCATTTTAAAGGGAATGTGGCACCTTTATAACGTGATTTTAACTGAGATAGCCAAGTTGTAAAGCAAGTAGGAAAACCCAGTACTCAATATATCATTTGTCTTGGAACTCAACATTTCCGTAGAAAAAAGCTAAAACCTAACTTAAATATACCCATCATGTACCCTTAGCACCAGGCCACAGTTGTCAAGGCTGTTGGTGTGACGACATATATTGACGTCACGGTGAGTATCCGCCGATCGAAGCCCTTGAAGGGTATGGAATATGGTAGTGGTTGCCATATCGGGACATCATCCACAGGCAGATTATTATTTCTTTCCCTACAGGAGCATTTTAAAAATAAAAATATTGAGCTTATTGTACATTTTTCAGAGAAATAATGGACGCTTCTATGACTTTCGGCTAAAAGTACCCCTTAATTACACTAAATTCCAGGATTCGACCAAGGTGCCGCATTCCCTCTAAGAGTTCATATGCACCAGGATTGTGTTAATGTGCCAAAAGGCTCCACTTGAAGTGTGAGTGAAAAATTTAGAGAAAATAACACAGAAGTGAGTGGAAAATTCAGCTTGCCTAGGTGTCGTTTTGCACCCAGCACCCTAGGATTTGGGACACTGTTCAATGCAGTTGCCTGCCTGGTAACAGGGGGCCGGTAGGGCAGTCGCCAGCATCACCGCGGGCAACATCTGCAGGATCGCCGACAGGCAGACGCCGCCTCCTAACGACCTACGGTCGTTAGGAGGCGGTGGTTGTCGGAGAAGCCGAAATAATGCGGCCGTGGTGATGCGACGACGGTACCCCCAAGGCTGACTGGGGCCCCGGACGCGTTACTCCACACTGCTCAATCTTTACTTGTCGGATGAACCCGACAAGTAAAGATTGGTCCCCTGACGTGGATCTGAGGAATGAATCACAGACTTCAGTGGAGGATGGGCTGTGCTAGGATGATCACAACACAAGAGCACTCAAATTAGGCAACTTCATTCGAATCCAAAATGACAAAGGATACAGAAAGTTTTTTTTCTAATACATTAAAATTCGACTTAAAAAACTGACGATTGCATGTAAAAACAAGCATCTCACCATGATAGATGTCTTGCAGTGAGCCACCGCTGCACAGCTCCATACATATCCACAGTCTGTCCTTGCGCAGGTAGGAGCCAAAGTAGGCCACGATGTTTGGGTGCCGGCAATCCTTCATCATAATAATCTCTTGCTGAATGATGTTGAAGTCATCACCTGTGACAGAACAGTGTCAGCTAGCAGGCCTAGCCTGAGCATATCGAAGCACTGCATAGTGCAGTGTGGAGACTGCATGATACCTGTGCAGGGACACTGACTGGGTGGGTGAATACAGGGGTGCAGGGACACTGACTGGGTGGGTGAATACAGGGGTGCAGGGACACTGACTGGGTGGGTGAATACAGGGGTGCAGGGACACTGACTGCCCTGCCAGTGAAGGCGCAGGGTGCAGGAACACTGACTCCCCTGTCAGCGAAGGCACAGGGTGCAGGAACACTGACTGCCCTGCCAGCAAAGGCGCAGGGTGCAGGGACACTGACTCCACTGCCAGCGAAGGCGCGGGGTGCAGGAACACTGACTGCCCTGCCAGTGAAGGCGCAGGGAACAGATACACTGACTGCCCTGTCAGTGAGGCGCAGGGTGCAGAAATACTGACTGCCCTGTCATCGAAGAAGCGGGGTGCAGGAACACTGACTGTCCTGCCAGTGAAGGGCAGGGATGCAGGAAAACTACTGCCTTGCCAGTGAGCGCGGGTTGCAGGGACACTGACTGTCCTGCCAGCGAAGGCGCAGGAGTGCAGAAACACTGATAGCCTTGCCAGCAAAGGCGCCTTAGGAATGACTGCCACGCCCGCAAAAGCGGGTGCAGGAACACTGAGTGCCCTGCCAGCGAAGGCGTGGGTTGCACGGACACTGACTGTCCTGCCAGCGAAGGGCAGGAGTGCAGGAAAACTGACTGCCTTGCCAGTGAGAGCGCGGGTTGCAGGGACACTGACTGCCCGGCGGCGAAATGCGTATCTGCTATGAATGTAACGTATCTGCCTGTCACTTTTGGAGGTTCGGGACAGCGACATGTTCTTTTTCTAAGATTGTTGTGCTCCCTATACCAGGGAACATTTTGTGCTACTATGATCTCACTCATTCAACGCACTCACACTATTTACAAGGCGGAGATTTTACTTAGCCAGCACCCTTGTGGAACAGAGGCACCACATTCTGCGGGGCATAAACTGCCCTGGCCTCCCCAGGCCGCAGGGCTCGGCGGAAGCCAAGCCCTCACTTGAGGGTCTCAGGCGGGAGACCAGACCGGTGGATCACTTTAAAGGACGATTAGGCCCATGCACCCTCAAACTGGGATGCCAGCTGGCATGAAGCTGATTCCACTGTTGTAGCATGCACTTCCCAAAGTACCGCCATCTCATGAGTAAGAGGCAGCCACGGAAAAGGCTACCATAGGTCAGCTGTGATCGAGGGGCCTTCCAACCCCAAGCATGTCACCTTTGCCAACTGCACCATGGGGGGTGGCTGGACAGCGATATGGTGACGGCCAGAGCAGTCCGGGCACCGAGCGATAAAAACAGATCCAGCCTTTTCTAGGGAGAAACTAAATGCAAGAAACAGTTGATGCTCTTACAGTTATCAGCAAGCCAACAAATAAATAACAAGGTCAATCAAATTGGACCTGTTTTTGGTATCCTGTCATCAAAACTGATTCATTTACTCAAACAAGCAAAGAAAGCTTCCGAGTTGATTTAGGTTGATGCTGATAGGAGGAAGGCTGCTTGGCATGTAAGACCACAGCAGTACTGTTAACCCCAAATGGTCAATTAAGAATGGTGACATTACTTACTTGGCTGTAGCTTGATGACCTTTACAGCAGCCAGTTCTTGAGTTGACAATCTTGTTGCCTGCAAAAATATAGATAAGATGTTTGATAAACTGTAAGGGGTATGGTAAAGGGGCATCTACAAAACACAAGAACACAACAAACTTTTGAAATTAAATACACACTAAGAGCAAAAAGCAATCAATTTGTTCTGCATGTAAGAACCCCCCCCTGAAACACATTCATATAAAACATTGCACTGTTAAAAACATTTTATACAAGACCAAGGACAAAAAGCAATGATAGCAAAAATGTCCATCCCAAATACTTGGATACCACATAACCACTCAGCTAGTTAGGAGCAGCCATACCTTATAGACATCACCATATGTGCCGCTGCCAATTCTCTCGATGATATGATAGTCATGCTCTGGGTTTGTTCTACTGATACCAGCACATGGAGTGCCCTTGGAAGTGGACATCTCACACACTGTGCGCCTTGTGCTGCAAACACAGGATCCAAAATTTCAGATGGTTCTGCTACTTCCAATCCTTCACACATCATCACACAAATGCCCACTTAGAGAGTATCTGAGAGCACTGCAAGACCAACTCCAGAGACAGAATACATTTCCCCACCAGGGCTAGACAAGTATTACATTTAATGGGAATACCTAGTCTTCTGAGGCCTGGACAGTGCCAGATCTACACCAAATGTTTGTGTGCACTGGCGCCCAAAAGTTGTGAAAGCATGTATTCTTTAAGTCTTAAAGTTTAAGAATATCTGACAGAATTGGGTGGTGAGGGGGATATGAGACATGAGGCATATAAAGACATTTCTGTCTTAGTAAGACTGACAGAAGACTCAGCCATGACCGAGCTTGTCAGAGACCAGATCCAACAAGCCAAACTGGCCTTGTGAAATCTGTAATTTTAGGTATAGAACACAGGATACAATGTAACATCCTGTTTAAGATATGCATCATACCATGACACTGCACCACTGGAGTCTTCCGTAGGTGTGCACGGTTGAACGGTGTAGTGCTGCAACTGCATCCCTGCTCCTTAAGTCCTACATGTTGGCTGCTATCTGACAGTGATGCCCCGCTGGGCATGAGGGCTGCACTGGCCGTGGGTGGCCCTGTTAAAGTGTTTCACCTCTCATTTGTGGGCAGCCCTGTGGTAGCTGTGCACTGTTAGTGCTGGACTGTGGGGTGGCACTGTGGTGACGGCTGGCGCACAGATGCTCACTATGACGGTGCTAGGTGGCACTCATGCTTAGATTCTGGTTGGTGTTCCCGAGGCCACTGGTCGATGCTGCTGGGGTGTTGTGTCTAGAGGTGGGACTTTTTGGAAAAAGCTGGTCCCGGTCCCAGTCCTGGCCAACATTTCTTGGTCCCGGCCTTGGTCCCGGCCTGGTCCCGGCTGGCTTTTTCCCACTTATTGGCTTTTAAACATACTAATTCTTGTGGGTTAAGAGCCAAACATATTAAGCAAGTTTATATCATCATTAAATAAACAAATCAACGTTAAGTATGAACTATAGCTTCAGGAAATCCTTACCTACTATCATGAAAAATGGCCACAATTATCTGACAATGCTCCCTGAGGAAACGTTTGCATGTTAAACCCTTAAAAGGTGCCTAAGAAATTATACATCAATCCAAATTCAAGCTGTATCACACCTCCCTTCAGTCCATCCATAAACATTCAATCAATTAGCTTACCTAAGCTTTATCAGGTAAGGTCAGGACAAAAATACCTTCAAGAGCCTTAAGATCAAATCACCCCACAGCACAGGAGGAATTTGACATATCACTTTTACAGTTGCCATGTGACTACAGGGCTGTTTTTGGCTGTTTATGAAGAATTATGCGAGTTGATACACTGGATGAAGGAACTGACAATTAATGTTTTACATACCTAGGTAGCTCTCCAACCCCCCTTCCTTCCTTCTTTCCTTCCTTCCCGACAAACAACCAGCCAGCACACACACACAAACTAATGTCCATGTATGGATTTCCAAATATGGAGGCCAAGCATAGGTCTGTGGCAAGCAAGGCTAGTAGCAAAAAATTTGTTCTTTGATTCGTGTAATGCAGCTTTCAATTATCCTAAACAAATCTAAATTTTTAATTATTTATACCAATAACAATATCTGCTTGTAATAGACAAAAAATTTTACAGCAGCCGTTGGCAGCGCACTAAAGACAAATGGTACATTATCACGTTTAGGAAGAGAATAAAGAAAAAATTTACTGAATTATCACATGGTTTAATACTTTTTAGCCTTGAGGCTACTAAAGCTTGTGCTTCTGCTCGATTGCATTTTTCTTCAAAGACAGTAGTGGCGCACACTTGTTTTTCATCTTTATTATTCTTCTTGTTGTTGTCTACGACCAACGGTTCCTATCGTCGTTCCTATAGATACACGGTTCCGTGGTCTGCGACAACGGAACGTGCGTGGTGCGGTAGTTGAATGTTGTTGAAGAAATTGAAGCCATTTACGTTTTATTCACGACATAACGCACAGACGTAGGTAATTTGAAATACTGTTGAGCATTTTTTTAGAGAGAGAAGGCAATTGAAACAGTGGGGTTGGTAGGGACGGCCATTTCCAATCGCCAATTCCAGAATTCTCTTTTCAATCAAGCTTTTGTTTTTATGCCTTCCAGTATCTATATGTAAAAAACGTTTTTCTCTTCAATTCAAAGTGATTTTGACCCCAGTACCCACCGTTTTTGGGTTGTATTTTGGTTTTGTCACTGAGTTGCTTTATAATTAAGTGAAGGAATGGGAATTACATCTGAAAATGTTGTTTCCAGAGAATGAAACTTAGTGAGAGCTGTGTTCTGTGCTGTGTGTGTGCAATATCAGAAGCCGGTGACGAACGAAGTAAGAAACGGCTTCTATTCTGACAGTTTTTCCGGTCTCGTCGTCGTTGTTGTCTGTTGTCAGAAGCCGGTGACGAACGAAGTAAGAAACGGCTTCTATTCTGACAGTTTTTCCGGTCTCGTCGTTGTCTGTTGTTGTTGTTGTTGTTGTTGTCTGTTCTGAGCGCTGGTATCAGAGACCTAAAACTTTTGTGGATAGAAGGCACTTCCAAATGAATAAGCACCACGGTTGTCAATTTTCAAAATTTTCAAAATTTTGCCCAGAATTTTGCATTATGTGATTTTTAACTTTTATTTTTCTATTTTTTCCTAATTCATCTGCAGTCTTCAAACTTGCACCCTTTTACATCAGGGAAATTTGTAGATCACACAAAAAGTTTGAAAGAAAAAGTTATAAATTTAAGGCTCCAAATTAGCTTTTAAACTTTGCACCCTAAATTTGGCATAAAACTCGTAGTCTAAACTACAGGCTCGAAATATCTGAAGCTACAGCAGTTCAGGTTCTGAGTCAAATACCAATTTAAAGGCCGGTTTGTGCAGTACTGCACAAACACAAAAACAAAACAAAAACGGAAATTTAAGGGTCCTTTTTGGCCCATTCTGCGAAGGTCTGCATTTCCCAAAATATCAGTCAAACCCTTATATCTTCCGATCTAATTAAGATAAATTTGTTCCCATTTCAGATAATAAAAGAGAATAGCCTCCTTTATTATATATTTAGAGATAAAAACTTTCAAACTGAAACTTTTTATTTTAGAGGCAAAAATAAAATATAAGTTTTTAAAATTTTTATTCTCAGCCCCTGGTTTCCAGACCGTGATAGCTACGGTATTGAACTTAATACGGCTGGATAGAAAACTTCGTTGCCGTCATTTTTCTCACTCATACCCCCCCACTTATCTCTTACGGCTTCCGAGCTATCAGCCGTAAAATACATTTCAAGGTGGTAATTTTATCGGTTCATTTTTGCTTCACACCAGGATTTCGAATGGTTAATATAGATGGAAGTGGATGAAATTCGAAAAAAGCTAGTTGAAAGACATATCTTGCCATCGCAACAGGTTGCATATCATAGCAACAACAGTGTACCTTTAATTAAATGTAATACACAATGCTAGTAAGTTTTCCGCTCGAAACCTCACCCCGCCGTTCGGCCGTAGCGTGGCTGCGGGCGGCGCACTGGTAGCTGCTATGCGAGACAGATACCATAGCTATGTACGCATGCTATAGACCAGCGCGAATGCCCGGTGGTGGCAGGGTAGTCTGTCTCGTTTCGGCGCCTCTACTCGTGCGGCGGGCGCGTTGTCTATTAGATTTTCATATCAGTCGGACGGCCGGGTGGCGGCCGTGCGGTAGGGTCCCGCTCGCTGCTGCGACTTGCGACGAATAAAAAACAAAATGGTGGTCAGGAACTGGTTTGCTTGTTTGGTTTCTTGTGTTTTGTTGTTTCTTTATGTGTGTCCAAATCTTACTGTGTATGTGTGTGATAGGTCCGGTAAAAGTGATGTGTCTTATGAGAGAGATAAGAGAGGCCCCACCACTTAGCCTTCGGGCTTTTGCGTCAATCTATTTGATATACCTGTCATATTGTTTCCGTCCAATAAAAGTTTATCATCTGTCTATCTATCTACCCACTAGTTAATGCATCCTCTAACCATAGCTAGCACTGGCCAAAGGATCCACCGTTGCACACCATTTCTTTCCCAGCCGAATAAACCTCTTTGTGGTGATACCATGACACGTGACTCCTTGCACTCCCTGCTTAAATAAACTTAATAAGCAGTGGCGGATCCAGGCCATTAGTATGGGGGTGGGGCTAAGAAGCTCTAGCATAGGCGGATCCAAGACATCAGTACCGGGGTGGGGCTAGTGAGTTTGAGCATAGGCGGATCCAGGACATCAGTACGGGGTGGGGCTAAGGAGCTCGAGCATAGGCGGATCCAGGACATCAGGAGCGGGTTGGAACTCGAGACCTCGAGCATAAGCGGATCCAGAACATCAATACGGGGGTGGGGCTAAGGAGCTCCAGCATAGGCGGATCCAGGACATAAGTATGGGTGTGGGGCTAAGGAGCTCGAGCAGAGGCGGATCCAGGACATCAGTACGGGGGTGGGGCTAAGGAGCTCGAGCAGAGGCGGATCCAGGACATCAGTACGGGGGTGGGGCTAAGGGGCTCGAGTATAGGCGGATCCAGGACATCAGTGCGGGGGTGGGGCTCCGGAGCTCGAGTAAAGGCGGATCCAGGACATCAGTAGGGGGTGGGGCTAAGGAGCTCCAGCATAGGCGGATCCAGGACATAAGTATGGGTGTGGGGCTAAGGAGCTCGAGCAGAGGCGGATCCAGGACATCAGTACGGGGTGGGGCTAAGGAGCTCGAGCAGAGACGGATCCAGGACATCAGTACGGGGGTGTGGCTAAGGAGCTCGAGCATAAGCGGATCCAGGACATCAGTAGGGGGTGGGGGCTAAGGAGTTCAAGCATAGGCGGATCCAGGGCAGTACAGAGGTGGGGCTACGGAGTTCGAGCATAAGCGGATCCAGGACATCAGTAAGGGGGTGGGGTAAGGAGCTCGACCATAGGCGGATCCAGGACATCAGTAGGGGGTAGGGGCTAAGGAGTTCGGGTATAAGCGGATCCAGGACATCAGTACGGGGGTGGGGCTAAGGAGCTCGAGAATAGGCGGATCCAGGACATCAGTGCGGGGGTGGGGCTCCGGAGCTCGAGTAAAGGCGGATTCAAGACATCAATACGGGGGTGGGGCTAAGGAGCTCGAGCAGAGGCGGATCCAGGACATCAGTACGGGGGTGGGGCTAAGGAGATCGAGCATAGGCGGATCCAGGACATCTGTACGGGGGTGGGGCTAAGGAGCTGGAGCATAGGCGGATCCAGGACATAAGTATGGGTGTGGGGCTAAGGAGCTCGAACAGAGGCGGATCCAGGACATCAGTACGGGGGGTGGGGCTAAGGGGCTCGAGTATAGGCGGATCAAGGACATCAGTACGGGGGTGGGGCTAAGGAGCTCGAGCATAAGCGGATCCAGGACATCAGGACGGGGTAGGGGCTAAAGAGTTCGAGCATAGGCGGATCCAGGATATCAGTACGAGGGTGGGGCTAAGGAGCTCGAGCATAAGCGGAGCCAGGATATCAGTACGGGGGTAGAGGCTAAGGAGTTTGAGCATGGGCGGATCCAGCATATCGGTACGGGGATTGGGCTAAGGAGATCCAGCATAGGCGGATCCAGGACATCTGTACGGAGGTGAGGCTAAGGAGCTCGAGCATAGGCGGATCCAGGACATCAGTATGGGTGTCGGGCTAAGGAGCTCGAGCAGAGGCGGATCCAGGACATCAGTACGGGGCTGGGGTAAGAGGCTCGAGTATAAGCGGATCAAAGACATCAGTACGGGGGTGGGGCTAAGGAGCTCGAGCATAAGCGGATCCAGGACAATCAAGGGGCTAAAGAGTTAAAACAGGTAGGGGCTAAAGAGTTAAAACATAAGCGGATCCAGGACATCAGGACGGGGGTGGGGCTAAGGAGCTCGAGCATAAGCGGATTCAGGACATCAGTACGTGGGTGGGGCTCGGGAGCTCGAGCATAGGCGGATCCAGGACATCAGTAGGGGTAGTGGCTAAGGAGTTCAAGCATAGGCGGATCCAGGGCAGTATAGAGGTGGGGCTACGGAGTTCGAGCATAGGCAGATCCAGGACATATGTAAGGGGGTGGGCTAAGGAGCTGGAGCATAGGCGGATCCAGGACATCAGTTCGGTGGTGGGGCTGAGGTCTCGAGCTGGGGCATAATTCGGTAACAAATAGGCCGAATTGGGTGAAAATCTGCAGGTATAGGTTAAATACCGTCGGAAAACCCATCATATTTTATATCGTATCTCCTTTCTTCTCGTCATGCCCAGTCTTTGCTTAACAAAACAAACATTATGCGTGTGTTTATTTCTTTGATGATATGAACAGAGTCAGGCGTGGTGCAGTATGCAGAGACATGCTAATTTAGGAAAACATGGGCCTAGACAGGGGATTGAATGGAGCCATAATGAGAACACAAAACCTAAAACTCCAACATTGCGTTGTTATAAGTATCAAACTGCTGAAAAAACTCGCCTGTCAATCGAACTGTTTGGCTAACGTACATTGTCACCGGCTTCTCCTGCGCCAGAGCGGCACCTGCCGAGGCCGCAGGCCGAGGTCAGAAGCCGGTGACGAACGAAGTAAGAAACGGCTTCTATTCTGACAGTTTTTCCGGTCTCGTCGTCGTTGTCAGAAGCCGGTGACGAACGAAGTAAGAAACGGCTTCTATTCTGACAGTTTTTCCGGTCTCGTCGTTGTCTGTTGTTGTTGTTGTTGTTGTTGTTGTCTGTTCTGAGCGCTGGTATCAGAGACCTAAAACTTTTGTGGATAGAAGGCACTTCCAAATGAATAAGCACCACGGTTGTCAATTTTTAAAATTTTCAAAATTTTGCCCAGAATTTTGCATTATGTGATTTTTAACTTTTATTTTTCTATTTTTTGCTAATTCATCTAGACTCTTCAAACTTGCACCCTTTTACATCAGGGAAATTTGTAGTTCACACAGAAAGTTGGAAAGAAAAAGCTTTAAATTTAGGGCTATAAATTAGCTTTTAAACTTTGCACCCTAAATTTGGCATAAAACTCATGGTCTAAACTACAGGCTCGAAATATCTGAAGCTACAGCAGTTCAGGTTCCGAGTCAAATATCAACTTAAAGTTCGGTTTGTGCAGTACTGCACAAACACAGAAGCAAAACAAAAACGGAAATTTAAGGGTTCTTTTTGGCCCGTTCCGTGAAGGTCTGCATTTCCCAAAATATCATTCAAACCCTTATATCTTCCGATCTAATTGATAATATTTAGTTCCCATTTCAGATAATAAAAGAGAATAGCCTCCTTTATTATATATTTAGAGATAAAAACTTTCAGACTGAAACTTTTTATTTTATAGGCAAAAATAAAATATAACTTTTTAAAATTTTTATTCTCAGCCCCCTGGTTTCCAGACCATGATAGCTACGGTATTGAACTTAACACGGCTGGATAGAAAACGTCGTTGCCGTCATTTTTCTCACTCATACCCCGCACTTATCTCTTACGGCTTCCGCGCTAACAGCCGTAAAATACATTTCGAAGTGGTAATTTTATCGGTTCATTTTTGCTTCACACCAGGATTTCGAATGGTTAATATAGATGGAAGTGGATAAAATTCGGCAAAAAGCTAGTTCAAAGACATATCTTGCCATTGCAGCAGGTTGCATATCATAGCAACAACAGTGTACCTTTAATTAAATGTAATACACAATGCTAGTATGTTTCCCGCTCGAAACCTCACCCCGCCGTTCGGCCGTAGCGTCGCTGCGGGCGGCGCACTTGTAGCTGCTATGCGAGACAGATACCATAGCTATCTACGCATGCTATAGACCAGCGCGAATGCCCGGTGGTGGCAGGGTAGTCTGTCTCGTTTCGGCTCCTCTACTCGTGCGGCGGGCGCGTTGTCTATTAGATATCCATATCAGTCGGACGGCCGGGTGGCGGCCGTGCGGTAGGGTCCCGCTCGCTGCGGCGACTTGCGACGAATAAAAAACAAAATGGTGGTCAGGAACTGGTTTGCTTGTTTGGTTTGTTGTGTTTTGTTTCTTTATGTGTGTCCAAATCTTACTGTGTATGTGTGTGATAGGTCCGGTAAAAGTGATGTGTTTTATGAGAGAGATAAGAGAGGCCCCACCACTTAACCCTTCGGGCTTTTGCGTCAATCTATTTGTTATAACTGTCATATTGTTTCCGTCCAATAAAAGTTTATCATCTGTCTATCTATATACCCACTAGTTAATGCATCCTCTAACCATAGGTAGCACTGGCCAAAGGATCCACTGTTGCACACCATTTCTTTCCCAGCCGAATAAACCTCTGTGGTAATACCATGACACGTGACTCCTTGCACTCCCTGCTTAAATAAACTTAATAAGCAGTGGCGGATCCAGGCCATTAGTATGGGGGGTGGGGCTAAGGAGCTCGAGCATAGGCGGATCCAAGACATCAGTACCGGGGTGGGGCTAGTGAGCTCGAGCATAGGCGGATCCAGGACATCAGTACGGGGTGGGGCTAAGGAGCTCGAGCATAGGCGGATCCAGGACATCAGGAGCGGGTTGGAACTCGGGACCTCGAGCATAAGCGGATCCAGGACATCAGCACGGAGGTGGGGCTAAGGAGCTCGAGCATAGGCGGATCCAGGACATCAGTAGGGGGTGGCGGCTAAGGAGTTCAAGCATAGGCGGATCCAGGGCAGTACAGAGGTGGGGCTACGGAGTTCGAGCATAGGCGGATCCAGGACATCAGTAAGGGGGTGGGGTAAGGAGCTCGACCATAGGCGAATCCAGGACATCAGTAGGGGGTAGGGGCTAAGGAGTTCGGGTATAGGCGGATCCAGGACATCAGTACGGAGGTGGGGCAAAGAAGTTCGAGCATAGGCGGATCCAGGACATCAGTACGGGGGTGGGGCTAAGGAGCTCGAGCATAGGCGGATCCAGGACATCAGTGCGGGGGTGGGGCTAAGGAGCTCGAGTAAAGGAGGATCCAGGACATCAATACGGGTGTGGGGCTAAGGGGCTGGAGCATAGGCGGATCCAGGACATAAGTATGGGTGTGGGGCTAAGGAGCTCGAGCAGAGGCGGATCCAGGACATCAGTACGGGGGTAAGGCTAAGGAGCTGGAGCATTGGCGGATCCAGGACATAAGTATGGGTGTGGGGCTAAGGAGCTCGAGCAGAGGCGGATCCAGGACATCAGTACGGGGGTGGGGCTAAGGGGCTCGAGTATAGGCGGATCAAGGACATCAGCACGGGGGTAGGGGCTAAAGAGTTCGAGCATAGGCGGATCCAGGATATCAGTACGAGTGTGGGGCTAAGGAGCTCGAGCATAAGCGGATTCAGGACATCAGTACGGGGGTGGGGCTCGGGAGCTCGAGCATAGGCGAATCCAGGACATCAGTAGAGGGTCGGGGCTGAGCATAGGCGGTTCCAGGGTGAGGGCTAAGGAGCTCGAGCAGAGGCGGATCCAGGACATCAGTACGGGGGTGGGGCTAAGGGGCTCGAGTATAGGCAGATCAAGGACATCAGTACGGGGGTGGGGCTAAAGAGCTCGAGCATAAGCGGATCCAGGACATCAGCACGGGGGTGAGGCTAAGGAGCTGGAGCATAGGCGGATCCAGGATATCAGTACGAGGGTGGGGCTAAGGAGTTAGAGCATAAGCGGAGCCAGGATATCAGTACGGGGGTAGAGGCTAAGGAGTTTGAGCATAGGCGGATCCAGCATATCGGTACGGGAATTGGGCTATGGAGATCCAGCAGAGGCGGATTCAGGACATCTTTACGGAGGTGAGGCTACGGAGCTCGAGCATAGGCGGATCCAGGACATCAGTATGGGTGTCGGGCTAAGGAGCTCGAGCAGAGGCGGATCCAGGACATCAGTACGGGGCTGGGGTAAGAGGCTCGAGTATAGGCGGATCAAAGACATCAGTACGGAGGTGGGGCTAAGGAGCTCGAGCATAAGCGGATCCAGGACATCAAAGGGCTAAAGAGTTAAAACAGGTAGGGGCTAAAGAGTTAAAACATAAGCGGATCCAGGACATATGTAAGGGGGTGGGTTCAGGAGCTCGAGCATAGGCGGATCCAGGACATCAGTTCGGTGGTGGGGCTGAGGTCTCGAGCTGGGGCATAACTCGGTAACAAATAGGCTGAATTGGGTGAAAATCTGCAGGTATAGGTGAAATACCGTCGGAAAACCCATCATATTTTATATCGTATCTCCTTTCTTCTCGTCATGCCCAGTCTTTGCTTAACAAAACAAACATTATGCGTGTGTTTATTTCTTTGATGATATGAACTGTGTTTATTTCTTTGATGATATGAACAGAGGGCAGGCGTGGTGCAGTATGCAGAGACATGCTAATTTAGGAAAAAATGGGCCTAGACAGGGGATTGAATGGAGCCATAATGAGAATACAAAACCTAAAACTCCAACATTGCGTTGTTATAAGTATCAAACTGCTAAAAAAACTCGCCTGTCAATCGAACTGTTTGGCTAACGTACATTGTCACCGGCTTCTCCTGCGCCAGAGCGGCACCTGCCGAGGCCGCAGGCCGAGGTTGTCTGTTGTTGTTGTTGTTGTCTGTTCTGAGCGCTGGTATCAGAGACCTAAAACTTTTGTGGATAGAAGGCACTTCCAAATGAATAAGCACCACGGTTGTCAATTTTCAAAATTTTCAAAATTTTGCCCAGAATTTTGCATTATGTGATTTTTAACTTTTATTTTTCTATTTTTTGCTAATTCATCTAGACTCTTCAAACTTGCACCCTTTTACATGAGGGAAATTTGTAGTTCACACAAAAAGTTGGAAAGAAAAAGCTTTAAATTTAGTGCTCCAAATTAGCTTTTAAACTTTGCACCCTAAATTTGGCATAAAACTCGTGGTCTAAACTACAGGCTCGAAATATCTGAAGCTACAGCAGTTCAGGTTCTGAGTCAAATATCAACTTAAAGGCCGGTTTGTGCAGTACTGCACAAACACAGAAACAAAACAAAAACGGAAATTTAAGGGTCCTTTTTGGCCCATTCCGTGAAGGTCTGCATTTCCCAAAATATCATTCAAACCCTTATATCTTCCGATCTAATTGATAAAAATTAGTTCCCATTTCAGATAATAAAAGAGAATAGCCTCCTTTATTATATATTTAGAGATAAAAACTTTCAGACTGAAACTTTTTATTTTATAGGCAAAAATAAAATATAAGTTTTTAAAATTTTTATTCTCAGCCCCCTGGTTTCCAGACTATGATAGCTACGGTATTGAACTTAACACGGCTGGATAGAAAACTTCGTTGCCGTCATTTTTCTCACTCATACCCCCCACTTATCTCTTACGGCTTCCGCGCTATAAGCCGTAAAGGACATTTCAAAGTGGTAATTTTATCAGTTCATTTTTGCTTCACACCGGGGTTTAGGGTGGTTAGAGTCATTGGAGGGAAATGAAATTTTGCATGCAGCTAGGTAAGAGACATATGTCGACATTCCATCTGCATAGATATCAATGAAACACCAAGTTACCTTTACAAACATGCCGTTTCTCCACGCAACGTTGTAGCAAATCACCACGCGTCACGCCTGCGTCCACGCCGCGGCAGCGCCGGCGACCGGCGCGGCCGTTTCTGTTTATTTATGGTCTGGTAAAAAAGTACCCAATACTACCCATAATGCATCACAAGTAATTAGAGTACCGTAAAAGTCCGAGTTTACAATAAGAGTATTATGTTTCTGTTTTTGGACCATGGGTGGATCCAGGGAATAAGTAGGCTAGGTGCCCCCCTCAACCTTCTCCCCCATCCCCTCCCCCAACCCCCAATCGACCATCGGCGCCCTCTGAAATTGTAAAGACACGCCTCTCAAGGTCGATGACGCTCCCTGAAATGTCGCTTCCCATACGCGGATCCAGGATTGCCTATCGGGGGCGAGGTGGAAGGGGAAATTTCCTGGTGGGCGCTATCTACACCAGGGACGCCACTTTTGGCCGGAAAACCTATCAAGTAGGCGCTAAAACCTATCAGTACACCCCGATACCTGCATCTCGGGGAAAACGACATTTCAGGGGGTGCCATCGAACTTTCCAGGAGTTTCCGGGACAATTTCAGGGGGCGCTAAGATTCTATGGGGGGCACCTGTCCCCTTTCCCCCTTGGATCCGCCTATGTCGTTTCGGGGGGGGCACGGAGGTGGGGTCGTTACGGGTGTGGGGGTAAGGAGCTCGAGCATAAGCGGATCCAGGACATCAGCATGGGGGTAGGGGCTAAAGATTTCGAGCATAGGCAGACCCAGGACATCAGTACGAGGGTGGGGCTAGGGAGTTAGAGCATAGGCGGATCCAGGACATCGGTACGAGGGTCGGGCTAGGGAGTTAGAGCATAGGCGGATCCAGGACATCGGTACGAGGGTCGGGCTAGGGAGTTAGAGCATAGGCGGATCCAGGACGTTAGTACGGGGATGGGGCTAAGCAGCTGAGCATTAGCGGATTCAGGACATCAGTACGGGGTGAGACTCGGGAGTTCCAGCATAGGCGGATCCAGGACATCAGTAGGGGGTAGGGGCTACGGAGTTCGAGCATAGGCGGATCCAGGATATTAGTACGGGGATGGGGCTAAGGAGATCGAGCATAGGCGGATCTAGGACATCTGTACGGGGGTGGAGATAAGGAGCTCGAGCATAGGCTGATCCAGGACATCAGTATGGGTGTGGGGCTAAGGAGCTCGAGCAGAGGCGGATCTAGGACATCAGTACGGCGGTGGGGCTAAAGGGCTTGAGTATAGGCGGATCAAGGACATCAGTACGGGGGTGAGGCTAAGGAGCTCGAGCATAAGCGGATCCAGGACATCAGCACGTGGGTAGGGGCTAAAGAGTTCGAGCATAGGCGGATCCAGGACATCAGTACGGGGGTGGGGCTAAGAAGCTCGAGCATAAGCGGATTCAGCTGATCAGTACGGGGGTGGGGCTCGGGAGCTCGAGCATAGGCGGATCTAGGACATCAGTACGGTGGTGGGGCTCGGGCGTTCCAGCATAGGCGGATCAAGGACAATAGTAGGGTGGTAGGGGCTAAAGAGTTCGAGTATAGGCGAATCCAGGGCAGTACGGAGGTGGGGCTACGGAGTTCGAGCATAGGCAGATCCAGGACATCAGTTCGGGGGTGGGGCTAAGGAGCTCGAGCATAGGCGGATCCAGGACATCTGTACGGGGGTGGGGCTAAAAAGCTGGAGCATAGGCGGATCCAGGACATCAGTATGGGTGTGGGGCTAAGGAGCTCGAGCAGAGGCGGATCCAGGGCATCAGTACGGGGGTGGGGCTAAGGGGTTCGAGTATAGGCGGATAAAGGACATCAGTACAGAGGTGGGGCTAAGGAGCTCAAGCATTAGCGGATCCAGGACATCAGCACAGGGGTAAGGGCTAAAGAGTTCGAGCATAGGCGGATCCAGGACATCAGTACGGGGGTGGGGATAAGGAGCTCGAGCATAAGCGGAGCCAGGATATCAGTACGGGGGTAGAGGCTAAGGAGTTTGAGCATAGACGGATCCAGCATATCGGTACGGGGATTGGGCTAAGGAGATCCAGCATAGGCGGATCCAGGACATCTGTACGGAGGTGGGGCTAAGGAGCTCGAGCATAGGCGGATCCAGGACATCAGTATGGGTGTTGGGCTAAGGAGCTCGAGCAGAGGCGGATCCAGTACATCAGTACGGGGCTGGGGTAAGAGGCTCGAGTATAGGCGGATCAAAGACATCAGTACGGGGGTGGGGCTAAGGAGCTCGAGCATAAGCGGATTCAGGACATCAGTACGTGGGTGGGGCTCGGGAGCTCGAACATAGGCGGATCCAGGACATCAGTAGGGGTAGGGGCTAAGGAGTTCAAGCATAGGCGGATCCAGGGCAGTATAGAGGTGGGGCTACGGAGTTCCAGCATAGGCAGGTCCAGGACATATGTAAGGGGGTGGGGTAAGGAGCTCGAGCATAGGCGGATCCAGGACATCAGTTCGGTGGTGGGGCTGAGGTCTCGAGCTGGGGCATAACTCGGTAACAAATAGGCTGAATTGGGTGAAAATCTGCAGGCATAGGTGAAATACCGTCGGAAAACCCATCATATTTTATATTGTATCTCCTTTCTTCTCGTCATGCCCAGTCTTTGCTTAACAAAACAATCATTATGCGTGTGTTTATTTCTTTGATGATATGAACAGAGGGCAAGCGTGGTGCAGTATGCAGAGACATGCTAATTTAGGAAAACATGGGCCTAGACAGGGGATTGAATGGAGCCATAATGAGAACCCAAAACCTAAAACTCCAACATTGCGTTGTTATAAGTATCAAACTGCTGAAAACACTCGCCTGTCAATCGAACTGTTTGGCTAACGTACATTGTCACCGGCTTCTCCTGCGCCAGAGCGGCACCAGCCGAGGCCGCAGGCCGAGGTTGTTGTTGTTGTCTGTTCTGAGCGCTGGTATCAGAGACCTAAAACTTTTGTGGATAGAAGGCACTTCCAAATGAATAAGCACCACGGTTGTCAATTTTCAAAATTTTCAAAATTTTGCCCAGAATTTTGCATTATGTGATTTTTAACTTTTATTTTTCTATTTTTTGCTAATTCATCTAGACTCTTCAAACTTGCACCCTTTTACATGAGGGAAATTTGTAGTTCACACAAAAAGTTGGAAAGAAAAAGCTTTAAATTTAGTGCTCCAAATTAGCTTTTAAACTTTGCACCCTAAATTTGGCATAAAACTCGTGGTCTAAACTACAGGCTCGAAATATCTGAAGCTACAGCAGTTCAGGTTCTGAGTCAAATATCAACTTAAAGGCCGGTTTGTGCAGTACTGCACAAACACAGAAACAAAACAAAAACGGAAATTTAAGGGTCCTTTTTGGCCCATTCCGTGAAGGTCTGCATTTCCCAAAATATCATTCAAACCCTTATATCTTCCGATCTAATTGATAAAAATTAGTTCCCATTTCAGATAATAAAAGAGAATAGCCTCCTTTATTATATATTTAGAGATAAAAACTTTCAGACTGAAACTTTTTATTTTATAGGCAAAAATAAAATATAAGTTTTTAAAATTTTTATTCTCAGCCCCTGGTTTCCAGACTATGATAGCTACGGTATTGAACTTAACACGGCTGGATAGAAAACTTCGTTGCCGTCATTTTTCTCACTCATACCCCCACTTATCTCTTACGGCTTCCGCGCTATAAGCCGTAAAGGACATTTCAAAGTGGTAATTTTATCAGTTCATTTTTGCTTCACACCGGGGTTTAGGGTGGTTAGAGTCATTGGAGGAAATGAAATTTTGCATGCAGCTAGGTAAGAGACATATGTCGACATTCCATCTGCATAGATATCAATGAAACACCAAGTTACCTTTACAAACATGCCGTTTCTCCACGCAACGTTGTAGCAAATCACCACGCGTCACGCCTGCGTCCACGCCGCGGCAGCGCCGGCGACCGGCGCGGCCGTTTCTGTTTATTTATGGTCTGGTAAAAAAGTACCCAATACTACCCATAATGCATCACAAGTAATTAGAGTACCGTAAAAGTCCGAGTTTACAATAAGAGTATTATGTTTCTGTTTTTGGACCATGGGTGGATCCAGGGAATAAGTAGGCTAGGTGCCCCCCTCACCCTTCTCCCCCATCCCCTCCCCCAACCCCCCAATCGACCATCGGCGCCCTCTGAAATTGTAAAGACACGCCTCTCAAGGTCGATGACGCTCCCTGAAATGTCGCTTCCCATACGCGGATCCAGGATTGCCTATCGGGGGCGAGGTGGAAGGGGAAATTTCCTGGTGGGCGCTATCTACACCAGGGACGCCACTTTTGGCCGGAAAACCTATCAAGTAGGCGCTAAAACCTATCAGTACACCCCGATACCTGCATCTCGGGGAAAACGACATTTCAGGGGGTGCCATCGAACTTTCCAGGAGTTTCCGGGACAATTTCAGGGGGCGCTAAGATTCTATGGGGGGCACCTGTCCCCTTTCCCCCTTGGATCCGCCTATGTCGTTTCGGGGGGGCACGGAGGTGGGGTCGTTACGGGTGTGGGGGTAAGGAGCTCGAGCATAAACGGATCCAGGACATCAGCATGGGGGGTAGGGGCTAAAGATTTCGAGCATAGGCAGACCCAGGACATCAGTACGAGGGTGGGGCTAGGGAGTTAGAGCATAGGCGGATCCAGGACATCGGTACGAGGGTCGGGCTAGGGAGTTAGAGCATAGGCGGATCCAGGACGTTAGTACGGGGATGGGGCTAAGCAGCTGAGCATTAGCGGATTCAGGACATCAGTACGGGGTGAGACTCGGGAGTTCCAGCATAGGCGGATCCAGGACATCAGTAGGGGGTAGGGCTACGGAGTTCGAGCATAGGCGGATCCAGGATATTAGTACGGGGATGGGGCTAAGGAGATCGAGCATAGGCGGATCTAGGACATCTGTACGGGGGTGGAGATAAGGAGCTCGAGCATAGGCTGATCCAGGACATCAGTATGGGTGTGGGGCTAAGGAGCTCGAGCAGAGGCGGATCTAGGACATCAGTACGGCGGTGGGGCTAAAGGGCTTGAGTATAGGCGGATCAAGGACATCAGTACGGGGGTGAGGCTAAGGAGCTCGAGCATAAGCGGATCCAGGACATCAGCACGTGGGTAGGGGCTAAAGAGTTCGAGCATAGGCGGATCCAGGACATCAGTACGGGGGTGGGGCTAAGAAGCTCGAGCATAAGCGGATTCAGCTGATCAGTACGGGGGTGGGGCTCGGGAGCTCGAGCATAGGCGGATCTAGGACATCAGTACGGTGGTGGGGCTCAGGCGTTCCAGCATAGGCGGATCAAGGACAATAGTAGGGTGGTAGGGGCTAAAGAGTTCGAGTATAGGCGAATCCAGGGCAGTACGGAGGTGGGGCTACGGAGTTCGAGCATAGGCAGATCCAGGACATCAGTTCGGGGGTGGGGCTAAGGAGCTCGAGCATAGGCGGATCCAGGACATCTGTACGGGGGTGGGGCTAAAAAGCTGGAGCATAGGCGGATCCAGGACATCAGTATGGGTGTGGGGCTAAGGAGCTCGAGCAGAGGCGGATCCAGGGCATCAGTACGGGGGTGGGGCTAAGGGGTTCGAGTATAGGCGGATAAAGGACATCAGTACAGAGGTGGGGCTAAGGAGCTCAAGCATTAGCGGATCCAGGACATCAGCACAGGGGTAAGGGCTAAAGAGTTCGAGCATAGGCGGATCCAGGACATCAGTACGGGGGTGGGGATAAGGAGCTCGAGCATAAGCGGAGCCAGGATATCAGTACGGGGGTAGAGGCTAAGGAGTTTGAGCATAGACGGATCCAGCATATCGGTACGGGGATTGGGCTAAGGAGATCCAGCATAGGCGGATCCAGGACATCTGTACGGAGGTGGGGCTAAGGAGCTCGAGCATAGGCGGATCCAGGACATCAGTATGGGTGTTGGGCTAAGGAGCTCGAGCAGAGGCGGATCCAGTACATCAGTACGGGGCTGGGGTAAGAGGCTCGAGTATAGGCGGATCAAAGACATCAGTACGGGGGTGGGGCTAAGGAGCTCGAGCATAAGCGGATTCAGGACATCAGTACGTGGGTGGGGCTCGGGAGCTCGAACATAGGCGGATCCAGGACATCAGTAGGGGTAGGGGCTAAGGAGTTCAAGCATAGGCGGATCCAGGGCAGTATAGAGGTGGGGCTACGGAGTTCCAGCATAGGCAGATCCAGGACATATGTAAGGGGGTGGGGTAAGGAGCTCGAGCATAGGCGGATCCAGGACATCAGTTCGGTGGTGGGGCTGAGGTCTCGAGCTGGGGCATAACTCGGTAACAAATAGGCTGAATTGGGTGAAAATCTGCAGGCATAGGTGAAATACCGTCGGAAAACCCATCATATTTTATATTGTATCTCCTTTCTTCTCGTCATGCCCAGTCTTTGCTTAACAAAACAATCATTATGCGTGTGTTTATTTCTTTGATGATATGAACAGAGGGCAAGCGTGGTGCAGTATGCAGAGACATGCTAATTTAGGAAAACATGGGCCTAGACAGGGGATTGAATGGAGCCATAATGAGAACCCAAAACCTAAAACTCCAACATTGCGTTGTTATAAGTATCAAACTGCTGAAAACACTCGCCTGTCAATCGAACTGTTTGGCTAACGTACATTGTCACCGGCTTCTCCTGCGCCAGAGCGGCACCAGCCGAGGCCGCAGGCCGAGGTTATTTTTTCTCTTTCATCTAGTTGAATTGATACTTTTCTCATCTTATAAAGTTGGAATATTGCATCAATGTACACAGCCAGAGTACAGTGTGGGATGCAGGCTCGGCGAAACACATCCACTTGATCCTGAGGCCATCCTTTCTCATGCATGCCCTACCCTGGTGTCCAAGCTTATATGCATGAGCTATTGCATGATGCGGGGGCATATGGAAAGAAACTGAAGGCTGCCCATCTGGGCTCTGCATCCAAAGGAGGGAGCCGACTCAACAAGTAAGTAAGTAAGTAAGCATCAAGGAGGCAATGATGGGCTGGAAAGTCACAGTTATATTTTATCTCTTATCTTAGTATTAGATGAAATGTGGAAACCATTATCATGAATTTTTCTTTATCCAGACTGGCTCTGGTCCCGGCACAGTCCAAGTGTCTAGCCTTTGGTCCCGGCTTTAGTCCTGCTGGGACCAAACCTGGTCCTGGCGCCGGGACCGCGAGACCAAAAGTCCCACCTCTATCTTGAATGTACCTTTAAGTAAAGGTATCTTCGGTCACGGTTCTCATAGATACGGTTCGGACATGACAGCCAGTTGACTGCCTGATTTGGCAGCATGTTGAGGATATGGTAGTATTTTGGAGGGTTCTGTTCAGGATACCTTGGATTCTGGTAGCATAAGGTAGAATACAGCGTTCGATTGGTTCAGCGGAACATTCGAAACAGAATTTTGAAGGAATTGACATGAAATTCATTGTGGATTTTCCTTGTTATAAAAGCATGTCAGGGACTAGAAACTGCACCCAGAAGATAGCCTGATCAATTTTACATACCAAAAATAAAAATATACCCTTAAGCACCGCTTAAATTTTCCAACTGGCCTGCGCCCCAAACCCCTGCAAACAGTCCCATTGGAATTGCATGTTAAATTTTGCTGCAAAAAAAAACTGTCAGATCCAGAAATGGAACCTTCAAAACCCCCAGAATTCTAGAGAAGTGTCTCGTGTCCGCCCCTGTCTTCGGTAGCAATGTCTCTATTGCCTTGGTAGTGGGGAGTTGTTTGTTTTGTCGGGATGATTGAGAATTAGGTAGTAACTATTGCTTTGGGTAGTAACCAAGATACCTTAAGGAGGGTAGTAACAGGTATGTAAAGGATTACAGCATTGGTATGTAGTGGCATGGTTGGGTTTGAATTTTAAACTTTGTGCAAGATCTCTAAAGAAAATTGGAATATAAAGTACCTACCTCTTACGATTTAAAAAAGTTCCGAACTATTGATTTTTAGGGTAAGTTATACATAGTCTGTTCCTCTTGTTCCGATCTGCAGAGAATGTGGTTTGCAGTATGTGTGTGTGATAAGTGCAGTATGTGCGATAACATTATGCAATCTTGTTTCCTGAGTGTTGGCAAGATTTGCTGGTGGTTTGCTGTGCGGATGCCCGCTTCATGGTGCCACCTAGTGACCGAGCGTGTGCTGGGCCGAGCGTGCGCAGGATCCGTCGGGCCATCGATCGCGCTGCCAGACTCAGCTGATGCTGCTGCTCGAGTTGGCATTAGGCAACCTGCGGAGCTCTGAATCAACCGACCCACCTGCCACCAGGTGACCTATACCTGTAGCAACACCAATTGTACCAAATTACATCGTGCGCCCGCCCACCAGAAAGTCTAACGCCGATACTTCCCCCACATAGTGTGTCGTTCTCGGTGCATGTTGTTCTCGAGCTCGCCCTGCACATCTCATGTCTGGTCGTTTTTATCATGTGCAGTGTATTGTAATGATCAGTATATCTCAGTGGATTCAAATACCTAGCCATAACGGATAGAAACCCTGATCAGCAGAATAAAACTTAACTAAGAATCAAGGCACCTGCTGCTACTGCTGTACAATTCCTTGTTCTTCTTTGATTCAACTTACTACAAATCCATTTGGGCTGCCAGGGTTCCCTTCCAACTTAACAATGCACACCACACTAAAAGAAGGCAATTAGGATTATTTACCATGTGCCCTACCTCCAAAACTCTTCTCCTTTGTTCAAAAAGTATCATCTTCTAAAATTTTCTTACCTTGTCAACTTCTTGTAATTCATGAACTAATCTCGGGTAGTCTGCCCCTGCCCCTAGCCAGTAAATTCAAAATCAGGCAAAAAACTACCCCCAAAACGCCAGAACTCGGGGACGTTTTGAAGTGCCTTTGGTCCATAATCTGCAACACGAACATTTCCTCTTCTATCCGCCCCCACCTGCTGGAACGTGATAATTGCATCAAGAATTAGGCAGCTCCAAGATGTCTCAATCTCCGAAACATTCCTAGAAACTTTCGTTAAGAAACTATTAATTGAGCAGTATTGAGTTGCCATCGAATCGAATCTAAATTAGATGCCGTAAGCAGGCAAAGCTAACAACTAATAGTTCAGCCCTTTAGCTACTAAGGGCATCATCTCAACCACCAGATATGTATTGGTTGCCTGTTGTACATACATTTTTCTCTAGTCCTCTTTTAAGGTGTGTGTGGATGAAACCTGACCCCGAGGTGAGGGATGGGGAACCCACTCTGTTCAAGTTACCTTTCCTAGTTTAAGGGAATGTGGCAACGTGACAACGTGATTTTAACTGAGATAGCAAAGTTGTAAAGCTAGTCGGAAAATCCCGTACTCTATTTATCATTTGTCTTGGAACTCGATATTTCCGTAGAAAAAAGCTAAAACCTACCCGAAATGTACCTCTCATATACCTCTCGCCAGGCGGCTATTGTTGTGAATTGCTGGTGTGACGACATATGCTGACGTCACGATGAGCATCAGCCGATCGAAGCCCTTGAAGTGTTTCGAGTATGGTAGTGGTTGTAAGATCATGACATCATCCACAGTCAGATATTTATTTCTTTTCCTAGATGAGTAGGTATTTCAAAAATAAAAATATTGAGCTTATTGTACATTTTTTCAGAGAAATCATGAGTGGTTTCATTATTTTCGGCTAAAAGTACGCCTAATTACACTAAATTCTAGGACTCGACCAAAGTGCCACATTCCCCTTAAGCCTTATTCTGGAAATTGTATTTTATTGATTTTATCAGGGGCCACTCCGAACACCGACACTTGCCCAATTACAGGGAGTACTGGCGTTGGTGTCCAATGATTCTGTCCACCAGGTCGCATTGGACATGGAAGGCGATTTCCCGCCGTGTGGATTTAACCGACGTTAACCCATTCTGTCCGATCCGAAGACGAGCAATGAAGACATTAGGGTACCCGGCCTCTCAAGTCGAAGTGTGCGTGTGTGAAAGAAGGGTGTCGTGAAATCGCTCACATTTATGTTTCGTTGAATAACTTAAAACTGGTTAAAAATAATGCGCAAATTAAAGAGTTTGTGAACATTTTCAGGTGTGGTCTCGGAGGTTTGAAAACTTGGTCCTTTTATGTGACTGTTTTATCAATGCCCCAAATTCAACAGACCACACCCTAGGAGAAGTTTTTTTTAATCCGAAAGAGTTCATCCGAGTGGAAGCATCCGTAAACGCCGGAACGGAGAGACCTTATACACGGCACTTCATCAGGATCCCCTTCTGCGATTTAAATTGCTTAACCAATGAAAGTCTCTTAACTGCGGGATGGGTGCTTTGGCGTTTGGGTTATCATTTGGACCGTTGATACGATATTTTCACTGGCCTGGACTCGCTCTGCCCAAAATTCCTTGTTTCGTAATGTCTCGATATTTAGTGCAGTCTTTCTTTCGTTATTGCTAACGAGCACTGGTTTTGTTCAAGGTCTGTTGCACAATATTGAAAGCTCAACTGATAAATTGTCGTGGCCGCTATTCCTTGGTAATCTGGGTACCAATAAATTTGTCTCCCGTCTTCCCTGATCCTTGAATAATCTGCCCTTCTCTCGCCCACCCTGCCCCGCCTGTTGCTGCTGGAAGGTATGACTCTCGCGAGTACCGTACTAAGCAGGTGCGCTCCCGTGCGATGCGATTGGGCTAACCCGTCCCTCGTCTGTCGCGATGCTTCGCTGCCGTCGCGTCGCCGCCGTGCCGCTGCCCCCCCCGTTCCGCGGACCCATAAACGTCGCGCTCGCCCCTCAGCGCTGGTCGGGAGAACTCGCCCCCCAGCGCTGGTCGGGAGAACTTGCCCCTCGGCGCTGGTCTGGAGAACTCCCGTGATTAACTTATGGAGCACGTATTTTCGAATATCATCCACAAAAGTGAGGCAGCGCTCACACGCGCGATTCCCCGGAGAGTGTCTGTGGCGGACCCATCTCCCGACGCTCCGGGGGCCGAGACTTGCGACGCTCGGGCATCAGGTGACAATGGCGGAATGGCGGATGCTCCCAGCATCGGGTGACAATTTGGAGACGGCCATCGCCCAATAGTGCCCTATCTACTTTATACTGAGTTTTTTTAGTTGTGCCTCATTGTTGAGAGCAACGTATGCCCCTGTGCTGGGTGTTTGTGGCGCAGGGCTAGTTGCCTTCGACCTGGGAAGTGATGTTGAGGTGTGTTCTGTCAGTTTCAGACCGGACTGCTGCGGCGTGTGACCTGCGGTAGATGAGCGGCGCAGCATGATGTGGTGGTGGGCAGCTCTGTTGGCGGTGGCCTGCGGCCAGCCTCCCTCCGCCGTCGACCTGATCACTGTGGTGGCGCGCCACCGGGAGGTGTTCCGCCTCCACCTCAACGCCAGTCTTCTCTCCAATTCCTCCGATGTCCGTGAGTGGCAACATACCTGTATGTGGGGTGTTACAGTGTGACGCTGGCAGGTGGAGCGTTGTTAACATGTCAGATGTGTGGTGACTGTTGATTGTGTGACGGGGGATGACTGTAAGACAGGTCCGTCAGAGTGAGACGTGTGGTGATGGGAACAGGTCCGTCTGAGTGAGACGTGTGGTGATGGGAACAGGTCCGTCTGAGTGAGATGTGTGGTGATGGGAACAGGTCCGTCTGAGTGAGATGTGTGGTGATGGTTGATTGTGTGACGGGGGACGGCTGTTCCCCTCAGGGGACCGATCTTCACTTGCCGGATTCGTCCGGCAAGTAAAGATTGGAGAAACAGGGTGTGACGCGCCCGGGGCCCCAGTCAGCCTTGGAGGGCACGTCGACGCATCACCGCGGACTTATCATTCTGGTCCTCCGGCGTCCGCCGCCTCTTCCGACTTCGGTCGGTTAGAGTCGGCGTCTGTCGTCGGTGGCTCTGGTGATGAGGCCCGCGGTGATGCTGATGGCTGCCTTACGGGCCCTTTGTTACCTGGTCGGTAACCGAATTGGATCGGGTCAGCTCTGTCCTGTACCCCCCAGTATGTAGCTCCTGTTCGTTTTTGTTCTCTTGTTTTGTTGATTATTTTCAGTTTCTGTCATCTTTTTATGCCTTAGTTGTAACCCCCACAGCTATTTGCCCTCTTCGGCATTTTATGGGTGTAAGGCGCCCACTCGAGGCCTATCTCGAGCCCCGGCGACGAGGTTGACGGGATCCTGGGGGGTTGTGGTCCCCCTCGGGCGGGTCAGTCCCGAGGGCTCCAACACGCCCCCTTTGGCCCAGATATCTCGATCTAACCGGGGGTAAGCCGTCTGTAGGCTGCCGCAGACGGCCTAGCGACGCGGCAATGTCTACGGGCACTGTCGCTCGGTCCAGCTGGGCAGGGGGATTATGTTTCGGGCGTGCGGCGCGGCGCCCTTCGCGGTGGGGACTGTGATAGTTCTTCCCGGGCGCGACGCAGGCCGGGGTTACGGAAACCGTCGTTCTTCGCGACTCCGGCCTGTTGCGCGCGCCTGGTGAACCGCAGTCTCCGCTGCGTGAGGGCTGCCGCGTTTAACTTCGTCCCGACTCATGGCCCTGCCGGCCCACTGGGCTGATGGCGTCAAGGGGGTGGGTGCGTTCTGATCGGAGGGGTTGTTTGAGTATCTCTCGCCCCTCTGAGACGGGCGCACCTGCCCCTGTAGGCACTGTACCAGCCCCCGGGCCCAGCTATTGACAGCTGGCAACCCGGGGGGCCGAAGGTAAACTGACTCATCATGGCCTCTCGTTCTGCTTGTACACCCACTGAACCGACCGCACGGACTCCGACCCCCGCCTCTACACCGACCATCTCTCGTCCACCCACTGACACCGCCACTGCGATGGAACTTTCCGAAGTTGAACCCCCGCGCGAACACGACCAGAGCTGTCTACCCCCATGACTCTTGTCATTGACTTTGAGGATAGGACGGTAAAGATAAACCCGTTCCAGATCCATGAAGCCCTGCGGAAGTTCCATCCAAAACGAACCTACAGACACCCGAAAGGACGAGTCGAGGTCGAAGTGGGAAACGAGTGCGACGCCAACAAGCTGCTTGCTACTTCTTCGTTGGAAATTCGCACTACCAGCAGGCCCCTGTCGGTACTGGTTAAGGTCTTGCCCCATGCGACCAAAAACAGCTGCAGAGGCGTAATCAGCTGCAAAGACCTACGTGACGTCCCGGAGGAGGAGATTCTGTCAGGTCTAAGAGACCAGGGCGTGACGGAAGTTAAGCAAATGTTGCGTAGAGGAGAAAGCCAGGAGACAGGCAACGGCACATTTATGCTTGTCTTTCCAGGGGGCAACCCTACCAGAGAAGGTGCGAGTAGGCTGGATGGCCATAAAGGTCCGTTCCTTTGTTCCTAATCCCACCAGATGTTTCAAATGCCAGTGGCATTTGAAACATCTAAATGTCATTTGGCCATATCGCTGGCAGCTGCAAAGATAGGGAACGTTGCGGGAGATGCTCCGAGATAGGCCACAACTCTAAATCGTGTGAGGCAGAACAAGCTAAGTGTGCGGGATGTTGAGGCGGTCATGAGGCATGGAGCAGGCTGTGCCCTAAACTGAGTCAGGCTAAGGAGGTCCAAAAAAGAAAAGTCACACCCCATGCAAAACCAGCGCCGGCGCCCGTCCCTGCAACAGCCTCAACTTCCAGGGCAAAACATCCTTCTTCTTCCAACCACTCTCCGTACCGAGATGCGTTCGGAGGCTTCTGACGAAGATTTCCTCCAGAGGAACAGATGTGCGTTTCCTATGGGTGCCGAGTCACGTTGGTATCTCAGGAAACGAAAAAGTAGACCGAGTTGACAAAGAGGCCTCCCAGTTGCCCCTGTCGCGACGATTTAGAGTCCCGGCCACAGACCTGAAGGCAGGCTTCAAAATGCTCCTAGACACTGAGTGGCAGAATAGGTGGACAACAGAATCAGATCTTGAAACGCGTTTCTTGAAACGCCTACGTCCGTCAGTCGGGCACTGGGAATCATGCAACAGACGAAATAGAAGGGAGGAAGTGAGCCTTACCAGGCTCAGGATCGGTCATTGTTACCTTACACACGGGCATTATCTGACTAATACCGTACCCAAACTCTGTTCACACTGCGGCAGCCGCCTCACTGTACATGTTTTATCTGTTACTGGCAGCTGCGACCAACTGAGGCGAAGTCAGCGGCGATTCTCCCCACGGGTTCCGCTGGGACAGATTCTAGGCAATGACGCGTCCATAGACATTGGGTAAGTGTTATCATATCTGAGAGAAATACATTTTGACGTAGTATATGCCCCCATCACATATTCTTAGATTTCACACCCTCTGTGTAGGCCACTTTAGTTAATAGGGACAATCCCAGAATGATGTAGCACAACTCTGACTGGCACGTATAGCCTTTGTAGCTGCGGTGCCCTAAAACTCTAATAATCATCATCGTACCGAGATGCCCTGTTGTGGTCTCAGCGCAGTATCCCAACAGATGAAATTCTCAACGAAACCCGCCCTGCACTTACCGCGGATTCCAGCATTTGCCAGTTCATGGACCTCTCCCTCCGCCAGTTTCTTGCGATTGTTGCCAAATTTCTCCCCGATCGACGGGATGACTCTGGCGACAAACCGGTGAGCTGTAGGGAGAAGGTTGACGCAGGTGTGCAAACATCACCACCCCTACAGTACCGAGACGCTGCAGTGAGCACAGACTCGGCAGAACTTCAGAGGTCCAGTGCCGAGTCAGCCTCTCAGGACTGCTCAGCCAGCTATGATCCCCCACAAACCGAAACCTCCGGTAAGCGCGCTCAGGAAGTCTCCCCAACGCCACTGCCACCTTCCCAAGGTCCAGCTGTGCCTCTCCCAACGACAGAGCCCACTACGCATACGCTCTCCCATGAGCATCCCGCAGGCACGAAGGCGAGCCTCTATCAGAACAAGGCTAAAGCCTTGGACGAAGGGAACGAATCTACCCTGATGCCCCCTCCGGCCAGTAACACATCAACAAGTCAAAGATTACGCACACAACAGGGTATCGAGGCTAGTACTAGCACTCCATCACAAAATAAGAAACGTAAGCTTACGATTCCAACAACAAATGCAACAACTAGCGAGAACACAACAAAAACAGCGGAAAAGCAACGAACCGGGCTTCCGTTCCGCTCCAGCAAAGGTCTCGAACTGTCGATCCCACGAGTCACTGTAAAAACACAACAAATAAAACTCAACCAAACTCAGCGTGCCCAATCCATGGAAAATTTAGGGCCCGCGCAAGCTGACCTAAGGAACTCGGGAGACCTCAGGCAGCGCATGCGAAGGCCCATCCCCCAAGATGACGGGAGGCCGGGATATACAGGTGATGCGTATATGGTAGAGAGGCCAGTATTTGCTAGACGCTCGCCCCCCAAGGACCGAAATAACCCTCCACGAGAGCCGCGGAACTGGAACTCCCGCGTTGCCTGGAAAGAACCGGAGATGTTCGATGGGAAAAGTTGGGAAACATGATGAACGGACGGGGTTCCAATCTAGGGAAATATGTACACACTTTACTCGCACTTTACTCAATGACGTCTATTTTACAGTGGAACATACGCGGCTTTAGGGCCAACATAACAGACCTCCAAGCGCTGATAGCCTCGAAGAACCCAGCAGTCGTAGCCTTACAGGAGACCAAGCTTAAGCCGGAACATTCTTGCACTCTGCACCACCATAAAAGGTTCCGTCATGATTTTCCATCTGAAACTGTTGCGCACGGTGGAGTCACGCTGTTTGTTCATTATAGTGTTCCATCGTCACCTTTTCGCCTCAATACTGTATTGCAGGCGGTAGGAGCGAGCGTAGACTTCCGGCACTATAAATTCACAGTTGTATCTTTATACCTGCCCCCGGTGAAGGATTTCCAGAATATAAACTTCAGGATCTGATAAAACAGCTTCCAACAAACCACATTATACTTGGTGATTTTAACACATACAACACTCTTTGGGGCTGCCCTCGTACAAATAACCGGAGAACGCATGGAGGACACCATTCACCGCAATAACCTATGTATTCTAAATACAGGTCTGCCGACCCACATATCACTGCCCTCCGGCTCGACTTCGGCCATTGATCTATCTTTATGTTCTCCGTCACTTGTCCATCGATTTAAATGGCGCACCCACATCAACCCTTGCGGCAGCGACCACTACCCCGTGTGGCTTTGGTCGGAGACCCCGCACCCTGGCATGAGAGCTCCGCGGTGGAACTTGCGAAAGGCGGACTGGAACGCTTTTACAAATGACTGTGTGTTAGTTTTTGAATTTGAGGAGGGTAAGACGGCCTCTACTCATAGCGAGGAGATAATTGCTCAGACCACCGCATCTGCGGACGCAAACATACCGAAAACGAGCCCGCTTCCGCGCCGCGTCCTCGTCCCTTGGTGGACAGAAGATTGTGGGATCGCGATTAGGGAACGCCGACGCTGCTTTCGGATTTTTAAAAGGCGACCAACAACGGGTAACCTGATACAGTTCCGCCGCTCGCGAGCCGTTGCTAAACGTATCGTGAAGGAAGCGAAAAGAATGTCATGGGTTACATATATAAATACAATTAATAGACTCACTTCTCTAAGTACAATATGGAGACGTATAAAATGCATTTCTGGCCGAAGCTCTCCTGTACCATTACCAGTACTAAAACAATCACAAACAATAACAATAACAGATCCGCTGCAAGTGGCCAACGCTATGGGTGAAACCTGGTCTCAACTTTGGCGCCTTGGCACAACTGACCCTCGTTTTGTTCGACATAAAACACATACTGAAAGGGTAAGAGTTGACTTCAGCTCTCTTGAAGCTCTCCCTTATAATGATACATTCTCAATACATGAATTGAAAGGAGCGCTCTCAAACACAAAAAAATACTGCTGCAGGTCCAGACAATATCAACTACGACATGCTGAGACGACTGGATGAACATTCACATAATGTCATTCTTTCTTTCTATAACCATATATGGATCCCACACGATTTCCCAGATGATTGGAGTGAAGCGACAATCATTCCTATGCTCAAGCCGGATAAAGATGGAACAGACCCATTACAGACCTATCGCTCTACGTCTTGTATTTGCAAACTTTTGAAAGGATGGTCAACAAAGACTGATGTGGTTTTTGGAAAGCACCGGATTTCTTTCCAACGCTCAGTGTGGTTTTAGAGCAGGGAGAAGCACCACTGATCACCTTGTATCGCTCCATACAGCTGTACGCTGTTCCTTTGCAGCAAAGCAGCACACCGTAGCACTCTTCTTTGACATGGAAAAGGCGTACGATACAGCGTGGCGCCACGCGATACTTCAAAAGCTACGACGGGCAGGGGTCAAAGGTCGTATGGGTTATTTCGTAGAAAACTTCGTAAGAAACAGATACTTCCGAGTTAGAATCGGCACCTCCCTGTCTGAGAGGTTTGAACAGCTGAGTGGGGTGCCGCAGGGCAGTGTTTTAAGCGTGACTCTCCTCGGTGTTTTAATCAACGACATATGTGACGCAATACCCTCGTCCGTGAACCGATCGCTCTTTGTTGACGATTTCGCTGTGTGGGCAACCACATCTACTACGATATCATCGCAGCGACAACTGCAGATATGTATTGATCGCCTGACCGATTGGAGCCTGCTTAATGGGCTTAAGTTTTCAACGGAGAAAACTACGTGTATCCATTTCTGCCGCAGGACGCGATATTGTCCAGAGGCATCACTGCGGCTGTATGGAAGACGTGTTCCGACCACCGGTAGGGTTAAATTCCTCGGTGTGACCTTTGACAAACGTCTTACCTACTCTCCACACATTTCATGTCTTAAAGACAAATGTACTGACCGCATGAATATCATTAAGATGATCTCTCGTACATCCTACGGTGGAGACCGAACCTCCATTCTCCGACTATACCATGCATTGATAAGATCTATGCTGGATTACGCTTCAGTGGTGTACGATGGTGCATTGACGAGCACGAAGCGACCCCTAGACGCTGTCCACCACGCATGTGTTCGTATCGCAACAGGCGCCTTCCGGACATCACGAAGAGCGAGCCTTTTAGTGGAGGCCAACGAGCCCCCGCTTGAATTGAGACGAAGTCGACTCGCTCTCACATTTGCATGTAGAATCAGCCAATACCCAGCCCATTCTACATACAAGTGGATCTTTGATAACTCATTGACAGAATTTTTCACAGGCGGTAGACAAAGCTCATCCTCAGCTCTATGCACTCGGGTTACGCACTGGCTACAAGAATCGGGTATTAACTTTGGGACCATTAGGGTGTTTCAGCCCACTATAGTAAAATTTTGTTTGTTTGGAACGAAGTCATATCGACTTTCCCCAGCTCTATACGTAAAACTGAATCGATTGATACTCTTAAAAGCAAAATAAAAAGGACATTTAGAGGTCGCGCACTTTTATCACCAGAAACCATCACACTTGAAAGAGGCGCATTCTTTCTTGGTGCGCTTGGGCAGAGCCCTCCGATGGAGTTCCACCACCTGGAGCAGGTACTGCTTCTGCTTATCGTCCTTGACGAATCCGTTGAATCTCTTGATGAGGGCGATCTCCCTTTCCCGCTGTTTTTGTCTTGAGTCGAAAGTTGAAGTCGTTGTGGCGTCCCATGTGATATAATGATCCTTCCCATATGTAGAAGGAGTATCGCAACAGATTTGACGCATATGTTCTAAATTCAACGTAAGAACATATTTTAAGCTACATCAAACGATCAAACAATCACTGGTCAAACCAAAGGACAGGATAGACAACCGGAAAAACCAGGCCCAGTATACAAGATGGAATGTAATGACTGTCCAAAAATATACACTTGAGAAAGCAAAGGATGATGGAAGTCCGACAAGACGAACACCGAAAATCTCGACAAAAACTAATCCGAGGGTCAATTGACGAGAGAGCAGCGGAGGCCACAGCGGAACATGCATTCAGGAAGGATCATTGTATCAAATGGGACGCCATAACAACTTGACTTTGGACTCAAGACAAAAACAGCGGGGAATAAAAGAGACAATTTACATCCAAACCACCACGGAACCAAAAATGAATAGAAATATCGGCAAAGTTACCATCTTCTCTGGATTTTTGGAGCTCTTAAAACGCCAGCCAAACAAGAGATTGAATTGAAAAATAACACGTGTTTAGAGCTAATAATTATACAATGATTCGTCATGTTCATAGCTAAGATTGTTCTTTCAAAGTGTACCCTGTCTTCGTGTTTTTCGCTTAGTTAGTTCATGTCATAGTGTTATCTTCATCTCCCTTGAAAACGGGGGCGGGATGCTCCTGAAATCGGTCGTGTTTATACTCAGGCTAGTCATTGTGCAGTAATAAATGTTTTACTTAATTTGAAGAATATTTCAGATGTGAAATAGAAAACCAAGCAAAGAAAACCAGCGCCAGTATCGGTGTGGAAATGTGTACATTCATAGGCGTGGAACAGGGGCAGGGGGTCATAGCCCCGCCCAATATTCTTGATTCTTAACCCTTAACCCTATGGCGCTGGCTGGAAAGAAATTACTTCCAAATGCAACCTTGGTCTCCCGAATATTCCGGACGTTCCTACGCTTATGTGTACATTTGAATACATTTGATAAAAAGCTACAAAAGTGCGCGACCTCTAAATATCATCGAAATACATGAAATTTCGCACAGAAGCTTTAAGCAGATGAGGTTTGAGGGGAACATCGATATGCGTCGAAATATTGCATTTGGAACAATGAAACACCCTAGGGACCATAGCAAAGAAACGACCTGAGAGGTTGGAACCATGGTGCCGAACTACTGTTGAATGCGATTTTGAGCTGATGCAGCACGGGAAAACGAGAACAGCCCCATCAGAACTCTCACAACTAGCCTTAGAAAAGATAAGTTCATACCCAGACTACTTTAAGTTCTACACTGACGGATCCAAGGGAGCTGCTGGTGCCGGGTGTGCCTTCACAGGCGAAGGAATCTGTCGATGTTTTGGTCTCCCGAGAACTGTGTCGGCTTTTACCACCGAACTATATGCTATTTTACAGGTCATACGGTATATCCGTCGGCTCCCCGAGAAACATCACCGGATAATCACCGACTCAGCCAGCTCGCTCTAGTCTATCACATTCATCATGGCTCGTACCCGCGATTTTAAAACTGTTGACCACTGCTGCATCTCACGGTATCGAAATGAAGTTCTTATGGGTCCCAAGTCATGTTGGTATACCCGGGAATGAACTGGCGGATGAAGCCGCCAAATCTGCGTCGTGGTTGAGCCCCCAGCGAATTTTCCGGGTACCAGCGGGTGACCTGAAGGCTGATATCAATAATTTCTTCTCCTCAAAGTGGCAGACGAGATGGGATGTTGAACCGGACTGTGCTCTAAAACGTCTCAGGACAACAATAGGTCACTGGGAGTCGAGCGCCCGGCGAAGTAGGAGAGAGGAGGTGTATTTGGCTAGACTATGCATCGGCCACACATTCATAACACATGGACACTACCTTTGTGGCGCCGCACCAAACACTTGCACCCGTTGTGGCGCAAGACTGAGCGTCGAGCACGTTCTCTCAGACATTGATGTTTGTGCAGGGCTACGCGAAGTGCGTAACCGCTTCCTCTTTAGACAAGCGATGGCGGAGATTCTTGGTAAACACCCAACAACAGGCTTTTAACCGCGTTTTATCGTACCTAACTGAGATAGGTTTCCATATCATTTACAGCCCATACAGGGTTTGAGTGGGCGACAGAGCCCGAGTCTGGGCTATTTCTAGCTGCCCGTAGGAAGCTTGACACCAACAACAAAGCTTAATCCAAAGCTAGACTAAACTGACCTGATAGGCGCGCTATATGGCCCTGGCAGCCGAAGCGCCCTAAAGCACCAACACACACACACACACACACACACACACACACGCACACACGCACACACACACACACACACACACACACATACGCACGCACACACGCACGTACGCACACACGCACACACGCACGCACGCACACACACACACACACACACACACACACACACACACACACACACACACACACACACACACACACACACACACACACACACACACACACACACACACACACACACACACGGGGACGGCTGTAAGACAGGTCCGTCTGAGTGAGATGTGTGGTGATGGGAACAGGTCCGTCTGAGTGAGATGTGTGGTGATGGAAACAGGTCCGTCTGAGTGAGATGTGTGGTGATGGTTGGTTGTGTGACCGGGGACGGCTGTAAGACAGGTCCGCCTGAGTGAGATGTGTGGCGATGGGGACATGTCCGTCTAAGTGAGATGTGTAGTGATAAGAACAGGTCTGTCGGAGTGAGATGTGTGGTGATGGGAACAGGTCCGTCTGAGTGAGATGTGTGGCGATGGCTGGTTGTGTGACGGGGGACGGCTGCGCGACAGGTCCGTCTGACGAGCTGCGCTTCTCCACCTCGCTGAGAGACGGTCCGGACCTGCCCAGCTGGCTCTCGTGCGCCGTCGACGCCCGCCACCACAGCGGCCTCGTCTACGGGGTGCCGCCTCATCATGTACAGCAGCTCAGGGTAACAACCGCAGACTCCTTAACCACCGCCGTGGCGCAGTTGGTTAAGGCGCCTCGGTCCAGTGTGGGACGTCCTTGGATCAAAGTTGACCTCTGGCAGCCTTTTTCTCGACCGCCTCCTACCCAGGAGATGGCAGTACATTGGGTAGTGCCCGCCTTGACTAGGGACTTCCGCTGACCAACCAGCGCCCTTGTTATTGGGAGCACGGGCTTGATCTGCCTTTAAATAGCTGCACCGGTCCGGTGGCACTGCCCGAGGGCACGGCCTCGCCGCGTGTCACCGGAGCAGTCCTCTGTTCCGCCGGGTCCGAGAAATCGGGATAGCTCCACTGCTTGGTACGGTGGGGTGTGTGACAGGGAGCGTGCGGACACGACTGTCCCGCAAGGGTGCCGATAAGCGTAAGCCCCGCTGCCGTGTACATAATGTGTGTCTGCTTGTGTGTGGGGCAAATGTGCAAAATGTTCCCGGGCTGGGAACGCAAAAATATTATAAAAAAACTGCAGACTCCTCTGCGAGCCTTTCGTCCAACCCGTGCCCTAATTTCGACTCTTGTTTTAGCGTTGTAAATAACGGTATCAAATTAACCAGCCTTCCTTCGGCCCAGGTAAGTTCCAGTGGGCAATTGCTTCTCTATCATGACTGATAAAAGGTATTGCTACTTGTCCAAATTTTTTTGTTTCAACTTTTGGTGGATATACTGTCCTTGTTGTAGAGTAATTTCGGTTCACCTGGGCATAGCCCTTGACTGTGATCGCAGAAAATGGGATTTCCGATCTCTTGCCAGAAAATTTAAACTTGCCTCTGAGATTTCACCCTAAGTATTTGCTGTTAAAGATTCTGAACGTTATTTTTTTAATTGCCATTAAAGCTGATATTTTACAGTTGGTTCCGTTGGGTGATGGCTTGCGAGTCGTGCGGCTGGGTGCGCGTGATAAGTGGTGATCTGACCTGTGTTCCCAGCTGGAAGTGATAAGTGGTGACCTGGCTTGTGTTTCCAGCGGGATGTGATAAGTGGTGACCTGGCCTGTGTTTCCAGCTGGAGGTGATAAGTGGTGACCTGACCTGTGTTCCCAGCTGGAGGTGATAAGTGGTGACCTGACCTGTGTTCCCAGCTGGAGGTGATAAGTGGTGACCTGGCCTGTGTTTCGAGCGGGATGTGATAAGTGGTGACCTGACCTGTGTTTCCAGCGGGAAGTGATAAGTGGTGACCTGACCTGTGTTTCCAGCGGGATGGATAAATGGTGACCTGACCTGTGTTTCCAGCGGGATGTGATAAATGGTGACCTGGCCTGTGTTTTCAGCTGGAGGTGATAAGTGGTGACCTGGCCTGTGTTTTCAGCTGGAGGTGATAAGTGGTGACCTGGCCTGTGTTCCCAGCTGGAGGTGATAAGTGGTGACCTGGCCTGTGTTCCCAGCTGGAGGTGATTGTCACTAACGTGCGCAGCTACCAGACCAGCCGACGAGAGCTACTGGTTCTGGTAGAGCCGAACTACGGTAAGTACCGTGGTAAAGAGATGCTATGGAATAGGTATCTTTACTCCATGGTCAGTACGACTTGTCGAGCGAGCAGGAAGATGGTGATGGTGTTGGTTTCTTAATAGCTAGAATTGGCATGAAGGTGGCGTCTAAGAAATGTTGTGCTGAATCGTGCAACCAAAGGTTTTTTTAAAGAGATCAACAATTTGTTTTCTTTATCAAAATTTTAGGGTTTACATTAATGTTAAGCAAGATGTGAAGAATGGTAGCGATAAGTCAGAAGCTACATTTATCGTTAATTAAGTGAATTCCATTTAAGGACTTAACTACCTCAGCAGTTTATTGTTTCAACTCAGCATTGCTTTAGTTTATTTTCGTTAAACCTTGAATAACATATTTTCTGCTTTCTTCGCTAGTAAATGCAATTGTTGGACATTGTGTCTTAAATGGGTACGAAGTTAGTGGTGGATGTGCTTGAGTCATCTGACACTGGTCAATAGCCAGGTCTCCACGCGAAGTGATTTAGTCGCCTGGGCCTTTGACCGCGTGCTATTCACGCCATACGAATCGATAATTAGGTGTGTTTTCAAGTAGACTTGTTTTCGTGCAGAATCTGCCCGTCACGAGGTCCAGATGAAGATCAACAACATGAACCCTGTCGACCTCTTCTCTAACTCGCGACTGGAGAGGCTGGGTGAGATCTATGAACAGGTGGGTGGATGTGAATGGAGTGCGCCGGTCCTTTCGGCAGTCGATTGAGAGATGGCCCTGGTGTCGCACAGTGAGGACGGTGGTCACGAGGTCCCTAAACAATACGTATTTTCCGTGGCATTACATTGAACTTAGTATGTCAGCTAAGTATGTCACTTGACTTCCTAAGTGGCATGCGCCTCAAATTATAAAACTGTACGCATCCGATAACGATTTGCGTCGGCTCTGTGTTTGTTAAGGTGCACCCTTCTCAACTCTTAGCGATCGGCCCGCTCATCCACTGAGGTGGAGCACAGCTGCCGACAGTGAACGCACGGAATCGGGAGCAGCGCGATAGCGCAGTGCGAAGAAGCCCGCCACCCAAGCAGGCTTTACGGGTTCGAGACCTTCCCGGGGCAGTTTTATCATGCCTCTCTGGTTCGTTCTGCTCATTCTGATATTTGCTAAGAGGGTTAACCATCATGCCCTCAAGCAACCGAACACTCTCGCAGTGGCGATGCAAGCGCCGGAAACAACCGGCCGTGCTCCCAGGTTTCTACACAGCAAAGTGCAGCACAACTCGAAATCCACATCAACATTCAACATAACTCGGCTTGTGGTTTGCGGCGATATTGAAGTTAACCCCGGCCCTCCTGACAGCGCCGCTGGTAGTGAAGGCCTTCGGATAGTGACCCAAAATGTTCGGAGCATCCGTAACAAGCTTGGAGTTCTGAGGGCTTGTTCAACGGAATTGGAGCAGTTTGATGTTATTGCATGGACCAAAACATGGTTAAACGAAACATTTGAAACAGCAGAGCTCCAATCGACGCTTCCAAGTCACACCTGGCATAGACGAGACCGGCCGACTCACGCCGGGGGTGTGGCCTGTGCCATCCGGAGCAGGATACCATCTGTGAGACGTACGGAGCTGGAGGTGGAAGGGACAGAGCTGTTGGTGATTGATGTTTGTACACAGCCGAAATCGCTCATCTGTGTTGCATATTGTTCACCGGGTGACAACGATGTGTTAAGTAAAACATTCGATGTAATATGTAATGTAGTGAATAGGTTTCCCGGAAAGCCTTTGCTGTTGGCTGGGGATTTCAATGTGCCCGAAATTAGATGGCTCAGAGACCCTGCGTCATTAATAGTTACTCCTGTCTGTGATGGTTTGTCCCATCGCGCGTCGATTTTGATGGAGAAATGTAACATGGCCGGATTGGTTCAAAGTGTCAGTGAGACGACTAGAGAGTCTAACTACCTAGATCTCGTTTTCTCAATATCAGCTGAAGTTAAAAGCGATGTTCGTGGTGGTATATTTCAATCCAATCACTTTGAGATATGCACTGCTTTTAAAGCCCTATCTTCTCCGTGCCCAATAGTGAGCCGAACGACTGCGCTAAATTATAAGAGAGCCGACTTCGATGGAATGCGTAGAAGTCTTCAGCTAGTTCCGTGGGATGTTCTGCCAGAGACGGAGCTGGAAGAATCTGTAGAAATGTTCTATGACATTCTTAACGCTGACATACGTAATCATGTTCCATCGGTGACCTTACGCCGTCGTTGCCCACCTTGGTTCGACGCTGACGTCCGCCGTGCGCTTAGGGCGAAAGAAACTGCATTCAAACGTTTGAAACGGAATAGGAACCAGGAAACAATCAACAATTTTCAGGACAAGCGGCGGCTATTCAAAAGCATATCTTGTGACAAATACTTTCAGCATCGCCAAGGCATGATAGGGAACTTCAAAACTAACCCTAAGAGATTCTGGTCTTTTTTAAAGTGTATTAAGGGCTCCAGGAGACAGATACCGGCATTGTATTGTCCGACCGAAATTGCATCATCACAGGAGATAAAGAAAGGGCAGATCTTCCAAACCAAACATTTGCGAGAAAATTTAGACTAGACGATCCATTTCAATATCCAGATACACCTGAATATCACCTTATTCCAAATCTAGACAAGTTTACTGTATCAGATGCACGAATTAAGGATATTTTATAAGGCCTTCAGATATACAAAGCTTGTGGCCCTGACAATATCAGCGCTCGGATCATTAGGGAATGCCGTAATGAATTCATTGTATTATTCCGTATGCCGTAATATATTCATTGCTCATCCATTGTACATACTGTTCAAAAAGTCAGTCGATCGGAGGGGGTTTCCCGAGCCGGTGGGCGGAGGCAAACATCGTCCCTATCTTCAAAAAAGGTACAAAAAATTCGCCTTCAAATTATCGCGCGGTTTCACTCCTCCCGCTCTTCGGCAAAGTCCTGGAAAGATGTGTGTATGAGACCCTGCTTTCCTATGTTCGGCCTGTATTATCCGAGAAACAACACGGTTTTGTCCCACGCAGGTCTTGTGACACAAATTTAGCTATTCTCCTAAAAACTGCGTGGGATTCCATCTCTTCAGGCCATCAGACAGATGTCATCTACACTGACTACTTTTCGGCATTCCAAAGCGTAAACCATAAACTTCTCCTCCACAAGCTTCAAAAATCCTACAATATTTCCGGACAGGCTTTGAATTGGCTTAACACTTTTCTGTGCAATCGTAAACAACGAGTCATTATCAATGGAAAATGTTCTGATTGGACCCAGGTTCGCTCTGGAACGCCGGAAGGTAGTCTGATATCTCCGTTGCTCTTTGCACTCTTCATAAATGACCTTCCGGACAACATTCAGACAAATATTCTTCTCTTTGCTGACGATGTAAAGCTTTATCACAAAATCACCGAGTCAAAGGACTCAGAACTTCTTCAAAATGACCTTGATTGGCTAAATGATTGGAAACCGAACCTTAATCCATCAAAATGCTGCTCGTTTAGAATGACTCTGAAAAGACATCCAATTCTGGCCCGGTACAAAATTCAAAACACTTATCTGGATCACGTAGAAGAGGTTCGAGATCTGCGTGTTTGGCTTGACACGAAATTGACCTTTAAAAACCACATCGATTACACCGTCAGCAAGGCAAATAGGACGATGGGTGTGCTCATACGATCTCTCCAGACCGTTCACAAGCCTGAAAACAGACCCTATTCTAGCAGCATATTTCGGCAATGTTCGGTCCATTCTTGAATACGGTTGCGTCATTTGGGGAGAGCAGCTCAAACTCATTTGGAAAGTTTGGACAGAATTCAGCACAAATTTATTATGTGGTTAGCTGCCCACATTCATACATCTCGGCCTTCTATCACGCTTTCTTATCACGACCTATTAAATGTATTCAAAATCGCCAGCCTCTCGCAAAGAAGATATCAATATGATTTATGTTCCATTAAAAAAAATAATCATGGGCAAGATAGACTCCACCTTCCTGCTTGGGAGCCTCCCCTTTCGCGTCCCTCAGCGTCGAACCAGGGGGTCACAACTACAAAATTTTTCAGGTTCCATTTGGACGCGTCGAAACTGTAAAGCGAGGTTTTTACTTTGTTTCAATGATTTCATAGTCAAGTGTCCCACAATCGATCCGTTCACCACCACATGCCATATTTTTAAGGGTGCTGTAGTGAAGCACATCAGGCAGCACCTGTTTTGATTATCGCGTGGCTCTTGTTTTAGTCTATGTTTTAGTGAAAGTTTTTACCTCCATATTGTGTTTTTGTTGGTGCTTTTACCTGCACATCTTGTATGCCCACTTTTATTGTTGTAGAGTCTTTGTGTCATAATGATGTCTTTTACTTGTACAATGTTTTAATGGCACCAAGACTTGGGCGAGTGCGTGACTGTTGCCTATCTCGGAATGCCACGGGTATCATTTTTATCATTTCATTGTAAATACCATGTCTTTCTTTTACTTATTTGACTTGAGCTGTTAGTGGGCTATACCTGTTGCTCATTTACATGAATAAATACAAATACAACTAGTCACACTTCAAAGTTGAGCTCCGTGCTCTGTTCAGAATAACATTTCGATAGGGCCTTATTAGCATCGATGCGGCTGATAGTTTCCCATTTTCAGCGGACGAATTTTGATGGAAGTATTTTTGCGCTGAGCTCTTTCCATATATGTGACGTCACGCCCAGCGTGTCGATGGATATGGTTCAAACCCGGCTCGGGAGTAGAAGACCGTGAGGCGTTTCCGGCGCAGTCTCAATATTTTCCGTATCACTTCCTTTTCTCGAGATCGTAGGAGGTCCGGTCGGGCCCCCAGGCGGTGGTGTGTACCAAAAGAGTCCAGGCAGTGCCGGGATAACTAAGGGTTTTAGTTGACTCTCACAATGTTACAAGTTTTGAATGTCCCACTCGCTGAGTGTATTTTCCAATTTGAATTTATACTCAGCACCGTAGCGCAAACCCAGTTTTGGGGCTCTGTTCGAACATAGAGTGGGCTACGTCATTCCTACGATCAATGACCCCGCGCAACAATAAGGCAAGTGCCAAACGATGTTCGAGCCCAAAACGAGTTCCGGAACTTCAGTGGCTGAATGAAAACAGGCTGGTCACTGAAAATCCGAAATGCTGACATGCTGCATTCGGTTGATATACAGGTAGAATAAATCAATTTTTTGAAATTTGCAGGCTCATTGATGACTTCTAGTGAGTCCAAAGGAAAAAGAAGGAACCGTGGTGTGCCAGGGACATCCGCTCGAATTCCGGCAACAGCACAAATGTACTGACATGTGATTTAGGAGCCTGCAATGTGACAATATCAGTAGCACCAAATTTGAGCTGTAATTTCAAGCGGCCGTGGCGAAAAGTTTAAAGGTCGAAAATCAGGAAAATGAGACTGAAATGAATGTGCTGGATAAAAGAACGGAATTCAGAAGTCCCCGCATGTCTACCTAAACTTTTCTGCAAAGCGGGACACCCTGATGTACACAGTGAAAATGATGAGTGATGCACCCCGACCCGCACGCGCTAATTAACCTTCTCCAAACCAAAGCTGTATTTGAGCCAACGATAAACGTGGCATTCCAGTGGCAGACCTACAGAAACCGGAACGCGAGTTTTGTTCGTCGCTCTCCGCCCGAGGCTCTCAGTTACTCGAACGAACGGAGAGACTATCACAAGCGTGGGATACGCGCACAGCTTGGTGCGTGTCAGAAATGTATGAGGTGGTAGACTTATTGTAGTGTTCAGGAATGCAAGTTTTATAGTTGCCGCTCCAGTTAAATAATACCTTATGCTAAGAATAAAAGGAAATAGAGTGTTGCACTGACGACATGGTTAAAATCAACCGTGTTGTGAACACTGGAGAAGTTATGAGTGTTGGGTGCGATCCAGCCAAGCCGCTGAAAGCGTCATACACCCACGCTTCACCGGCCGGTGGTGAGCGGCGCTGTGGTGGTCCGACTGCAGATCCTGTGGCCGGCGGCGGCGGGCCGGCTGCACCTCTCCTGGCTGGCAGCTGCAGCTGCAGGCGCGCCGTCGCCGCCGCTGCCGCTGCAGCCCGCTGGCCTGCTGCTGCGACTGGCCAGCTCCGCGCCCTTCTCGTCGCAGCTGCGCGACCTCCAGCGGGAGGTGCGCCCTTTGTGGGCGCGCGTGCCCTGCCCGCGCGACTATAAACGCAGCAGCACCGAGCGCCACTTCAGACAGCGCGGCTTCCACGTCGACTGGTGCCAATTCAAACTGGTGGGTGACATCACCTGCCGTGGCTCAGCTGGCAAATAAGTGCAATTGGATTGCCATGTAAAACATATTGGGAAGCTTGTATTTCAAAGTTTTACTTGGCCTTCCCAACGAGTGGAGTTGTCATTTTCATTTTTATTTGGATTGTATGTCTCGTCTGATACTTAACTTAAACTACTGCTTGCAGCGTTGTTGCATTTAAAGTCACGGATTGGTGTGACCACCAGCAGTGACAGGACCTGCGTGTCGGTGACACCCATCGGCAGTGAACGGCATCCCATTCACGGTCCTGACGGTGCCCGCAGTTCCAGAGCGGCGAGCTGTCGGTGGCGGTCGACCATGCGGAGACGTCGTCGGCAGCGCCGCCGCCTGCTGTGCCGCTGCCGGATGTGGTGGCGCTGCCGACGCGTGCGGCCACTCCGGCCCGCGGCTACACCCTCGACTTCCTGGCCACCATCTGCCTACCGCTGGTGGTGGCGCTGCTGCTCTGCGGCGCGCTCACCTGCATCATGTGCTGCCAGGGCGACCATCTGTGAGTGGCGGTCACAGCTGGCGGGCGGGGCCGTCTGTCAGGCTCCGGGGGCTTCTCTTCAAATGGTCGTCTGTCTTTTGCACGCATGCAAGTCATATGTACTTAGCCGTTGAAATTGGTTTGAAACACTTCTCCTATTTGTTTGATGAATTATCTACTCCTTGCACAAGTTCTGTGAGAAGTCAAATAATTATTTGATACAATGTCTTGCGAAATGTATTTATACCCTAAGCTGTGGAAGACTAAAGGATTGTAGGCATCTGGCGGAAACTGGCAGGGTTAGGGGCTGTTCATAAATGACGTCACCCACTTAGGGGGAAGGGGTTTGCCGAAAAGTGACGGTAGCATGAGTCTGTTCATGGGAGCAGGGTTTCGCTGTTTTTTTCCCGTTCAGTGTGGAGGGTTTGATGTGCGTCCACTGTCGCGTGGTGACAGGCGGACCTTTTCCAGTCCTGTTCAGTGTTAGGTTGCTGACGGGCAGACCTGTCCCAGTCCTGTTCATTGCTGAGGGTTTGATGTGCGTCCACTGTCGCGTGGTGACGGGCGGACCTGTTCCAGTCCTGTTCAGTGTTGAGGGTTTGATGGCGTCCTGTCGCGTGGTGACGGGCAGACCTGTCCCAGTCCGGTTCATTGCTGAGGGTTGCGATGGGCGGCTGTCCCAGTCCTGTTCAGGCTATGCTGACGGGCGGACCTGTTCCAGTCCTGTTCAGTATTGAGGGTTCCCCCTATCGCGTGCTGACGGGCAGACCTGTCCCAGTCCTGTTCATTGCTGAGGGTTTGATGTGCGTCCACTGTCGCGTGGTGACGGGCGGGCCTGTTCCAGTCCTGTTCAGTGCTAGGTTGCTGACGGGCAGACCTGTTCCAGTCCTTTCAGTGCAGGTTACGGGTGGACCTTCAGTCCTGTTCAGTGTTGAGGGTACTGACGGGCGCTCCTGTTCCAGTCTGTTCAGTGCTGATACTGGCGGGCGCACCTGTCCCAGTCCTGTTCATTGCTGAGGGTTGCTGATGTGCGACCTGTTCCAGTCCTGTTCATGTTAGGTTGCTGACGGGCGGACCTGTCCCAGTCCTGTTCATTGCTGAGGGTTTGATGTGCGTCCACTGTCGCTTGCTGACGGGCAGACCTGTCCCAGTCCTGTTCATTGCTGAGGGTTTGATGTGCGTCCACTGTCGCGTTGGTGCTGACGGGCGGACCTATCCCAGTCCTGTTCAGTATTGAGGGTTTGATGTGCGCCCTCTATCGCGTGCTGACGGGCAGACCAGTTCCAGCCCTGTTCAGTGTTGAGGGTTTGATGTGCACCCTCTATCGCGTGCTGACGGGTGGACCTGTTCCAGTCCTGTTCAGTGCTAGGTTGCTGACGGGCGGACCTGTTCCAGTCCTTTTCAGTGCTAGGTTGCTGACGGGTGGACCTTTTCCAGTCCTGTTCAGTGTTGAGGGTACTGACGGGCGCACCTGTTCCAGTCCTGTTCAGTGCTGAGGGTACTGGCGGGCGCACCTGTTCCAGTCCTGTTTAGTATTGAGGGTTTGATGTGCGCCCTCTATCGCGTGCTGACGGATGGACCTGTCCCAGTCCTGTTCAGTGCTGAGGGCACTGACGGGTGGACCTGCCCCAGTCCTGTTTAGTGCTGAGGGTACTGACGGGCGGACCCGTTCCAGTCCTGTTCAGTGTAAGGTTGCTGACGGGCGCACCTGTTCCAGTCCTGTTTAGTGCTGAGGGTACTGTCGGGCGCACCTGTTCCAGTCCTGTTCAGTGCTAGGTTGCTGACGGGCGGACCTGTTCCAGTCCTTTTCAGTGCTAGGTTGCTGACGGGTGGACCTGTTCCAGTCCTGTTCAGTGCTAGGTTGCTGACGGGTGGACCTGTTCCAGTCCTGTTTAGTGCTGAGGGTACTGACGGGCGCACCTGTTCCAGTCCTGTTTAGTGCTGAGGGTACTGACGGGCGCACCTGTTCCAGTCCTGTTCAGTGCTAGGTTGCTGACGGGTGAACCTGTTCCAGTCCTGTTTAGTGCTGAGGGTACTGACGGGCGCACCTGTTCCAGTCCTGTTCAGTGCTGAGGGTACTGACGGGCGCACCTGTTCCAGTCCTGTTCAGTGCTAGGTTGCTGACGGGCGGACCTGTTCCAGTCCTGTTCTGTGCTAGGTTGCTGACGGGCGGACCTGTTCCAGTCCTTTTCAGTGCTAGGTTGCTGACGGGTGGACCTGTTCCAGTCCTGTTCAGTGCTAGGTTGCTGACGGGTGGACCTGTTCCAGTCCTGTTCAGTGCTGAAGGTACTGACGGGCGCACCTGTTCCAGTCCTGTTTAGTGCTGAGGGTACTGACGGGCGCACCTGTTCCAGTCCTGTTTAGTGCTGAGGGTACTGACGGGCGGACCTGTTCCAGTCCTGTTCAGTGCTAAGGTTGCTGACGGGCGCACCTGTTCCAGTCCTATTTAGTGCTGAGGGTACTGTCGGGCGCACCTGTCCCAGTCCTGTTCAGTGTTAGGTTGCTGACGGGTGGACCTGTTCCAGTCCTGTTCAGTGCTAGGTTGCTGACAGGCGCACCTGTTCCAGTCCTGTTTAGTGCTGAGGGTAGTGACGGGCGCACCTGTTCCAGTCCTGTTCAGTGCTAGGTTGCTGACGGGCGGACGCTTTTACAGGGAAACCGACAGTGACGGCGTGTTCTTCGATAACGTGTTCTCTGTGTTTGTGAGGTGAGCTGGAGGCGCTGGTAACGCGCTGTAAGAGTGCAGTGGAATTTCCCTCCGTCTGAGGCGGCTTTCTGACCCAGTGGTCCTGCCCTGTCAGGTAACCGCACTAACACAGGGCACTGAGGCCCAACCGCGCCGAGGCTTGTATTGTTTGTGTATGCGATAAACCGACCCCCCCCGGCCGAAAATGTATAAGTAGTTCGTGGGTAAATGCGAAGGCAGTGTCCCGGCTTGAAGGGAGCTCAGTTGAGAGCTCTGAGGATCCTCCTGCAGCGATGTGTGCACGGTTCAACCGAGCAGATGCTGCCGGCTCTCTAGGTACAGGGATGCCCCCCTGCTTTGACAAACAGCACCGGGTCCACACCAAATAAAACAGGAAGTGCAGTACCCACCCCTGCAACCGTAATAATTGGGTCCCGTGGAATAAAGATAGCTTCGATGGCGGTCCTCCTCAGCACCTCCTAAGAGTCGTGGCGTGCGCCGGGACCAGGAGGAAGCCATTCCATCCGCGGGCTATGGCGATGCAGAGATAATATAGCCAGGGCTGCACTCTGGTTCCACCGAGAGTGTCGGAAACGTGCAGCACGTCTGTCAGGATGTGCCGCGCCCCTCTCCCACTAGTGGTGGGAGGCACCCCGGACCGAGAGACAGGGAGGCCTACGTGAAAAGGCGCACAACAGCCGTGCGCTGCTCTCTGCCTTAGGGTCCGGGATACCCGGAACGAATGGCCAGACCAGGAGCGGAGTGGGATACACCTACAGCTTTTCTATCTCAGAAATGTTTGACGGCAGGGCTGGGATACTTAGCTAGTATTTGGTAGTTAGGTTTGCTATTGGAAGCAGTAATAAATACTTTAATATCGTAGTTCCAAATTAGATAAGGAAGTCCTGTGTGAAGAAATGGTCAGTTCACTTGTCGCAAAATCGGGAGACCCTGGTTCGAATTCAGGCGCAGGAAAATTATCCTTCAAAAACTTCAAAGATATCTGATCACACATACATACATATGCATGTATGTATATGCCTATTGCCGCTCCGTCCCCCGTCTGTATCTTTGCACCACTACTGGAAAGTACTGCTCATCTTCAGGAGGATAGGATGCATCGCTGTGTGAGTGATAATCGCGCTGGTGGACAACTACTGGATGACCTTAACGACTAACACATTAGCACAACCATGCAACACACTAATTCATCCTTGTTTGCGCGCATGTTGCAAGCTCCCTTTGCGGTGGATTTCTGTGGGAGTGAAATGACCTTTTAGTCGAAGCACCATAAACCCAAAATAACAACGAGAACTCGCCGATGTGGAAATCCAGGAGTGCCGCTGGTCAAGGTTTTCGCCGGGCGTGGCAGTTTAGAACGGGCTACATAATTTTATAAATTATGTAAAACTCAGCACAATGATGATGAAAACCTGTGAGCACCAAAAGCAAAGCCCGCTATCGTTTTCACGCCCGATATCGTTCTCACGCTTCGTGAGCCCTGAGGACTGGATGCTCAATTTTCTTGGAGATATCTATGGGAAAAAGACAGCCTTTGAATGACCTTTAAATATTGTTTGATTTATCGGAAAAGTATCACTCGCATCGATTTTTAGTGTTGAAATAGCGCGAAGTCAAAATTGCAAAGAACCTGAAGTTTTATTTTTCCGATATAAAAATCAACATCCCTCGCCCCCTTTATGGCGGGGGCCAGGAGTACCATAACAACGAGCCCAAATGAAACGTTACGTAATTATGAATTTGACTATGGAGAACACGGTACCAATCGGCAGGCGTGCACAGTCAAACAATTTTCCTGCGGGCGTGTTAGTGGAGAGTGTACAGCACACCCACGCTCCTCTGGTGGCATCTGGCAGGAGGCGTCCTACCGAGATCCAAATGGTGCAGTACGCCGGAGGCTCCGAGCAGGGCACGCTGCGCTCGCAGGCGGGCACTCTGCGCTCGCAGGCGGGCACTCTGCACTCGCAGGCGGGCACACTGCGGCGTGCGGCGCTGCGGGACGTGTCGCCGCGGCTGGCGGAGCAGCAGCCGGAGCGAGAGCGCCGGACGCCTCACCGGGACCGGTCGCCGCCGCTCAGTGGCGCCACCACGCCGGACAGCGGCGGATTCAACCAGCGCCAGCTGCAGCCGCCGCCCTACACGGCCAGTCCCGGGTCAGCGGGGCAGACTGAGGGGTGTCCGGGTGTGAAGCAGTGGGGCAGACTGAGGGGTGTTCCGGTCTGAAGCAGCGGGGCAGACTGTGGGGTGTCCCAGTCTGAACCAGCGGAGCAGACTGAGGGTGTCTGGGTCTGAAGTACCGGAGCAGACGGAGGGGTGTCCCGGTCTGAAGCAGTGGGACAGACTGAGGGGTGTTCGGGTCTGAAGCACCGGGGCAGACTGTGGGGTGTCCCAGTCTGAAGCAGCGGAGCAGACTGAGGGTGTCCGGGTCTGAAGTACCGGAGCAGACGGAGGGGTGTCCCGGTCTGAAGCAGTGGGACAGACTGAGGGGTGTTCGGGTCTGAAGCACCGGGGCAGACTGTGGGGTGTCCCATTCTGAAGCAGCGGAGCAGACTGAGGGTATCCGGGACTGAAGCAGCGGTGCGGACTGAGGGTGTCCGAGTCTGGAGCAGCGGGGCAGACTGAGGGGTGTCCGGGTCTGAAGCAGCGGGGCAGACTGAGGGGTGTCCTAGTCTGGAGCAACGGGGCAGACTGAGGGGTGTCCGGGTCTGAACCAGCGGGGCAGACTGTGGGGTGTCCCAGTCTGAAGCAGCGGAGCAGACTGAGGGTGTCCGGGTCTGAAGTACCGGTGCAGACGGAGGGGTGTCCCGGTCTGAAGCAGTGGGACAGACTGAGGGGTGTTCGGGTCTGAAGCAGCGGGGCAGACTGTGGGGTGTCCCATTCTGAAGCAGCGGAGCAGACTGAGGGGTATCCGGGACTGAAGCAGCGGTGCGGACTGAGGGGTGTCCGAGTCTGGAGCAGCGGGGCAGACTGAGGGGTGTCCCGGTCTGAAGCAGCGGGGCAGACTGAGGGGTGTCCAGTCTGGAGCAACGGGGCAGACTGACGGGTGTTCGGGTGTGAACCAGCGGGGCAGACTGAGGGGTGTCCGGGCCTGAACCAGCGGGGCAGACTGAGGGGTGTCGGGGTCTGAAGCAGCGGGGCGGACTGAGGGAGTTCGGGTCTGACCCCCTCTGAATAAACTACCAGTAAGCTTGCAATGTGCAGAATGGGCTGTCTTATCTCCGTGTAACGTTTTGTCGGGTAAGGGGCGTTTGGCACGTCTGACAGGTTTGTGTATATTGCAGACGTCGTTCCTGAGATTCGGCCGTCGGGGACGGTTCAGTCAGCTCCACCGTCTGGCTGATCTGACCTGGCCGCTGCCGACGTCCCCGCCGCGGCTACGCAGCTGCCGCCCAGTTACTGTAGGTCCCCGCCGCGGCCACGCAGCTGCCGCCCCGCCCGCCGCCACGCAGCTGCCGCCGCCGACGTTCCCGCCCGGCCACGCAGCTGCCGCCGCCGACGTCCCCGCCGCGGCCACGCAGCTGCCGCCGCCGACGTTCCCGCCGCGGCCACGCAGCTGCCGCCGCCACGTAGCTGCTGCCCAGTTACTGCAGTTCCCGATGCGGCGCTGCTATTCCCGATTTCTTTAAGGTGATGCTATTCTCGCCGCCGGCTTGATGTAAAGCTATTGATGGCTTAGTTTTATGGTCAACCAAGCAGACGACCGCCTGAAGAAGGAAAAACGTCTGCTGGTGTCATATATTTGAGAATACGAACATAAAACTACAAAGAGAAATGAACACAATGAGAAATGTAATGTTTTGCAAGGTTTAGTGACGCCAAGAACACATTAAGACCAAAGCACTCTGCCCTGGCACTTCCTCAATCTGCCACCACCAGCGCTGCTGCCAGTCCGTCTGCCTCTGTGGACCCTGCGAAGGTGCTGATGCTGCTGCTGTGTGTACTTCGACACTCTGGGAACTGGTGTGTGTTCTTGTTGCCCTGCGGCGACAACTGGTGGCTCTGCCAGAGACGGGTCCAGGGCGGGTGAAGCTTTAGGACGTCCCTTTCTAGGGACCAGAGGCCGCCCCTGCCGACCCTGGGCGCCGAAGGCTCCTGAAATTGGCTCCAGTGTGGGTACGAACAGTGAATATAGGACCTGAACGTAAATAATTGGCCACTTGAAGCTGATTTGTTCCACTGTAAGTGGCTCCTGATTTTTTATCAGCTGCCTCCAGGACGCCCTGGGCACCCTACTTCAACGTGGATCGCCCTCATTGACTTCGTCGTGTATTGTCCTATTTCACGATTTGCCGCCCTTTTTCGGCTGTAGGGTGTCCCTCTGCAACATGGACCGCCCTCATCCTCTTTTGGTTGCCCTCTTCTGCATGATAATGCTCCTCTACTCCACCATTGCCCTCTCTATTAGCCTTAGGGTAACCCACTTCAACATGGTAACCCACTTTCAGCTTCCCTCATTCACCTCCGGCCGCACTTTTTGTGGTTGGGCGCCCCTGTTTTACGATTGACCGCCCTTTTCTAGCCCTAGAGCCACCCACTGAAACATGGTGCGCCCCTCTCCCAGTTTGCACCGCCCTTTAGTGCGTTATTAAGCATTTCTTCCCGACCACTGGCCACTCTTTTGCAAGCTTCAGGGCGCCCTGTTTCAACGAAGACTGCCCTCATTTAACTCCGACCGCCCTCAACGTTTTGGTCGGGCTCCCTTTTTCAGCTCTAGGGTGCTGCATTGCAACATGGACCGCCCTTACTCACGTTTGCGCGCCCTCTCTAGTGCATGATTGTTCCGTTTTGCGACTAAAACAAAGTCTATAAGAGTCGATAGAAGAGTCGATACGTCTTTTTAGTGAAAGCATTGAACGTTTGACGGAAGCACCTTCAAAATAGTATTTGCACCCTCCACCTCATCGCAAACGTGTAGATACTCCCAAGAACCGCCTTCCTGTAGAAAACTGCGGATTTATTACTATCCACTCTACACACACACGGTTAATTCGGCACAAAAATTGGTGCTAAAAATCTCCAAAGGTTGTCCTTGCCTCAAGTCGACCTGAGAAAGTGTTTCAGGTAGAGGCGCTCTTGTTTTATACGTTAGTATTTGATCAAAGACACTTAGAGGAATTCTCCCTTTTTGCTGGCGGCGTTGTTTGTATTATTTTGTCGGCGCTGCTTGAAGCGAAACAGCAGAAATTTCTGCTTCAAAGTCGCCAGATACCAAGAGCCGCCCCCAAGGTGCTGAGCTGCACTTGCCCCAGGCTTTGCCCCCCGTCCCGCCCTTGACCGAAATAATGGATCCTCTCCTACCGTTGCCGAGGGGCGACCGTTGGTGTCGCTGCTATGTGGCGACCACTGGTGTCGCTGCTGTGGCGCTGTTGCCTGCCGCGCCACTGGTGTCGTTTCATATCCCTTTGTTGGCATCTTGGTGGAGATCCTGGGGGGTTGGGAAGTCGGACCCCCTGGATTTTGGGTCTCCTATAGACTTTGTATAGGGCTTGTATTGTCGTGCCAGCGTTAACCCTCCCAGAACCCTTCCCGAATTGAGAAGAGATCTCCCGCCCTGGTTGGCAGCACCCCCACCCGCGATGTCGTTATCGGAACCACGACGGAGCTACTGGCGTCCTCAGCTCCCGTTCTTCTGCCGCTGATGACGGGAGGATATGCCGAGCAGGCACCTCTCGATGGTAGCAGACGGCGGTAATGTGTTCCCGCTTGGCTCTTGTTTCCCGCGCTTCCAATATGAAGATGGAGCCGTTCTTGGTTTGTTCTCGGTGTCTTCATCCCGTAACGAACGCCTTCGACACCCAAACTATGGTGCGGGACAGGAGCGGAGTGATGACGCAAATGGGAGCAGTAGTCTCCGAGTGGGGAGGCTGCACCTAGGCATGCCAATGTATTACTGTGTGGTGGCACTCAGGTAACCAGTGTGTTACCGTAGGGAAGCACCCAGGAACCCGGTGGATTGCCGTATGGTATCACTCGGGTATCCGGTGTATCACTGTATGGTAGCAATCAAGTAGGGGTTGATTTACTGTATTAATTTTTTTTTGCATTTTGTGGAGGTATTGTGTCGAGTGAGGGAAGTGTATTGCGATATAGAGCTTATCCACCTGGTCATATCTTCGCATATGTATATATGCGATATTCCTAGTTATCCAGCTAGTCATTGATCTTCGGCTGAGAGAAATCCAGGTGTGTGGAGGTGTTCTGAAATAGTGCACCCGAGCTTTATCAGTGCAGAAAACGGATGAGTCAATCAGAAGCTGTCGACGAAAGAAAACGGCTTCTATGTAAGGTGCAGTGGAGTTTGCCATTGGCGTTTGAATTTTGCATTGGTTTGTATATATGGCACATGAGGCATGGAGGTGAAATTTTAGGGGGAGGTGCAGTTAAGCTTGTCAACTGGCAGCCTGCTCCGCAAGAAATGATCCTGTCAGATTGATATATCGAGTTATGTGTAATAACTGTTTCCCTGTATGTCTGCAAACCTCGTGGTAATTGTACGCACTGTTGTCGCGCGGTTGGTGATGTTCGGTCAATAGTAGTCGTGGATGCGGGTGTGCGCATGCAACATTTCTATAGCCTCTTGCGTAATCTCTTCACTCAATAGGCTTCATACATGCTTACACTTGCTGGGCAGTGTTTCATGGATCATGTTGAGAAGATGCCCGCCGTAAGCATAAGGTCATGGTATAATTTTCCGATTTTCTATTCCATACCAGGGGGAGTGATTTTTGTGCTATATTATGTTAGAAAAAAATGCATAGCAAAAAGCCGGAGAAAGTTCCGTTGAACGGGCGGGGAATGACTAGGTTAAAGGCATGTTACCAGCTTCAGGGGTGGAAATAGATCTACCATGGTGCCATGGTCCTCAGTCACACGTTGGGTAACTGCTGGTTTCAACAGCCTTGCGTTCATAACCGTGTGTGTACATGCGTGCTTTCATGTGTGAGTGAGAAGATAAATGAGTGAGTTTTGAGTTGTGAGTGATAAGTTTAAGTGCGTGAATGTTTGAGTGTGTGGGCGAATGGCTGGAGGGGAAAGGCGATATCGCCTAGAAAATGGGCGGTGTCGTCTTCTCCCTCCCTTTCGCTCACTGGTCCACTCACTCAATCAGACGCTGGAGGCTCGTTCAATCACTCATGATCAGTAAGCCCAATCACTCACATACTCATAACTCACTGACTCGTCCACTCTCTTTCTCACATACGCATGAAGGCACGCGGGGACGGAAACAAGGCTGTTGAAACTAGTGGTCTGCTGGTTTAAATTACATCGTCATATTAAAATAATAAAGACCCCAATGCTAGGGCAACGGTTTCCTGCCTTTAGATAACACCATTCTCCGCCCATTAAAGGAAATGTGGCACCTTCATAACGTGATTTTAACTGAGATAGCCAAGTTGTAAAGCAAGTCGGAAAACCCAGTGCTCCATATGTCATTTGTCTTGGAACTCGATATTTCCGTAGAAAAAAGCTAAAACCTACCTGACACCAACCCCCTCATCAGCCCGTCGCCGGGCGGCCATTGTTGTGAGCTGCTGGTGTGACGACATATACTGACGTCACGATGAGCATCAGCCAATCGAAGCCCTTGAAACGTTTCAAGTATGGTAGTGGTTGCCAGATTGTGACATCATCTACAGGCTGATATTTATTTCTTTTTCTAGAGGAGTATTTTAAAAATAAAAATATTGAGCTTATTGTACATTTTTCAGAGAAATCATGAGTGGCTTCATTATTTTCGGCTAAAAGTACGCCTAATTGCACTTAATTCCAGGATTCGATCAAGGTGCCACATTCCCTTTAAACGAAGCTTTCTCGAACTTGTCTTATGCATTTGGTTTCTAACGTAGGATAACATAAAAGTATAACTTTCCCTAGGTCAAAGGCGAAATTCAGAAAACTGAGACATGGCCGAGTTACAAAGACTGTAGTGTATAGTTTTGGTGTCTTGTTCCCACTCTTAAACTGTGTGAATTGTAGGTTCGTGATGTTGAAGCTAGTCAGGCAGGTGAAGTGTGATTGTGCCCTCTATTCACTGTTCCGCATTGTGTGAGTTCTTGCTTTTTGAACCCTTTTAACAGAGTCTTTCTCATCCGCCAAACTAGTCATTCGTGTTATACCTCGTTACAGCTTGTATTAATCTGAGTGAATGGTTTGGAGAACAAAATGACTGAAATCGAGTAAAACTGGACTATTGGAAGAAAGATGCTGGAGGATTATGCCGTTGCCTTGGTCCACCAGTATTAGAGATAAGGTAATTGATTGGTTGCCTGAGAGGACTCCCCCGGAGCAGGTGCGGCCTGCGCGCCTCTATCTGCCGGGACAGCTCAGTTCTCTCTGCCCGCCGGGACAGCTCAGTTCCCTCTGCCCGCCGGAACAGTTAAGTTCCCCGCCGCCGGGACAGTTCAGTTCTCTCTGCCCGCGGGGACAGTTCAGTTCCCTCTGCCCGCCGGGTCAGTTAAGTTCTCTCTGCCCGCCGGGACAGTTCAGTTCTCTCTGCCCGCGGGGACAGTTCAGTTCTCTCTGCCCGCCGGGACAGTTAAGTTCCCTCTGCCTGCCGGAACAGTTCAGTTCCCTCTGCCCGCCGGGACAGTTCAGTTCTCTCTGCCCGCCGGGACAGTTCAGTTCTCTCTGCCCGCCGGGACAGTTCAGTTTTCCTCTGCCCGCCGGGACAGTTCAGTTCTCTCTGCCCGCCGGGACAGTTCAGTTCTCTCTGCCCGCCGGGACAGTTCAGTTCTCTCTGCCCGCCGGGACAGTTCAGTTTTCTCTGCCCGCCGGGACAGTTCAGTTCTCTCTGCCCGCCGGGACAGTTCAGTTCTCTCTGCCCCCGGGACAGTTCAGTTCTCTCGCCCGCCGGGATAGCTCAGTTCTCTCTGCCCGCCGGGACAGTTCAGTTCTCTCTGCCCGCCGGGACAGTTCAGTTCTCTCTGCCTGCCGGGAACAACATGGTTCTAGTCGACTGGATGTTGTTGCACCTTTCTTACAAGGCTCCCCTCCCTTTGCAATAAACTTTGGAAATGACATCAGGGCCGTTTATGATTGGATTGTTGGGCGGTTGAGAAGAAAGCAATGGTTGTAATCAACAAGGCTGCATACCATATGGGGTAAACGGTGGGAGGCGCTCAGTTATGGGAGGCCCGCGCCAATATGACGAAACGGCTGGTGTGTTATCATAATATCCGGGTGGTGGAAGCCTCCACAACACGAAGACCCTGAGCGCTTATCCCCGTGTGTGTAAAACGCACGTGGTGGCTATCAGATAACTCAATTTCGACATTACTTTATCATACGGACTTGGTTGTCTGACGGTCTCGGTTTGCAAAGAGATGTATACCAAAGTGATATAAATTCACACCATGATATGGTACAGCTCATTAACCCGGCACCACCTGGGCTCTTTTCATACATACCACCGTCTGGGGTGTCATGGGACTGATCGGAAATCGGAGATGATACGGACAAGTTAAAACGGTGCTAGAAGCGCCTTACCTTCTTCTACTTTCGATCCCAGTTTAAAGCGTATCCGTGGACCCGTGGCGTTACAGTGGGTCAAAATGGGTCAACTTTAGACATATTTCGAAAATATCTTACACCTCAGGAGCCAGATCCCTAGAATAAAGTCATAAATTTGTTCGCCTTGACCTTAGATTGAAATGCTACGAGGCATGACATTGTAAGGTCACATTATTCTTAAACTTAGGTCAAGGTTAAATAATAACCTTAAAGGCCATTTGCATATCATTTGAATCCTGTGTCATGCTCATTACTATGCTACCAAGTTAGAGACTGTATCTTGTTTGGTTAAAAATATAGACACAAACAATTTCACCAACCGTGACCTTTGTGACCTCTGGCGACCTTGGTATTGATCTGACCTCAAAATGAATGACAGCATGCAGATTTTCAAGAGTTTTCTAACGATGTTTAGAAACTTTATCTAATTCTTGTAGAAGCTGAATTACACCCTGGTTGTGTCAGCCTCATTTAGAAGAACGCACTTGCCTTACACGGGCGTAGCAATGACGTCATAACTCATTGACCTGGCTTATTGCTGTCAATTGTTGGTCCGAAGTTTTTAAATTGATCTCCCTAGAGGCCTGCAAAGCGACGCGGGTCTCATCTGAATCGGCTCAGAAGCATCTGCCATTCGAGACCGTTCAGCTATCGTTTCCACGACCTGTGTCGTACTAACGCAATAATTTAATGAATTTCACAATGAAACTTTAAACATTTTGAACATATAAACATGTGGACATAAACATATTGAGCCCATAGCCGTTCAAAGGCTACCGCCGCTCGAAATAATTGCTTAAAATTGCTTAATGTTCATAAGTGTCCTCTCCCGCCTCGTACCAAAATTTCTTGTGCTGTATTGCCTCGGTCAATGCGGAATTTTAGACTGAAGAATCAAAATGTCCCCAAAAATTATTTTGCTAAGATTCACCATTTGTCATACTTGACATGACATATGAGGTCTCTCACTGCCCCAGTTCCGACAAATTTGGTATATTTTAAAAGTTGGGTACTGAACGTCTTAATCTGACAACGGTGTAACAAATGGCATTAATAAACAATATCTAGGAACGTGACATCATCTGGGAGATAAGCTGGGCAGTATTGTAGCATGCAAGCTAATTTGTGTGCCTCAAAATAGGAAGTCGGACAATCATGGTTAGACGGCAGTGCACAGTGACTTCTGGCTGCCCGTGGGCCGGGTTGCGGAGGATTGGCCCATTCATGCATGCATGCTTAAGGAATAAAGTGGCGTTAATGCCATTTGTGACTTACCTTGGACCCTTTTTGTTTGAACGGTCAGAACTATTTGTCCTTCCGCCTCAAATAACCACTGTATCAGCTTAGACTTCTAGTGATGCACGCACATGAAAAGTCAGCTGATCGTATATATCACATGTACCGTGTGTGTGTTGTATTATCAATATGGGCTTGTCATTGAAAAATGGAAAGCTGCATCATTTACCCTGATACCAAAAAATACTAAGGATTCGAAATCGGGACCTGCAATTTTACCCGCCAAGCGCATTCATATACCGAACTTATTTAATGAACTCTTACGCATATTTTTAAGTGTTATCAACACCGCACACGGCACAAACACCTAACCCGTACATCCACCCATGTGCACAGAATGTCTCCTGCATCTGACCTCCTCCCTCAGTCCACAGCAGGTAGAACGACCACCATTCTCAACACGACACGTGTATGTCGTTTTGTAATCCGTCACGCGACGCCTCCCCACCGAGCCTTGAACTCGGCGTCAGCGGTGACCAGCATGCGTGACCTTTCTAACCTCTGTGCCCTGCGGGCAATCAGCATCCAGCGGATGGCGGCTGCTGATTGGTGGAGGCGCGTTCACTTGTAGAGGGAGAAACTCATCGGAAGGTTTATCCATGAAAATACTGGAGCTTAAACCATAAACCACGCGATGTATTAAAATATTCTTTTTCAAGCATTACTGGCCATATTTTGCCCTATATTGGCTTGATTATCTTCGCCACCATCCGATATACTTTGTTACAGGCGAGACAGCGACAGAGTCAGCACTGGCTAGCCGGCGGCCGTGTTCGCTGAAGTCAGGAGTGTTGCGAGATGAGTTTCTGCTGAGTGAAAAGGAGTGGGACCCGGCCCGAAGGTAACCGAGAGAAGGAGAGAGGAGAGACGTAGGTCCATAAAACGGTGGACGAGTTGTAGAGAGTGAGAAATGAATATACGAAGAGAGTATGAATGTAACAAAGAATGTAGTATAGAATGTAAATATAGTATGTATGAATGTATATAGAATATGAATGTACCTAATAGAAATTGATGTAGGGAGTAGAGAATGAGAGTGCTGCCGAAGTAAAACCAAATAATATGCCAGAGGAGGGAAGTACGTGCTGCTTTGTTCCATGTTGGCACATTGAAACATTGACATTATTTGTAGGATTCGATACTTTATTTCAGATCGTATAGCACTTCTCCTTTACTATGCATTAATTCAACCTTACCTTAACTATTGCTGTCTCATCTGTGGTGTGAATTACTCATCTCAACTCTACAAAATTAACATCCTCCAAAAAAGCCGTTCGACTCATTGAAAGAATATACCTCCCTGGAAGCTCAGAACCAGTTTTCAAAAAGTACTCGATCCTCAAAGTGTCTGAACTCGCGAAAACGCAAATGTTAATTATAGTTCATAAATTCCTTATTGGTCAGCTTCCTGAAGCCATACAAAATTTGTTTTGGCTCAAGGAACCGGGGTATCGTGAGGTAAGAAGAACCCCCTACTGGATCAACCATTCTCAAATAGGAATTACCGCCTTTTCACGACCCCTTGCTTGGCCCCGAAGTTGTGGAATAGTATATTTTCCGATAAATTTCAATCTGTTGAGGAAATCCCAAGAAGTAAACTAATTATCAAGAGAATGTTGAAACAATATTTCATCGGTCAAAGCCAATAAAATATTAAATTTAGAAAGCTTATAGTTCATTTGAATGAGTAGAACAATACTAGATAAACAACGAGTACAAAAATAAATTGTATGGCTTCAGTGCTCTCCAAAATATATACCGTTCTTGAATGACTTGAACATGTTTAGAAATACCAACCACGTATTCAGTCAGCGTATGCTTAAATTTAGTCATGTTTCCACTTAATCGTGCAGATAACATTTATGTTCTTGCGGGGGTGCCGGGGCCTCCTTGGCTGTGATTTTGTTCGGCGGCAGCCTGGGGGATGGGGGAGCTTTGAATCGCCTGTGCCATACCGATATCCATTAGGGACAGCAGATGTTCCAACACCAACAGATTTGGCTCCCTTTGGGTCTGTCAGGTTTCGGTCGGGCGGGTTGCACCGGGGAGGTCCTGGCGCCTTTGCATCTCTTTTTTCAGGTGTCGGCCGAAGCCCTTTATTTTCAGCATCAATATCCAAGTTCATAACTCAAGGCTCCGCCTCCACAATCTTAACATTCCTCACCACATTAGCACGAAGTAGCACATCAAATAAGGCAGAGAACGAAGGAGGAAAACATGTTTGAGTAATGAAGTTAAGTCATTAGGAGTGAGTGAGTGAATACCTGTTTGTAGGTGTGTGTGTGTTTTTTTGCATGTGTGTGTGTATGTGTGTGTGTGTCATTCTGTATGTGTTTGATTGAGCATCTGCGAGTGAAGTCTACTGAAGGTTACAGCTGCAGTCATTCAAATGTTTCCTCGCCTTATACTTGTGTCTAGGTTTTCCCATTGCTCGACGAACTTCTGCTCTTATCCCCTTATTCTAGAGATATATTTTTCAATTGAAATGTACTCTTTGAGGTACAGGCGCAGGTTTGCGCAGGTCAGCCGGCTATGGTATTCTCGGTTTTTCCAAATAAATTGTTTCGTGATCATGATAAGGTTATTGGCTTCGCGCGTTTTCTTTTGACATCCCACATCAATACCGAGAACAACATCCTGACACGAAATATGATTCTGTAGACCAAGTAACGCCTTAACTTCGCTCCAGAGGAGTCTAACCGAGGACAGTGCCAAAACCTATGTTGAATCGTTTCAGAATATATAGGGCAGGACCTACATTTATCGCTTTCAGATATACCGTATGTGTATAGAAGTCTGTTTGTAGGAATAATTATCTTAATACATTGATAGTGTAACCATTTTAAATTGACATCATCTGTAGATTTATGTAGCCTTTCATATACAGTTGACCATTCGATCTGTGTGTTCAACTCTGTTTGCCATTTACTGTGATATTTTTCGTCGACTGGCAAGAACTCCCCCTCCGTCAATTTAATATATGCCCACTTTGCTGCTTTTTGCGTTAAGTTCAAATCTTCAAAACATGCATTTTCTTCTCCTTCACAGGGTCTGTCTGTATGTATTTTAACTCTCCACTGCTCTGGAATTGAGTGCAATAGTGTTAGGGCTGTTATTGGGTGGATTACGTATTTATGGGATAACTGTTCTGCGGTTAAGAAGATTTTTTCCGCTATGCTGTACAAATCTATGACTCTTACTATTCCCTTTTCTATCAAATGTTTCACTCTTAATGAGCCATTTTTCTCCAAGTTCATATGTCTATTCCTCCATAAAACTTGATTGAGAATTTGCGCACTATTTTCTGTATCATTTTTCAATTCCATCCATACCAAACAGGTTTCGAGCCAGAACCTACTTTTTATCTTTTTCTTTAACATTTTCTCGTTGCCATCGCAGTGGAAAACAGAGATGAGAGCACTAATCGATAGACTGTTTTTCACTATAGCCTTCCATTTTGCGTTGTACTCAACATTCAAATATTTCTTTATCCACATGACTTTTAGGCTTTTCGATTTAGCTTCTATGTCTGGAACAAGCAGGCCTCCTCGCTTGTATTTATATTTTAACGTAGCTCTCTTGATCTTGTCTTTTTGCTACCCCACACAAATCTAAAAATCTCACTTTCAACCCTTTTTGCAAAATCGCGATTCGGTGCTGGGAGCACCGTCATCAGGTAGACCAGCTGAGACAGCATTTCCGACTTGACGAGATGGATTCGGCCGAAAGGCGTCAGACCTCTTCCATTCCAAGATGTTAGACTATTCTTCATGCTTATATATTTGCGCTCATAATTTATTTCAGTTATATTAACATCTGGGTTGTTTGATATTCGCACTCCTAATATTTCTAGCGTGCTTTCTTGCCAATGAATTTGTAAATTTGGACAGATAGGTTGTTTGATTGAAGCATCCTTGCCCACCCAGAGAGCCTGCGATTTTCGAACGTTTAGCTCCAAGCCAGATATTGAGGCGAACTCTGCAAAGATCTTCAGACAGTTTCTTAGTGATCCGGGGCTTCCATCCATGATGATTGTGGCATCATCCGCATATGCAGATACTTCTACTTCAGTGCTATTAATAACGATGCCTTTTACTTCACTGCATCCTCTGATGCGCTCTAACAGTGGCTCAAAACACAGCAGAAACAACAAACAGCTAAGGGGCAGCCTTGCCTCAAGCCTCGTCCTATTCCTTAACTCTGCGATATTTTCCCATTAATAATAACCGATGCAGTAACGGGAGAGAGTTCGTTGCCATAAAGAATATCAATCCAGCGTGGAAGCTGCTTCCAAAACCGTATGCTGACAACAGGTGTTTCATATAACTCCATGCTACACAATCATAGGCATTTTTTACGTCACACGCCAAAATCAATGCTGAAATTTTATGTGAGTTACAATAGTCTATCATATCCAATACAAGCCTTACATTTTCACCGATGTATTTGCCTTTGAGGAAGCCGGTCTGGTCTTCATTTATTAGTGATTTGATAACATTTGCGAGACGATTTGCCAAACACTTTGTTATTATCCTATAAAATGTGTTTAAAAGGCTAATAGGTCGCATATTTTCTATTTTCCGGGAGTCCTTGCCTTTCTTGGGGATAAGAACCGTAATACTTCTTTTGATGTTCTCGGGTATTACTCCTCCTTGAAAGATCTCAGTACACACCTGTTGGATTATGTCTTTTAACTCGGGCCAAAAGAACTTATAAAATTCCCGGTAAATCCGGAGGGACCTGGAGAAATATTGTTTCGTATTGAAAACACTGCTGCGGAAATTTCATCTATATTCATGTTCTCATCACAATACTGTCTTTCGGTTTGCGATAACTGTCTAAGATCGTTCGTGAACGATTCTGTTACTTCGTAACAGTACGCTCCTCGTATAGTTTCTCAAAAAAGTGTTTGCCTTCCTTTAACATAACATCGGTAACGTTCGTCATTTCTCGGCCTTCACTGTCCCCTTCCCCAATGAAAAGACATTGACAGATAGGTTTGACTTTGTTTCGTTTCGGAAAATCATGGAAGTATTTTGTTCCGGTTTCGGCCTGGTAACGCCACCGTACCTTTGCTTTGAACATGCCTTTGCTGGTTAGATCTTTTATGAAGGCGTCCCTTCGTTCGATCAGATTTTCCAAGGTGGCTACGTTCGGATTAACCTTTTGTTGCAGAACTGATATCTCAGCCTCTTTTCTTCGCAGGGTCGATTCAGCCTCCCGCTTTTTATTGGAACTAAATTTTATTATTTCGCCTCTTAATATACAAAGAAGTGTTTCAAAAAGGAGTGTGCAGGACGCGTCGCTCCGGTTATCCTGTATAATCTGCGGTATTTTTGTCGCACCATGGTGACAAAATTTTCATCTATTAAAAGCGAGTTTTTGAACTTCCAGTAGGATCTTCCGACTTCTATCGTCGGCAAATTCAAAGAGAGTGTAATCATTTTGTGGTCCGACATATAACCATCTCTGATCTCTGCAACGGGTCCTTTTCTTGAATATAATACATCATGGCTTACCACGAAAAAATCTATACGAGATTTTGATGGCGGGTTGGATTTGATGAAAGTATATTCCTTGGTCGAGGGGTTTAGTTCCCTCCATATATCAATCAGATCCTTTTCCTCCATAAAACGGATCAGAGTTTCTTTACATTTATCATTGTTAACTATTCGTTTTGCGTTACTCTCTCGATCCTTTGCTATATTCAGTGAGAAATTGAAGTCACCCCCAAGTAATATGGTCGGGTTTTCATAGTCACTGATTTTACAACAAAATTCCGCTATGGACCGCGGATTATCACTATTCGGCCCGTAATAATTACCAACTGTAATCGTTCTTCCATTAAACTGAAGTTCAAGCGTAATGAATCTACCATCCCCATCAGTGTGAACGTTATCTATTTTGACGCCCGTGTTTGGCCGGATCAAAATTCCCACTCCCCTGAAAAAATTATCTCCATGGGCGAAAAAGCCCACACCACCCCATTCTGCTAACCATTTATTTTCATCAGTCGCCAACGAGTGTGTTTCTTGCATAAAGATAACATCAAATTTGAGCTGCTTAAGCCACGTGAAGAGTTTCCGACGTTTTGGGACGCCATTTGAAAACTGGGAGCGAAGTCCATTGCAGTTCAGGGAAGCTATCTTCAGATTAGATTCGTGAGAAGTGGGGTTATTCATTTAACGAGCGATATTTGGTCTAAAGTCCTGCTGTTCTGCGATATTGGTTCTAGCACAACTTCCGCTGCGAGTACTTAACTTTCGAGCACATTCGAACAAGGTGCGTCATGGCTTGCTACTATCGTCGAAACTAGGCGAGAAAACATACCTGTTTGTGAATATTGTGATGTCTGCATGAATATGTGCGTGCTCTGTACTTTACACCGCGTTATAAACAAAAAGTGGTAAAAGCTCGCGCCTGTTGCAAAACAAAAATAAATCCTAGAAGCCTTGGCGTGGCCTGGGTGCAGCGCTGTCGAAGACTGACTGTGCGTGAGAAAGTTTTACATCGTATTGCTGCGGGAACAGGAAAACATAAAGGGCATACAGAAGACCAGCACCGTACAAACACGCATCGAAAGGTAGGAAACATTTGTTTGTACATTATGTGTACACCTACGGTCTTGAGGCAGATTTCAATACGTCATCTATCTATTTTACGATTCGCGGTAGCTCTAACATATTAGTAACCCTTTGGTAGGCATCGAAATCTTGAGTACCTAAACGGATAGAAAGACTAAACCGATTTAAGTAACGTTATTTTCTAGCACCGGACCACACAAGAGCGCTGGAACAGTGAAACCGCAGCGTTGCTTATTACTTTAGTTCCCAATCGATGACAAAAAACTAGGTGTACTGAACTCAAAAATACCACTGGAAAAATATCAAAATACAGAGACAAAAACTGTCTTGGAGTAATGAGCAAGTGCCGTCTACCACTTGTCTATCAAGTCCACGTCATTTATGAGTCAAGATCTAGAAGCTTCATTACCTGCTTCCCTATTTGTTAGTCCAAGATCCTCTGGTTTGCAGCAGCAGGTGCTAGGGGCTACCTACTGCTCCCGAGGTGCGTTCGCTGCTTCCGCTGCTGGAGCGTCTCTCCCCTCCGACATCGCCGCCGCTGCTCCGGTGGTCCCGGCCCTGACCGGCCAGCAGTCGGCGGCCGCGGCAGGTGTCGCTCATTTCCCTCCTGTCTGGCCGGTGGCGCCGCCTGTAATGGATCGAGAGGGAGCCGCCGCCGGAGTTCTGGTCGGCCCTACTACCCCTTGCGAGATGACGTCATCCGGGCCGCCCGGCTCAGCTCCCGCTCCCATGTGCTGCGCTGCACCATCCGCTGCCGTGGTCGAAGTCTCCAGCCCGCCGTCGCCGTGGCCCGGGCGTGCCAAGCACGTGACCAGCGCCGGCCGCCCACCGCCCGGGGCCGCCGTCCCAAGGTCACCGGCTGATGGTGCGCGCCGCGCAGCGCCCGTCCGCTCACCACGTGCCGCGGCCACCCCATCACCGGTCAAGGACGGAGTTTCCGCGCGGTCACCCCGAACTGACGGCCGCCGGTCAGCCGCTGATGACCTCTCAAGGTCACCTACCAGCACAGGTCGCTGACCTGTCTGTCGCTGTTCCCTGAGCCACTGCCACAGGGCTCGCACCTGAAGCAGTGACGTCACCCGTACTGGAGCCGTGTGCTGACCGAGCTTGTACGCCGGGACGCCGTTAGAGGTGAAAACAGACCACACCCGCCTCTTACTCTTCATGTTCAGCAGCTCGTTGAAAATCTCTCGATTTTTCCGGGTCAGTGATTCGGAGATGAACAGCCGCTGGTCAGGTGGTTTTCTTGCCTCCCTCAGTTGCAGCCGCTCACGGTAGATCCGATTCCGAAGGTCACGGTCACGGAAGGCACAAATGACCAGGTGGTCTGGAGCCAGCCTATGTGCCGCGGAGAAGTCTTCACTCTGTATGGAGAGATGAGGAAAGTTGGCCCGGAGAACCCTCACAGCCTGATCCCTGATATTCTCTCCAGCATGTCGTGCTCCAAACTGTTTACAGTGCAGGACCAGATTGCACCCCCGCTCGTGTCTCTCCATGTCATCCAGCTGCTCCTCCAAAAATGACACCCTTTGCTTCGTCCCGTCAAGTGACTTTTCCAGTATTTCGATTCTTTCTGTTTTCTCATAAAGTTGCCCCTCCAAAATCTCTATGGCCTTTTCCTGAGAGTCAATCTTTTGTTTGAGTGCCCGCGCGAGACTTGAGAAATGTTCCCCCATTGCTGACTGAATAGTCGACTCGATTACCTCTGTTATCACCAAAAGCATCTCGGATGAAACCTTTGCTTTTCCCTTCGGGGACTTGGTTTTTGGTGACTTACCGGGGATTTCCCTTTCTTTTGCTTTTTCTCAAAGGCGGTGACGACATCCGTAACTGAGCGCACTCTCTCCCTCTTCTTTCTGCGAATGTCCTCACTCAGCCCAGTTTCAGCGTCGCTGAAGACGGAGTCGTTGTCCCCCGCCGTAGACATTTTCCGTTCACTTCAACTCACTTCACTTCCTTAGCTCTCGCCTTCACTTTACACTATTCTCGCTTTTCCATATCATTTAATTCACCTCGCTCTGCACCCCGGCCGGCTCCGCCCACCCGTCACTCCCCCATGCTAGCGCTCCGCATCGGAGGGCGGTCCGCACGCGCCGGCGGTCAAGGCCAGACTGGCGCCTTTGCATCTCTCTGGAATCGTAACGCGTTATAACCAACGTATATTAAACATATCTGTGGTTCAGCACCCAGTGTCGAGTCACATTGTGGTGCTCCCACGCCTGACACACTCAATTCATGCCTCACTTCATGCTCTCATCTTCAGTTACTCGCACCTCATCTTCTTCTTTTCAGAATAGAAACCGGGGGAGTATAAAAGGGTGAGTATAGACCTGACTTTTTTTTTTTCTGACGTCGACATCATTTGGATCGACAACCAGACGAGAAAATCCCCATTCCCTTCGTTGCTCCCGGGGGCTGGTGAACAAGAGGTTTTCACCTCGCTTGCTGGCCCGGGGGGGCAACGGAGGGAATTATATTCATTCATGCTCTCATCTTCAGTCGCTCTCACCTCATCATCACCCCAAATATACAAAACACGTCGTTGTAGTACGGGCAGTAAATATGTCTCAGGCTCAGCACCCAGTGTCAAGCTGCGCACTGGGTGTTTCCACGAGAGACAAACATTATAAAATAAAATGTTGGATGGTTAAAAGGCACTTAACTTAATTCGGAACTCAAAACGTTGCCGATGTTTTAGCACATTTCACCTTCAGACATCATACAACGACATCTGAAATTTTATGGTGAAACCCAAAAGTTACAGGCAACGGAATGTTTTTGTCTAATGAGGATACTCTTAATCGATCCACCATACTAACGTGGATTTTCGAAATCCATTGGCGGCGCCGAAATCCGGCTGTCAAAAAAGCTGTCAACTACGACAGCATTAAGACAACCATTGTAAACTATAAACACTGTACAGTAAACCTCCTTAAATACATGGAGCCATACGCTGATTCCTTGATACGCTGATCTGGAATGGAGGCAGTGGCAAACCATCGTTCTCCGTATACAGAAAGCCAACTAACAAAAATGACTTCATTCACTTCGCTTCTGGACGCAATTTTAAGGTCAAAACAGGAGTGATATTGGGGTTCTACTTACGTGCGTTCAGAATTTGTTCCGAGCAGTTTCTGGCAGATGAACTTGAATATATAAAACACGCCTTCAGGAACCATGGATACCCGTTAGGACTACTAACTCAACTACAGCAGAAGGCCAGGAATTTAAGGAATAGGTCAGCCGAAACAAGTCAAAATAATACCAAGAAGGTTTTTGTATCAGTCCCAGCCTCACAGGGTACTGATAAGATTGCTTCATTTGTCGGAAAAACTATGACGATCTGTTCACCAGTGGGAACTTTAATTAAACATCTAGTTAAGAACAAACAGAGAATCAAGGCTGGAAAGAGCAAGAATAGCGTCGTGTACAAATTTCCATGTGGCGGCTGCAACAAAAGTTACACTGGGGAAACCTTTCGGGGAACAAAAGCAAGGGAACAAGAACATAAAGCGGACCTCAGATATCACAGAACAACTAATGCCATAGTAAGACACGTTGAAAATGCAGGCCATCTCCCAAACTGGAACAAATTAGTCATACTATGCTCGGAAAAAGAAAAACAGGAAATATTATCAATAGAAGCGGCCTTTATAAACACGACATCAACGATCAACGGGAATGTGGGAAAAATTAAACTATGCGATTTTGTAGCGAAAATAATAATTGAACAGTGTGTTAGATAATTACGGTGTATTGTGAACTGTTTCTGACTGTTTTGTAAACTCTTTTCCGAAGGGAGGTTTTCATGAAGTGTTTGCGTGTTCGATCTATACCTAGTTTTGAAAAATTCCAAAAGGATTCAAACCATAGAGATAAACTATTACTATTTCTAGAAGTAATAGTAATCTCTATGATTCAAACGGTAGACACAATATTTGCGATTCAATGTACAGGCTTGTTTCTTCCCTGTACTTCATGTGTATTTTGATTTATTTCAATGCCGTGATCAAGCGGAATAGCCGAAACGTAGGCATGTTAAATTGTAACTTGTGTTGAAACTAAAACCGAATACAAGAATCTCATTGTAAGCACCTGTTTACCACATGGAACTATGCTGCACTGCCTAATATGAAAAATAAGAAGTGACTGGGCACTCCACATCTAGAATAGAAGCTCATACTCCAGCTCTGTAGGTAATTTCAAAGCTTAATTTGGCTAGGCACTGAACATATACATAGGAAATATACCCCTAAAGCATAACATATGTTGTAAAAAAATACCCTGGATAAAAAACAGTGGATGAATGATATATCCACCAGTCAGCCATAGCTTCCGCCCAGTGGGAATATTCATCTGGTTGTATAGGCACCAATAGCCAAAGTAGCTGCAGCATCTAAAAACTATAATTGTTTTGGCGATGAGATTCCAGCCCATTTTAAGGTCAGCGCCAGATATAAGGGTTTTAGTCGCAGATACCTAATCGCATGAGATAAATTATGATGTCCCCCTTCCGTCTGTTTCACAAATGTTATTTATCCATGCATGCTTCGAAAAAAATCCAACAAATTTGGATTGATGTTTTCTATGGGCCGTCATGATCTAAACGAGGGTAAGTGGTAGAAGCAAACACATTATTTGAAACACAGACCGTCATACCACACACATAACTGCGTTTTTATTCGTTCTGATTCGTTCGGAATTTTTCGTTCTGATTTTAACTCTGTTTTTCTATTCGCATATGAGGCGCTGCATTTGTCGTTATTAAATGCCTCATAAATACTATCATTTCGCCCTGTGAATGAATGATAGCCAAAAAAACTATATTTACAAAATATCAAAACATGCTTACCAAGAATATTTACATGTATTCCTAACAATTCTCGGGGCACAGAGCGGAGCAATCTCAAATATATATTTCTTGTAGTGTTTTCGGATCATTTCTTGTGATCGTGCTTAATTTTCCCCACCCCCTCTCATTTTTTTACTTATGTTTGATGGGGAAAGCAATCGTTAAAGCGATCGGGCAGAACGCTTCTGAAGCATAAGGCGAACAGAGGATATGACTTGTGTGAAGGTTAAAACAGATTATTGGTGATGTCTAAATTATCTTGTCCAGAGGCTTCAAGGGCATTTTTTGGTTGATTCATGGAATTCTTTTTCAGGTGCAGGTGGGATCAGTATAAGAGTGATACAGAACCAGTGTTTTATATTGGTAGCGATGCCGTCCTGGATTTTTATTTGTTCTTGATGAGTCTTACAATGAGAAGTCGTGCAACCAGCTCCTCATTTTACATATTTGATAACACTACTTCATTTTAATAAAATGTATAGAAGGCCTTCGGACTGTCACGTCATGGTATTATATCAGCCAGCATAAACGTGACAGAAGAGGCGCTGCTGATCAATATTGGACAGTAATTAATATGTCGATGCATACAAATATTTACAAATATGTATGTACAAATGAATGAAAACATCTGGTGCCACAGAACAGAAGTTCGCATGATGCTGCGCGTTTTGTTGATTTCAATTACTTCTTTCAACGTGTGAACGAATTGTGTAGTGACAAATATGCACATAATTCAGATATTGTGAATAACTTCTACTTTGCTTTATCTTATGAACTGCATCACTGCTAAGTATGGAGCATACAATAAGTGCTATTGCAGGTATGTATATACATTGCTTATTTTCCACCATCAGTGGCGGATCCAGGAGGAGAAAAAGGCATTTGCCCCTTCCAAACAGAAAGGCTCGGGACACAAACATGTTTGACTCCCCCAAAGCTGTCGACCTCCTTCTTGTCCCGACTCCTTTTTATGTTATAAGCAAGGTTTTGGTGCTTCAACTCTAAATTTCAAACAGAGCCAGTCAACTTCAATGTAAACGTTGGGTCTTGGATAGCAAAACAAGCAACTTTTGGCCACATGTTTGACCCCACGGCGTTTTTTTGTGCGACTTACCGACTCTTGGGTTTATCAATTGTGGCATACTCTTACCACGTGACGTTTATTATCGACTTTGGCTTGCCCTTAAACCTACCGGCTAGATCCGCCGCTGTCCATTATGTCTGAGGATCTCCGTTGCTTGGTAAAATATTAGGTTTTAGGTCAGATTCAGAATGTCATTATATTACTGTAACACGTACTTGTAGAAAGTTACCTCTTTTTTAAGCACTTCATTAGTACTTGGCTACACATTTTGGTTGGGGGTGCCCAAAATCACCATTGGGGATGCCCAGTTAATCATTGGGGGTGCCGGGGCACCCACAAAGAGATAGAAATCCATATCCCTGCTTTACGGTTCACATTCCAACAACTAAAGTGTCTTCTAACTGGATGTGTCTCACCAGCGCTCTCCAGCTCGCTTCAGACTCTACAGGTTGTACCCAACGCCAACTCCTTGGTATGGTTAAGTCATCGGAATGATCATCACCATCGCATCACATGTATTGCGGTCAATCAACATCCATTTTGACACAGATCTAGTAATTCATTGGAGTAAAAGCGTCCTCGGACGCTTATTTCTTTGCGCTGTTCGGAGAAGTTGTCTAAATCATGTTTTGTCGACGCCATCAGATCGGCATCCTCGCGCGCCAACTCAGGGAGCCTGCTCAGGCATACCCCTGGCGCCTCAGCCCGCCCAGCCAGAAAAAAACAGAGTTGGTAATTGAACTATGCATAGATTTTCAAACATTTTCGTTCAGAGAAGAGGAGTCAGAGCTGCATGACGAAGTCCATGGAGCGAAGCGGATTGAGATTTCTCAAGAGGCTCTATTCTGGCCGCTTAACGGTTGTGACAGTTGATGCCAGGGATCTGTAGGGTGATAGCCCTTTTACGCCAGACGCCCAAACTAAGACCCTGAATCTAAATTTAAAATAGTTTTTGGGAAATTATGGAACAAACGTTTTCAATTTTGTATTTTTTCTCATTTTTACTTCTCCAGTGACGAACTTGAAATTTGCCTCCTTTTGAAAAAGCAACACGGACCACCTAAGATAAAACTATTTCGAACTGGTCCGACGATATTTATTACGCCAAAACGCAATATTTCTGATACAAGCAAAAAAGCTATTGAAATTGTACGCCTGACTTATAAGCTCGAAATGTCAGAAGGCACGCTCCAGTTAGTTTAAAGACAGACACCTCTGGAGGCAGCTAGGTCAATTTTCTTGTGCTTAGGCATAGTTTTCAGTGGAAAATGTCAAATTCTGACCTAGTTTTTGCCATTTTGCCGGAGGACTGCATTTTTGCTCATGTCATTTACCTATCTAACACACCAATTTGACTTTTCATTTCAAATAATGAAAGAACATTGCTTCCGCCTGATAATATTTGGAGATGTATATCATGATATTAAAATTCATTGTGTTATATGTGTATAAATATAATTTTAGTAGAAAACCTTTTATTTGTAGCTTCTCGGTTCCGGGCACACGTCATTCACAAGCTCAGAATTGACATGGCTGAATAGGAAAATTAATTGCAGTCATTTCATTCATTTACACTACACACTTATCTTCAACGGCTTTTGAGTAATTTGTCCGAAAGGGTATTTCAAGGAGCTAATTTATCGGAATATGTTTGCTTCTCACCATGGTTTCAAGTCCTCAAAATGAATTGAATTGGACGCAATTTGGCATGCAGCTAGCTTGGGGTCCTGGGTTGCGGATACAAGTGATTCTAGGCCAATATAATATTTGGTTCTTCTTCTAGAAGGAGCTTTATACTATGTCTTTTCTGTACGAACATAACACCCGGCGCCACGATCACAGCATCGTTTTGATTGAGCGATGCCGGCCAGTGACCTCCTGACGGGTCACAGGTATAGGGCTAGTGGGAGTGTGTAGGATGTGGCGCGCTAGTCTAGTGGTTAGAGGCCCTGTCTCTTGGTCAGGGGTGCTCGGTTCGAATCTGGGGTTAACCGTGCATTCTTTACTAGTTATTTCAAAGAAAAGAATGATGACCCTGACCTACAGGCTTATGAATAGACACATTAAGAACGAGATATGGTTTGCTTTCAGCACATTGTCATGCGGCTCTCCTGCGCCGGTGTGGGGCGTTAGCCCAGGTCGCAGACCGAGGTTGTATTGTCGGCATTACTCTTAGGTTAGAGGTACCAAGATCGTTGTTGTCACGACATCCAATTTTTAAACAATTCATTATAAAAGGCATTTGTGTGAAGCTCAATTCGAGGTCTGGATACACTATGACTGAGAATTTTTGATATTTGCTACATGATGGAATATGTATTCGGTCAAAAAGCGGGTCAGCTCTCCATCAGTACAGAAAGCAATAAATCTGAAGGTCATTCACTCGTCAATGGTAAGGCACATTACATTCATAGGTACATTTCATCCAACTGACTTAATATCTAAAGGAAAAATTCACCCGTTGATTATTTGCCGACAATACAATTATTCGAAATCGCAACACAACTAGATTTCACTGCGTGCTCATTGTGGTACATCTCTGGCGGCATAGCAAAGTAGTTAGGCAGATGCCGTCTTTACTTTTGCGGCCGGCACTTCCATTACAGAAACATGGTCCATGCGGTGCCAGCGCGCGGCTGGCTGGTTCCAGCAGAAGGCGGTGTAGTGGCCGGTCTGGGCGCTGCCATGGTGTTCTACTACAGCGTACAGATTATATAAAAAGCTGTCAGAGAACTGCGAAGGCCTGCTAACCATTATACTGAGATCGAGGTCACTAAGAGGGAAAGAAACATGAGTCTTTGTCTTATGCAAGGCGTTTTCGCTGTAGGAAAACCGCTTCAGGTGCATAATCACCACAGGTGGCAGTCGCTCGATGCCGAACTTCTTGTAGGTGTCCTGTTGCCGCTGACAATTGGAACATGTCCAGCCTGAAATGGGATCGCTATGCATATACTGCTGGATACATTGGTCGAGACTGAAGTTCTCGAACGTGACAGATTCGTAGCTGCAAATGGTGCAGAGAAGCACAGACTTTTCCTGCCCGTAGAAAAGCCGGGATATGATAGAATCGTGTGCCTGACAGAACTTATGCCAGGCAATATCACCAGCGCTGTAACCATCCAATTCCTTGGGGGCTGGTCAAGGTTTTTCGGAATAAACAGCAGCATTCAGATCTTCATGTAGCCATTCTAGCAGAAACTCATGTGCGTCATGCATGCGGTCTTCCCCGAATTGACTTCGATGGGTACGAACCGCATCATGGATCATGTGTGGCGACGTAAACGGATATTTCTGCGACCAAGTAATCACCAGGAGACGCTCTGTTTTCTCAGCGATTTCACCGCGAGTTGAGGACCGTGAATTCAGGTCCTCTCGGTACAGGCCACTCGTGATATGATGGACAAAATCATTAGTATGCGTTAAAACCTGGAATACAACGTTCATTTAGCAAGTATTTCCAAGATTCTCTAGGCCAGTGACGCCGGCCGGCAATGGTGGCAGTTGTAGTTTACACTCCGAACTCTTCTTTGACATTTCTTCTTTTCCTTCTTTTAGCCCGAATGAAACATCGTTGCCGGGTGGGAAATTACTTGTGAGTCGCACACAAGCTGCGTTCTCTCTTACCACCGCCGCCGCCAGTCGCTGCCACAGCCAGGCCATCTCCCGGGGGTCACCGGTTGCTGTGCGCAACTTGGCACCCACCTGGCGCAGGAAAAACTTTGTCGCTGGGTCACAGGCCCCGCTGGTTTCGAAGGCAACAGGCTGGACTATATGGCGGTCCGAAAGTGAGGAATATTTCTTGACTTTGGCGGCTTCAGCTTCCTTGGCTGCTGCGCCGGCAGCGCTGGCGGCGGCCAGCAGGTGAGAAGCTGCATATGTGTTGATACAGGTGGCGTCCCACACCAACGACTTCCCCTCTGCGTACGGAAACACCGTCATGCCGTCCGGTCGCCTGCCATCACCGCGGTCCACGCTAGTGGGTTCGAGAATAGAGGGGATGCCGGCGGCTTGTAGAGCTCGCCTGACAACATCGTTCAGTGCGGTGTGACGGGTATGGCGGCCCGCACTGAAACGACAGGTCAAGGCATGATGCCCTTTGCTGTCCGCCTGTGTTCCACATCGGCATATGTGGCTCGCACACAGGGGCACCGACTCGAAGCGCCACGGCGATTCTCAATGTTTCGGGATCTAAAAGCGTACCTAAATTGGCCGATGGTAGGGCTTGGAGCCAAGCCTTACTTTCCGAAGTGCCAGCTGCCAGAAGACTGGCATGATCCGGCTGGTTGGCGACAGCTAGGAGTAAAGAGCGGGACTTTTCAGCCAGCACAGAGTCCCAAGCGCGCTGATTTCGGGAAGCTTCATCTGACGGCGGCTCCTCCCCGTCTGCCGCAACCCGCCAGGCAGCCACGGCCATTTTCTGCTCGGCTGACAGACGAGGGTGCAGCTTTTCGGGCAACATCGACGCCACCAGCTGCAGGCAATGGTGGAAAGATGCCACATAGCTGGGTAGCGCTAGATCTACTGTGCGTCGCAGGCCCAGTCCGCCGTATCTGGTAGGGAGAACAGCCTGCTGCCAATTATCGGCGCCAAATCGCACATTGGTGATGCTGGTTACAGCCGATTTCACCATGTCGTCAATCGGCTCCAGTATGTCGGGCTGGCGGTACACGGGCGCGGCACGAAGCAAGTACTGTAACTTCGGGATCCCCAAGCAGCTCTTCGACAAAAACAGTGCAGAGTGGGCGTCTACGCACTGCAGCCTGTCTGGCATCCGTTGTAAATCATTGGCCTTCGTTGACATCACTGTCTCTGTAGCTGCGGCTGTGAGAGGTACACCCAACATAGTGGGCATGGGATTTACAGCAGCTCCTGGTAACTGGCGGTGCAGCCTGGCAGTGTTAACCTGTTGCTCGAATTCCGGGATTGAGTTGGATATAAATATTTCACACTTTTCATTATTTACTTCTAGACCCAGGCTGGATAAAGCCGGAATAATGTGCTCAATGTCTTGACAGACAGCGTGCACATTTCCACCAATAGTCCCATCATCCAGATACCAGGAGTTAAATGCTGCACAACTATCCCGTGCCGCCGCGTCTATTGCCAGAGAGAAAACGGCAGGACCGGCGGGATCACCCTGCTGCAGACCCGTGAATGACATTATCTTGGTGGTGCCAAAATAAAGAGGAGTTGGAACCGCATATGCTTGCCACATTACCCGGTACAGGGACGGAGCGCGGGCACGGACGACTCGAAGAAAGCTGTCTCGGCGGATTGAATTAAATGCATTCTTCATGTCTATTTTAACAAGTACTTCGTCCTTACTCATATTCTGTATGAAGAGCCTGGAGGCGTGCGCTGCTGCCTCGCAGCCACCTGGAGTGCCAAAACCGAGCTGCAATGGCCGTAGCTGCTGCCCGAGCTCTCCGGTCAGAGGCTTGAGAGCAATTTTGTGGCCAGTCTTCTGTAAACAGAGCCGACGGCTATAGGTCGAACACCACCATCAGTCTTCCTCAAAGCGGTCAGTGACGCCGTGAAGAAGTGTCCCGTGCTGCAGCCGGCAACTCGCCTAGGAGGACTTGGTCAACAAGACCTGTGAGCGCCGAGACCAGACGCACGCCAGCCTCACCTGCTGATTTGCTGGTGAGATCTTTGAGGTGCGCCGGACGCAGGCCATCTAAGCCACCACTGGAGCCGGGGTTGAAGGCAGAAATGACAGCAATGATCTCGGCCTCAGATACCTTCAATGGCAACTCCACTCCCTCATTGGGGCACCGTGATAGTTCCAGGTCTGAGGGGGCTTCTGGATGCTTGAGTCGGAGACTGGAGATGCTCTCTTCAGACGGCGACACCGCCTCATCACTGGACGTCAGAATCCTTAGGGCACCCTTGATATCGCCGTCGCAGAGCTTGGCGCCGACTCGCCTACGCAATATATCGCCTGTTGATTGCAGTCTCCTACGTTGCCACGTTGATGCTGCTTTCTTGTTTACTGCAAGTACATTGTCTCCAGTGTCCATATATGCCAAAGCCTGACGCTTTATTTTCGTTGTAAGACAGGTTTCGTCAGAAATTGTGTCCGCTCTGGGCGGCAATGACAGGGTCAATAGTGGGAACTTCAGTAGCTGAGACCAGGCAGTGGCAGACGGTGGTGCAGACGGTGGCCCTCGCAGCGGTGGTGATCAGCGTTGCCAGAGCATCTGCTGCCGCGATTCTGGCTCCTTTGGGAATCCTTGGAATCACTCGATTTCTGCTTTGCACCTCGGCTATATCATCAGCTAACGCTTCGTTTACTTGTTTTTCTGCAAGGGCTGAGTCATGTGTCTGGAACCGAGTAGACTGCGGGCTGTCGCCTACGCCCATACAAGTGGGACACCACCACTGTGCCAGGGCAGCTACCTGGGCTTTCGTGATCACATGATGCTGATGAAAGGCTGTGCCCGAATATACAATCTTCAGTGTTTTTACATTTCCGGATTCGAGGGGACAGGCCAGTGAACACCTTAAAAACTACACATGTCCACATACACTTCTAGTGTCTACGCTTTGGAGCTACATTAAAGGGAATGTGGCACCTTCATAACGTGATTTTAACTGAGATAGCCAAGTTGTAAAGCAATTCGGAAAACCCGATATATCATTATCATTTGTCTTGGAACTCGATATTTCCGTAGAAAAAAGCTAAAACCTACCTGACACCAACCCCTCATCAACCCCTCGCCGGGCGGCCATTGTTGTGAGCTGCTGGTGTGACGACATATGCTGACGTCACGATGAGCATCAGCCAATCGAAGCCCTTGTAGCATTTCAAGTATGGTAGTAGTTGCCAGATCATGACATATTCCACAGGCAGATATTTATTTTCCTAGAGGAGTATTTTTAAAAACAAAATATTGAGGTTATTGAACATTTTTTCAGAGAAATAATGAGTGGTTTCATTATTTTTGACTAAAAGTACGCCTAATTTCACTTAATTCCAGGATTCGACCAAGGTGCCACATTCCCTTTAACATACGCTGATAAGAAAACGAAATGCGTCCGTATGCTTAGGTTGATTCAGAAACATTTTATATCCAATTTATCATAGTGTACCTTTTATCTCACAACTGTGACATATTTCTTTTCGACCAGCTTGGATGATATCATTTTATCCTTCCGAGTTTGTGGCTCTTTCTCCGTCATACCACATTTCTCCATCTTTTACAGACTTATGAGTTTCATGATCCGCGATTGTGCTCAGATTGATACTTTTGAACTCTTTGCTAATAAGCTTTTCGAATTTTAGATATCTCCTAAAACTGTCTCGCATCTTCTTGAGCACTTGTTTTCTTCTGGTCTGGTCCTTGCCTCCTTTAGAAGGGTATAATCGGTCTGCCGGCCTTTGCCAGAAGCTTGGTTCGTGAGGCCCATAGGCCTTGCTGACGTACCGTGCGCCAGAAATAAACTGGACAAAAGAAGACAAGGAAATGAGGAATTCAGGCTGGACAAGGAGATACAAATGGGAAGGCACATTTATTCTTAAAAATGGTTAAAAACTATATGACAATCCAGTTGCCCATAGAGGCCCCTAAATCAGGGCGCACCCCAATTGGCCTCAGATCCAACTTCACCCCAGTGAGGGGGAGGCTTGTTAACAATCCCTCCCCCTCGAACTGGGCTCCAGAGTGGGGTAGCGTAAGAACGTGAAACGTAGCAGATGGCCCATAAAAAATTGTAACTTAACTATGTCAGTAACTTTTTTGACTCAGAATAATATTGAGATCATGAGAGGTCAAGAGGTAAAACCGTTGAGAATATTTTTGACACTAGTGTCTAACTGCAATAAGTTAGATCCAGTACTTAAGCGTCATTCGACTCCTCTTGTTACGGCGATTTGAATGATGTATAACACGACCACACTAGGTCAAAGAAAAAATAACCTGACCTAAGGTCTGGTTGAGATCATCATCTGACTAAACATGTTCAATAATCATACCATTCTACTTTTTATGATGATCCAAAAGTATTCGTATCGAAATAAATGTTGTATCGTAATTTCCTACAAAAGCATTGATTTAAGTCTCAAAAACATGCTTAAGTAGCCCTAAGTGACCTCCCAGAAGTCAGAGGTCAAACATTGCAGAATGAAACTTGCGAGTATCCAAGACACCACGTTCCCGATAATTAGAAGTCCTAAGCCGTAGGTACAGAAATAGAGACATTTTCGGCCAATTTGCGTTACTCCCATGTATTTCCAAATGACAGGTCATGACTCGTACCCAACCCTAGGTCAACGGCACAAAAATACCGAAAAAATGTTTCTACCCCGGTTGGCCTAATATTTGGGATGTGCTTCAGATCAATAGATTAGCCCTGCCCCAAGTTGAAAGATAACTTTATCACGTGCGATGGCGCTTCATGTCGCCCTTTTTCCTTGCCGCTGGAAAAACCTTAGGGGGTTGAAAACAAGCCTTCAGTGGTAGGAGGGTTAAGGATTATGCTTCCGAGTGGCTTCTCATACGCATTTACGCCCACAATGAGATCAGACAGAACTCCCTGTTTGTAGTCAGTAGGCCTTACTCCATGACAGCAAGCTTGTATTTTCCTTGATCGGGGTCTGGTGGTGTAGTGGCAGAGGCGTCGCCACGGAAATTTTGCTGGTGGGGAGAAACCCGGACTGGTGATGTCGCGACGTGAATTTTGAGCAAATTGACTCTCTCAAGGAGACTTTTCCTCTAAACTTCATAAAAATAATTTACGAGTCGAGTTCGAAATTGTATGTGCATCCACGCAGTCAATAAGGAGAAAATGCAAGAAATGTTAATCCGAGGCTTTTGTGCCAATCTCCGATGCAATTTTATTGGAACTGTCTAAAAAATGACATTGTATTGTATTTACATTTGTATTGGTATGTATTTTGTTGCACTGTTCTGTTCATAACAGCAAAAAGGCGTCATGACAGTGTTTTACGTGATTTCAGCACACATAGATCAGCACACCACACCAGACAAGCTAAAAACCTATACCCTCGGAGGTTGCAGGTAGAAGATGCACTATGTCCTACAGTGTCCTTAGTTAGTTTTCCAACAGTTATGGGGGCGTAATCCAATCCCCGCACGGCTAGAGTATGAAGAACCCCAGGTGGAGGGTCAATGTGTACTAGGCTTCATTTTGACCTCCTTAGGCAACTGCTTTTGAATGACAAATCACTCCCAAATTCCTGGCACAATTCTGGGTGACCCAGCGATGCCGGTTATGCACGGCACTGCTGGTTATACTGCACCGCCTGGTCTTGCCTGAAATTACACTGTGCCGCATTACGCGGAGTGACTTCATCCGACTATACTGTGCCGCTCAGCAGTAGATCTTGAATTGAGCTGAGCATTATAGCTTTATTGGTGCTGCAAATCCGATCTATTAACAGCAGAATCTAGTACCTATATGTATGCACCTACCACGCTCATTAAAGGAGTGCCCCACTTTCATAACGGGTTTTGAACTGAGATATCAGTTTTGTAGATCGTGTTGAGAAACCACTATGGGCTTATTTAATTTCACCCAAAGCTCTCCGTTTATAATTTCGGCAAGCTTTAAAAATCAAAGTAAAGGGGCTTAATGCCTTATTTCAACCCTGAAGGAATACCTTACATAGGGTTGCAGTAATCGAATCGGTCGTAAGCCCTAACCCCGTCCTCTCGCTAAAAAATGCCGTGCTAGCGAGTGAACCAGCTAGCAACATGCATGTCGACGGAAAACTTCGGTCTTGACGATCGCACAGTATCACTGGGCAGAATTGCGCTCAATGGCTGCAGACTTCGGCCACTTTGGCGCATCATATTTCCGTTAAAGATGCTCATCAAAAAACTTGCAGAATAGAGGTGGGACTTTCTAGGCCCGGGGCCCCGAGGCAAAAGCCCGGCCCAGGCCCGCGGGCTTGGACCGGGCCTGAAGGCCTGATTTAGGCCAATGACGGGCTGATAACGGGCTTCACCCAGGCTCATTCCGGGCTTCGACTGAACTGGGACTTCAAAGTCAATTTTCTGTAAGTTAAATAAACCTTTTTCAGTACAGACCTAGTTTTTCCACTGAACCAATCTTATTCATGCACCAGCAGCTTTTGAAAATGCATTTACAATTAATTTTGAGACTTTTAGACATACATCAGGAATTTAAAAGCATGAAGCTCTAGCTTTCTATCTGTTACTCATGCCAGGGTCAAAAGCAAGTTACTTAAACCAGAATCAATATTTAAAATCAAATATTGAATAATGCCTACAGTTGCACACATCCATGTCGTACTGTCACCTTATGAATATCCTGATTACTTCAAAATCTTCAAGTCATATATGGGTGAACAAAATATACATTGTGATAGCCTATTTGTTGCTTCCATATTGTCGGTATACCATTTCAAAGGAAGTCATTTAACCAATTTGCTGCTAACGTATTGATATTAACACCTATCTCTAGCTAGAAAATTCTTTCCAGAAGCTTTCTGCTCCAGGTAAAAAGAAAATGTTATCTATGGAGCCATTCCCCTGTCCCAGTCTGCAGAACATGGCAGATTTCAACGAGATCTCGTTTGGGGCAGCCTCAGGGCAGACCTACCGATTTGGGGCAGCTTTTGGTCGAGCTTGGGGCAGAGGGGGGGCTCTTGGGGCAGGAACTAGTACTTGGGGCAGCAATCAGTCCGGGTAATCACCGGAGGAAGAAGAAAAAAATAATTAAAAGAAAAGACAAACAGTAGTTAAAATTGCACTGGAAAACGTATTTTGTCTCAAAAGCGTCATATTTGTCGTCAAACAAAATATGGTTAAAAAGATACCAAACAAAGGACATTTTTCATTGATGTAAAGTGCCTGGAAGTGAATAAAAGATTATTGCAATAGATGCCTTTTGAAAGTTAAATTTGTATTTATTTTCTAAATTTGTAATTTAAACTTAATTTTAGCTACATAAAACAATCTTAGAACTCAAAATGAAATTTCCGTCTGTAGTTTTTTTTTGCATTTCCTTCGCTATGTTTTGATCGCCAAAGGCCGGCAAATCAATCTTGCCAGCCCCCTCCCTAAAACGAATCCCGGTCCGTGATGTGACGTCACACGGACGTAAGGGGATCTTTCTTCGCTTGGGTCTCGTGAGAATATTCCAAATTTTGGGATGCTTTCATGCAAATTTGAGAAAAGAGAAGGGAAAAATGCGTTAGCTATGGAAACAATTATCATATTCGAAAATAGTTGTCAATTGAAATATCAATTGATCAATTGATCGATTGATACGGCTTGAAAGAAGGGACAAATGACGTCACTAGGGGAAAAACTCTGCCCGTATATATACCTTTGAATAAAGGTATCTTTGAAATTGTGCGTCATGAATGCAAGATAGCTGCTGTACGTGAGTTTCCATTGCTTTGGTACGTGGACGCTCGTGGGTACGTTGTCGTCGTCGGTCGGATGCACAGTTTTATTGTATTTGTGGGTGTTTTGTTTAAAATGGATTAAATAAAACTTGTATCGGTACAAAATTACCCCCCCCCGTTGGAGGAGTCTGCCCCAGCCACCAAATTTCTGCCCCAATTGGGGCAGGCTTTGGGCTGCCCCAAGCGCCTCGTCGAGTCCCCTGCCACGTTCTGCAGACTGGCCCATGTCATCTACGAAAAATGGTGAAGTGAATATGTCAGGTACAAACTATCTAGTGGGAGCCCATAATTGTCAAATTGGCCTGCTAACTCTAGCTGCGAGAACAAATGTTGATAAGTTTGACCCTTCCACATCTTCATCTTGCTCTTTCATTGCCCAAAAGATGCAGAATCCACTCAGAAAGGGCTAGAATAAGCAAGGAAATAGACACAAAGAAAACGTTTTTGATCGAAGTACTTCAAAACATAAATTAGTCAGTTGTGGGGAGATACTGGGGAGAGCAGTCAGCCTTAGAAGGAACCTTTGAAATTGCACCAAAACATGAATATACTTGACATTATGTGTTGCATTTTCCTTGTGGAGATACTTCCCTGGCCTCTATGAAATACAACTTCTATTATAAGCTTTGGACATAACAGCACTTCCCTCCCAAGATACCTTTACTTTACATTTCCCTCCCACAACACTAAAAATGTACAGAAACGTAGAAATACAGAACACAAAAACAGATTATTCACATTATGGCAAATTCCGCGGCCTTGAGCAGCTTGTAAAGCCTTGCAAGGCCAGAAAAACGTCATATATGAAACAAGTGCGCAAAAGTGGCCTATTCTCAGGAACAAAAGAAATGCACCACACACTTTGTGCTTATTTTTTAAATCTGTGAAATTTTGAAATATATTTTCAAAAGTCTTGAAATATTTTCGCTGAAATAAACTTACTATTCTGGTAAATTTTGGTGAAAAATGTTTTCATAAATGATTGCCCTAATGTAGACAAGCATGGCGCTTCAGATACCTACCAAGCGCAAGCCCGTAAAATACAACAAAACAAACAGAAATAGTGTTCTAGCCCGAATGGTAATGTGGATGGGATTGAGTTGTTTTTTGTGTCAGATTTACTTTTTGTTGTTGGAGATTGGTGCAATATTCTTATTCCATGTTTGGTGCGAACCTGTGGAAAACTAGTGGTTCTTTATCAGGATAGTTCTTTATGCCTGGTGGTTTGATAATTGTATATGGCTGATGGGCCTTGTTAATGTTGGCCTGTTGGCTTACCTACTTTGCAGACCGGGCTGACCCAAGCAGAACGATCTTTTGACTATCTGCCAAGCTGTTTAGTGAGTAAACTAAAAAAATGTTCACATGTATCAATTGAGGGACAATGTGAATGATTTTTGGTTCATTCAAAGCCATTCCGCCATGATATTCTGAAAAGTTTTAGCTGAAAAATTGTCACTGCTCTCTCCTCTATTCATAAACATTGGAACTCAATTGTGAGGCTCGTGCCAGCATATAATGATTTATAAAAGTGCAAAGATGGAGGAAATGTCTGACATGAGTGGGCTTATTTCACCCCGATTCTTATAGCTGCCATGTGCATACCTCTATCTAGAATGCCCATTGTTTTTATAAGGTGATGCTGGTCATTACCTGAAGTAAGCTTGCATCATAAGCAAGCCATGTTTCATACTGTGTGTTTTTCAGCATCATTTTCTGCTGAATTATTAAGATAGCTGAGGCTACTGATGCTACATGGACCTTTTAATATGGTTTTGGGTGAAACCAAAACTTTTTACAGGATAAATTGGCTTAAAACATATATTTGAAACAGCTTTAAAGTAAATAAATGTTGTATATAGTCGTTTATGGTTTTTCCATGATACTGGGCCTTCCCGGGCATGATAATCCATTTCTTCCACAAACCGGGCTTGTGACGGGCTTCTAAAATCAGCAGCAGACCGGGCCCGGGCCCGGGCCTGCAAAATTGCCCGAAACTCCCACCTCTATTGCAGAAGCTAAAGAAAATGTGCATCGCATTACGCAAAGTTGAAGCTCTATTGCTACTATACTACTGCATTTAGAAATGAGCCTGTTATCTTATGCAATAAAACGTATAATAGTTCAGCGAATTCGATAGTAAGTATGCACGAAAAAATTTGGACTTATTTTTCTGAACTCGACTCGAAAGACACCTCTGTCCATTTGAGGGATATTCCAGTGATAATACATCCCAATGTCGCGTGAGTGACACGCGTCACACAGCAGGGTAAATACAAGCCCTACCCTTGAGGGGGATCAGTGGCGCAACCAGGATTCGGCCAAGGGGGGGGTGACAACCGTCGCGAAGCCACCAAGCCCGGGGCCCCCTTAGTAACCAGGACGCTTCTAGATTTTTCGTGCAGTATTGTGATATTATAACATTTACACAAATGAAATGTTGCTGTACCTTTTTAGTGTTTGTTCTTACTTTGCTTATATTTGGATTTTTATCGATCCAACCAAGAGTTGGTAAATTTAGGTCACCAGATATAAAGCTTGGCCCATAACTCTATCGCAGCGTAACTTTAACAGCTTTATGACGGGAAATTAAATGTTGCAGCGTGCATGATGTTAAACCTGACTCTACCTCAATTCACTGTGGTAATCAAATAGAGCAACCTTATTTGATCACGAATCTATTGAAGGTTATTGGTTTTGAGCACAAATCAATGGTTCTCTGCGGGAAATGATTATCAATTCTTTCCGGGTGTCGAATTCATAAACTCTTTAACACGCGCACTGGAGGGTGGCCTCGGAGCCCTGTGGCGTGGTGACGAACACGGAACCCGCCAAGCAAACATAGCCGCCCTGTCTCAAGGACAGGGAATGGTCTAAACTTTGAGTATGTTTTGCGAGCGTTTTTGTTGCAGTGTTTATAGATACTAGAGTGTATAAGTGCGCCTGTAAGGTTGAATACATCAGATCGGTCCAGCATTCGTCTAGTCTCTCCGGGCAACACCACATTGGTGGCAGCGGCGGCTCCAACCCACGGTAAGCTCCACCTCCAAATTGCAGTGTATCATTCTATCTTTATTTCACGTACCCTTTCACTTTCCAAATGTCCGAATCATCTGCCAACATATTTACATTTGCCAATTTCATTCATCCGTTTGACGGCACTTACCCTATTCAAGATTTTTTTGAGGAACTTGCGGAATCTGCCAAATTGGGCACCTGGCCTGATGAAGTCACAATTAAGGTCGCGAAGTCCAAATTTACAGGACGTGCCAACAAAATTCTCCGAGAAAATGTAGATCTACGTAGTAGCACGACCCTCTCTGACTTCAAGAACAAAGCTACTGCTTTGTTTACTAGAGACTCGAGACCCATGACTCTCAGACTCCAAGACCTGATGACATGCATGCAACAGACAGACGAGACAGTCTCCTCTTACGCTGACCGACTTAGGACCATGGGCAAACGCCTAACAGAATGGGACACTGACCAAGCGACTAAGGCCATCAAAGACCAGACCCTCACTGCCCAGTTTATTAAGGGCCTGCGCGTACCTATGGTGCGTAGATTGGTTATGTCTGCTAACCCCACCTCCTTTGCTGCTGCCCTTGATCTGGCCCGTTCGGAGGAATAGCACGAATCCTTGGCCACGGTCCCAAACCCCCAAACTGCCCCCCTCAACACCGTGACTAACCCGGACACTATAGCCGACATCAGCACGCGCTTAGCAGCCCTCGAGCTTTCCCATGCGCAGGCGCTGATGATTCAGCCCCGCCCGCAGCGCCCTCGACCTTCTCACCGACCCGTCTGCTTTCACTGTAACCGTACCAACCATGTTTGGCGTGACTGCTATTTCAACCCTCAAAATTCCCCACCATGGCGCTCTCAGACTGACTCTCGAAACCGCGAGCATCCCTCCCGATAGCCCCGACGACCCACTCCCTATCGCTCACGACCATGGAGCTATTCCCGATCACGAGACCAATCCTACGACTCACGACCTCGAGACAACCAGAACAAACGTTCCTCGCGCCGCTATGACGACCGACCCTATTACCGTAGACCCCAATCGCCCTCGCCGTCTCCGAACCGAGGTCGCTCGCCTGACCGCTCACCCTCACGCTACCCTTCCAACGAACGTCAACGTTCTCGCCCTCAACGAGACTGACTACATCAACCTGACACCCCCACCGCCGAATTCCTGGGTGTCATTCAGCCCGAACGCATAGGGTCCCCACCAATCACTCAGTCCGTCACAATCTCTTCAGTGCCCATCAAAACCTTGTATGATACTGGCTCCTCGGTAACAATTTTGACCAAGCATGCTTTTGACCGTCTCCATTGCAAACCTCATCCCCAACAGGCTCACATTGAAGTAGTCGGCGTCACTGGGTCTCCCCTCAAGCTGATTGGACGCTTTCTACTTCCTCTGACCTTGCTAGGCCGTACCATAACCCACCCAGTCTATGTTACTACCGATCAGTTATCTTCCAAATGTGATCTCATATTAGGTGCAGATTTCATCCACGCCAATCGTTTGTCATACGATTCGGCCACCCAGAAGCCTTATTTCTCGGAACCCTTGCCCCAAGTCTCAGTCATTAACAGACGCCCCAAACCCCAGTACACTGTCCGATTCCGGATTGACGATCGCATCGTTTATCCTGACAATAAAATCCCACAAGAAAAGTCACCTTCCATTACGCCCCACCGACGCACTCGCCGACGTCGTCCGCCCGCTTCTGCTTCGACTGACAGTCGAACAGACAATGTCAATGTCTCAGAAATTAGGATTGAACCCTCATCCAGTGAAACTTGTTATTCGGCATTTGTTCCCAGCAGTACTGTCATTCCCAGCATGTCCGAGAGAATTATTGTTGCTAGAGTATCACATGCCCTGCCCGATGATAAAAAAGGTGAGACTTTCCTCCTGGAGTCTCATCCCCATCAACGCTTCAAAGATGTCCTTTTGGTTGCTCGATCCATCAATAAACTTAATGGAAAGAAGACCTCTACCATTTTCGTACGACTTTGCAACACTTCATCAAGAGACTTGACTCTTCCCAAAAATGCCTGTATCGCAACACTCAGTCACTTGCCAGACTCTGCTATTTGTTCAGATGACGCTCCGGAGACGCCAGATGAGCATCTGGCACCTATCAATGTCATATCCAGTGCTGATCGGAGTGACGTTACCCTCGCTGACTTTGACTTATCAGAAGTACACCCAGACTACCGTGCCCGCTTAGAGCAACTTCTTATGAAGTACAAATCAGTATTTGGAAAAAATCTTGCTGATTTGAAAGTGACAGACGTATATCAACATAAAATCGAACTCAATGACTCAACGCCAGTCTATCAGCGCCCCTACCCGATTCCATTTTCCCAGAGAGAACAGCTTAAGACCCAAATAGATGAACTAGCTGCCGCCGACATAATTGAACCATCAGTATCTCCCTATAACTCGCCTACCCTACTGATTCAAAAGGACCCATCTTCTCGACCCCGATTCGTTTTGGACCTTCGACGTCTGAACTCAAAAATCCGACCGGATGAATACCCATCCCCCCACCTGGAGTACACCCTTGCACAATTATCAGGAGCTACCCTGTTTACTACTCTAGATCTTCTTCGATCATTTCATCAAGTGGGACTGGAAACCGAGTCACGCCCTCTGACGGCCTTCACTGCAGACAATCGTAAATTCCAATATAAACGTATCCCCTTTGGTTTATCAAGTGCCACAGCAGGACTAAACCGAGCTCTACAAATTGCACTGTCAGGATTACACGGTGACACCGTCCTCTGTTACATCGATGACCTTGTTATTGCCAGTCGAGACCCCGAATCTCATTTTGTGCAACTAGAAAAGGTCCTTCGTCGACTTCAAAAAACACAACTTTGTTTTGAGACCATCTAAATGCTCTTTCATGAAAAATACCATCAAATATCTTGGGTTTCAAATCACATCCGATGGTGTTTCCCCTGACCCTGACAAGATAGATGCAGTCAAAAACTACCCCCGGCCCCAAAATGTCAAACAAGTCAAGCAATTTCTTGGTTTTGTTAACTTCTTTCGGAAGTTCATACCCCACATGGCAGAAACATCCCGCTGTCTTAACTACTTGACTCGAGACGACACTCCATTTAAATGGACACAAGAGTGTGAAGAAGCTTTTGAAAGCATAAAACAGGCCTTAACTTCCTATCCAGTTCTTCGCCTACCTCGATTTGACCGTGAGTTTTACCTGTCAACTGATGCTAGCAAATATAGCATTTCAGCCATTCTAGAACAGCGATTTGGAGATTCATTGCATCCCATTGCTTATCTCAGCCGTAATTTGAACAAAGCTGAGCTGAACTATTCCGTCACAGAAAAAGAAGCCTTGGCAATCGTGTATGGCTTTGACAAACTGCACACATACCTCCTTGGCCATAAAGTTGTAGTTCTTACCGATCACCTGCCCTTAACTACGCTGTTTAAGACATCGAATCCAGGTGGACGCCTGATTCGGTGGGCCCTAAAACTATCCCAGTATGACTTCACAATGAGATATGTCCGAGGGAAGTCGCACGTCAAAGCTGACACCTTATCACGAATTCCTATCGTCAAACAAAATTCTACTGAATTCCTTGCTGGAATCCAAGCCCTAACTGCCCGTCCGGCAGGGGACTGGACGAGAACCCGCATCAAAGAAGCTCAGTATGCTGACCCTGACTTGAAGTACATTATTGAGCAACTGAACAGTGACAAACGATTTAAACCTAAGAAACCAGGTTATCCTCCCATTGATGAGTTTTTCCTTAGTTCTGATCAACTTCTTTATCATGTCACGACAAATCCCAAGGATCAGACTCGAGATGTTCTCGAAGAACTTGTTGTTCCCCCACCAATGATCCCCTATGTGCTTTTCCATGCACACAATTCCAAGTTTAGCGGTCATTTAGGAATCTCTCAGACTTTTGATAAAATTCGCCGACAATATTTCTGGCCTGGTTTGTACGCTGACGTTAAGCGTTATGTTCTCTCGTGTACTTCGTGTTTTGAACGCAAAAGTCATCGGTACACCGAAAAGCCACCCCTTCAGAGGTTCACTCAGATCAACAGGCCAGGTCAATTGCTCTCCATGGATATTCTTGGCCCACTCACTGAAACCTACAACGGCAACCGTTATATCCTCTCGTGTCTAGATGAATTTACCAAATGGCCAGAATTATTTGCGATACCAGATCAGACTGCTGACACTATATCCAAACTTTTCGTTACGGAAATCATTTGTCGGTATGGCGTTCCTGAAAGTCTCCTCACAGATCAAGGAGCAAATTTCACGTCAAAATTGCTGAAATCAATATGTGTCCAGCTCAACATTGAGAAAATCCAATCTTCGGCTTATCACCCGGCGACCAATGCTCGTATAGAGCGACAAAACCAGTCAATCGCTAGTATGCTCAGTCACTTAGTAGACCGGAGCGCGAAAGACTGGGATCAGAATTTGCCGTTTGTTCTTTTATCACTTCGGACGCGTGTCCATTCATCGACACGTGAAACCCCGGCCTTCTTGCAGTATGGCCGGGATCTTCGCCTTCCACAGAGTGATTTATTTGAATCAGACCTGATTCAATACTCCTCTATAGATAGTTATAAAACCGAAATGGTTCAGAGGCTTCAGCGATCCCACAACCAGGTTCGAAAGCTAGTGGAACAGGCCGCCGAGCGCCAAGAGGCGTATTACAATAAAACGGCGAAGCCCACAACGCTAAAAGTAAATGACCTGGTCTACCTGTATGTGCCAAAAACCCCAACAGGTGTCTCTGCAAAGCTCGTCAAGAAAAATCGCGGCCCATACCGAATAGAAAAGTTCACGTCCCCGGTGAACGTGCAAATCCGCCATATACATAATAATGAAGACGTACAAAAGGTCCACATTAATCGCCTTAGGCACTACATTGACTATTTACCTGGTGGATTGGGATATGGTACACATCACCAGAGGTCAGAGGTGCCGATTAGTGTGGATCCTGTACCAGATCAAACGCATGAGGCGGCCGATGAAAATGCCCCCATGCCTGGGACTGAATATGAGGCACTTTTCGGCCATGAAGCTGTAGCAAGACCAGCACCACCCCTTCCATACAATCTTAGGCCCCGAAACATAATACGTCCCCCCATTCGCTGGCAATACGATTGACCCTCCCATTGTATTTCAGATGACTGTACCGTGGCTCCTTGTATGTGCATCTCTCTTCATCAGCCAGGCCCAGACGGCAGCGCTCTCATCTCAGCACCACCGTAACGCCGTCTGCTCCAAGACAGACGGCCAAGGACGCTTTAATCCCCGGATGCTGGATTCTCAGCCCCCTCTGCATGTGTACTTTGTAAATCATACTCAACCACTGGTACAGTACATCACTCATTGATTTACAGCCACCATTTTCTGTTTACCTTTTGTTTACATCAATTATCGTTGTCACACTGATGCCAGGCCGGCGTTACAAATTTTCCATCCCGTAGTAGGAAAGCACACGGTCCTATTACACAAACTTCTTGTTTCCACGTGACATGGCCTCTTGTCATGCCTATGAAGAACACATTTCCTGCTCTGCCCACGAAAGTTATGTAACAAATCTCACCACTCAGAAGTCACACATTCTTCCGCGCGTCTACGCCAACCAGAAATTCTTCGTCGATCAAGCTGGCTCACTTAAGTCCAAGTTTCTCGTATCCAGCCCGGCTATCGCTCACCTCACGCTTAAGAACCTAAAAGTCACAGTTCGCACTATCCAGGTTGAAAAAAGGAAGCTCCATCGATGTACAAGGCTGTCATTCTTGCCCTTTTCTGGCTACCTTCAAATTCAAAGCCAGGCCCACTTGCCAAGATGGTCTAGTTGATGTCTCCCTAGTAGACAGACCTTTTTCGGCTAGGTCAGTATATATTTCCAGAACAGACACATAGGTCACTGTGGAATAAAAAAAGACTTCCGGAATTTAACATTTCTGCGGAATTTAAAAGCAAACGTTGCCACGACGGGACGTTTTGCTTAGTTTTCAACGCCTTCCGCAGTTTGGAATATGTGCACCTTTGCTTGGACGATCCGGAACTGGAGTTAGTTCAGAAATCTCCCTCTGGCAACTGCTGGAGGCATAGCACCATCCCCTCATGTCTGGGATCAGTTCAAAACCACCACCTCTGGACTATTCTCGTCGTTCCAGAACCTGGTGTTCTATTGGCTTAGCTTTTCTATTTTTCTCACTCGTTCTCACTATCTTCAAACGCTAAGCCTCACAAAAAGCGAAACAGTGGGAACGTCTTCTTTCTGACCCTCATACACCGCGTCTCGGCTGAACTAAAGACTGCTGCTCTAGATAGCATAGTCACATCCCGTCTCCGCACTGCATCCATTCCGACAGTGCCGGATCCAGATCAAAGATCTGAAAGAGGCTCTAACACCCAAAATCATGGAAGACATTTTGTAGCAAAAAAAAAATATCTTGAGCAGACATTAAGAAACCGTCTTCCCACCCCCCCCACTGGATCGGCGCCTGCGCTGACATAAACCAGGCACCTCCAACGGCCATAGTTCCAGTCTGCGTGCCACGACCTTGGGACGCCAACAGCGCCGGCTGCCCCAATTGTTTACATTCAAACCTATCTCTTACCAAGTCGTCAGTGCTTCTCGGCTCATACATAAAACTGGCTCGAAATTTCAGAAGATGAGCCTCAAAATTACCTTAACAAAACAAAAAAATTATTCGTTGCTTTCTCTCCCCCTCATCCCTTGCCCCGCCCCCCCCACCCTACCCTCCCCTCGCCACAATTTAGATTACAGCAGCTTACAACGTAACGGTAATGGTATGTTTCACTCCTGCTGTTTCCGCCTCCCACTCAATTTTGGCCATGTTTCCCGGAATTCACCTGACCTTTTTGGCCCTGGTCTTGCTGTCATGTTTAACTCTGGTGAATTCCTCCCTTTACTTGAACTAACGCGCGACCATGTGCTCCCTTAAGGACTTTGCGCAGTACCGTAGCTGAATTCCCCCTTGTTTGTGTTTGCATACGTGTCCCGCATAGGCAATGCTATTCACTCCTGTGCGGTCCTGATATCGCGCCGGAGGATATGGACACCAGGATATCGGACATGGACGACTGATGGAAACATGGACCCGCCCTCTTCTCGACTTCATCATCACGGTTTTTACTATATAACCGCTCAAGGTTGCCTCCACACTTGGCCTCCTCCATTCTCGGCTCTGTGACGCCCATGTTTGGCGCGGCTCGTCTGGCGACGCATCCGTTGCCGCCGCCCCTGGCCGTCACAGTGGCTCAACGCTTCTTTATTTCGGAACTACTTCCGGTCTTCGCGCTCAACCGAACTTAAACCACCGGCTTCGAGCGTGTGCGACTGTCTTCTCGCCGCCTTCCTGACTGGCCTGTCTACCTCCGTGCAATAAGACTCAAATATTTCAGTACACCTACAACAGTGGTAATCCACTTGCACATTGATCAAATCATCTGCATTGACACTTGTATTTTTGTTTTCGTACACCTGTCTGCCTATGTATGTATGTCAAAAAAAAAATAACTTGCCTCTTCACGGCAGACCTCTGTTCTTGTTATGTCCTAATGTCTTGTATTGTGTTTCAGGCTCCCTTACGCAACTGGTAGAGCTGACGCCTGTTTTACCCATTCATCCATTACGCCCCTAAGCTTGGAATATGGCAACTACTTTTGAGACGGTCTCAACCTGGACATGGTCAACGGTGCATCCATCACACCTGGACACTGAGTTAGTCCGCTGGTCGTCACTTCTCCGGGCAGCAGCACATCCGCTACACGTCCGATCCACTGATCAGGGACGTTGGATCCCCGCCCTGCAGCGGAACAGTCTCCGGATGTGACCTGCGGTGCAAACACCCCCGCGGCGTTATCGTCTGCGTTCAAAGCATCCGCATTTCTGCTGACCCGAGCCACTGCGCATCTACACGTCATCTTGGCCAGACGGAAACCACCAATTCCGATCTGTCCAGGAGTTGTACATGCGCTGGACATAGCAGCGCGTCCGAGCAGTAGCTACACCTGCCCTGGGCACTAGCACTGGCTTCGGAAGCGAACCCCAGCCGCGTTGCAAACAGCACGCAGTTGGACACCAGCGAGACCAGCAGTGACCTTTTACCCGTGTTGAGACCATCTCATGCCAGATATATGCCATTCCCACTGCTTATCGGTTGGCGTTACTAAATTTCAGTATAATTCTCAGGTTTTTTATTACCTGATAGGCTTCAGCTCCGCCAGTCATTTTATGCTTGTAGCGTGCACGACAAGTAGCGTTTTGGAATGATGATAATAAGTAACATATTGACCACATGTCTATTTCATATGAAAAAGGAATATTTTATGTGTTATGGAGTGTTATGTGTAAATAAGTGTTATGTGACCACAAGGGAAATGTATGACAATGTATGGATATGTACAACATGTAAAAAAAGGAAGGAATGTGTCGTAGGAGTAAATGATGAAATTGGTAATGTGTGCTGTGTTGAACGTGTTAAAGTATGAATAACAACTGTATGACGATATAAGCTGAATGAAAAAAATGAGAAAACCTGGACCAGAGCAAAAATGATTAAACAACTATTATTAATAGGGGAAAGGTGTGGCGTGGTGACGAACACGGAACCCGCCAAGCAAACATAGCCGCCCTGTCTCAAGGACAGGGAATGGTCTAAACTTTGAGTATGTTTTGCGAGCGTTTTTGTTGCAGTGTTTATAGATACTAGAGTGTATAAGTGCGCCTGTAAGGTTGAATACATCAGATCGGTCCAGCATTCGTCTAGTCTCTCCGGGCAACACCACAGCCCCCCTCACCTGTTTTTCCGAGGTGACCGGAGAACTGCTCGTAGCCGAAAAACGATACTTGACCACATTTGAAAGAATTTAACGACGCGCAGGCTTTCACCTGCAGATGTTAGAGGCTTAGATCTGCAGGCTTATCCAGGCTTAGACCTGCATTTTGAGATAGCCGCACTCGCGCGGTCGGACCAGTTCACTTGCATTGGAAACCGAATGGCGACGTCATACCGCCATAAAACCGGGATGATATGTCAAAGTCACCTCACATGAAAGTCAAGGTCATATTAGCACTTTCAAGGTCATTGATCTCAGTGCTTTCGGTCAAATGGCGTTACCCAGTCTGACGTATATAATTCCATGATGTCATAGTCAAGGTACCTTAGTTCAAAGATCAAAGGTCATTGGAAAAGGTCCATCCTCATTTCCCCCAAAACAGTTGCTATAGTGCTAGTCATAGTGTAAATTATAGGTAGTATACCATATTGTGACTTTATAGGTCAATGACATTGAATGACCTTGACCTCAAAATGGTGGGAAAGGTTCTTTGCGACTTTCCCTCTATGACTCTGGTCCATCTTTAGCTTATTCCTGTCTTTTTCCCGCATAATCATGGTATTTTCCAATAGGTACCCAGCGGGGCCAAGATTTGAACTCTCTGACCTCGTTTGACCTGGAAGATATCGACCTAGGTCAATGAAAATTGACTATGATGTAGATCACCATCCCCCACCCACCCTCCAAGCGGCGTTTTTCTACGCATCTTAGTTTCCGAGATCTTAGGGACGAGCCTCCCATGCCCCCCTCCAGTGCGCATTAGTGCCAGACCCCTCTCCAGTGCGGGTGTTAATCAGGAAATTTCCATAGAAATGAAAAGAAAAATTAATCAAAATACAGGGGATATGGGAGTGTGTCCTGGACTTAATATAACGTCAATTCCACGGACAGATCCTGTTGAATTCACCGTGCAGTCACTTTCTTACCTATGCTGTAAATGAGCAAATTACCAAAAATAGAGGCCGAGATATCTATCGCATTGGCTCACCCTCATTTTCTTTTTGTGATTATGTCCATCAGTTTCTGTCATTACCTTTGTTTGTCTGGTTTCCTATGAATATATTTGAAGTTATTTATTTCAGAATGTTTGGGAAGGTAGTTAATGTGGTTAAGCTTGTAGATTAAAAATCAGCTGAAGTGCCAAATTCCCCGTTCGATTTGCTCTTATGGGTGATAAAACTAGATTAATTTTGCCTTGCCTTCGGTTCTGGTGCCAGATCGACAGTTTCAGTTTGTCTTTTTCTGGTATGCAGCGGGCATAGATTCATTTTTTCCGAGACACGTGATTTTCAAAAGTATTTCTTGAGCTTAAGATTTCAAGCGGTATTTCTGGATTGTGTTTTAAAATCTAAGAGAAATTTAAACTAAAAAGGACACTCAATAAAAGGAATATAGGAGTGTGCCCCACATGCTATATAATACCTATTCCGTGGACGGTCCTACTGATGAAACCGCTCACTTACCCCTTCCTAGCACTTGGTTGGATATCCCAGTGGTTGGGGAGGTCAGTAGGGGAGAGGGTGGTAAGACGGGCATGGTAGGTAAGACGGGCACAGGCTCTGTGGACCAGACCAGTTATCGTATAAATGTCTCATTACTTGCATTAATGCGTCTTGGAATGTCCTATCATGAGCCAAAAACACAAAGTTCTAACCTTTATTGTTTTGTCAAAATTTTAGAAAAACGAAATTAGTGGTTCACCCTACCATTGTTAGCAGTTTTGAGTGTAACATTCTGGCAGTGTCTGGTCCTATTTGGATGGCCTAATATGCAAAACCTGTCTCGGGAGAGCGTTAAGATACATTACGTGATTAAAGTTTTATATTACCCCAGCACGGTGAACCCCAAGAATGAGATTTTCCAACATATTAACATGGGGCAAGACGGGCACGGAGTGAAATACTACATCACCATACAAATGATAATCTTTATCGCTGCGCTTTTGCATGGTTGAAAGTAATCAGTCTGAGAGTCTGCTGCAAACCGGCTGAGGGACTTTTAATGATTGATTGTTAGCTTCCAATGGAAAGTTATGATTTTATGGGAATTCAGCAAAATAATTTTCTCTCGGATATTTAATCGAAACAATGCATAGCAAAGTGTTTCAGAACTCATTTTTGCTCAACGTGGTAAGGTTTTTGTCAAAAAGTATTCCATGTGATAAACTACTTTCATGAAACCCGTCTTACACCGCCTGTTGGGGTAAGACGGGCTTTTGCAGCATTCTACGGTAAACGCTACTGCTCCTAGGAATATGCACGGATCCTAGTATGTTTAAGCGCAGGGACAAATAAATGTTTACTGAAGCTCAAAAGAAAATTTCATCACTGTCAAATGAAAGGCGAGTGAGACACACAGTCTCAAACACAACTATGCCCGTCTTACCACCCTCTCCCCTACTCCCTTGGACTTTGGGTCCCTGATAGGCTTTGTATATGGCTCGTATTGCTGTGCCAGTGTTATGTCATCCAGGACCACCACCCATTGCCCCCTCCCTTGCCCCTTGGGTCGAGAAGAGACCTCCAGTCTTGTACCTGGCACTTGGCATGGCGCCGAAACCAGTAGGGGAGAGGGTGGTAAGACGGGCATGGTAAGTAAGACGGGCACAGGCCCTGTGGACCAAACCAGTAATGGTATATATGCCTCATTACTTGCATTAGTGTATCTTGGGATGCTATATCATGAGCCAAAAAAGAATTCCTAGCTTTTGTTGTTTTGTCAAAATTTTAGAAAAACGAAATTGGTGGTTCACCCTACCATTGTTAGTAGTTTTGATTGTAACGTTCTGACAGGGTCTGGACCTATTTTGAAGGCCAAATATGCAAAACCTGTCTCGGGAGAGCGTGAACATACATTACGTGACTGAAGTTTTATTTTACCCCTGTATTGTGATTGCCAAGAATGAAATTTTCTGACATATTGATATGGGGCAGGACGGGCACGGAGTGAAACATTACACCACTATGAAAATTTTAATCTTTATTGCTACTGTTTTACATGATTGAAAGGAATCAGTCTCAGAGTGTGCTGCAAACCGACTACGGAACTGTAAATTATTTATTGTTAGATTCCAATGAAAAACAAACAGGCGTAGGAAACGTGGGGGCCAGGGGGCCACTGCCCCCACTTTTCTGTGGTGGGCCCTCGCAACATATATAAAAATATCAACAAAAGTAGTATAAAACAAAAACACAAATTTACTCGATAGCTTGTCTGGCAAACCTATTAAGCTGATCTGGACCCCTGAGCTTATCTGAGGTCCTATGAATAAATTTGGAGCCCCTGAACAGACCTCTGATGCCCTATGAGATACTCTGGGGTCCCTGTGTGCCGAACTGGGGGTCCCTGAAATTCTTTAGAGGCACTGAGCTGGGCTGGGGGCCGTGAGCTTGCATGGGCCCGTGCGTTATTCTGAGACCCTATGTTAGTCGATATGGGGCATCTGAGCTGAGCTGGCCTCCAAAGCTAATTTAGGCCCTAAAGCTATATCTTTTGCTACCGGGCTGTGCTGTGTCGGGCAGCCCCTGAGCTATTATGGGGTCCCTGCGCAGTTATAGGATCCCTGAGGTGAGCCATGAGTTTGAATGGCCCCTTGAACTCTTCTGAGACCAGTTGCGTAGCCAAGGTGAGTCCTAGGAGTCCGCGGAAACCCCCTTGGACCGATCTGAAGCACTGCAAGGGATTCTCTGATCAGGAGGCCCCCAGAGACAGCCTCAGGGACTGCCCGAGATTTGTTCATAGGGGCACCGAGTCGGTCTCGGGACCTTCCGCCCTGAGAGTTGGTCTTAGGGGCCCTGACAGTCGGTCTCAGGGTCCCCCGAAAGTCAGTTTCAGGGGGGCCTGAGATTTGGTCTCAGGGGACCCCGAGGGTTAGTCTCAGGGGCCCCCAAAGGCAGTTTCAGGGGGCTGGAGAGTTGGTCTCAGGGGGCCCCCGAAAGCCGGTCTTAGGGACCCTCCGAGAGTCGGTCTCAGGGGACCTTTAGATTCGGTCTCAGGGGGCCCCTTAGAGTGTCAGTCTCAGGAGCCCCCCCCGAGAGTCGGTCTAAGTGCGCCCTCGAGAGAGTTGGTCTCAGGGGCTCCGAGACTTGGCCTCAGAGGCTCCTAAAAACTAATCTTGGGACATATAATGTATTATTAGGTGCCCAATCAGTTTTGATCTTTGCGAATCTCCCGAAAGCCAAAAACGACTGGATATTTCAGGAAATAATGATATTATCGTCACGATAACGCTTTTATATTTCATACCATTACGTTTAGATCATTATTGTGAGTCGATTGATGTGCATATTGACCATGCTAGATCAGATATCGACCTTGACCTGGCCTCAGGTCAGGTCATTATTGTGTTTTGACCAAGTACAGTCATATTACCGCATTCGATTTGCCGTAACGAGAGAAAGCGAATGGTGCTTAAAAAATGCTTCTAACTCAACTATTCAGACGCTGGAGCCCAAAAACTAATCTCTAGCATGCCACCTTCTTTGACCCGTCATGACTTCAATATTGACGTGAGCCAAAAAGTGACCGATGTAGCTTCTTCGTGAATTTATGAGCTATCCACCAGCGTTCACGTTTTCCGTTATCCCGCATATAGGAGCCGAGTTCGAAATGCGGTGTTTGAACACCCCCCCACCATGGCGAAAGTGGCTCGGAGGCCCACTTGGGCGGGTGATAAGATTTGACATCCCTCTACCGATAAGTTGCATGCAGGGGCGCCGCCACGGAATTTTCGCAGGGGGGACGGACCCGGGCTGGTGCTGACCGGGGAGGCGAATTTTGAGCACATTCGGTACCTGACAACATTAATGACCATTGACTTAAAAATTTTGGGGGACGTCCCTCCTGGTTGGCCAACAGTGGGGGACGCATCCCCCTCCCACCCGCTTTCGGCGCCCATGGTTGCATGCCTTCTAAAAGCGGGGCATCTGGCTCGGGTGGCACTCTGGTGAAGGGATGACCTTCCTCAAGGTAGGATAGAAATGAAGGAATTAAGATACTTTTAGAGGAATTAAAATATATGTATCTGGACGTATCATTTTAAAGGCTATCATTGGCGCCTGACTGACTTCTCCCGTACGCGGTGTATAATAATAGATATATGAATTAGTATAATTTTCATAACAATATTTGATTTGTAATATTTTGCTTAGTATTTCAGGAGCTGCTATCCGTGCTCGGTAGAACGATGGTGTGTGGTGTAGGTCTGTAACGTGTAGGCGATGGGAGTGGGCGTCAGGTGATAGATTATATGGCCTTGCTGTAAGAAGAATCACAAACCGGGAATAAAAAGTAAGGAAGATACATCTGGTGAGTATTTCTTACACCTAAGAAGCCTGAAGAGGGAGGTATTGATATTGAGGCAAATATGTTGGGCACACAGCCTAGACCTAACCCACTGCAAACTCACCATGCCTATATATTGACAGCAAACTGACCTGTGGTCTGATACATACCTTGTACCTTGTGGTTATCAGACTAAGGGAGGCTACTGAAAGCTTGTGAAGTCTGGTCTCGACAAGCTCCTTACCAGGGTTATCAAGGCTTAGTCTGTGTCTGGAATCATGAATTTCTAGGTCTTTTGGTATTATTAGTGTAAAAGGGTGTACCTACCTACCTAATTACCTAGATACAAATTACATTATTCTAGTAAGTATTTACTGACTTTACCTTACCTTACCCTTACAATCTGGTAAAATTCATTAAAGGGGAGCACTCACTGATAGTTCAGAAGGATGTGTCTCAAATTATTGCAATGTAGGTAGTCTTCAAATTTGTTCAACAATAATTTTCCAGCTAATATAAAGTTACCAAGATATTGGATTCTCCTGCTAATTCCGCTGCCCAGCAACACCCACCACTCAGCAACGCTACTGCTCACAACATGTGCAGCAAGCTCAAACTGCTGCAAATGTGCTAGTATATGATGGAGGCTTTGGGAATTTTGCAATTGGTTACAAATTGGTAGATGGTGCCAGCTTGTAAACCATTTAGAAATCATTCAAGGTGCTATTTTTCCTTGATATCAAACTTCAATAACCAAATTAGAACTGAGGGAGCAAAAGAGATCAGATGCATTGCTGGGAAGGGGCTTGTGGACTTGAATCTCCCCTGTTCAATGGGGGAAACTGTGATCAGAGTTCCCAATAATCAGATAAATGGTCCATGATTGGAAACACTGGTACCAAAAGTGGAAATACCTTCCCAGAATAGAATCATTTGGAGTACTTCCATGCTTTTGTAGACAATCTGAGCCTAGTCCTGAGTATATTAGGCCACGCACTGGCAACACAACATGACTGTCATGCTCCAGCACCGGGCTTCCAATCCCCACCGCCTCCACAGGTCTCGCTTGCAATGGGTCACCCTGCCCCGGGCTATGGCCAGCGCTCGCGCAGGGGCGCACACATGACCATGCCGCACTCACTATACCGAATTGCCCCAATCGGCCCCACGCCCAGCCACTCCTCGGCGCAAGCCAGCCCAGGCACAGAGCAGGGGAGGGTGACCGGTCAGGCGCCCAACGGGTGCGGGCAGGGGACGGCGACCAGCCGACCACCCGGCAGGGGCGCTGACCGGGAGCAGCCGGGCGAGCCGACTAAACTTTGATACTATGGCATTGCTGTATTTTCTAGGGTTCAATTGGCTTGAAAACAGTTTCAACTGCAGAAACTGGTCAATTAGCGGTAATTGCACTTTGCTCCTTTTATCTAAGGGGGCTTATAAATTATTTCTGCCCATTAAGTTAAAATTATGACAATAGAATACTTAAGGTTCAGGAAGCCACACTGTTCCTGCTTAATTAATGAAAGAAATCACATTGCTTGAAGGCCAAACAGTGTTATAATCGATGGTTAATTGATGTGTAGCAGTGTAGAATAATGCAAAACTGCCCAATTACCACTTTTCAGCATTATTACATATGATAATCCACAGAACCAAAAGTTCCAGGCATTAGCCCCCACTGGCCATGTGAATGACAGCACTAGTTTAGTATAAATTGGTATTTTTTAGGCAAGTATGTGTTAATAACTTGTTTCCTACTATTATTTTCCTTGATATTTTGTGAAACAGAGCTTTGTGTAAAGTTCAGGCTACACTGCTCGTTTTGCCTCATTCACATTTTGAGGGTGTTTTTTTACAATTTCATGTTTTCACTTTTTCGTTTTTTTGCCTTTTTATCTTTTTTGTTTTGTGTATTGTTTCCCTTCTGATCATGTCTCTTTCTGGGCCTGTTTGACAAATATTTATGTCAATGCTAAGTTTCTTCTTTGGGAATAGCTATATTAATTGCAAAAACAGTGTGGTAGTGGGATGAAGCCGCCCATGGGCCACAGGTGGATTCAGGGAATATACAACAGTGCCTCTCTTTCATTCCACTTTCTGCCTGAATTGAACAGTGTGTTCCCTCAAGCCATGGGTGAATCTGGGGGACATCCGGCCAGGAGGTGCCATTCAGACCAATAAGCGCTAATTTTGGATGCCACAACTGGCCACAACTGGCGTGGCTGGCCACGGCCTTCGTCATTGTCCCGACGTTGACTAGCACATTGAGCTGTGGCAGGGCGGAAGCCGCCTTTGCCAGGGTGTCGGCCCTCTCGTTCCCTGTGAGTCCACAGTGGGCGGGAACCCACTGGAGGTGGATTTGTTGAACGCGAGCTGTAATGGCAGGAAGAAGCCGCCAGATTTCCTGTCCCACAGGCGAAGACTGCACCGCTGCACCCCCGCCAGGGAGGAGAGCGCCACCTGGGAGTCCGTGCAGGCTACCAGTGGCAGCAGTGCTGGGTCGCCTGTCAGCTGGATAAAGTCCTCCAGTGCGGCTTTCAGGGTGTATAGCTCAGCCCGGGTACTTGAGCATAGCTCTCCAGCTGCTGCTCGAACTTCCCTGGTGTCACCGGAGGGGAGGACCAGGAGAGCTCCACCGCCGCCCCGCATAGTGCCCTCCACGGCGCAGTCGTCGGACCAGATCCACGTGGCTTTGGTAGGTAGGCCGGCCAGGTGTTCCTCGGCTTCCGCGCGTCGCACCGCTTCAGGGGCGGCCCGGCGACCCTGTGGGTCGATATCCAGTGTGATGTCAACCCCGTCTCTCGTTGTCCAAGGTGGCTTGGCGACGGCCATGCGCTCCTCCACCTTGGCGTCCGCTATGCCCATCTCTCAGCGCCTCTTTCCGGTTTCCCGCCAGCGGGATGTGGCCAGTCGTCTCCGGGGGGCAGCCTCGGCGACGTCTCGGAGGGGTCCCCAGCGGGGAGAGATACGGCTCGGCACTGCATGCGCGCCGAGAGCACTCGGCGTCTCGAACGGGTCGTTGGGAGTCCTGCTTCTGCCATGAGGGGGTCCCCGTAGGGGTAGACTGTGGGCAGCCCGTAACCGGGCCGGACTGCTGCTCGCAGCTCCCTGTCTATGAGGTCGAGTTGGGAATCAGAGGCCGCGGGGAGTCACGCCGCAACGGCGAATTGTAGGGCTCCGTGGACGTAGCCGTTGGCTATGGTCCGTAACTGCTTCTCACGCAGACCCCATGACCGACCGGTGAGCTGGCGGAGTTGCGCAATCCTCGGCTTCACTTTCTTCATCAATGCGTTGCAGTGTTCCCCAAAGTGGAGAAGCCGGTCGAACGTCACACCGGGAAGTTTCAGGTGTGCTTGGCCAGTCACAGGGGTGCCGGCGACTCTGATCTGCAGGTGTCTGGTGTCGTGGGCCCACTGGGAGAGCACCAGAGCTTGCGTTTCGTGTCCCGCGATGGATATCTTCCACTGTTTGGCCCAGCGGGTCATCACTTCGGCCGCCTGTTGGGCTCTTCTTTGAGCCAGTTCCATGGAACTGCCGGCACTCAGTGTCGCAGTGTCGTCGGCATACATGAAGGGCTGCAGGACCTTACTGGGTAGGCTGTGCTTGTCAGAGGAACGGGCTGCGGGACCTCAGTGGGTAGACTGTGCTTGTCAGAGGGACGGGCTGCGGGATCACCTGCAAGAGTGACTGGCTGTGGAACCTCACTGGGTAGGCTGTGCTTGTCAGAGGGACGGGCTGCGGGGTGTCAGTGGGTAGGCCGTGCCTGCCCACTGACCTCAGTGGCACAGTCTACCCACTGAGTTCCCGCAGCCCATCCCTCTGGCAGGCACAGCCTACCCACTAAAGTCCCGCAGCCTGTCCCTCTGACAGGCACAGCCTACCCAGTGAGGTCCCGCAGCCCGTCCCTCTGACAGGCACAGCCTACCCACTGAGGTCCCGCAGCCCGTACCTCTGGCAGGCACAGCCTACCCACTGAAGCTGTGCTTCAGTGGGTACACAGTCATCAGTAGTCCCAGACTGACCAGTGCTGATTGTAACGAATTGTCTTCTGAATCATGTGAGCGAGCCAGGAAGGCGGAGGCTCAACATGACCTGCCCGCTCATAGGCAGTCATTCGCCTATTTTTTGCCGTCGAGTTTCATGCAAGATCCATTCAAAGATTAGTTCACTTCTGTGGACAATATACGGAAGCTTCAGAGTTTGGGTGCTCTGGATGGTTACGCACCTGTCAGTGCATACTTGTTGAGACTGAGTTAAGAATACCTAAAGATCTGTTCCTCATCCATCAAGGATGAGGAACAGTCATGTTTTCTATGTTCAATGAACTTTTAAGATGAAATGCCATTGGAAATCTTCCGAGGAGCGTCTGCCAATTTAGGACGACGTTTGTTTATGAGTTAAAAGTGTTTTGTATCACAATTCCTTCCATCTGAGTGGAAGGAGGCGGGAATAATACCCTGGCCCCAAAAGAAACTATGCAGTCGTAGTTGAACTCAGGTGCAAAAAACATGCCGAATATCCACAAAATTGTTGAGAAACCAGTTCGGATTTGGCTCTGGTTACCTGAACAAATGGCACCTTCTGGCAGATGACCAGTATGACTTCAGATGCCTAATGTACCTTAACTTTTACAGGGCACGTTTAATACTGGCATTTATCTCGGCTGTTGTCTCATTGTCAGGTCAGTGGACCTGCTACTGGGCCGCTGCGATGTCGTCCAGCAGCTCGTCTAGCTCCTCCTCGTCCTCGGACACCTCGGGAAGCTCTTCCGAGTCGTCATCTTCCGACACCGAGCACTCGGCCGGCTCTCGGGCCTCGCGCAAGTCGCCAGTCAAGAGCCCCAAGCCGGCGGCCGCCGAGAGGCGCAAGTCGTCCAGTAACTCGGTCGCGTCTAAACCGCAGAGGCAAGATAGAGTGGCTGGTAATGTTAGCAAACGGGAAATGTAGTCCTCATTTTTGTTCGTCTCATATCTAAGACGATCTCAGTCCTGTAGAGATCTGCTTTTTTCCAATTTCTGGTTTTTGCTATCACTGGGAAGCTATTAAAATGCTTATCCAATAATGCAAAAATCACATCCATAAAATGTGTATTTGTTGAAAAAACGCATTCGAGTTCTGTTAAACAGTAGGTCACAGACCTTTTCAGCCTTTTTCTGTCAGAAAAGGGCAAAACGCAGTGTCCACATACTGTTTGTCAACGGTTTCGTCACAATGATTTCTTTCCCCAGACAGAAAGCCATATGTACACAGCTGGTGGGATACTGCCCTCTGCCTGGTGGTTGCCGTGTGCAATTTAATGAATGGTTGTCGATAAAATGCGGTAACTTCACGAGCTTTCGCGTGCTTTTGGGAGGGGAACGAACCAGGGGAAAATAATAGTTGGGTAGGGCATGAATTCTTACGCAGTGGGCTTTCAGACAATTATGAATTTTCCGCCGGGCAGCGTAAGAAACCTGTGGAGTTTTTACGCGTTCTCGTAAAGATCAAGTAAATAAACTCTGTTTATACATGTTTATTTTTCTTGACAATTCTGTAACTTTCCACGAGAACCATTCTTGAATCAAATACAATTTTCATCAATTTCTAACACTGTTAGAAGTTACGCACGACTTCAAAGTGGCCCCATCTTACGTAACTATCATAACTGAGAGAACCATTTAGTAAAACACCCGGGAAAACCTAGCTCAGCAATCGTTCCCTTCAGAACTCGAAATTGTCGTAAAAAGGATTAACCCAACCTGAAATCAGGACGGATCCAAGGGGGCGAAGGGTTAGCCCTCCCCCTGAAACCCAAAAGACGCCCTTCTGAGCCTGAAAAGGCTCCCCTAAAACCAGTTAACACGAGGTCTGCCATGAAAAAAGCCTTTCAAAACTAGCCTTTCCCCCCTTATCTATGAGATACCCCCTCCCTTTCTATATCCTTATCCTCCCCCTGTATATAAGGTGACGGTATCTTTACGCTTATGTATTCTGGGGTGGAAAACTTACGCATTTGGCTGAAACTTCTCGAATTTTACGCCTTGGTTTCTCGGCGCAAAACAACTTTTATTTTCCCCTGGAACGAACTGTCTCTCTTTCCTGAAATGATAAGTCGTAACGCTAACTCTTTGCGTTGGCTAGAATGAAATTGGTTGAAAGCCCACCCTGACCCTCCTCTGCCGCTGATGCGATCAGCAGAAAAACAACAGTAATCAGTTGATTGGAGTCAATCTGAACAGTTGGTGGGGCATAAAGTCGTACTACCTGAATGCTTAATCAGTAGTTTTTCTAAATATCGTTTTCTATATTCTTTTCAATTTGGTTTTAGAAAAATATTGGCACTTATATACCTATTGCTCATATATATGGCAAGGTAGCTGAAACTGTTGAAAAAGGCGAAATGGTAGGTGGAATTTATGTAGATTTACGAAAAAATTGACCTTGTTGATTTTGGCATTCTTCTGGAAAAATAAAAGGTATAGGAATACGGAGAAATCAATCTACTATTTCAAAATATTACCTTCCTAACCGATACGATCAGAGTTACGAAACAATTCCATTGGTGTCGTGCAGGGTTCCATCTTCGGGTTCCCTTATTTCTATTATTTATATGAATGATTTGTACTTAACTTCAGAGATACAAAAATTTATTTCTTCATTGATGACACCGCGATAATGGCGCGATAATGATAAAGTACAAAAGCGAAAATGAATTACAAACAGCCATAGATGAAATTTTTCATGAAATGACGAATTGGTTTAGAGGAAACCGCCTATCATTTAACGTTTCAAAAACTTTTTATTAGATTCAGCTTAGATGCAAATATTCTTCATTGAACATTGAGATAAATGGTGGAAATATAAATCATTATCAAGTTAGATACCCAGCGTTGATAATTGAGGAAAGCCTGAAATGGGATACTCATCTAGATTATTTGCATACTATAATTAGTCGAAATGTCGGGATCAGTAGAGCCAAATTTTCACAGACCTCACGTGGGGGTTAGTGTTTATAAAGTTCACTGAGCCTCACTTATTTTGTTGCTGTTTTGGGAGTAAATATGCTACTAAAATTGAAAAGCGCTTCTAATGGCGAAAAAGTACAGTAAAAATGATAGCTCAACCCGTTTTCATGTCCAACAAACTGTCTGTTCATCGAGTATGAATCGATAAAGATGCATGGTTTGGTCCTAGAACAAAATTTTGTTCTTATTTGTCAAGCACTAAAACGGAAATCCAAGACGTAATTTCATCCCCCTTCGCCATTCACACTCTAAGAAATGCCCGATTTGTAGAACATTTTTTAGATTCCTTTTGCTGCTACAATATACAGGAAATTTGCTTTATCAATTCGTGGACCGAGAACATGAAACCAAACCATTTCCCTTGTTTCCTAATCTAGATGATATCCCACGTGAAAGTAGACTGCAAAGAAAACACCTCGCAACGGTTTTTTTAATCGTTGTATTTCTGAGGAAGCAAATAGATGAGGGAGTGAATTTTTCTCTGTGTTTCTGTGGATGAGATTTTAAGCTGTAGTAGCATCGCTGGGCATATCACTGAAAAAGGCGATACAAATATGTTCATGCGAATTCAGATCTATAGGTGATAATGGTTTTATGTAAAATTGTTTGATACCAAATGACTACGACAATGGCAATTTTATGCTGTGACTAATATGTATTCCATGTATATATATATATATATATATATATATATATATATATATATAAGCGTATAAGCTTTAAATTTCAAGATATATGATTTCATACCACGAAAAGCCGGTTGTGAGCTATGCCTGGTGTGCCCAGGTCGTCGGAATCTAAGCCTGGCTCCCGTAAAACGCCGGGTGGCGGCGGCGGCGGCGGCGACGTCTCCACCAAGGCGCCGGCGGTGTCGCAGAGGAGCCCCTGCCGGCGCACGGCCGCCGCCGCCGACGGTCTGGGCCCGGGCCGCAGCATCTTTAGCCCAGATGAGAGCAGCGCCAGCGAGCCGGACAGCGCCACCGCCGGTAAACAGGGCGCCGTCAAGCCGCCCGGCAAAAAGGCGGCAGCCGGCAAGCCCAACGGCTCCAACAAGGTGTCGTCCGCCTCGTCGCCAGCCGGCTCCGGTGGGTGCTGCAGCTGCAGATGGGATTTGTGACGATAGCACCGAACTCGGGTGTCGTGGGTGAGTGTGTCGGCGAGAGTTTGTTCAGGCCGCAAACTCGCAAAGTTCAGGTGTCCAGGGAAACTGAGTACTTCAGGGTGGCTAATGAAATGGGCAGATTGATCTTTTGTCCTTCATTTGACGCTATATTGCTATTTGACTGGGCATGATTGGCGTATGGGGTTTCTTTCAGACAGTGGTAGTTTCACTACCGCTTTGGAGCTTTGGAGAGTTATTCAACCTTAGCTGTGAGCGATAATAACTAGCAGCATGTTGTTGAACTATAATTTGGTTAAAATTTGTGTCCATTCTTACTAAAATGGAAACCTGTGTTTTTCATCGAAGTTTATCAGAGATCAAAGCTTGAACTGCACATTACGGGGGTAGCAAGGTGAAGAATAGAGAGACTGTGCATGATAGGTAATATCATGGGAAATGACCTAAGACCCCAAATTGTATAAGTGTCGAGTAAAAGGTGACCTGTCGCCTTTCACTCGACACTTTTATCGTCTAGGGCCTGAGGTCATTTCCTTTGATATATCCAGCATGGTGCCCTATCTGCAGCAAGCCCTCCTAGAGTTTAACATGATAGTTAAGAACACATTTAAAACATTGCATATGTTCTATCATACAATGACATAATACAGAACGATTGATAACATATTGAAAAGGTTATACCTGCTCTAAATTTTGTTCATGGTTTACATGTCTTAGCATATGTAATCTTTGAATTTGGTAAATGATTGCTTATTTTATTTATTACCGAGTGGGAGTGCAGCGCCCGTGAGGCCTCTCCCTACTTATGGAAAATTTCGCATATACATCGTATATACATATGGAAAAATTCGCACGCGGCCTGGCGCGGCCCGACCGTTACGATAACGAAAGGCTTCTTTCTCCAAAAGGGTGCAACATTCGTTGACGGGGTCTTTGCCATGTTATAGCCTGATCAATTCAATTACTGGCGGAACACATCAGGGATGGGTGGGGTGCTGGTGAAGCTCGTGACACGTGCAAAAATACCAAGCCGTGCTACTGCCACGGCTTGGTGACCCGCTGTGCCGGACAGGGGAGAGTGGCTCCTCGTCGGGCGGTGAGGAGGGCGGCTCCGACGTGACCCGCTGTGACCGGCAGGGGAGAGTGGCTCGTCGTCGGGCGGTGAGGAGGGCGGCTCCGACGTGACCCGCTGTGACCGGCAGGGGAGAGTGGCTCGTCGTCGGGCGGTGAGGAGGGCGGCTCCGACGTGACCCGCTGTGACCGGCAGGGAGAGTGGCTCGTCGTCGGGCGGTGAGGAGGGTGGCTCCGACGTGACCCGCTGTGACCGGCAGGGAGAGTGGCTCGTCGTCGGGCGGTGAGGAGGGCGGCTCCGACGTGACCCGCTGTGACCGGCAGGGAGAGTGGCTCGTCGTCGGGCGGTGAGGAGGGCGGCTCCGACGTGACCCGCTGTGACCGGCAGGGAGAGTGGCTCGTCGTCGGGCGGTGAGGAGGGCGGCTCCGACGTGACCCGCTGTGACCGGCAGGGGAGAGTGGCTCGTCGTCGGGCGGTGAGGAGGGCGGCTCTGACGTGACCCGCTGTGACCGGCAGGGGAGAGTGGCTCGTTGTCGGGCGGTGAGGAGGGTGGCTCCGACGTGACCCTGTGCGTCCGACAGGGGAGAGTGGCTCGTCGTCGGGCGGTGAGGAGGGCGGCTCCGACGTGACCCGCTGTGACCGGCAGGGGAGAGTGGCTCGTCGTCGGGCGGTGAGGAGGGTGGCTCCGCCGTGACCCGCTGTGACCGGCAGGGGAGAGTGGCTCGTCGTCGGGTGGTGAGGAGGGCGGCTCCGACGTGACCCTGTGCGTCCGACAGGGGAGAGTGGCTCGTCGTCGGGCGGTGAGGAGGGCGGCTCCGACGTGACCCACTGTGACCGGCAGGGGAGAGTGGCTCGTCGTCGGGCGGTGAGGAGGGTGGCTCCGACGTGACCCGCTGTGACCGGCAGGGGAGAGTGGCTCGTCGTCGGGCGGTGAGGAGGGTGGCTCCGACGTGACCCGCTGTGACCGGCAGGGGAGAGTGGCTTGTCGTCGGGCGGTGAGGAGGGCGGCTCCGACGTGACCCTGTGCGACCGACAGGGGAGAGTGGCTCGTCGTCGGGCGGTGAGGAGGGCGGCTCCGACGTGACCCGCTGTGACCGGCAGGGGAGAGTGGCTCGTCGTCGGGCGGTGAGGAGGGTGGCTCCGACGTGACCCGCTGTGACCGGCAGGGGAGAGTGGCTCGTCGTCGGGCGGTGAAGAGGGTGGCTCCGACGTGACCCGCTGTGACCGGCAGGGGAGAGTGGCTCGTCGTCGGGCGGTGAGGAGGGCGGCTCCGACGTGACCCTGTGCGACCGGCAGGGGAGAGTGGCTCGTCGTCGGGCGGTGAGGAGGGTGGCTCCGACGTGACCCGCTGTGACCGGCAGGGGAGAGTGGCTCGTCGTCGGGCGGTGAGGAGGGTGGCTCCGACGTGACCCGCTGTGACCGGCAGGGGAGAGTGGCTCGTCGTCGGGCGGTGAGGAGGGTGGCTCCGCCGTGACCCGCTGTGACCGGCAGGGGAGAGTGGCTCGTCGTCGGGCGGTGAGGAGGGCGGCTCCGACGTGACCCTGTGCGACCGGCAGGGGAGAGTGGCTCGTCGTCGGGCGGTGAGGAGGGTGGCTCCGACGTGACCCGCTGTGACCGGCAGGGGAGAGTGGCTCGTCGTCGGGCGGTGAGGAGGGTGGCTCCGACGTGACCCGCTGTGACCGGCAGGGGAGAGTGGCTCGTCGTCGGGCGGTGAGGAGGGTGGCTCCGCCGTGACCCGCTGTGACCGGCAGGGGAGAGTGGCTCGTCGTCGGGCGGTGAGGAGGGCGGCTCCGACGTGACCCGCTGTGACCGGCAGGGGAGAGTGGCTCGTCGTCGGGCGGTGAGGAGGGTGGCTCCGCCGTGACCCGCTGTGACCGGCAGGGGAGAGTGGCTCGTCGTCGGGCGGTGAGGAGGGTGGCTCCGCCGTGACCCACTGTGACCGGCAGGGGAGAGTGGCTCGTCGTCGGGCGGTGAGGAGGGCGGCCGGACGGACGCGGCGCCGGCCGACTCGGCTCCGAAGCCGGCCGCCGGCAGCTCCGACAGCGAGGCTGTGCGGCGCCGCACCCGCAGCTCCCGCGGAGCCCGCTCCCTCAAACGCTCGGCCATCTACAACACCGACTCCGAGTCCGAGACAGGTGTGACTCCGGATCAGGTGGGGGGGGCTCGAGCAGGGGTAAGGAGAGAGGCGTGTCATCATATCATAATCGTAATGTGACGGTATCATATAGTCATCGTTCTTCTATTCTACCGACAGGTAGGTTAAGCACCGTTGTCCTCCGTAATGATTGAACCCCAGCGATGGACGGGGTCTGGGTGTTGGTAGCCTGATGCGGACCAGCTTGTTACTGATTGTAGCTGGACGTTTGTGGGATACGGTGGTAGCTCTGGGATTATCTTTTTAGCTTTGTGATTCGATTCTTTGACGGGGTATCTTTGCTGAATCTGCCAGTCAGTAGAAGAGGACTCCAATGATAAGTGCTCAAAACGGAAATATCCTACAATATAAAAAAGCTCTCGCATTGTGTCTATTGAATAACGTTCAAAAAGACGTGGGCAGCAATATGTAGGGGATGCAACTCCGTATTTTTGGCGCCACTGGCAAAACGCGTGGTGACACCTCATTTTAACGCCCCAAAAAATAAAACAAAAAGAAACAAACGTCAAGTGTAAGACACCAATAGTTTCCTCACAACGTCTGCTTTCCGTTGGTTCACCGTGTTAATAGTTTGATTCGTCAATCTTTTTGAAGCATATCAATTGTCCACAAACCTCTTCGTTTTCGACAGATTTCTTCTTTTCGTTTGCATAGACATTGTTGGATATTTGGGAAAATGTTGAAACCATGAACTAATATATTCCCGGAATCCAAGGCATATTTTGAAGCCAACAACTATTTTTCATATTGTTATTATTTTGTTATTTAGTCTGTTCAAAACCAGTTTAAACCCTAAAAAGGAATTAGCAGACAGTTTCTAATGCAATGACAGCAAACAGCATTGTTGTAGCTCGAAAGTTGTGGAGTCTCGATCTGTGCACACAAAGTTCCGTCAAATGCAGGCTGAGTTGGAGAGGCGGCCGTGTGCTGACGCTGCCGCCGCTCCTTTCAGCCGACAGCCAGCAGGGCAAGGGCCCGCGAAAGCGCAACAAGCCGGGCTCGCGGCCGGGCGGCCAGCAGAGCTCGCGGCCGCCGGCCGACGCGCCGCGGCCCCAGCAGGAGCGACTCAAGTTCAGGAAGCATGGGAGAGTCGCAGTGTCCGGTGCCGGGCTGCGACAGCAGAGGTCACCTCAGCGGCACCTACGAACGCCACTTCACCCAGCTCGCCTGTCCGCTCTACCACCGCACCAGCGACGCACAGACCAAGGTCAGTCGCCTGCTGGACGAGTGCGAGGCAGGGAAGCACAGTGGTTGCTTGTTCAATGCTGAATATGTGCGGGTCAGCATTTTACGGGGGCATGTTGTAGGGCCAGTTGAGCTACCAGCTACCAGTAGTAACTACCAGTTCCAAAGCCTCTGAATGCTTTTGCCTTTGAAATCCATGTGTTGAAGAGGAAGGCTTTCTTCATGAGACTGAGGGTCAGACCATTCCAGTTTATGGTTGCTGTTAACATTCGTTACAAGTGTGTAGCACAGCAGGGAGTTGCGTCTCACTGGCTGAAGTATATGTTGCCATTTCAGGACCAGCAGCTGGAGCGGCAGATTCGAGCCTCGGACCGGCAGAAGGCGCTGAACAAGTACCGGCCTGGTCAGCTCACCCCCGAGCAGAAAAACTACGTCTCCCGCATCACCAGCCAACGCCGACAGACGCCAGGTCCGTGAACTCGTGCTCTGGAGAACTCCTGATAGATGGCGATAGCTACGCGAAACCGAGTAGATACCGTCGATAATCCACATTTTGAGGTGAAACTAGATAGCGCTGCTAACCAGCCTGCCGTATTTCTGGTTGGGGAGAGGACATACGGAGTTCGCGCTTGTCAAGGCATGTGGTACTTTGCATCCCCTGGTAATCAGTGGGAGTGCTCTACAATTATGGCTGTGAAGGTAAGTCACAAGTCTGGGACATATTCCGGATATGATATTTACGCTTGAAGGTACTCCCTATGCGCCTCTCTGAACCAAAGAGGATAATATATTGGTCTGCAGAAGCCTGCAATCTGATATTTAGGACTCAGATACTGTTCCGTTTTGAGATTAGTGACTATAATAGAGCCGGGAGCTGTGACTTAAGCAAAATTTGAGAGCGAACCGAGTGGTCTCTGCTTTTCGACCACCAAATATGTTAGAGTGCACTTCTATGGAAAAGGTCGGCCTTGCCCCGATCCAAGGGCGGGGCGGATCCAAGGGGGAGCGATCGCCCCCACCCTTGGGCCGACCTTAAGCACTGGAAAGAAACGCCTCCCGCCGCAGCCCCGCAAATTGCCTTCCAAATTCCGCCCGAAAGTAGGTCTAAGGGCCTCTTATAATGTACCCAGGGGCCCTGAAATTAATCTCGGAGGCCCCCAGAGTTGTTCTCGGACCCTGTCTCGGAGGTCCCACGAGCCCCGTGACCGGGCTCCTCACAATCTTCTCGGGGGCCCACTGCTGCTGCCCAAGCCAGGCTCCCTACACTCAGCAGTTGTAGGGCCCGGTATTCCACCCAGGCCCCCTGTAGCTGCAATCGGACCCCCTGCGGTGCACCCGGGCCTCCTGTGGCCATCCAGGAGCCCTGGCATTCTTCCGGGCTCCTTGCAGTCCACTTGAAACCGCTGAATCTGCGACCGGACCCATCAGAATTATCCCCGACCCACTGATGCGGAAGCTGGGCTCCTGTTCTCAGCAGTTGCAGACAATTTCCTTGCATTCCTCCCGGGCCTTCTGTGACCCCAGCCGGGCTCCCTACGGTTCACCCGGGCCTCTTGTGGCCATCCGGGCCCCTGCGGTTCACTTTCGGCCTTTGTGTCCGCTACCGGGCCCTTCACGATAATGTAGGACATATTGTGGCTACAGTCAGACCCCTGCCTTGCTTGCGGGATTGCTTTGGTCTCGGCCTTCTTTAGCTACAACATCCGTCCCTGCTTGTGAGTAGTAGGTATAATATCTTAAACTCTTAATTCAAGCAGGCCCCAGAATATTGTGTGCGATCTGAGATGGTCCCGATCAGGGATCCTAGCCGAAATTTGGCCAGTCCCTCGATTTGTGGAGATCCAATCAAATGTTGAACGGACCTCAGGGGTTTTAAGACCAGTTCATAGTTTTGTGGGGTTTGGAGTTCTCGGAATTTTTTCCCCCAAAACGGTGTTTAATTTTTTTGCTCGCCGACATGTTTTATGTCTATGTACGTTTTTTAATGAAAATGTATACCTAGCAGGGTCAAGCCCCCAAATATTCGTATTCCGGGCCCCCTTCGAGGAGGCCGGCCCCCAATCAGTGTTCGCCTCCTCTTTGAGCAATTTCTAAATCCGCCCCTGTCCAAGGGTGGTGCTGGGAGGTAGCTAAGTCCCTTTTTAACCTTTGACTAGGTTTCTTGGAGTCACCTTTTACTGGTTCATGTTCAAAACCTTCGGGATTAGTGCTTAAGGTGTCTGAATGTCCTCAAATCTGTATGCAGAACATCATACGGAGCTGATGAAAAACGTGTCTTGGTCTATGCCGCTCCCCTACTCGTTCTAAAGCGGATTATGCTTGTTTTGTTATTTATTTATTTATTTATTTATTAAGAGTTGATGAGCAACAGGGCAAGCCCCAGTGACAGCTCAAGTCCAGATGGTAAAACACCACATTACAATACAATAAAGGTGATGTACATACAACAATACACGATAAAATATAACCAATGGAGACATCAGCAAATACATGGTAAAATATATCACAAAACCAGCACCATCATAAATAAACTAAGTTACATGCTCTCCAAATAATAATAATTCACAGCCACCAATATCTCTGCGATAGGGGTCGCTCTAATAAAAGACCTACAGGCCCCTAATTTGGCGTACTGCACCTGAACGGATCAGCGTGGGGCGCAGTCAAGTGCTGAAATTGCGGGCCTCGACAAAACAGTCCACGCGCACCGTATTTATCCGACCATGCGGAACAGAAATAAGGTGCCGACAAGCTCGGGTGTGTCGAGGTGGTACACGCAGCGGGAAACTCCCGAGCAGTAATTGAATTTGTAATTGATTCCACGTCTGCTTGCCAAGCACTGCCCCAGATCAGGGATTGAACCCCTGTTGAGTCCCCAGAGGTGCACTTCGGACCACGTTGACCAGCAGGCTGCTCGTCGACGCGGAGGAGCCTGCCCTGGCCATGCGGCGGCATCTGGTCAAAGGCGTGCAATTGCATATAATCTCGCACAACTCCCGGGTCACCCGACTTATCATGGTTTTCTTGCGTCGGGTGGTCCGGCTTACTGCGGACCTTTGCAAGGGATTGCCATTTTGCGTCGTGCGCGGAACTCGGCATCTGAATTGGTATTTGGCGGCGAATTATTGCTCAGGACTAGTCTCCTGACGTGCCTCCTAATGAGGTATCGGATGTAGAAACGGATACGGCGCTCGATGGGAGACGAGAGCCCTGACTGGGAGCACGCCTTACGATACAGTGAACATGTACCTAGCTATATTCACGGACGGATCAAAGACGGAGGCAGAAGTGTGATGCACATTCGTTGTTGGCAGAACTTGAGCCTCCTCATATGACTAGAATTTTTTTTCTCCCAACTCTTACATGGGTGTGTACATATTCATTGGCAGAGTAGAATTTTTTTCTCCCAACTCTTACATGGGTGTGTACATATTCATTGGCAGAGATTGCTAAAGCTTTTTGTTTCATAGAAACGTGTGTTGAGAACCGTTTCGTTATTGTTTTCCGTTGTCTGATTAGTATACAGGCTTGGAATGGATTTGACCGGACATGTTCCACGGTCGAGGTGAAACGATCGAAGGCTCAGGCTCAGCTGTGCTGGGTCCACAGTCACGTGGGAACAAGCAGCAATGAGCCAGCGGACACAGCGGCAAAAACATGCAGTAAGAAGACACTGCATAGGCTACCAATCCCGGTCGGGGACTTGTTTTCACATCTTTTGAGTCACCATCACAACTTTTGACTATGATATTAGAAAGCGCTTACAGGTAGCACGCCATTGGAGATAAATCCCGAACTCGGTGAGTTACCCTCCTCATCGCGCGAGTGTCGGCGAGAGGAGGTGGCCCTCTGCAGACATCGTGCCGGCCACTCACTAGCTGCCCATTGACACCTACTCTGTGGGGAGGCCAGGCTCCCCCTGCCATTGAGGCACGTGCTAACGACCTGCCCGGGTATAACTTAGAGAGGAGACACTTCGAGAGACACTTCGGCGGGACATATTGACCTTTGATGGCGACAGAGATGGTTAGTCGTGACTCTGATAATATTGAGCACGTGGGGATTTTCCTAAAGGCCATTGATTTCAGAATCATACATGACCCAGCTTTAGTGTGACGTGATGAGCTGGGTTTTAGCTGGGATGCCATTTGACATAGATTCGCGCAGTCAGAAGAACTGACGATGTTTATATGTTTCATTATAGAAACCGATATTCATAACATAGGCATTGATAGTATTGATTTGGGTACTACATAGTCTTGGAAGGCTGGCGCGCCCTAAAGGCCAAATCACTAAATAACAAGAGTCAGTTGGGCGCTCTTTGTGGCTGCAGCCTTGTGTACAGCACGGTTAGGAATGTAGCAAAACCCATCTCAAATATGGGATTTTGGAAGCAGCCAGGATTTTTGTTTAAAGAGGAAGCTGATAACCGGAGGACGTAGGTTACTGGAGGGGAGACAATTGGCCGGAGATCCTTACCCCGCAATAATCCAGGATTTTTCTAAAGGTTTTAAACGCATGTAGGGGTGCAACCAGGAGTGTTGCCACAAATTTTCTGGGTGTACGGTGCCTGGGCTGGTGATGACTGGGGGATGGGAAGCGAATTTTGAGCTTATTTGGTTGCCCTGGAAACGCCACCGATGATACACTTCACCACCACATTGAAAAACAAAAAACTTAGGTTGTGTGTCACAATTTTTAGGGAGAACTTTACCTGATTCTCGGGTTGGGGGACGCGTCCCCCCCGTCTGCCCTTGCTCTCCATGCCTATGAGTGCCAGTGTTTTAAAGCCAACTCTCACCATACTCGGAGTGAGAAAAATGACGCACAGGGTATTCAACTGGCCTGGAAGTTAGTTTTGCATGTATTCATGGCCAGTCAGTAAGAGTTTACAGCTCTCCTGTCAGAGTCAGAAGTTCTCCTGTCCACTATTCTCCTGTCAGAGTTAAGAGTTCTCCTGTCCACTGTTTGGTCAGAGTTCAGAGCCCCCTTGTCCACTGCTCTCCTATCAGAGTTCAGAGCTCTCCTGTCCACTGCTGACCGATCAGAGTTTACAGCTCTCCTGTCGTGAGTTCAGAGCTCTCCTGTTCACTGTTCTCCTTTCAGAGTTCAGAGCCTTCCTGTCCACTGCTGCCCTGTGAGAGTTAAGAGCTCTTCTGTCCACCTTTCAGAGTTCAGAGCCCCGTGTAGGGGGGGATGATACATCTCAATGTTATCGTTGCTCAGTTGCCACTTAACACATGATTCTATATGAAAAAATGATAACTTTTGGTGGTTTTGTTATGGGTCTAGCTTTCAAAAAACTTCGACCGTGGGCAATTGAAAATTTTCTTTTCTGGCAGTCATTTCCCGTACCGCCCGAGTGTCCAATCGGTCCTGTCCCTCTCAATTTTTCGCGAATATTTGTGAGCGTAATTACAACAAAGAAACAACATTTAAAAAAATTTGTAGTTGAATAATTCTTTAAGCTTTCAAAAAAATTGATGTCAAGTCAGGTAACTGACTTATGACGTCATTATTTAACAATCACACCGGAGAGGGGTCTCGCACTAAAGTGCACTGGGGGGTACTGGTAAGCCCCCTCCTAAGATCTCGGAAACTAAGAGGCGTAGAAAAACGCCGGTTGGGGTTGGTTGGGGCTATGGTGGTCTAAATTATGGTTTATTTTCATTTACCTAGGCCATTTTCTTCAAGGTCAAACGAGGTCATAAAGGTAAAATATTGGCCATGCTGGGTACCAATTGGAAAATGATGTGATTATGCAATAAAAGGACGGGACTAAGCTAAAGGCGGACCAGGGTCATAGATAGAAGATGGAAAATCATCTTTCTTGCTATTTTGAGGTCAAGGTCATTCAAGGTCATTTACCTATAAGGTCACAATATGATATACTACCTGTAATGCAATACTACCGGCCTTTGACCTCGGCCTTTACATTGAGGTACCTTGATTATGACGTCATAGCATAATATACGTCAGACCGGGTAACGCTATATAACCGGAGCACTGGGGTCAATGACATTGAAAGTGTTGATGTGACCTTGACCTGTGACCTTTGAAATTAATATTGACCTCCATTTGAGGCGAACTTAACATATCATTCAGGTTATATGGCGTTTAACGTCACCACTCGGTATCCAATACAAGTGAACTGGTCCGACCGCCTGATTCCGGCGATCTCAAAATGCAGGTCTGACTTTGAAAGCCTATGAGTAATACGAAATTCAACCGATTAAAAAAATGTCTCCGCTAATCGACAAGCCGTTAAATGCTGTCAAATGTGGCCAAGTATCACCTTTCGGCTACGTGAGGTTCTCCAGCTTCCTTAGAAAATAGGTGGGGGAGGGGCTCCGAGGTACCCTCCAGGCCACGTGTTAACCCTTTAAGCCAATTTTGCTATTCTAAAAAGTGGAGGACTAAACCAGAGTGCAACTCGGCTGTTAAAAGAGCTAGATTTCAATTTTGCTGATCATTCAAAAGCTCATGGAATATATAATCGGAATTGCTGACAATAATTTTGAGGTCAGGTCAACAATGGGGTAACCAGATGTCACCAACGTACACCATTATGAAGTACATTTTGCCTATTTTTCTAACATAAAGATACAACAATCCTTTTGCTTCATGACACAGGACTTCAAATGGTATGCAACATGACCTTGACATGTCGTTATTTGACCCTGACCCGAGGTCCTTGACCTCAGATCATGGTCAAATATAAGAGTATCCCGTTACCTAAGAAGGCTATGTTGCATGCGATTCGTCCCGTTGAGCTGGAACAAACACATAAATGCCGCCAGATATCTTCTAAACCTTCGCACCGGGCCGTCGGAGCGAACTCCACCAGAACTCTCCCGGTACCCGTCACCTTCTGGGGGAGAGGAACAAGGCCGAGAGTTCAGGTAGCAGGGTGGTCTTGATGTAAGGTCAAACGCATAAATGACGCCAACAAAGCAATAGCATACATAACCTTGATTAGTATGGGCCAAATGGTCTCCATGACACCAAAATCATAGTTATACTGCGTTTAATTGCAATTTTTTAACACTCTCAGATAATGTTGTTTACCCTTGGTAACCTCTGCTGACATAGCTCTGAACTTAACCAGATATCTGTTTGTGACATATAACATCTTCCAATTCAACAGCTTTTGAATGTTATCCGGAAATTTTGTCTTGCATTTCTAAGAGCGAGCTAGATTTCCACTTCGAAAAATCACTATGCATGGGCATAGGAATGACGTCATAACTCAGTGACCTGACCTGACCTACCTATATATTTTTTGTCAAAAATGTTGCAAAATTTGTCAGGTAACAGATACGCATACTGGCATTATCCTAATACAAATACTTTTGGAATTATTTGCAAGAGAAACTGAGAGTAGCGGGTCCAATGGAACACTCAGTAGGTGCCGGAAAACAAGCATCAGAGACGACATTTTCACTTGCCTATGGTCGAAGTTTTTTTGCAAGGTAGAACAATATCTTCTGCACTCAAAGTCTCCATTTTTACCCTAGAATCACCACCTTAGTGGCAATAGGTCTATTCCAAAAATTATTTTCACCATCATTATCATCCCCCTACCCGTGGTTCACTGCTACCCTATCAAAGTTTAGTTATCCTGTCCACTGCTGACCGGTCAGAGCTTACAGCTCTCCTGTCAGAGATCAGAGCTCTCCTATCGACTGTTATGTCAGAGATCAGAACCCTCCTGTCCACTGTTCTCCTATCAGAGTTCAGAACTCTCTTTTCCACTGCTGCCCTATCAGAATTTAGAGCCCTCTTGTGCACTGCTGTCCTGTGAGGATTAAAAACTCTCCTGTCTACTGTTGCTCCTGTCAGAGTTCAGAGCTCTCCTGTCCACTGCTGTTCCGTCAGGGTTCAGAGCTCTCCTGTCCACTGCTGCCATGTTCTGCTGCTCTGTCACAGTTTAGAGTTCTCTTGTCGACTGTTCTCGGATTTTTATTCCGACCTTGCTACAACTGGAGGTGGTGGAAGGCGAGGTCACAACTGAAAGACCGACTGGAAGGGGGTTCCGGGACATTTCACGTGCAATCAACCTGAGAATATTTGACTGGATCCACGTTGACACAGCGGGACAAAAGGCTAAAATAATTGGTTGAGAGGCAAAATTGTGTTGGTGGACGTGGGTATCCTGGTTCGCCAGTCCCCCTGCTTCCGACGCTCATGCCTGGGACGCTGGTGGCCGACACGTTTGTGGTGTGTGTGTGCGGCAGAGTCGAGTGACAAGAAGCCGGAGGTCTCGGAGGACGACCAGCCGACGCTGGAGACCGACCTGCAGGGTCTGGCTCCCGGCTACGACTTGATGCTGTACAGGGAGGCGCAGGCTGAGGCCAGCGCCCGCACGGTAAGGAACAGGGAGGCGCCGAGGGTACAGGCCGAGGCCAGCGCCCGCACGGTAAGGAACAGGGAGGGGGAGGGGCGCCGCCGAGGGTACATGCCGAGGCCAGCGCCCGCACGGTAATGAGCAGGTCAACATAGAGGTACAGGCTGAGGGCAGTACCCGCATGATACAGAACAGGGCAATATGGAGGCACAGGCTGCGGGCAGCACCCGCACGGTGAGGGCTGGGGCAACAGGGAGTCTTTCTGCTTAAAACTGTTAGCTCTGGTGCCAGGCCAATGCCTGTTGTAACGTTTTGTTTTAATTTTGTGTTGGTACGTTGGTGGTTTAGAGGATAAGATTTGCTGATTTATATACAGAGCAGACCCAGAGGATGTTGGAGTTGTAGTTTCAAAATAGTATTATTCATCAACAATGTAGTGTTGATGTGACCTGACTCCGTTCTCAGGAGGATGACCTTCGCGACCTGCCGGACACCCCGAGCCTATTTACCATCGAGATGGGCCGCTTCAACATGGAGGTGTGGTACAAGTCGCAGTACCCCGAGGACTTCGCGCTGGGCTCTCAGATGTACATATGCCAGTACTGTCTGAAATACCTGCGCTGTCGAACTTCCCTGAGCCGGCACAACGCCAAATGTGTGTGGCGGTACCCGCCGGGCGACGAGATCTACAGGTGAGGCCGGCTGCCAACCACCCCGCTTCAATCAATTGCTCCCCACAAGGTGTCAGAGGATAACACTTGTGGTGCAGGCGGCTCAATTGCTCCCCACCGGTGTGAAACGAAAAGCTGGTATATAGATCGTTTCAGAACAGTTGTGATACAAACGAAGTATAATTATGGAAATGTATGAACAATTGTAAACTTCATTCTCATGATAAACTGGTTTCGGATAACAGCACACACGCTCAAACATGCAAGCGATGTTGAAACATTTACAAGCCAAAATCTTCCTGGCATACGAACTGTTACCCAGCAATAGAACTGCCATTGAAGCCAACAAGGCGGGAGTGGGGTTGCATCGCACACCTGCTTGGTCAACACGCTGCGAAGGAAGCCTGCTGTGGTTGGCTCACTAGTCGAGGGAGGTCTAGCCGTTGAGCTCGCGAGCTGAAGACGCGCGTATCTCCTTCCAGAAGGCAGGCCGCGATGCCGGCAGCAGCGGAAGCAGACGTTGCTTTAGCAGGCTTAACCTCACGCAGTTGACTCCTCGGGGCTGAAATCTCCGTTCTGGTTCCTATGGCGTGTTGAACTTCTTCTTCATCACATCATATGCCGTCCAGGCTTGGGCATCATGACTTGTCTTTGTAAAGATGAGTTCTGTACCTCGCCTAACCTTGATCACTTTCCACATGGCTGGGCAGGGCCGGCGCTGCTCGTCAACCATAAGGTTTAGCTTTTAACTGCTCACGCCACTCTCAACCTTTATGAAGTTGCTCACCATCATATGGTAAACTTAGACTAGTTTTTTAAAATAAATTTTGTCTAAGTTGTTCCTCGTGTGACTGTTGGAGTCGGAGTCTCACTTAAGTCCTCGAGGGACTTGTCAGGGAGACCCCGACCCCACCACCCGAACGAGCAACTCCCACAATGAAAGGTTATTGAGAAGCCGAGGTTTAACGTCCCACAAAGCACAGGGGGCCGCCCCGCTCAGGTAACCCTCTCACCAGTCAGTTGCCAGCCGACCAACGCCGGGTAAACTATTGTGCGCCGGAGCGTCTGAGGGGACCCGATCCCAAGCCTGGACAATGGACATGCTCCGCCACCGCATGCTTACGAGCAGCGGACCCGGAGCCCAATGCTCTACCGACTGGGCTACCGGGGCGGCGTAGTTGTCTATTGACTCCAGGAAGTCTCTTCATTTCCTCAACCATCCTACGTTTCTTCAGGCCCCTGTTGCACACCTGGTGATACAATTACATATACTCTCAAGAACGGGAAACTCACCTGGGTCATTCCACCATAAATCGACCAAAAATTTCGTAAAATAAAACCCTTCTATTTTTATTCTCTCTGAAATTGGTATACAGGGGGTTTCAATAGTGTAGAATCTAACCATGGCGTCAAATTTTTTTGAAAATTTGGTATGGCAGATATAGCATCCGGAATTTTTCGGTGGTCACCATGTAGGCATTGTTTTGAAAGCCTATAGTTCTGTCATTTTTTAATGATTGTGACGATATTTTACATTTTTGTTCACCATTTAGCATATTTCAATTTGGCTATCTTCGATTTCTATATTTCTGCAAAATTGACGTCATGACCTCGTGACCTAGTTTCTGAACGGCGACCTTGGCCCGCAGTACAGTGAAAATAAAAAAATTGTAAAAGAATTTTTACCTTTGGAAATACTCTTTGAGGTAAAGTAATAAAAATATGGCTTTCGCACTAAATATACTACTTCTTGCTTCCGAAACATGATACTAGGTGTCACTATGGAGCTGTACCATCGTAACTCGTGGTATGGTTAATGTCAGTGACGACGGAACGTCCGAATTTAAGAGGGGCGACATGAAATTTTCCACCAATTTCTTTCCCGTCAACGCCATAGGGAGTGTTAACAATTACACGTACAGGGGGGGGTGTTGCAACCATCTCAGGTTTTTCAAGAATTGAAACGAGCTTCTTAAGTTAGAGTCTTGAAATGTTGTATAGCCTCTGACGCATTCATTGCGGACATCTTGCAAAGCATTTTTCCTACCCTTCAAGGTCACGGAGTTATGACCTCAAGAGTAGAGGCATGTTGGGGTCATTTGGGCGCCTGTACCCGTTTTCGCGTGAATGCTCCAGACTCTTATCGTTCTTTTGCATCATTTGCTCATGAACTATCCCAGAATATTTTCTTCCAGCCTTCGAGGTGGTTCATTTTTATCATGTCAGTCCCTTTATGACCTTTTTTGACATTCAATGACCTTTATTTGACCTTGCGTGAAATGGACTTGACCTTTTTCGAAATTTGACCTTATTTGACCTTGAACTGGGTGTAAGCAATAGCAGATGGTGAAGCAGGCACTTGGCGTAACTGATGCAAAATTTCTTATGAACTTTCAATTCTCATGAAAATGACACTGAACAAGACGTTTTTCTTCCAAAACTGACTTAACTTTTTCAACCTTTGAACTAATTTGACCTTGAAGGGGGTGTAAGCAGTGGCAGATGATTAGAAACTCACTAAATTGGCATAAATGATTCAGAATGGCTTGTGAATAGTCCATTTAAATGATGTGGACTCTGAACTAGTTACTTTCACTTCTAAGTAGTACTTTTGAGCTCTGAACTAGTCCCATGCAATGCAATGCACCACTAAAAATCAATAATGATATATTTTTAGTGCCTAAAACTTCTTCATTATAAAAGAGCTACAATAATGAGTATGCTGAGCAAAATTCACTACGAGATTACCATAGGTCAAGTTTAAACACGTTTGAAAATGCCACAAGAGATTACCAAAGGCTATAAAAGCCGAACTGAGGTCATAAAATGTTTTAAATTCAAGCTATGTCCGGGGAATGCGACACAAAGCCTCAAAATCCAAAAATATTCCTTAACCCTCGCCCCACCTAGAATAATGAAATCGATGGTCCCCTAAGGTTTTTTTCGGAACAAAAGAAAAACAACGAGGGGAATCAATGCGGTTGGGGGTTCTACCTCTTGCCCCATTATTTTCCCATCACCCCTGAAATTTATTACCCTGGTTCACCGTAGGTCAGGTCACCAGGCGAGGTCAACCAAGGTCACCTCACTTTAACTTTTGAGCTCAACCACAGCTACATTTCTAAGCCGATCAATTTAAAACTTTCGACACTTCATGACCACTCCGGAGTCTACAAAATTTATCTTCGGTATTTTCCGACTTGGTGACCTGACGTCAAGTCACCAGGTAACTTCTTCCATAGAAAAAAGCATGGAAAATGCCGTCTTATGAGCTAAAAGTCACAAAATAAATGCTCAATTTGCTCAGACAAGCGTTCTTGGACACCTTTTCATGGATCCCAGGGACGATATTGCCCTTTGATCAATCTGAGATCATCAGAGGTTACCAGAGGTCAAAAACAGCATTTTGACGATAACTTTTCACAGAGTTAAGCTACAACACTGAATCAAAGGTCATCGTGTATGTCTCGTCACTAGTTTTCATTTGATATCCAACACGGTCACTTTCTTACCTTTCGAGACCTCAGGTCATATTAAGTCACGAGGTACCCTCTGGAGGTCAAACCACTGGCGGGAGGCCATTATGTTCCACATAGCGGAAAAAGTCCTGTCATTTTCCTATCAAATGATTTTTGCTAGATCTCAATGGCTCTAATGGTGTGAGAGCTATGTTCAGGTTTCTTAAGGATTGAATGTTTTACTCGAAATAGCCAGGGTTGGCATTTTTGCCAGTTGAGAGGGGTTTCTGCCGCCAGCCGGTTTTTACCGGTTTAAACCGGCAAAAAGTGGCAGAAAGTGGCAAAAACTCGGGGAGGCCAAATTTTACATTATTTATGGAAACTGAACTTTAAGTGTTTTCCAATAGTTCTTACCAATAATATGCCGATAATTACACTGTATTTCCGGTATTCTGATCATCTTATTTAGCATTACATATTTTCTAGTCTTAGTCTTAAACCTTAGTGCAGTAAACGCAGATAGCATCGCATGCTATCCACATTTTAGTCAGTTCAATTGTTAATCCTCGATAATAATATCAGCTGAATCAAACAGGGGCTAATTCTGATGTCTGGTGGTAATCTAGATGAAATTAGACGGTTTTCCTGACTAGAAAGTCAAGCCGCTCGAGCTCAGTAAGAATCCGGCCCAGGCGTTGGGGTCTCCGAGGCAGTTCTCCATCGGAGACAAGGCAAGCGCCTTTTAGATGCACGAGATATTACTGCAAAGACCGTTATTATTTTACGTGTCGTTTTTGGTGACAATTTTGGGCCTTCTTCAACGCCGAACAGTGGCGAACATTAGAAAGGGTACAAGCTGGGGATTCCCAAGCCCCTCCGTGTGATTGGTGTACTGGATCTTTTATGGCGAAGGACATTATCTCAGCCTCAATACATGGAAACTGCATTATTAGCAGTACTTTTAAGCTTCTGTTAGCTATACTTATCAAGTGAAGATCAGCATTGACTGACCTGTTCTGGTGAAAACATTCACCTTTTCAAGCATGCTCCCTCCTCGAGCTACCTTGTTAGTCTCTTCTGATCATAAGCTCTCCAACCTAGTGGCTTGTACCCCCAGTGTGCGGTTATACCATACAGTTATCTCTTGGCAGGCGCACATTCAGCATTTTCATTTGGGGGCGGCAGGCTGATGGGGGGGGGATATGTCACGCGCAGGATTTCTTTCCCTGGTGAGGAGGCGGCAGTTTCGGAACAGGGGCGGCTTGAATCACATATTGGGCGAATGCTTCAACGCACGGGCAGCACGCTAGGGGCAGGGACGGCAAGGTGATAGAAGATCTGGTACTAAAAGCCAGTCTCTTCGAATAAAATATCTGAAATAAATTATATAAAATAAGATCAGGTTGAATGGACATTGTTATTTAATAATATGCATACGATTTCTTGCAATTAGACAACAAATCTTTATATTGGCATACCTACATTTCTGATGTGGTATTTCACTTGTGGCGTCATCTTAAATGTATGTATCGGTTCCTAACTAACAATAGAATCAACGACACTTACCCATTGTAGAAACCCTTCATATCAGAAAGGTGGGGTCACTTGGGGATCCAGGCGGTCCGTTTGGGGGCGGGGCAAACTGATCGGCAGAAAAACTGACCCCTTGGGGCCGGGTGGCCTAGTGGCTTCGTTGCCAGTCTTCGGATCGGATAGCATGAATTAACGTGGGTTCAATCCCCACGGCGGGAATCCGCCTTCCGTGTCCTATCTGACCCGGTGGAGAGGATCCTTAAACACGCACGCCAATACTCCCTGTAATTGGTCAAGTGTGTCCGTTGGGAGTGACCCTAAATAAATAAATAGAAAAGCCAATGAACAAAAAATGTCACACAGCATAAGTGGAAGCTGACTGCTTCTAAAATTTCCTGCTGCTGGCCGTGGGGGGGGGGGGCAAAACACTATTTTCGACTTTATAGGGCTGGCCTCTTCCCTCCCCCCTGGATTTGTCAATGGATTGGTTCCAGCCATAAAAGACCATTCAGTTTGAGCAGATTATTGAAGTTGTGTGATGAAATGGAAGAAGAGAGTGCTGAAGCCTCCTAATACACAGTAATATACGTTTTCACACCAGAAGATGCCCTTCCATTCATATCCAACGCGAATATCAGTTGATCTTTAGTATTTCATAGTTTTTGCCACTTTTTGCCACCGGGTTTATGCCAACCGGTTTAAACCGGTTTAAACCAGTGGTTTAAACCGCTGTCTGCCGGCTGCTGCGAACCCTGGAAATAGCCTTCCGTGACATAACTTGACCTCTGGAGGTCAAAACATAGACCTGAGTGCTTAAACGTGTTAGTAAAATCTTACTGAATTCACATGAGCTTTCTAATGCCTTTTGCAGCTTTGCGCTAACTTCAATATTTTTGGAGTTAGGGGGCATTGATGCCCCCCAGTGGGGCGAAGGTGGCGCCAGACCCCCGTTGGGGCGTGGGTTAAATGCTTCTGGAAATGACATCACAGTTCGGTAATTCAATGTGACGGGAACACATTTATTTTCAAAAGATGTACAATGATCCAAACAACCATACATGACATTTTCAACAGCCAAGTTCATTCCCAAAGGGACCAGGGACGGCGGATTCCAGGGTGCAAGTGGTGCAGTTGCACCACTCGATTTTTTTCAAGTGGTGCAAAAGTATCTTTTTGCACCACTTGTTTTGGCTTTGTCCAGGGAGGCGCCCCCCCAGGCCTCAGCCGGCGCCCCCGGCCGGTCAGAGAAAATCAAGCCTAATTACCGCCTACCTGAAGAGGTAGGATCCTCTGTGAAAAAGACATGTTCATACATGAATGACGCACCTTGACATCAAAACTGCGCCCTGGAAAGCAAAAGGCGCCCCCTCCCCCCCTCTTGAGTAAAGGCGCCCCTCTGGATAGCATAGGCGCCCTTGAAAAGCGTAGGCGCCTCCTGGACAGCTGAGGCGCCTCCGAAGAAGAGAAACGGCGCCCCTAGATATCACATGCGCCCCCTGGTTAGCACAGGCACCCCCTGACAGCAAAAGGCGCCCCCCCGCAGAGAAAAGGCGCCCCCTGGACAACATAGGCGCCCTTTGATAAGAAAGGCGCCCCCTGGAGAGATAAGAGAGAACCCCCCCCCCTCCCGAGAACAACGGCGGCAGGGACGGCGTATTCCGCAGGACAGGGTGTGCAGCTGCACACCTTGAAAAAAATGATGGTGTACAATAGCATATTTTTGCACACCTGGTTTTGACATCGTACGGGGAGGCCCTCACGGATTTGGGTGGCACCCCCGGATTTTGCCGGCGCCCCCGGCCGGTCAAGAGAAAATCAGACACATCGCCTGTCTGAAGGGGTAGTACCCTCTGTGTAAAATAAAATACACTTTCAAATATGAATGGCCCCCTGACATCAAAGCTGCACCCTGGACAGCAAAAAGTGCCCACCCCCTTGAGTAAAAGCGCCCCTCTGGATAGCAAAGGCGACCTCTAGACAGCAGAGGCGCCCCTGGACAGAAAAAGGCACCCCCAATTGAGGAGTAACGACGCCCCCCGAATAGCATAGGCGCCCTCTGGTTAGCACAGGCACTCCTGTACACTAAGAGGCGCCCCTCCCCCATAGAGCAAAGGCACCCCTCTGGATATCATAAGCTCCCTTTAATAGCAATCGCGCTCCCTGGACAGCAGGGGCGCCCTCTGGATAGGATAGGCGCCCCCAAAGCAGCAAATACGCCCTTTGATACCAAAAGCGCCCCATGGACAGAACACACCCTCTGGATAGCATAGGCACCCCTGGACGGCAGAGACGCCCCTAAAGAAGAGCAACGGCACCCCGGGATAGCATATGCGCCCCTGGTTAGCACAGGCACCCCTGGACAGCAAAAGGCGGCCCCCGCCCCCTGAGTAAAGGATCCGGGTCTCTGGATAGCATAGGTGCCCCTGGATAGCGCAGGCGCCTCCTGGACAGCAGAGACGCCTCCGAAGAATATCAACGGCGCCCCTTGATATCATATGCACCCCCTGGTTAGCACAGGCATCCCTGGATAGCAAAAGGCGCCCCCCCTCCGAGAGCAAAGGCGCCCCCTCTGGAAAGAATAAGCACCCATGGATAGGAAAGGCGCCCCCTGGAAAGGACAGCAGAACATTTTTTAAGGAAAACTCAGTTGAGGGGGGCGGTGGAGATTTTCTTGTGCTGGCCATTATAATGTCTTCGGGGGATCAAATCCCCATTTGGAGGGGGCGTTAATAAAATTTAGACGTGCTAGTGTTAAAAAATGTCTCCTAATTTTTGTTATTCCATATTCTAAAGATTAGAGATGCTGCCCAGGACTGAGGGCTTTTTCAACGGAAAAAGGCCAAACCGGGTTTGCGAAAAGGCCAAAAGGTTCAAATTGTATTTGCACTAAAAAATCTTGTTTTTTTATAAATTTCGTCCAAGTTCTTCCCAGTACGGCTGTTGGAGTCTGAGTCTCATTAAAGTCCTCAAGGGACTTGTCCCGGAGACCCCGACCCCACCACCCGAACGAGTAACGACCACAATGAAGGGTTGATTTAGAAGCCAAAGTTTAACCTCCCACAAAGCACAGGGATGGCCGCCTCGCTCAGGTCACCCTCTCATCAGTCAGTTGCCAGTCGACCTACGTCGGGCAAACGATTGAGCGCCGGAGCGTCTCAGGGGAACCGATCTCAAGCCTGGACATGCACTGCCACTGCATGCTTCTCAGCAGCGGGCCGGAGCCCGACGCTCTACCAACCGAGCAACCGGGGCGGCCAAATGGCCAAATAAATACCACAAAAGCCATATTTGAGGCTAAAACGAACCCTACCGGGTGTCATAAACCCACAGAAAAAGGACAGAGCACTCTTGTATCACTGCAGTGAACAGTGCACTGTATAAAACTAAATGTTGACAATTTGATATTGACTTGACGATATATTTTTAGCACACTGCCCATCTCATAAGAAGGCAGGAGTCCCCTTCCAATCCCATGTGGCGACCCAATTATTTTATCCACATAACTAAACAATTTGTTAGCATCATCAATTATCTTGGCCGCACCACTCCCCACTAACATTTGATATCTTCCTGCTTTTCCTGTGAATTGTTTGCTCTTGAACAGTGACGGATCCATAGGCAGATCCAGGATTGCCAATCGGAGGGGAGCACCTTCCCGGGGGGCGCCATCCGGAGCAGGGGGCGCCACTTTTGACCGGAAAAACCTACCAGGTGGGCGTAAAATCCTATCGGTGAGCACCAATTTCGCATCCTGGGGGAGAGTGGGAAGCGCCACTTCAAGCGAGTGCCATCGACCTTTCAGGGGGCGCCGTGACCATTTCAGGGGCGCCGAGGATCGATTGGGGGGCTGCATCTGCCCCTCCCCTTTGCCCCCTGGATCCGCGTATGGGCGGATCTAGAATTTTAGTAAGGTGGGGGGAAACGCGGAGCCTCAAAGTGGGCACTTTACCATCAACTTTTCACCCAAAGGGCGCCTATGGTATTCGGTTTTCGGTTGCCGTCATATTGGTGGATCGTATTTTTAACAACGTCCTATCCCACCCTCTCCCAGCCATAACAGTTTGTACCAGCCAAGCAAGATGCCTATTTGGCGTGATATTTGAAACAATGAATTGCTAAACAGTTCAGTCCACACTTTTTTCGGCATCTCTTGAAAAATCTGTAACTGCCACTAGGTCATGGAGAAATACAAGACACTTAGGAAGATGCAACAGCTGAACATAAAGGTACATATCTGGGGATTTTTCTATTAGTGAAGAGGGGTTAAGTTTATTTTAATATCAAATATGATAAGCATCATTTTGCCTTTCCACGTGGCCAAGATTCGTAAGATAATGGTGAGAGGACATTGAAAATAATCGCAGCGAGTGTGAACCTGGCCTGTGCGCTGTCCAAGAAAATTACCTCAGCGGAAAAGCTTTTAAGTTGTAGGAAACACAAGCCGGACTTTAACCCACATTATTAATTGTTCCTAAAAAATAATGTTTGAACCAGATGGCAGGCTCAAGGAGATATAAGGGAAGTTGAAACGTTAAGATAAACACAGAATGATGTATGTGGGCATTTTCCATCGACCTTTATCTATATTCTTCAATTCATCAGCATGGGAGAATTGCTCTTGTGCGTGAAATTTCGGAGGTGTTAAGAGAATTTCGGTAGCCATGTGATTGAATGCTGAAATAGATCATGCCATAGGCATTTGTGATTTGTGACATAAATGGGCCCTACTAGAATAAAAAGAAAACAGTTTCAACGTGTCCAAGTACTCTCTTGATAAATTGATAACTTTTTTCGTTTATTGGCTGTAATTTGCGCGTTTAATGATCATGTGCAGTGTTCAGATCGAAGTGAAAAGACCATTCAGATTGATAAAACGAGTATATTTTGTCACTGACCATCCACTTATACCATCAACCATCGCCTTCAGGTCAAGTTCAGGACTCATTTAAGAGAAGAGGTGAGCGTGCACTGTGCATGCCCAAATCGAGACACAGCCGCCCTCCCGATGGACAGACCGCGCAGAAATACGTCCTCGTCGCGTTTGATTTCGCGCACGCGTACGACGTAGTGGACCACCACCTGCTACGCGTTCGCCTGCTGTAGATGGGGCTGTCAAATTGCACGGTGGCCTGGATTTGGCAGTGACTCCGGGACCGAAGAGTCCAGGTGGAACTAAGTGGTGTGCTTTCCAGTGAGCGCATTTTCCGAACTGGCCTGCCGTAAGGAAGTGTCTTATCGCCAGTTTTATTTTGTATGGGCGGCTCGGCTAGTAGACGCACTCTGCGCGGTTCCCGGATGCTCCCCTACATGTACGCCGATGATACGGCGGCTCTCTGCACGGGCAACAACATCCAAGTCGCCAAGGACCGGGCGCAATAAAGCTGCTGCTGGCACCCTCATGAAGTGGACCCGACAGCACAAAATGGTGGTATCAGGAGCCAAGATCCAAGTACTGGTGATGTCCCAGTGGGCCAGAGACGCCGATCCCTTCAATTTTAAGGTCAACGGGAAGTCTGTCACTGCTGGAGACACCCTACAGCTACTTGGCGTCACCATCGATCGGCTCTTCCATTTCGGTCCACACTGTAAGAGACTGTGGGAGAAGGTCCACCCCCGCATCTCCCACCTACGTCAACTGTCCGGCTGCAACTGGGGGCTGCACGAACAGCACCTCCGAACCGTCGCTACTGGCTACGTGAGAGGAGCGATGGAGTAAGCGGCCGCAGCGTGGCTCCACGCCACACCGCCATTTTATGTCGAGCTGCTGGAACGCAAAATGAGAGCGTCGGCGCGTATCGTCACAGGATGCACCCACTCCACTCCCAGCCGAGTTAAGAATCCCCGCGTAGCGGCCAGAAGGAGGGTACTCGCGACCCGACTGCTGGTGAAATTCCATACCCTGCCGCCTGAAGACCCTCTGTGAAGACGTGCGGAGGCGACAGCGCCCTCTCGACTCTCCTCGGTGACCGGGTGGCGGCAGGTGGGCAAAGACATGTGGGATCAAGCAGGCATCTCCCTCCCCATCGAGTCTTTCCTTCCTCGACGTCTTCCACTGTGGGTATCAGGAGAGTGAGTCACATTTCAACTAGACGTGGGCCCACTGACATCAGGAGCGCCACCTGTCCGGAAGAAGCGAGTAGCTCTCCCCCACCTCGCTTCCCTGACTCAATGTGCCACATGGGTGTGGACCGACGGGTCAGTGCACGGAGGGGTCACGAGCGGGGGAGCTGGGTCTTCATCGAGTCACCAGACAGAGCCCAGCATGAGCTCAGGCGACCAGCAGGCTCGCTCTGCTCGAGTTTTCAGGCTGAGATGGTAGCCATCCAAACTGCCTGTGTCTTCCTACTGGACTAATCAGTGCACACAGAAGATCCAGTCATCTTCAGCATGGCCTGCCAAGGTGACGACGCATTATAGAAATAAAATGGCTTAAATGTCTGCAGATAAGACAGCGAATCGGTAAAAATCGCAAACTTCCTCACCATCAGCTTAGACACCTGGTCCAAACAGCAAAAAAAAAAAATGGAGTACAGCTCTGAAGTAAAAATGGATCCTTCGTAAGGCAAACTAGAAAACTTCTCAACATCGTCACCAACAAATGCACGCCCTGTGCCATTGTCACTTTCTTTTGCAACCGTCTATATAGAAACAGACATGGTTTTCGAACGGCTCCGCAAGCAAGTTCATAAAATACTGGCGCGTCGGTTCAGGAGGCAAATTTTTGCTTTGTTGGCGTAGGTTGTGTTCGTGTTAACTGTCGAGATGAGCTATGGTTCAATAACAGCTGCTTCATGTGGTTCGACGAGATTGCTGTCGATACCAGCCTGTGCCAGCCAGGCACAGACTCTCACTCCCCTGGTGACGGTTTGCAAAACGCGAGCCACTGTCTTATCTGACTGAGGTAGGCGTCGCCAAAAAAATGTTTGGTATGTGGGGCGTGTTGGTGACTTATTTTAAAGGAAACGTGGCACCTTGGTAAAATCCTGGAATTTTGTGTAATTAGGCGTACTTTTAGCCGAAAATAATGAAACCACTCATGATTTTTCTGAAAAATGTACAGCAAGCTCAATGCTTTTATTTTTAAAATACTCCTCTAGAAAAATGAATAAATAAATGCCTCTGGATGATGTCATGATCTGGCAACCACTACCATACTCGAAACACTTCAAGGGCTTCGATTGGCTGATGCTCATCGTGATGTCAGCATATGTCGTCACACCAGCAGCTCACAACAATGGCCGCCTGGCGAGAGGTACATGAGAGGTACATTTCGGGTAGGTTTTAGTTTTTTTCTACGGAAAAATCGAGCTCCAAGACAAATGATATATAGAGCACCTGGTTTTCCGATTTGCTTTACAACTTGGCTATCTCAGTTAAAATCACGTTCTAAAGGTGCCACATTCCTTTTAATGGCTTAATGCAAAGCGAGTATCTTACTGCGCATTTATAGCGGTATTTCACTAATTTCCACTAGCATGCTTATTATGGGTGAAGCTTGGAATGCTCCTGTTACTATTCTGATAGCGAGATGACGGACATATCGATAATCTTTTTCGCGGACTAAGGAGTGGCCTCATACGCAACCCCGGTCCGCGACCTGGGATAACCTCCCACCGGCGCAGGAGAGCCGCATGACAATGTGCTGAAATCAGCCATATTTCATTCTCAATGTATCTCTTCATAAGCCTGTAGGTCAGTGCCATCATTCTTTTCTTTGAAATAAATAGTAAATATCCCGCAGTCAACCCGGGATTCGACCCGCGCACCCCTCATCACGAGACAGGACCTCTAACCACTAGACCACTGCGCCACACTGTACCGACTCCCACTAACTCTACACCTGTGACCCGTCAGGAGGTCACTGGCCGGTATCACGCAATCAAAACGATGCCGTGATCGTGGCGCCGGGTGTTGTGTTCGTACAGAAAAGGCATGGTATAAAGCTGCTTCTAGAAGACGAACCAAACATTAGATTCGCCTAGAATCACTTGTATCGGTGACCCAGGACCCTAAGCTAGCTTTATGCCAAATTGCATCCACTTCCATTCATTTTGAGGACTTGAAACCATGGTGAGAAGCAAACATGTTCCGAGAAATTTAGCTCCTTGAAATACCCTTTCGGACGAATTACTCGAAAGCCGTTGGAGATAAGTGGGTAGTGTAAATGAATTGAATGACTGCAATTAATTTTCCTATTCAGCCATGTCAATTCTGAGCTTGTGAATGACATGTGCTCTGAACCGAAAAGCTGCAAATAAAAGGTTTTCTACTAAAATTATATTTCTACATATAAGACAATGAATTTTATTATCACGATATCCATCTCCGAATACTATCAGGCGGAAGCAATGTTCTTTCATTATTTGAAATGAAAAGTCAAATCGGCGTATTGGATCGCGAGAGATTAAGATTTAAATGAAATGAGCAAAAATGTAGTCCTCCGGCAAAATGGCAAAAACTAGGTCAGAATGTTACGTTTTCCACTGGAAACTATGCCTAAGCACAAGAAAATTGACGTAGCTGCCTCCACGTGGCTGTCTTTAAACTAACTGAAGCGTGCCTTCTGACATTTCGAGCTTACAAGTCGGCTGTCAAATTTCAATATCTTTTTGCTTGTACTAGAAATACTGCGTTTTGGCGTAATAAATATTGTCGGACCAGTTCGAACTTTTTTCTTAGGTGGCCTTGTTGCTTATTCAAAAGGAGGCAAATTTCAAGTTCGTCGCTTAAGAAATAAAAATGATAAAAATGCAAAATTGAAAACATTTGTTCCAAAATTTCTCAAAAACTATTTTGAATTTAAATTGGAGGTCCTTAGTTTGGGCGTCTAGCGTAAAAGGGCAATCACCCTACACAATTGCAGAGCCCTGGTATCAACTGTCAGAACCGCCAAACGGCCAGAATAGAGCCTCTTGAGAAATCTCAATCCGCTTCGCTCCATGGATTTCGTCATGCGGCTCTGACACAGCCGTACTCGATCTTCGGACGAATAAGTGATCTATACAGCATAAGAAGCTTATAACGTAGCGTATAACAATGAGCGTATAACGTGCGCATAACGTATATATAGGCGATAAGCGTATAACGTGTATAGCATGAGAAACATTTCTCTATCTGCACGGTATCTCATCCTCGTCAACACCTTCAGTATTTTCAGCGTATCGAAACATTTTTTGCGGAAATCCTTCAGGTGTGGCACATATGAAAGCTTATCGAGTGTGAGCCTGATAAATCTGGTTTCTGCTACAACGTCGCTCGGATTTCCGCGAATTTACAAAATCGGGTATTCAGTCTCAATGTCTATTATAAAAGTGCATGCACTATGTCTTTGAACTTGAAAATTTCAGTCCATTGCATATGATCCATTGCTGCAATGTGTCAAGGTCAAGCTGCAGCCGCCTCTGCGCAGCTGCTGTAGTGGACGCTGTCACCCATATTGTGAACTCTTCAACGAAAAGCACATGCCGTATGTTTGCGGGAAGTGTCTGCAATATCATTGGTCATAACTGCAAACAAGGCTATGAAAATCACAGAATCCTGGGCTATGCCACTCTGTTGCTGATACAAATCCGATACGACTGAGTTTTCGCGAAAGCTAAAATACCTATTTTTCGGAATATTAGAAATAAACCACCCCAAGTGGCCTCGCACGCCGAGTCCAAAGAGTTTCTGCAGAACGCCATTGGATAGCAAAGGCGCCCCCCAAGAGATGATGGCGCCCCCTGGGGAGGAAGGCGCCCCCTCCAGAAAATCTTGCACCACTTCTCGAAAATGGAATCCGCCGTCTCTGAAAGGGACAATAATGTGAATTCAAAATAGGGGAGGGTAATCCCCCTGTGCTTGTGTTAAAATGCTTCAACTCTAGGTTGACTGCTTGATTTTGATTCTTCAAATGTGTTTTATTTTAAAGTTGCAAGTCAATTAGAACATGAGTGACGATAGCATAGCTCCATAGTGACACCTAGCGTTATATATATATATATATATATATATATATATATATATATATATATATACATATATATATATATATATATATATATATATATATATATATATATATATGTATGTATATGAAGCTAAAAGTAGTATATGCATTTCAAAAGCCATTTTTTTCTTTATTTGATATGAAAGACTACTGCCATATGTCAAAACGCTTTCAAGAGAATTTTTTTATTTCACTGCACTACGGGTCAAGGTCACCGTTATAAAACTAGGTCATGAGATCACCAAACATTTTTTGTTTAAATTTCAAAATTGAAGATAGCCAAAATGCTGCCCGTAAAATTTGCATCCTAAAACTATAAAAAAATTTAGAAATCACTTGAAAACTTTTTGGAGCTATAGGCATTGTAATCAATGCCTGTATAATGATCTTCAGAAATTGCCGGAGGCCATTTCTCTCCAACCAATTTTTGAATAATTTTTTTAGTACCATGGGTGGATTTTGTAGCAGTCCTCCGCCCGGCTCCGCCCGGCTTCGCCCAGCTTTTTCGCCAGTTTCATTTGTTAGGTTTATACTCGTAACGCTCGTCGTCTCTGTGCGTCGCTGTGCACGGTGCCGCGGCTGCAAAACCCATACGCCACGCAGCTGCACCGTGTCATGCCTAAACAAACTCCGGCCACTAATGACAGGGATGTTTAGTTACGCCCGCCGTACCAGGCCTTGCGGGTCATTAAGCATGTAAACTGTATACATGACTTGTGCAATGTGCAACGCCACGCAGGCACCGCGGATCATTAAGCATGTAAACTGTATACAGCAAAAGCCACGCAGGCACCGATGTTTAGTTACGCTAGCCATACCAGACCCTGCGGGTCATTATTCACTCCGGCCACTACCGACAGGAATGTTTACACCTGAACCGTGCAGATTTCAGTGCAAACTCGGAATAGGCATGATCACGTGAATGGTGCAAGCTGCTGTATGTGCGTCAACGTGGTGCAGCGCGTGCACAGCTATGACGTAGACAATGATGTTAGTATTTAAGGGGTCCCCCGGACTCGACGACAGGCAGACAACGCTCACACTTCGCAGTGTACGTTGACTCCTCGCCGACGTAAGTGTTCATCTGTTGTACTGCAAAATACTGGAATAGAAGTCTCTTCGTACCATCTTCACATCTTTAATATTCTCAACTGTAGAAATCGACTTGCTACATTGGTGCCTAGTGACGACCGGATTCAAACCACAGCGAGGTCCTACCACTACTAAATGCAGACTACTCAAGACGCTCATTCTGCCACTTCTTCTGCTGCTCCTGCTGCTACTATAAGTCAACTTCCGGTGTTGGAATCCAGCCGCATTCGATCATCATTGGAAATCCCACTACTGCCTCTGCACACCGTCACCTGCCAAGTAGAGCCAACCACCTTGGACGAACTCATCCACGGAAGCTGTCTCTGCTGGGATCAGATCTTACGCACCGTCCGCCTAGAAGCCCCTTCTAACATTACTCGTCAACGGCTGTGCAGCCAACATCTGAAGTGGCTCAACGATAGAGAAAACTGTACCCACAGCTGCGAGTGTCATTTTTCTCCCAGGAAATTCTGCTGCACGACTTGCGGATTTTGCCATCTCTGCAACTGCAATCTAGTCACCACATCAACCCACGGATTCCATCGTTGCGCTTGCGCCCTTTGCCTTTATCGGTGTTGCGGCTCAAATCAACTGATAAAGGGCATCACCAGCTGTCTGCAACACCACTTCATCACGCTTGAACGTACGAAACCCCATCCCTGCACTGTGACTGCTCCTACAACTACTGTCTACTCATCTCCTCCTTCCGCACCACCTACTACACCTGCTACCCCCGCCATTGCCGACGTCCCAGTAAGACCAGCTGCCACTTCCCCTCCACCTCTCGTATCTCCGTGTTCCGACACCTCCTCTTTCGAAGTCATCACTTCATCAAGGCCGACTACCACTGCGACTTCCGGACCGACTACCGCTGCCTCTACCAGAGACATTCAGTCATACTTCGAGGGTGCTACACCTGCCGAAGTTCGTCGGAGCAGAGCCCAGCGACTACTCGCCCTCTACAAGAAGCATTCTCGTTCTTCAGTACCCGCTTCAGTACCAGAGACCGTAATTGTGACTTCCCCCACTCCAGAGTCAGCCCCTCCAGGAGGAAGCACAGGACTTCAGCTGCTACACTCGCTGCGGACCACCCCTGTACCTTCCGGACCCGGACAAAGAAGACTGGTAACCGGTGTCGCTCATCGCCAGAACCCTTCACGGACTCACAAAAAGGTAAATACGTTCCCTAGAACAAAATGGAGCCTTATGCTCATGCCCAGTTACCGCCTCTCCCTCAAGATGAACCTATCACACACCCCCTAATGGAAATAGGCCGCCAAATCCTGTACAGCCAACGTGCCTGCAACCAATTGCTAAAACAGAAACCCTTTGACGGACTGACAGCCAAAGACCTGACACCTTGGATCACGCAAATCGATAGGGTGTATCAAAATTGTGATAATAACGAAGAAATAACCATGGTCGCCGCCTCTCAGCTCCTCACAGGAGCAGCTGAAAGATTCTATTACAAAGTCACCAAAGACGTTCCTCGCGAACAAAAAACATGGCCTTGGTTCAGAAGTCAAATGCTAGCCGAGTACAACAAGCTCAAGGATGTCAATACTTTACGGACCCAACTAGGCCATATCACGCAACATAGGACCGAAGCCCTCGAAGATTATAGCAACCGATTTGCCACCTGTGTGTACGATGCCTATGGCAACGACACTGACGACCTCCCTGCCATGATACGAGATCAACTGATCAGATTCTTTATCGACGGGATGCGTGACCAACGAATTCGAGCCAAATTGATCCAAACGGAACCTCAGTCTCTCGCCTTTGCTTTCCAGATCGCTTTGGATACTCAGAGAAAGAACAAAATCATCGACCAAAAAGGCACCCTCAGAGACCCCAACGTGTCCCAAGACGAGCCCATGGACATTAGCGCGATCCAGGCAGATCTAACGCGCGACATAGCAAATGAGGTGCTATCCATAGTGCAATCTACCATGAACGGCCAACGATTTACGACTGCCCGTCCTCCACAGGAGCCAACACACCCTAACCGAGGTCCCCCATCCAGGCCACAAGGTCCCTCCCAAGCTCAGCAGAACGGACGAGGTAAACCCAACCCGTCTAGACCGGCACCACAACCCCACGGACCGCCTCATCCCCAGCGGTTTCGCTACGCAGAGGTACCACGCCAACAGTATCAGCCAACAGGTAAGTCTGGATCAGTGCCAGAGAGGCAACATCAGTTTACTGATACGGGTACCCCTATATGTAGCTACTGTCATGTCGTAGGACATATACAGCGAAAATGCAGAAAAAGGTTAGCCTGGCTACAAGCAAATCCCCCGCCAAATCATCCACATCATCCGATGCAGTCGGAAAACTAGAAAGGCCTCACACCACACAAGAGATAGTTATTTCCGATATCAACACTGAATGTCCATATATTGACATAGCTATTGGAACCAATCAATTTAGAACCTTAGTTGACACCGGATCCCAACTTTCTATTATAGATGAAACCTTTTAGACCTATGTGATCAAAAACTCATTCGGCCTGTTCAAAATGAGCAGCATATCACTTTGAAATCTGTATCTGGACATCATCTCAAAGTCATCAAACAGGTCCAACTTCGCGTAACTCTTGGCAAAGTTCGAATGTATCATCCTTTCATTGTTGTACAAGAACTAGGCAAAGATATGATACTGGGAATGGATTTCTTGACTCTCCGCAAAGCTCATCTAGACTTTGACCATAAAACACTCACTATCGGAAAAGCTGTGTTCCCGTTAAAGGAAAAGACAGACACAAATCCCTCAACGGTTCATCTTGTTCGTCTATCAGAAACCGTTCATGTCCATCCACGATCAGATGTGCAAATCAAGTGTTCAGTAACAAAAAGAAAATCACCGGGTGAACAATTCGAAGTCACTCAGCTCCCGTCTTCCCCTTGTTTTGAGAATGAACCAGGACTTCTACTACCAAATGCTTTAGTGAAAGTATCTAAAAACAAGCATATTCCATGGATTATAGTGAATGAAACAGGACGATTTGTGACATTCAAAAAAGGACAGGTACTTGGGACTGCTGTATCGTACACAGAACAAAAAGAAGTAGATATTTCAGCGATTGACTCAAAAGAACCTGAGCACTCAACAATAGAGGAAAAACTGGCAGCTTTTCGATTAGATCACGTACCGGAACCTGTAAAAAGTCAACTACAAGAAACCTTGACACAAAATTTAGATGTGTTCGTGCTCAAAGATAAGGAACTCACAGTAACCAATGCAATGGAAATAAGTATTGACACACAGAATCATCCACCCATCAAGCAAAAACCGTACAGGCTTCCGTTAGCTCATCGTGCTCTCATGGATGATCACATAAAAGAAATGTTAGACGCAGGAATCATCAAACGGAGTAACTCTCCTTGGTTGTCACCTGTTATCATCGTGCCAAAGAAAGATGGATCAAAACGAGTTTGTATTGACTTTCGAAAAATCAATGCTGTTACAATCATGCCTGCCCCTAGCATTCCTTCAACTGAAGACATCTTCTACTCTCTTGGAAAATCAAAATTTAGAAGCTGTCTTGACTTAAAATCAGGATTTTGGCAAGTACCAATCCGAGAGGAGGACAAAGAGAAAACGGCCTTCAGTACAGGTGATCAATTGTTCCAGATGGAGGTCATGCCTTTCGGGCTCTGTAGTGCCCCCTCCTACTTCCAAAATCTCATGAATAAGGTCTTGGGTGATGTAAGACAATTTGCTCTGGCATTCATAGACGATATCATCGTCTTCAGTAACACCTTCGAAGAACACCTCGAGCATCTCGAAACAGTGTTTGATCGCCTCCGTAAGGCGAACCTCAAGCTCAAAATTTCAAAATGTGACTTTCTTAAAGAAAACTTGAACTACCTCGGACACGTCATTTCAAATGAAGGTATCTCAGTCGATCCAGAAAAGGTCAAAGTCGTAGAGGGAATGAGAGCCCCTGCCACAGTAAGAGAAGTACGTAGTTATCTGGGCATGACGTCCTACTATCGCAAATACGTGCCCGAGTTCAGCAAAATTGCAAGACCATTGACAGCTCTCACCAGAAAGCATGCAAAATTCAAATGGACAAAAGAAGCACAAGAAGCCTTCGAAACGCTCAAACAGTGCCTCGTAAAAGCACCCATACTAGCTTTCCCTGATATTTCGGTTCCTTTTCAATTGTATACAGATGCGTCCCAATACGCACTAGGTGCAGTATTGATGCAGGAAATCGAAGGAGAAAAGAAAGTAATTCAGTATGTATCTCATCAATTTACAGTAGCACAACAAAAATGGCCCACGATCGAACGCGAAGCGTTCGCTATTATTTATAGTTTACAGAAACTACGACCCATTGTGCTAGGAACCCAGCTTACTGTTTTTACAGACCACAAACCACTTAAACATCTCTTTACTAGCGAAATGAAGAACCCACGAATACAAAGATGGGCCATCATGTTGGGTGAATTTGGATGTAACATAGAATACATTAGTGGTCCCAAAAATGTAACCGCAGACACTCTTTCTAGATTACACAATACTGCGATTGCCAAGGATTTGCCAGACAATGAACATATGGACTGGAAAGGAGAATTGCACGCAGTGGATATCACCACTGTACATGATACTCAGCAGAGTCAGGACAAAAGTCAAATTGATTTCCAGCATTTTGACCCCACTACGCTTCCAGAGCTGCAACGCTCAGACGAGGAACTCAAAGTCATTATCGAGGCGCTAGACGCAAACAATCCGGCTGGGAACACTCAATTTGATAAATATTGCTTGCAAGATGGAATTCTGTATCATGTCAGCGCTGGAACAAAAACCAGACCTCATACTCGTTTACAGTTGGTACTGCCGCAAGTATGCCGTAAATTAGTATTGCAGCAACTGCACGATGGTTACTTTGGAGGCCACCTCGGCATAGAAAAAACAACGGACAAAATCCAAAAGTCATACTTCTGGCCAAACATGCTAAAAGAGATCAAGAACTATGTTTTGACGTGCGAAATCTGCAATTGTAAGAAACTCCGAAAAGAACGTCGACCCCTCATGGAAATGCCAATGCCTCGATATCCAATGGACATCGTTGGTATTGATACGTGTGGTCCCTACCCTATATCAAGTTTAGGAAATCAATATGTTTGTACCATAGTAGACCATTTCAGCGGATGGCCAGAAGCCTTTGCCATCCCAAATAAAGCGGCTAATACAATTGCCAAACTACTCCTTGAAGAATTCATTCCCCGACATGGCTGTCCTCGTCTGATTATTAGTGATCAGGGTACCGAATACTGCAATGCAGTAATCGATACAGTAACCGCAGAACTCGGAATTGCTCGTATTCATACGTCCAGCTACCATGCCTGTAGTAATGGAAAAGTCGAACGCTTCCATAAAGTAATGAATGAGATGATAGCAAAGAAAATCAGTGAAGATCAGGAATTATGGGATACAGTACTAGATTCATGTCTTGCCGCTTATCGGACTAGTAAGCAAGAATCGACCAACTACTCCCCATTCTTTATCATGTACGGTCGAGATCCAATTTTAGGAGTAGATGGCATTCTCAAAATTCGTGAACAATACCAAGGGGAAGATTATGTCCCAATCATGTTCGAACGATTGCACGAAGCATACCAACAAGTCATTCAGAACTTGGAAGAATCAAGGGAAAGAAATAGTGACATGGTTGCGAAAAAGGCGCAAAAGTCAAGTTTCATTCCCGGTGATGCAGTTTATTATTTCGATCCCACAGTAAAGCCTGGAAATTCCAGTAAACTGACAATTCATTGGCAACCAAATTGGCGGATATTGGACAAAAAGTCGGATGAAAATTACTTGATCAAAAATATGGCAAATGGGAAAACAAAAATCGTGCACTCTGAGAACCTTCGGAGACGCGATACCAATGACGTATGGAAACGACAATTCGATAAGGTAAGTCCTCCGGTCCGCATTCCCACACACATTAGGGAGGAAAGCGAACCCCTCAGGCAACAGCCTCTACGAGCCGCCCGACTACCTTTTAGTGATAGGCATTGGTATCAACAAAGAGCAGAGCAACAACAGAACGTGCCATCCGACACGTATAGGGATCCCGAACTGACGTCAAAAGGTGAGACGCTCTTCACACCATTAACGGATGGTGAGAAGCCCTTTAGACCAACGTTACCCCGACCTATACATAGGTACAACTTACGTTCCCGAACCATTGGATCCCCGGTCCCTGTTCCCGAACTACCGCAGGAATACAATAAACCTGTCCCAGTTCTGTCACAGGCATCTTCCGAACCCATACCCCGGGTTACAAAACGTCCTGCTTCTCCTGTGGAATCAGGCGTTGACAAAAGACAACGAACCCAGACTGAAATACAATGCCCTATGGACATGGACATTGCACATGTGGATGGCACCTCATGTGTTCCGTTGGATTGTCAGGACGATGACATTCCGCCAACTTGGGTTTCTGTTGTATTCCGAAATGCTGCTCTGCTAATACTTGATGCTTTACCTTATGTATACATCAAGTAACGACACCCTTCCTTTCCAGGCGGAAGATGGCGTTTTGGTGCACCGCGTTGCTACTTGGCTGGCTCCTCGGCAACTCAGTGACTACAGTCATCTCCGACGACGACGACCCCGGACATTTGTTTATCCCATTGGGTAAACTGTGCCCCAGCTATAGCTCATGGGCAGTCACGATCGCTTTAAGTACCGTCCCTTACCGTAAAGAATTACATCATCTAGCTGGCATGACAAATGATATACAAAGACTCCAGACGACCATGGAACGTAAATTCAGAATTTACGAAAACAGTACTGATTATATCATGCTACAACATGGCATCAATCTTACCGCTCAGACCATTACTCAGCTAGTACATGAACAAGCATCCCTCATGCAAATTTATGGTCCCCTGATAAATATTAACGATGACAGCCAACCCAGATCTCGTGTCAAACGAGGCATCATAGACGGAATAGGAACAGCCCTTAACTATTTATTCGGAACCGCCACGGAATCTGAGGTCAAACATCTCACCCATAACGTAGAATTAATAAACCGCAAAGAAATGGTTCTAGCTCATGCTTTCAATGGAACATTACATATTTTAAACTCAACCGCCGCTGCCACCAGCACAAACCGCCAAGCACTTAGGCTTTTACGCACAAATGTCCAAAATCTCCGGCAAACCTATGTCAGAATGTATAACGAAATTGCCACAGCCCCTCCGCTCCAAATTCTTTATGCCGTCACCGATCTTACAGAGGAACTTCACTTAGTCAAAACCAGTGTTCAAAAACTACATTTTGAATTACAAGACCTATCCCAAAAGCTCGCTATGGCCCGAGTGGGTCTCTTGCACGCTGATCTTCTTCCCAAACGTCACTTCAAGCGCGTCCTACGTAACATTGAGAAGGCATTGCCTAGTAACTTTGCTTTACCATATCAACAAGTCAACCAGTACCTCAAAATTGCTAAAGCCAAGTTGATTACCACCCCGGACGGCTACCACATCCTCTTTTACATTCCCCTCTTACATACTTTGCACACTTATGATGTCTTTCGTTTCTTTCCCTACGAAGTCCCCCATACTCAGCATAATGTCTCTATTGGTTATCTCCCTACCGAGCCCAAATATTTAATGATTTCAGAAAATCGCCAATTCTATATCCATCCCGACGAAGTGAGTCTCCAACACTGTTTGTTAGCTCAACTTCCCTTCTGTCAACTACATGAACCTGCCTACGCTACCATGTCATCTTCCTCTTGTCAGATTGCTTTGTTCCGAAAATCACAAAACGATATCGCTCGTTACTGTAACCCTATCTTGCTACCTACCAAAGAATCACCGAAGGCCCATTACCTTTCTCAAGGTCACTGGCTACTTGTGTCCGCCAAACCATTTGTACTTACAATTGTTTGCCCCATCGCCATTCCCCAACCCACGCAACACATCAATAAGACAGTTACTCTAATCACGCTTCAGCCCGAATGTTCGGCCACCGGAGATAGTTTCTATCTACCACCGTATTATGCAAGCGAGACACTTCTCGATTTACCCACTGTTCCAGCCGACACTCTACAAACTGACAACATCCCTATTTGGAAACCCTCTTGGTCTCGAGTCATGAGAGAAGCTAGGCTTCCCTCACCTCCTAACGTCACGAAGCCTTCGCTACCGCCAGTGTCTTTTGAAGGTGTATCCGCCCCTCAGTACTTTTCGGCCATCGAAAACCAACCTTTGGAGGAAGTCATTGATAACCCTTCAACCTTCCATACCCGATGGCTACTAGTCTTTGTTTGCATTATTGTTGGGATCTTGGTACTCTACTTCCTTGTCAAGCTTTGTCGTGCTTGCAAAGGTCGTCGCAGTTTCTCCCCTCTACGTACTGTCACCGCCAACTCTCCCGAGCCAGTCATGGAGCTTCGCGCGCTGCAGCCGACGTCTACATCTTCCGCTCCCATAACAACCCCGTCTGTCCAAGCCCAGGCCGTTGTGCCCCCGGCGCCGGTTCCGGTTCGAGGAACCCCGCCGCCGCAAGTCACCCCCTTCTCACACCGAGAAGCTATGCTCCTCGGTCTATCGGGCCAGTGTGAGGCCTCTGGCGATGAGCCCTCGCCACCGACACCATCGCATCGACTCACCACAAGCTGTTGGTGTGTCCTATGAACTCTCCGTGTACGCGTGTGTTTCATTAGTGTATGGCCACCACAAGCGGTTGGTGTGTCCTCTGTGCGCCATTTACTCGTGTGTTTACCTAGTGTGTAGCCTTCTGTCCGGCCCCTTGCGCTTGCCGTTGCAGGCCGCCGGTCCGCTTATATGTCCTCTCCCTGTTGTGCTTTCGCCCTTCAGGCTCCAGCCCGCGCACTCTGCCCTTAGGCATTTTGCTCATTTTATTAGGGGGGAGGTGTTGTAGCAGTCCTCCGCCCGGCTCCGCCCGGCTTCGCCCAGCTTTTTCGCCAGTTTCATTTGTTAGGTTTATACTCGTAACGCTCGTCGTCTCTGTGCGTCGCTGTGCACGGTGCCGCGGCTGCAAAACCCATACGCCACGCAGCTGCACCGTGTCATGCCTAAACAAACTCCGGCCACTAATGACAGGGATGTTTAGTTACGCCCGCCGTACCAGGCCTTGCGGGTCATTAAGCATGTAAACTGTATACATGACTTGTGCAATGTGCAACGCCACGCAGGCACCGCGGATCATTAAGCATGTAAACTGTATACAGCAAAAGCCACGCAGGCACCGATGTTTAGTTACGCTAGCCATACCAGACCCTGCGGGTCATTATTCACTCCGGCCACTACCGACAGGAATGTTTACACCTGAACCGTGCAGATTTCAGTGCAAACTCGGAATAAAGGCATGATCACGTGAATGGTGCAAGCTGCTGTATGTGCGTCAACGTGGTGCAGCGCGTGCACAGCTATGACGTAGACAATGATGTTAGTATTTAAGGGGTCCCCCGGACTCGACGACAGGCAGACAACGCTCACACTTCGCAGTGTACGTTGACTCCTCGCCGACGTAAGTGTTCATCTGTTGTACTGCAAAATACTGGAATAGAAGTCTCTTCGTACCATCTTCACATCTTTAATATTCTCAACTGTAGAAATCGACTTGCTACAATTTTACGCCCTTGTGAGTCCCCATATACCAATTTTGGAGGAAATAAAAAATAGTAGGGTTTTATGCCTTGGTCGATTTATGGTGGAATGACCCACCTGTTAAGTCACAATTTGCTTCATTAATCACAGCTTACATAAAAACAACAGCAGCTTACATAAAAGAAGACAGGCTGAGTCTATAATTACATGTCGGCTAATCATTCAAGTAGCTGACACCGATGAGAAAACCCACAAACATTACAACATTTCTATCGTCACGGAAAACGAATTCGACTCCTTACCTTACCTGACCTTACAGTGATCGGAATTTTGGAGTCCACATCGGCCTGCTGGATCCGGCCGCCAGCGAACTCGGATAGGATGGGTCTACAATCAGTCCTTCGTAGGTTATAGCACCTGAGTAAGAGTTAGGGCTGTTCCAAAGAGGACAAGACTCACCTTGGGTATTCAGGGACAAGGTACATCCTGTGACTCCATTGAGAGTCTAACCTATTCTTGAACTGCTCCAATGAGCTGGCGGACACTACTTGAAGGGGAAGGACGTTCCAGGCGTTCACTACTCGAACTCCGAAGGAGTTGCGGCGAGACCTCAATACAGCTCTGGATTTTGTGAGTTTCCATGGGTGTCCAAGGGTTCTAGAGCAATCGGCCCGATCGAAAAACTAAGCAGGGTTAAGATCGATGGCTCCATGCGGCATTTGGAATACCTTTATCATGTCTCCCTGGAGTCGCCGGTAGTAAAGTGGTGGTAGCCTCAGGGCTCGTAGCCGATCAGTGTGAGACAAACCCCTGAGGAAGCTTACCATAAGGGTGGCTATGCGTTGCACTCTCTTCAGTAGCCTCTGATTGGCCCTGCTAAATGGTCCCAACAGACGTTGCCATACTCGAGCAAAGGTTGTACCAAAGTTTTATAGAGCAGAGGTGAAAGTGTCGATGTGAACAAAGGACTTCCTTATTACAGCCAAAACACTGTTCGCCTTTGAGACAGCGGCCCCTGCCTGCTGTCGAAATTTTAGACCCTTATCAATGGTAACTCCCAGGTCTCTTTCCTGCCCAGATTCGTTCAGTAGAGTACTTTTCATTGTGTACGTGTAAGACAGGTTTTTGGCTCCGATGTGAATCACTACGCAATAAATGGCATCTGCCACTGCGAGGACCATTCGACAATGCGATTGATGTCTGCTTGTATGGCATCTCTGAAGTGTGTTTGACCCCAGTGTACAGCTTTGTCGTTAGAAAATTTTGATACTAGACTGAACACAATCTGGCAAATCATTGATAAAGACAAGAAACAGGAGCGGTCCCAACACGGACCCCTGCGGAACGAGACTAGTGACGCCAGATCAGTTGGACACAGCTCCTTCAACCAAGACTCGCTCTTAACGATCCGATAAGAAGGCACGAATCCACCTCAGCAACTTCTCTTTAACTCCGTATCGCTCCAGCTTCCGCAAGAGTCGCGCGTGTGGCACTGAGTCGAAAGCTTTTTGGAAATCCGAATAGACAGCGTCAATAGGGGCATTCTGTACTAAAGTTTGAGTCCAGTCCTCGAGAGTTTGCAGCAGCTGAGCGTCGCAAGACTGTTTCGGTCGGAATCCGTGTCGGTGTTCAGAAAGAAGGTGATGTGTGTTAAGGTGCCTAAGAAGTCCATCTTTGACTACAGATTCCATGACCTTGCATGGAATGGAGGTCTGAATCGCTGGCATATAGTTGCCGGAGTGGTGCTTGTCTCCCTTCTTGTAGATCGGGATCACTGTGCCTAACCTCCACTCTTTGGGGATGGCACCAGCATCAACTGACTTTCTGAACATGATAGACAAGGGATTACATAGGGATTGGGCAGCGTCATGCAGCACGCGGGGATGCACGAGATCAAGACCTGTAAATTTGCAGGGCAGACCGTTTTGAGAGGACTGATTCGGCAGAGATAAAAATGTCCTCCAGGGTAGGTCTATCAAAACGATCATCGAATGTTGGCATATTGCCTTTGTTTTCAATGGTGAATGCTCTTGAAAAGAAGCTGTTTAGGATCCTCGAAATGACATGATCAGTGGATGTGAATGGAACATACGCGCATCCGAGGCCGAGGCCAATTCGGTACTTGGATGTCTTTGGAGTCCCATTTCTCAATAATAAACGCACGGTTGAGAGTGATCGAACGCTAGAAATGTTGCTAAGACATGTTTAAGCTTAAAAAAACTAACAAAAAGAAAAATAAATATGTATTTTACGAAATATATTGAAAGCTGTAATTGGCCTCACTTAAAGTGGAGATTTCTACCGAAATCAGGATGTAGTTCCGAGCGTTTGAAAATTTAAACAAGCTCTTAAACCACATAGCAAAAATACATACAAATTGCTTGTTTATTTTTCTTGGAGAAAAGATGTATTTCTTTCCAACTTTTGTTCCGCAAAATAATATATATCATAATTTATTCATCAATTTTACCAACATAAAAAATAGTAAAAAAATCAGGGTTGACTTTGGCAGCCTCCCGTGAAATTATAAGACTACTTTCACATTATTGGTAGTCTTGATAAGAATATGCGTTTCATTTTAATCCTTTCAAGTGCGACTTGTGTCCTATTCTAATGCGAATAATTGCCTAAAATTAAAAGTGGACGAAAACGAATGCGCCTTGATCCAATCGGCCTCACTGAACAGATACAGACGTGAAGTCTTTCCTTCGTCTGAAAATATGGCAGCAGCCAATCCCAAGCTAGCGTGAGCAAAAATATGCGCCATCTTTTGTATTTGAAAGGGCCAGAAACTTCTGGGACATGGCGAAGTTTGTTATACCTCTAGAAAACCTTTGTTGCCTCACTTTTCCCATGTCACCGTTGGAGTTTTTTCTACGGGTTTATATTTTAGTTTGTGGGAGGCCGGGATTGTTTGCACCTGTGCAGCGTTATCGTGGGAGTAGTAGTATTGGCGTTTGAGATTGGCGATAGGACGTAATCAGGCAAGATATTACATCAGTGGCGGTTGGGGATTATACTAATATGGTTTGGGTATTCACTGTCATAATTTATATGTGTTTTATACTAGTTTTCATGCCCGGAATTCCTCTGTCAAGTGAGGCCAAAACAAGTCCCTGGTGAGCCCTAAATAAATCTGAAAAAGATACGTTTTCCACCTAAAATTGTGAATTTCAGGACACTGTTCTCCACTATATTGCATTTTCACTTCATTTTCTTTCTTTTTTTCATTTTCATTTTCACTAATGGAGAAGTCCTTTATATTTATGTGACTGTTTAGGATCGTCACGTTTGCACCAGCTTTAGATTCCAGCCTACCGTCACTGTTTCTCAAATCTTCTATTTTCGAAGTATACTTCAATCTTGAACTTGCGTAGCTCCAAAGTTCCTTGGGATTAGATTTTATACGGGGCACTAAACTCTGTTCAAAGTCACTCTGAAGCCGACGCGTCTGGGAACGCAGGTCGTTTTGGTATATTTTTAGTCTGGCGACGTCAATAACAACTCGACTTACGAAATAACGTGACTTTTTTAATTCGAACTTTTCCGGCGGGACAATGGCTGTGTTTGGGACCATGTGTGTTATATTGTGAAATGTGTTAGAGATATGCGATAGTGATCTGATGTGTGTATATGCTATGCGATCTGAGGTGTGTATGGGGGACGGGGGAACGTTATGTATGTATGCATTGAGATGATCATTGTACTAATGCATCGATAAATAAATGTTGAGTTCCAAACTGAGGATCATGATCCAGAGACGAAAGTTTTCATTGCACTTTCGCTTGTAATGGATAGAGCTCTAACGAATGGAAAAGTCCCAAAACTCAGCTTTTTTCTCCGTCTTTGGCGCACCGTTGCCGTCTTCCTTGAAGCACTACATATATTTATTTCATGAAGCCCAAACAGAAAGCACACTACGCCCAATGAAAATGCACACAAATTCACAACTGCACAAACAGCCCCCCCCCACAGCAGCATCAAAAACCTAACTCATTATGCCGGCACCCTTTGCTGAAGCTACTGCATGGACAACTGGGAGCGCTGAAGTTAGCCTTTTCCAGACCCTCCCGCTGATATTACTAGAAGACATCGCTTCAACGTCGCCGAACCTCGAGCTGTCTCTAGAGTGCACTGAAACCACTTTCTGGTTCACACCATCACACACTGGAATGGCCTTCCGTCGTGGATAGTTGATGCTTCAAGAACCAATGTTTTCAAAACTGCATTGACAAGCATGATAAACACAGGGAGGGTTTCTCCTATGATATCTCAAACTAGGTTATTGATGGGCCGATTGATTTGCGCTCAACATGTGGCCAGGCAAGACAGGCACCCCAGAGTGCATCCTAAGGACCAGCATCTTCTATGGTATTCTACATAATGTAAGGTAAGGTATTAGCCTTACCTTGGATAAGGTAAGGTCATGCAAGAAATGCACTCCAGTGTCCCCAAGGACCCGCATCTTCTAATATATTCAAAGGAAATTAAGGCTTTGTGAACGGCAGCATCTGTTCCATAAATTAGGCCAAAGTCAGGTTGAGATCCACTGCAGGCTGTTTCACTAGATGGAGACAGTATTAGAGAAGTATGGGTTAAGTCAGGAGATTACAACAAGGGAAAGGAACTTACTGCTGGAACTTCTTCATTCGAAATTCAGCAGAAACGAAAGCAGAGTTTGAGGCGAAGTAGTCGACAGACAACGCCGTACAGGTCGATGGAAGGCAGGTTCTGAGGTGAAGCCTTCTGGAACTCTTCATCTATGATCGGATTAAAAAATGATCGTGAAAACCAATTCACGCGCCACTAATATTCCAGGGCTAGCATCACCTGGCGTGCTCAGCGGCCATATTGACAGGTCCGTAGCTAGCAGATGACGTCATAAATTCTACATCAATCAGATTACAAGCATAATTGATATTTTGGGGCAATGTTTGGGAAAATAATTGAGTTTTTGACATTCCAACCCAATTTTTCCTGTCGGGAGAATTCAGCTCTTTCTTTTCACATATAAATTACCGGGGGGTGAAAATGAGGACCAAGCCCTATTTGCAATATTTTCCTGAAATCTGGCTCGTGTACTTACGGCGTCTGTTGGCACAGCTTTGCCGCATCTCATTCATTCAAAGATCCGGCTTTCTAAGTGACGACAAATCTGGATTCACAGTATCAGTATGGTCTGCAAAACGCCGTAATATAAACGCTTGCGGATACGGCGTTCTTTTGCCAAAGGTAGTGAAAATTCTAGGTGGTGAAAATATACCTACGGATTTTGAAAAAATAGTTATCTATATTTATCATATATTTTCAACATCCAAATAAATAAATAGGCTAGCATTTGCATACGCGAATCCAGTGGGCAAAGGGGGCAGGTACCCCCTCTTTCGACCCTCGGCGCCCCCTGAAATGGTCACAGCGCCCCCTGAATGGTCAATATTGCCCCCTGAAATGTCGCTTTCCATCCCCCCAGGATGCGGAAATCGGCGCCCACCTGATATGTTTTGCCGGTCAAAAGTGGTGCCCCCTGGTCCAGATGCCCCTCCCACCGGGACGGTGCCCTCCCCCTCCTCCCCCGGATGTGTAATCCTGGATCCGACTTTGATCATGGATGCTTATTGACGAGAGCTTTTGAATGGCATAAAAACAAAGAATGACGAAAAAATGAGTGCAGGCTTTCCTGTTACGGCGGCAGATAGGAATCAGTGATCACATGGCCATGTCAGTTCAAATTCCATTATGAAGGTTCCACATTTCCATTAAAGAGTACATTTTTCCTATGAATGCAGTTAAGTAAAGTCCGGGCTGGATTGAATCTATTTATTCCTATCGCATATATTCTGTTTATTTATTTTGTATTATTTATGCTGTCTATTTATTCCTATCACAGACATTCTGCATTTCTTTCTGTATTATATTAGTGTATAGGCGGATGCAGGATTGCCAACCGGGGGTCACCTTCCGGGGAGGGGGGCCGCCATCCGTACCATGGAGTGCAACTTGTGGTCGGAAAAGAACCTATCGGTGGGCGTCAAATCCTATCGGTGGGCGCCGATACTCGCATCATGGAGGAGGGGTGGGAAGCGACATTCAGGCTGCCGCCGAGGGTCGATGGGGAGGATCATCTGCCCCCTTGCCCGCCTGGATGCGCGTATGTTCTAGTGAGGGTGTTTGCATAATCAGTAGGATTGTCTATAGGTGGTAAATTATCCAGTTTTTTTGTTAACTCTGGCCTAGTTCATCAGCTCTTCTCGTCAAATTTAGGTATAAGTGATTGCAGGCTGATGTGATGATCTACATTCAGCTTTGTGATGATAAGCCATGAAAGTGAGCACCAAAATGACTGGGAAGGACCCTTGAATTTTGGATCTTAGGTCATTCGTAAAAATACTGTCTAGGAGTGTTTGTGTCAGTCAGTGGACCGAAGTTTTCCTGACACATTTTTAGAAGTTTGAATCCAGGGAGTCTGCCAATAGTTTAGTTGATTTGATATTTTTACCTCGAAGATTAGCTACTAACGTTTGGGGTTTGTCAAAATCAGCATGCCAGTTGTGCAGTAAACCTCCATGATAACGTGATCACACAGGGCAGATAGCGTGCCTATATGGCAAATAAAGAAAGACAGGTGCACTATGTGTCCTTTAGAGCTGTCCTGCCGTGATTTTTCGCCACGGCTCCAGGCCTGCGATACCAAGTGGAATCTGGTGGACCTCCTCCAGGAAGGACCAACTGTCCGTGTTCGAGGTGGACGGGCGGCGCTTCAAGTCCTACTGCCAGAACCTGTGTCTGCTGGCCAAGCTGTTCCTGGACAACAAGACGCTGTACTTTGACGTGGAGCCGTTTCTCTTCTACGTGATGACCGTGGCCGACTCCGAGGGCTGCCACGTGGTTGGCTACTTCAGTAAGGTGAGTTCCCACCCTGGGACACACTACTGTATTTTGTCGTGAGTTTCCACTCTGCGCTGGGCCACGGTGATGTAGTGTATGAGTTTCCACTGTGCGCCAGGCTACGGTGATGTAGTGTATGAGTTTCCACTGTGCGCCAGGCTACGGTGATGTAGTGTATGAGTTCCACGCGAGGCTACGGTGATGTAGTGTGAGTTTCCTGGCAGGCTACGGTGATGTAGTGTAGAGTTTCCACCTGCAGGCTACGGTGATGTAGTGTAGGGTTTCCACTGTGCGCCAGGCTACGGTGATGTAGTGTAAGTTTCCACTCTGCGCCAGGCTACGTTGATGTAGTGTATGGGTTTCCACGTTCGGACAAGGTGATAAAGGAGGCTGGACCACTGAAGACGGAAGGTGCAGTCCCTCACAGCGGCGCCGCCGGCCTTCATCGATTGTCCCTGCTGCTGAGGAAGCGCACGGATCGACGCTTATGCCTCAGCCGAATCGCCTGCGGTGACTGAGAGCCGAGCGAAAACCCGCCGACTTTGGGCGTAACAGCTCCGCCTTTGCCGTGGTTGAGCTCAGGGCTGCACTTTCTACTGCCAGACCGATGTCGGCCAGTCCTGGCAACATCAGCAACATCATGCTCGGCCATTTACCCGACCAGTCTCTCCTGTCGCTGCTGAGCATTTTCAACCACATGTGAAATAGTATCGCCTTTCCAGACCGGCGCAGTGGCGTGAAGCAGTTAGCGTCCCTGTTAAAGACCCGGTACAAACTGGCTTGTATCTCTCAGATCGATCTATTTTGTAGCCATGACATGTATTCACACATACACATACAAGTAAGTTTAAAAAGACGCCACGGGGGATTAAAACGTCAGCGTTCAAATCTGGCGGCAGGCGCCATACGATACTTATGAGATCGTTTATGAGCACAGGCCGAGTAAAAGAAAAGCCTCAGAAGGGTGACAATGGGAGAGAGACCGGAAGAAGGTAAAGGAAGTGTCTAGAGAGATGTGGTACCGATAAAACTGTGATACGGTGAGAGGGACGCGATACCGTGTCAGGCTGCGGACCGCGAGCAAACCAGCTCGGGCGGCCAAGCGAATAACGCGGCGACGACGGGTCCGCAGCGGCGTGGGGAGGGGGGGGGGGGTGAGCTCGCCGGGAATTTTGCTTCCCATGTACTCGTGTTTTATCCCTTAGTTTCAGTATGGGTATAAAATGATCTCTGTTGTCGCGGCGCTCCAAAATATCAATTGGTGATGATGTCAACGAAATGTTGCTCGAAATGCGCCGTGAAGTGCTTACTCTACGCAATTCAAGTAAAATAAAGCTGTCAAAACATAACCGACATATCAAACCTTTTGCTGGCACCCGCCTCCGTCAGATTGACAGTGGCTCGCGCGTTGCAGCCCGTCGCCCGGGACTGACAGTCCGTGGCTGGTCGACGGAGGCTGGTGTCGACACAGGCCTTGTTGAACCGTGTGCCGCAGCTGATGTTGAACCATGCTTTATCTCGGCAGTCAACTTCGAGCTTTGAAACAAGAATCGTTACCTGAAGTGATGCGTCAGTTATGAATTTCTGCTCGGGCTCTTGAAAACCACATTGGTTTTAAACGGACTGGTCGAAAAACGACAGGTGCGGGATGTGCTCCTGTTGGTGACGACGTTAAACAGTTTTAGTCTGCCGCACGAAGCATCTGCTTTTACCTCAGAACTGCATGCGGTCTTTCGCTGCTAAGGCCAGATTTTTCACACCCACCCCGGCGGGTCTCCAAGCAACCTTCGCCCTGGTGAGGGAAGGTGTTCGAACACCCCCCGCCCCACCCCCGCTTCGAACTCGGCTCCTATGCGAGGTAGCGAAAAAAACGCGAACGCTTATGGACAGCTCATAAAAATTCATGAACAAACTACATCAGTCTTTTTTGGCTCAGGCCAATATTGATGCAATGACAGGCCAAGAAAGATGGCATGTTAGAGAAGAATTGCTGTGCTATAGCGTCTGACAGAGCTGAGCTAGAATAATTTGTTATGTACGATTCGTTTCCTCTCGTTACGGCGAATCAAATGAAGTATGATATGAGTGTACTCTAGGGTAATACGATCTGGAGAATATGAAGGTATTCTTAGCTGCATTACACAAGTAGAGCCATTTTCGCCTAATTCCCGTTTTCCCCATGCATTTCCAATGGGGGGGGCATAATCCGTATCTGACCCTAGGTCATCGATTTGAAAACCCCTGGAATATGTTTTGTAGCACTCGGTGGACCATTATGTGTAATTAGTTTCAATTATATATATATATTAGTCCTGTTCCTACTAACGCTATCTTACAGTTTTTTTAGGTGAGGTCACTTAACCTGCACCGGTGACCTGATATGACCTGACCTTAAAATTTTTGGTAAAAGTTGCAGAATTGATCAAGGATAATGTGTGCCAAGTACGGCGGCGCATCACGCCGCCATTTTTTGTTGTCGCAGGACAAAACCCGAGTGGGTGTTCAAACACCCCCACCGGGGCGAGAGTTAAGTCAAGGACGAGGAAGTTTGCGATTTTTACCCATTAGCCGTCTTTCGTTACAAGCATTTTAAGTCCATTTATTTTTATGATGCTTCAAGATCTTATCTCTTGACCAAGTTGCTCAGGCACAAGTTGCACACTCACAGCCTAAAAGAAAAGTTTGGAACTGCCGAAATGCTGTGTGTGGGTTCCAAGCCACTGTGGTATTAGTGGTAATGAGCGGGCAGATAGAACTGCAAAAACTAGGGGAGAGCGTGCCGCTCCCCCTGGCTTTCGTGTTCCGTTTTTTTTACATCTGCGCTCTAATAAAGAAGTATGTGATGGAAGATTAGCAGCGGAGACGGGAGGGGGTCCCAGAGGTACAGCGGAGACGGGAGGGGGTCCCAGAGGTACAGCGGAGACGGGAGGAGGGTCCCAGAGGTACAGCGGAGACGGGAGGAGGGTCCCAGAGGTACAGCGGAGACGGGAGGAGGGTCCCAGAGGTACGGCGGAGACGGGAGGGGTCCCAGAGGTACGGCGGAGACGGGAGGGGGTCCCAGAGGTACAGCGGAGACGGGAGGAGGGTCCCAGAGGTACAGCGGAGACGGGAGGGGGTCCCAGAGGTACAGCGGAGACGGGAGGAAGGTCCCAGAGGTACAGCGGAACGGAGGAGGATCCCAGGGGTACAGCGGAGACGGGAGGAGGGTCCCAGAGGTACAGCGGAGACGGGAGGAGGGTCCCAGAGGTACAGCGGAGACGGGAGGGGGTCCCAGAGGTACAGCGGAGACGGGAGGAAGGTCCCAGAGGTACAGCGGAGACGGAGGAGGATCCCAGAGGTACAGCGGAGACAGGAGGAGGGTCCCAGAGGTACAGCGGAGACAGGAGGAGGGCTCCAGAGGTACAGCGGAGACGGGAGGAGGGTCCCAGAGGTACAGCAGATACGGGAGGAGGGTCCCAGAGGTACAGCGGAGACAGGAGGAGGGTCCCAGAGGTACAGCGGAGACGGGAGGAGGGTCCCAGAGGTACAGCGGAGACGGAGGAGGATCCCAGAGGTACAGCGGAGACGGAGGAGGGTCCCAGAGGTACAGCGGAGACGGAGGAGGATCCCAGAGGTACAGGGAGAGGGAGGAGGGTCCCAGAGGTACGGCGGAGACGGGAGGGGGTCCCAGAGGTACAGCGGAGACGGGAGGAGGGTCCCAGAGGTACAGCGGAGACGGGAGGGGGTCCCAGAGGTACAGCGGAGACGGGAGGAAGGTCCCAGAGGTACAGCGGAGACGGAGGAGGATCCCAGGAGGTACAGCGGAGACGGGAGGAGGGTCCCAGAGGTACAGCGGAGACGGAGGAGGATCCCAGAGGTACAGCGGAGACGGGAGGAGCGTCCCAGAGGTACAGCGGAGACGGAGGAGGGTCCCAGAGGTACGGCGGAGACGGGAGGAGGGTCCCAGAGGTACAGCGGAGACAGGAGGAGGGTCCCAGAGGTACAGCGGAGACGGAGGAGGATCCCAGAGGTACAGCGGAGACGGGAGGAGGGTCCCAGAGGTACAGCGAAGACAGGAGGAGGATCCCAGAGGTACAGCGGAGACGGGAGGAGGGTCCCAGAGGTACAGCGGAGATAGGAGGAGGGTCCCAGAGGTGCAGCGGAGATGGGAGGAGCATCCCGGAGGTCCAAAGCCCGGAGGGTAGGGAAGTGACAATGCGGCGTCAAGGAGAGAGCTGTCATCCCCTCGCCGCCGCGGATCGGTCACGCCTATGCCACCCATACTTCCTGTTTAGGCAAAGGCGAGCCATGAGTGCTCGCGATGTGGTGATCCGCTTAGTGTGAGACATGGCTTGGTGGATTTCCCGGACTACGGGAATGAGTGAATGCGACGTTTGAGGGAATCATCCCCGTCGGAGTCTCTTTCAGGACAATTCCCAGTTGAAGGGGTCTCAAATATCATATCGTTAAAAACTTACACTTGAATGAAAAACATTAACCGGCCGAGGTATGTGATGGGAAATAGTGAAAGTTGGCGTCTGACGTTTTTACGTACATGCGCTTGATGTTTAGTACTTTGTGAGACAACCGCTTAATTTATTTTCCATTTGGCCTATTGAATCCCCTAAAAATATATTTTATTTAGCGGCATGGACGCTGTATGACCGTACACGAGCTGACAGCTATGAGAGTTAACGAATGCCCCTTAGATGGTAGGAATGCTTTTAGGTCAGCTACACCAGCTGACCTGTTCAATATTTCAAGGATATGCCCGCAAAACAGGTCAAGGAAGCCCGGTACAAAGAACTAAGTGGCAGGTGGAGGCTTTTATTTCGGCAGACTGGGGACCAGGCGCCCTGACACTGATGGCTGGCTGTATGTACATATAACCCTCGAGGTCAGGGATAGGAGGTCCTCTTGAAATCTGGCCATCATGGAAAGGAATTTGTGACGATGTCAATATTTTGTGGCGACAATATTTTCGGTCCATTTGGATAAGCTCGCAATTTAGAAGCGAGTTTGGCCTGAGCGCAGGCTGAGCAGCTTTTGTCTGGCGTGCAGGAAGCTCCGATGCAACTTCGGATTTTGTTGGCTTCAAGCATGGTTGGCACAAACAAGATCACCAAAACTGCCATCTATACTGCGGCTGGCGCGTCAGGTTGGGTTATATAGATGTCACTAGTGGAGCGTCATTGGATGGTAGTCGAGCTGATGTTCGCCTTGATTCCAGTAACACGCCTCCCGCTGGGGTCCCTGGCATGACGCGCCCTGAGGGGGTGTGTATTTCGCCCCCTCCGTATGTCGTTTCCTAGGAAAGCTTAATAAAAATTACGGACGGCGTTCGAAAGCTCTTGACGAGACGAAGAGAAATTATAGGAAGTATTTATATGTCAGGTCAATTTTGAGGTTAGCATAGCTCAACGAAGGTTGCATAGGCTCAAAACAGGGCAGTGTACGTTTTCCCCTCTAGATTTTTACTCAACAAAGCTAGAGAAAATATTCATGCATTATTGGATTCCTCCCATCTTAGCGAATCGAATTATGTATTATATGACCATGCTAAGTCAAATTGTGAAAATGACCTGACATCCTGCTAGGTCAGAGTCACAGGGTGACCTGGTATGGTCATGTTGCATATCAATTGACTCCCCGTGACAATACACAATGCTTGCAAAATAGGAGCTTTATCTCAACTCAGTGAGAAGTTATTGGTAGAACAATCACTGTATGCTCCTGTGACCTGACATGACCTTTGAGAAATCAGATGGTCAAAAACTCAACTTTATGGTCAAGATCATGGTACACGGTATGAGGATTTTAGCTTTTCTATCGCGTATTTACTGAAAATGAGCCCTTTCTATTTTTTACCATAGACTTATGATGGGGTGACCAAAAATTGACCCCACCTTAGGTCAACAATATCAAAATTCCGAGATAGAAGATTTGTAGACCCAATGGGCTCATCATATTGTGAAAGTTTGAAACTTATCGGCTGGCTGATGTTCCTTAGGCGCCGCTTCAAACTCGTGATTTTAGGTTTTGAGGTCGGGTCATTTGATCTGTATAGCTCCTTGACCTGGCATGACCTGACCTTAAAGATTTGGTCAGATACGTAAATTTGGTCAGGGATAAGGTACTGTAAGTTTCGTTTTTCTGCGTCTATTCCTTTTAGAATTACCTGGGGAAAATCAGGAAGGGCGCGAATTTCACCCCCCAGCGGGGCACGTGTTAAATGAGGCGGTTGAGTTTCGTTGATGTGTTAGGGGTGGTGGGTGAGTTGCTGATTATAGTAGTGACGGTTGTCGGATTTATATGGTGCCCGTTGAAAAATAAGTACCGAGGGAGGTGGGGGAATTGATGGGGGAGGCTGTATACGGAGGTTATGTGCAAATAAACTAACCATTAAAGGGAATGTGGCACCTTGGTTAAATCCTGGAATTTAGTGTAATTCGGGGTAATTTTAGCCGAAAATCATGGAATCGTCCATGATTTCTCTGAAAAAATGTTCAATAAGCTCAATATTTTTATTTTTGAAATGTGCCTGTAGGAAAAGTAATAATTATCCGCCTGTGGATGATGTCATGATATGGCAACCACTACCATATTCCATAGGCTTCAAAGGCTTCGGTTGGCTGATACTCGCCGTGACGTCAGTATATGTTGTCACCAGCAGCCTGACAACTGTGGTCTGCTGCTTGAGGTACATGAGAGGGGTACATTTCAGGTATTTTTTAGCTTTTCTCTGCGGAAATTTTGAGTTTCAAGACATGGTACATGGAATACCGGGTTTTCCGGCATGCTTTATAATTTCGCTATCTCAGTTAAAATCACGTTATAAAGATGTCACATTCCCTTTAAGAGGGAAAATAGGAAAAAGAATATGATGTATATGCTCGGTACATCAGGACATGGATTTTACCTTGATGTTTTATTTAGCCATTTCGTTTTCTGACTTAGATTGCGGCGTAAAGAAGTAACACACGCTTGCTTGTTTTCCATACTTCATGATATTTTCCGTTTTTCGATTGCATAAAATAACTCAAACAGTGACATGCATTTCCAGTGTCTGGCAATTGCGTACTTGCCCGTGTTGTGGTAGTGGCCGGTGCTTCGTTACACCGGGACAATTATTCATATTCCGTGACATTTTTGATGCCGTTCCGGGGCGGTGAATACGTCCTCATCCACCCGTCGGGTTTGGTAACTGAATATTACGTAGAGTTTTAGTAACTGAATTAAAAAAGTACTCTTTGTTGGTAATTGAGCAAAAAAGTTGAAAACTTGTCAACTTGTTGACGGCGTCTGGCTGCGCGCAGAGGTGTCACGTGACATGGGACAGAGGTGTCGCGTGAGATGGAAAAGGTGTCGAGACATGGGACAGAGGTGTCGCGTGACACCTCTACGCAGGCGGTGCTAATCCTTGGACCGAACATAGGCTCCGGTGATAGAAGCAGGGGGCTAGCACTTGGACAGAACACAGGCTCCAGTGATGGAAGCAGGGTGCTAACGCTTGGACAGAACACAAGCTCCGGTGATGGAAGCAGGGGGCTAGCACTTGGACAGAACGCAGGCTCCAGTGATGGAAGCAGGGTGCTAACGCTAAGACAGAACACAAGCTCCGGTGCCGTTTTTCACGTTGGGCGGCGGAGGGAGGGGGTAGAGAGCGTGTGGGTGCTGCATCCACCAATCACCCCCGGCCGGTTTGGACGGGCTGGAAGGTGTGGAATGCGGCGTCGGGGGGCCAGGCGGTGACTCACGGTCTGGGCGGCCGCCAGTGGCGCCGGCGTCGGTACGGCGAACCACTGCCTCCCGGTGTAGCCGCAGGCGGCGCTGAAGTGCCGCTGGACCTTCGAATCTGTTCCAGGGCGTGGGGATTGAAGTTCCCTCCCCCCCTTTGGCTGTGATTCTAGCAGGCATTGCCAGTGGATGGTGGGGTGATGGATCACAATTACACCAGGCCGTGCTGGAGGTAATCGATCTCGTTGTTCCAGTTTTAGTTTTTCACAAAGAAGCACCATTCCACCTTGGTTCTCTTTCTGATGCTTTCGGCGTTATTGGTTCATCAATTGTTACAGGTCTTATAGCTTGACCTCGTATCGCTGCTCTTTTTCTGAGGTTCTGCCCTGTTCTCTGTGTTAGATATCCTTTGAAGGACCATTGATCGGTATTGACCCGTCGGTTTTTATCGGGTCCAACAAAGATCACCACTCCCAGTCCGGGGAGACGCCGCCGCTCTCCACAACAGGCTCGGCAGCCCAATCGGCGACTGGCTGCGGTGTTGGTCCGCTGCGCTGCCCGCTCTCGCTGTTTTTGTTTGGTAGCTGTCGCCGGCCGACAAAAACAGCGCGCCGCCGTCACAGCGGCGTTTTTGCGGCGCCGGATGTGACGGCCGTCGCGCGCGGGCTGGGGACGCTGGCCGATGTTGCCGGTGGAGCTGGCGAGGAGGTTGGCCGCCGCCCAGACACTGGCGACTAATGAACCCCGTCCGCGCCGGTGACTGCCGGTACCGCAGGTACGGAGCCGGCCACCTCCGGGCTGAGTCACCGGCGCCAGCGTCGCGTCCCAGACGCCGCACGGAATCCCAGACAGAGTCCCAGACGCCGCACAGAATCCCAGACAGCGCACGGAATCCCAGACAGAGTCCTAGACGCCGCACGGAATCCCAGACAGAGTCCCAGACGCCGCACAGAATCCCAGACAGCGCACGGAATCCCAGACAGTCCCAGACAGTGCACGGAATCCCAGACAGAGTCCCAGACGCCGCACAGAATCCCAGACAGCGCACGGAATCCCAGACAGTCCCAGGCAGCGCACGGAATCTCAGACAGAGTCCCAGACGCCGCACAGAATCCCAGACAGAGTCCCAGGCAGCGCACGGAATCTCAGACAGAGTCCCAGACGCCGCACAGAATCCCAGACAGAGTCCCAGGCAGCGCACGGAATCTCAGACAGAGTCCCAGACGGCGCCGGTATCCCAGACAGAGTCACATACAGCACATGGGGTTCTAGACAGAGTCCCACACAACACACGGGTCTTAGACAGAGTCACAAAAAACACACGGTGTTTTAGACAGAGTCCCAGGCAACACACGAGATCCCAGACTGAGTCTCAGACAACACGCGGTATTCCAGGCAGATTCCCAGGTAGCGACGGTATTCCAGACGGAGTCCCAGACAACATACGGGATCCCAGACAGAGTCCTAGGCAGCGACGGATTTCCAGACAGTCCCAGGCACAGTTCCAGGCGGCGCCGGAGAGTCCTAGATAGAAAATGGGACTCTAGACAGAGTTCCAGACAACAAACGGGACTCTAGACAGAGTTCCAGACAATAAACCGGATCCTAGACAGAGTTTCAGACAGTAACGTTTTTGCAGACAGTTAGTTTCCGAGACAGCGCCAGTATTTCAGACAGGCAGAGTCCCAGGTAGCGCCAGCATTTGAGACATACAAAGTTCCAGACAAGGCGGATATGGGAGACAGACAGACGGAGAGGCAGAGCTGGCCTTGGGCAGTCGGGCGTCCGGCTGGATGCGTAGCGTCTGACCTCGGAATAAAGCACTCGTGATAGCCGATGGAGTAGGAGCTTGTCGAGACGCTCTTGACAAGTGCGAGTGAACTCCCACACCGGCTCGCTCATCACTAAATACAGGTCTATACGAGAAGGCATTACATGTGATCCACTCTTAGTGTATTTGCTGCCAAAACTTTTTCCCTGATTATGAATAAGAAAGGTGACCGGTGTGTCTGGTGTTAATGGTAGAAGGGGTTGATGACATTCTTGCTGTCCTGGTCTAGCACAAGGTCTCGTAGTTGAAGACGTCTGTTGTGCAGTTGGGCGCCTGCATCCAGAGCCGCGGTACTGTGATGCTCTACACTCCACTCTGCGTCGGCTGCTAGTGGTGTCAAGTTGGGACGTAACCGATCCGGCTCCCATTTATTTCCTGTTTCTGCTTCCGAAAAATATTCCATCCGTAGACTAGATCCGCCACCGAAATATCCCCCTCCCCACCGGGGCGATGGCTAAAGTGGTTCTGTTACTGGGCTAAAATTGTTCCTGGGCTTTCCTTCGAGATATAGAGTAATGAATCCGGGAAGCTAAGTTTGATGTAACTAATGCCGGGAAAGTGAAAGCGCAGAGCTAGTACAATGTTCGAAATGTGTGCGAAAAGTCAGGGTCCTTCCGAACGTGGTAGTTAGACTGGGAGATTTTCGGGTTTGGGCCGGCTGTCGATTAGCACGTGGCCTGGATGTTGCCTTGTGGCACGGTCTGTCAGCGCCTTGTTCGTTGCTGGAATCGATGAAGCGTGCATTGTTTTTCTTGACTTTGCTCTAATTGAATGTGCAAAAAGCTTGCTGCTTTTTCCGGAGCTGCTGGAGAATTTTCGTTCCCAAGCTTGGAAGAGCACGTGTGTGCAGGCTGGCGCTATCTGGCATTTCGCTCCGCTTCGGGCCACTTGATGGCGGGATGTTCGGTCCGGGGTCTGGGGCCCTGTTCGGTGTGGCAGCACGGTTTTGCCAGCGCCAATCAGCAGGCAGCATAGCGCCTTTCCCCAGGAACTGCTGCTGGAGGTTTTACGCGCTAACAGCCTGCTGTTGAGCTGCTGAAAAAAACATTAACAGCACGACAGCAGCAGCCTACCTTTGTGTGAATGGTGGATAACTACTATGCTTCATTTTCGTTGGGTTAGCAAATACCAGAGGCGATTGCGGCGCTGATGTTGCTTTTCTGAAGGGGAGGTTAGAGGCCCTGTTGACGGAACTGTGCTCTCAGGCCGGTCAGGGCTTATGGTTGTTGCGCACAAATTCCTGCTCAGTATTCATGGGTAGAAGAAGGTGTCATACAAGCTGCTATCACAATGGTAGTTAATATACCAGGAGAGGATCTGCTGACTTGGTGGGATACATTTTCGTTCGGTCTTTGCGCTTGCGACTGTGCATTCGTGTGAAACGGCTGTGCTAAAGGATTTTCACCATGCTCCGAGTGCTGCTCAAGCGGAGGCTCGGCTCCACTCGCCCGTTACCACTCGGGCATCAGTATGCCAGCGTCCAGTATCAATATTTCAGATCGATGGCGAGGCAATGCACCTCCATGGAGAGGGCGCGGACAGCTGGCCGGCGGACCCGTGTCCGTGATATGCGGTCGTGGTCCGGCGGTGACCTCGGCGGTGATGGCGCGGACTTTCCGTGCGCGCGCCGCGGAAGGGTGAAGGTCGGACGCCGGTAGCGCGCCTCCGCCAGCCGCTGTGATTATCACCTGCGAGTGCTGGTGGCGCCGCGACTCGACCACAGCCGGCACACGGCGGCATGGCGGCGCCCGAGGCTGACGGCGGCATGGTAGCCTGACGCCCGAGATTGACGGCGGCATGGCGGTGCGACGCCCGCGACTGACGACAGCATGGCGGCGCGACGCCCGATACTGACGGCGGCATGGCGGCGCGACGCCCGCGACTGACGACGGCATGCCAGCCCGACGCCCGAGACTGATGGCGGCCAGACGCCCGAGACTGGTGGCGGCAGACGCCCGAGACTGACGGCGGCGCGACACCCGAGACTAATGGCGGCTGAACGCCTAAGACTGACGCCAAGTATCCTGGACTGGAGGCGACTGGGTGCGAGCGAGTGAGGCTGGACTTAGGACTGAATATTTTTTAGGAATGATTTGGAACTTGTGAAAAAATTGACTGTCGTAGCGCGACATTTTGAATGAAGCCCGTCACGACAAATTCTGGGTAGGGCAGTGGATGCCTGAAATCTCTGGTGTTTGAAAGGATGAAACCTGACGATGTGAGCACTATGTTTGGCAGGCGCTTAGGGTGCTAATGTTTGAAAATGATTGGGGGTGCTCAAAGGTACAGAACTGTAAGTAACGACCGTATTACTGCACTAAATCTATTATGGAGGCTGGTTTAGTACTACCACACCCGTCTATGAAGAATATGAAATCCATTAGCATGTCTGAGATGAAAATAATGTGCTGTCCTCTCGCGCTGTCCATTGTTTGATACTGTATATCAATCTATGGTTCTTGTGGAGACGTGCAGCTCCACTGCGTTCAGAAAATCATCAACTTTGCGGTGCGCTGTGGTGACAGATCGTACACGGTACGGCCATATATCGGATGCTACGGTGCAGCTTGGCGGGCTGTCCAACACCCAGCTCGTTAGCCTCTCAACGATGCGTGTTGTGGGGCGGATTATTGCGACAGAGGTGTCCAAATATGTGATACAGACATTCGGTCGGAAAGCGAGTGAACTACATCACACACAACACACGTGGCGTTAACGCTTAGACACTCCTTGTGATACGCTCGGAGTGGGTCGCCGACGACTGTACTATCGTGGAATCCATTTGCTCAACCAGAGTCCACTAATCCTGCAGATAAGCAGTTTTACAGAAGCCTTAACAGCCTAGTCAAATCATCAGCACTATAGGGGGAAATTCATAATGTAATCAGGCACGTAGTGGTTGGTTGTAGGTGGCTTGGATTGTATACCTTTTTAGCAGACCCGTTTAGCAGAGTAGTTTAGTAACTTATTATGGTGTGACGTGTGATGTGAGGTATGAAAGTATGATTTTACCTTTATGCCTGCTCTTATTGTATTAAATCAAAGACGTGAACAAGTAAAAGTCCTTTCAAGTGTATCGTGTTTGAATAAAATCTGAATCTGGATGATAAAGTGCAAGGGATATGCGGCATTGAATTCCGCGGCTCGGGAGGCGTCTGTGTATCTCTGTATATCTCTGTATATGTATTAATCACCAACAGGCACATGCCCAATTATAGGTGAAGTCAATTGAAGATAAAAATGCATAATCACCAACAGCCTACTCCTAAAACGCGCAAAAAACATTTCTAACACAACAAACACTAATCAATCTGGTCACTGACCTATGAAAGATGTTTGTAGAGTCGTAAAAGAGGCGATACACTTTTTAAGTCGTCCAATGGGATCCGTCAAAATATCGCAGGTTGGTGAGAAAGCTAAAAAGTTATTAACCCGCGCCCCACCGGGAGTCCAGCGCCACCTTCGCTCCACCGGGGGCCATCGATGGCCCCCTCTAACTCCGAAAATATGGGCGTTAGCGCAAATCTGCAAAGTGCAATAGAAAGCTCGCGTGAATTCAGTAAGAAATTACTTCGCATGTTTTAGTGCTCAGGTCAATGGTTTGACCTCCAGAGTTCAAATTAGGTCAAGATTGGCTATTTTCACTAAAATGTGCAATGCTTAAGAAAACTGGGCATAACTCTCATGCCATTAGAGCTATTGAAGTCTGGTAAAGTACATTTAATAGGAAATTGTCAGTCCTTTTTCCGCTATGTGGAACGTAAAGACCTCCCGCTATTGGTTTGACCTCCAGAGGTCATCTCGTGACCTAAGATGACCTGAGGTCACGAAAGTTTAGAAAGTGACCTTGCCGTATATCAAATGAAAGCCAGTGACAAGACAAACACGATGGTGTTTGGTTCAGCGCTCTAGCTTAATTAGGTCAAAAGTTATTGTCAAAATATTGCTTTTGACCCCTGGTGACCTTGGATGACCTTGGAGAGGTCAAAGGGGCAAATATGGCCCCTGGAATCCGTGAAAGGGTGTCCAAGAACGCTTTTCTGATCAAGCTGAGCATTTTCAATCGCTTTTGTGACTTATATCATAAGACAGCTTTTCCCCCATGCTTTTTCAATGGGAGAGGTCACCTCGTGACCTGACCTCAGGGCACGAAATCAAAAATCCCGGATATACACCTTGTAGACCCTGGAGGGGCCATAAAGTGTAGGAAGTTTCAAATTGATCGAATTCGAAATGTAGCTCTTACAGAGCTCTAAAGTTGAAGTGAGGTGACCTTAGTTGACCTCGTCTGGTGACCTGACCTTGGGCGACCCGGGGTAAAAAATTTCAGGGATGGTGGGAAAATGATGCAGTAAGAGGTAGAGCCCTCAACCGCGGTGCTGCGCCTCTTCGTTTTTCTGCTATCCCGGAAAAACCTTAGGGGGGCCATCGATGCCCCCCCGGTGGGGCGAGGGTTAACAACGCGAGGAGCCCGCACAAACACACATGATTGTATTGTGTTTACTCGACCAAAAGGCACATTTAAGGAAGTTGCACTAGCATTCCTGGTAGTTCTAGATTGTACATAAAGCGAGAAACATTCCAAAAGATGAGATGATGCGATGAGACCTCTAAAAACCTTGCTTGTGAATAAGATGTCATGTGTACACGCCTTGCCAATAAAGTACGAACATCATAAAACTTCGTCAATTCCTCGTAACCTAATGATGGACAGGCTGGGTCAACATGGTTCGCAAGCCACATCAAAAACTTGTGTTGGATTCTTTCTATACGATCCAGATGACATTTTGCGGCTCCAGCCCAAACCACTGAACAATACTCTAAAAGTAGTCTACTCTAGAACTCTCTAGAACTCTACTCTAGTTTCTTCGTAAGTCAGAATTTTGTGTATATTGGACAGTCCGCACAGTCCCGATGGATATTTTGGGACCAGGGGTGGATTCAGGGGGGGGGGGGTAGAGGCTGCGTACTGAGGCGTCTCCGGATTGCCTCCATCTGCTCCACTATGGCATGTGTAATGGGAATACCGGCGCCCCGTAGTAAAATGCTGCTGTCCAAGAATACAGGCAACCACTATAGGTGGTCCCAGTGATGTACCGCTAGCGCCCCTACACCTCACTTTTGACATCCCGCTCTGTACCACCGGTGCCCCTCAAGATGCATTATTGCTCCCTTGGTTTGACTCCATTAGCGCTCCCACTTCTCACTGTGCCCCCCCCCCACTCACACACATTTTGGCAACCAGTCCTGTATCTATGGCGCCTCACCTCCACGGTGCCTTCATTTCGCTCCGTCAGCACTCTCATGCTTCACTAGGGTGTGCCCACGTTCTGAAAATCCACTCGATACCACAGCCGCCTCCACTGCATCATTGGCGTCTCGTCTTTGCTCCACCAGCACTTCTACCGTGTGACAATCCGCATGTGGAACCCTGGGGACGATGCCTGTGGAACCCTGGGTGATGTCGGCCATCCCGTGCATGTGAGGGATGCCTGGGTGACCCTGGGTGATGTCGGCAATCCCGTGTCTCTGAGGGGTGCCTGTGGAACCCTGGGTGATGTGTCGGCCATCCCGTGTCTGTGAGAGATTTTGGGACCCTGTGATGCGGCCATCCCGTGTCTGTGAGGGATGCCTGGGAACCCTGGGTGATGTCGTCAATTCGTGTGAGGGATGCCGGGAACCCTGGTGATGTCGGTCATCCTGTGTCTGTGAGAGGTGCCTGGGTAACCCTGGGTGATGTCGAATCCGTTCTAGAGACCTGGAACTTGGGTTTGGAATTTCGTGTCTGTGAGGGATGCCTGGGTAACCTGGTATGTCGCATCCCGTGTCTGTGAGGGATGCCTGGGACCTGGCTGGGTGACGTCGGCCATCCCGTGTCTGAGGGATGCCTGGGGAGCCCTGGCTGGGTGACGTCGGCCATCCCGTGTCTGAGGGATGCCTGGGGAGCCCTGGCTGGGTGACGTCGGCCATCCCGTGTCTGAGGGATGCCTGGGGAGCCCTGGCTGGGTACGTGGCCATCCCATGTCTGAGGATGCCTGGGGAGCCCTGGCTGGGTGACGTCGGCCATCCCCTGTCTGAGGGATGCCTGGGGAGCCCTGGCTGGGTGACGTCGGCCATCCCCTGTCTGTGAGAGGTGCCTGGGGAGCCCTGGCTGGGTGACGTCGGCCATCCCCTGTCTGTGAGAGGTGCCTGGGGAGCCCTGGCTGGGTGACGTCGGCCATCCCCTGTCTGAGGGATGCCTGGGGAGCCCTGGCTGGGTGACGTCGGCCATCCCCTGTCTGTGAGAGGTGCCTGGGGAGCCCTGGCTGGGTGACGTCGGCCATCCCCTGTCTGTGAGAGGTGCCTGGGGAGCCCTGGCTGGGTGACGTCGGCCATCCCCTGTCTGAGGGATGCCTGGGGAGCCCTGGCTGGGTGACGTCGGCCATCGACAGCTGCGGTTCCGGATGTGAGCGCAGACCGGAGCAATAGTGCTGCATTAGCTGGCAGCGAAGGCCGCTCTCATGTAGCGCCGACTGAGGTAACTGGCCCGGACGTCGGCGGGTCCCGCTGCTGTCTCTGATATCATCGTCGTCAGGAAGTGCGTCGGCCGCCGACGGGCATTGTTCCTAGCGTCACCGCGCGATGACGCTGGGAACCAGCACTAGGCCTGGCCGCCAGCAATGGCGACCGGAAACGGGCCAGATCCGGCGGGCGGATCGAACTGATCAGCAGTATCGCCAACGACTTAATGGTTACAGCAATGGCCAGACAGTCGAACAAATAAGGCAGTCAGCAGACGGCTAATGCCAGGTTGTATGGTGGCATGGCTTGCCAACACGGTGTGTTGTGGGCTACCTGGCGGCGGGGCTGGAACGCGAGTGGTGACGTGCGGGGACTGGAGGGAACGGCCATGTCGGAGCTGAAATGCACTCCGATTTCTGTGGGACATTCTCAGCTAATTTTGGAAGTATCTACTGTTTACTCATAGTCCGTGGGTGAAAGGGATGAGTTTGGACCCTATAAAATGTTTGCTCTTGATTCCTGTTCAGTGATGTTCATAACGCAGTGGTTTTCCATGTCCTTGGAATGCAGCAGTGTTGTAAGGAGCGGAACGGGTGTGTCGCGCACTATGGGCTGAGCCGGACAGAGCACACTTTTTTAAGATGGCTCAACCCACATTGTGGTGGGTCATCATGATCACTTCCCTACGCAGTTGGGTATCCCACTTTTAACAAAAGCTTAGGTGGGCAGCTGGGGACTTCTGAATTCCGCTCTTTAGTCCATCAGCTTTATCCCACACAAATTTCAGAAGCTTCGACCTGTGAACTCTCCTCGCCTCGGGCGTGTAAAGTTCGAGGTCAAACGTGGTGTTAGTGATATTGGCGCACTGCAGTCTCTCCAGCCAAATGTCAGTATAGCTGTGGTTTTTGGCGGACTTAAAGCACATTTTTTGGTCCTCAGACTCACCACGGCGCATCCTGTTCCCTTCAGACTCAGCAGAAGTCATCCCCGAACCTGTAAAATTCCAGATAGTTTATTTATGCTACCACACTGTCCCAATCATTCCCACTGCATCCAGAATTTCCGGTGACCAGCCTATGTTTCTATTCAGCGATTGAAGTTTTGGTGCTAGCTTTTGCGATGGAATATGTTCTGTCTCATTTCCTTACAAAATGTTCATTCGAGGTTCGAAATGGCGTAACAATTTCGGTTTTATTAGCTTCAATGCTCAGTTACTGTCATGCGCAGTCTTTTCTCGGAGGAATGTTTCATATGGAGCAAAGTCTCTCAGCGGCTGGAAGGCAAGCCGTACCTACATGTTCTCAGAAAACAATAGTATTTCGTAATGCGGAGCCGAGGAGCATGATTGTAAGTTCATAGATGTTTACTGGCTGGCCTTCTCGAATCCTGGTTGCAAAATGGAGCTAATGCACTGAACATTATATATTCGAGTACAGTCCTTTATCAGAATCATCATAATGCAATTTTAAAATAGCAAATTCCTAGTCATAATGTTTCAAAACCTGGAATTTATTGTTGAGCCAATATCGAATTCGAGGTCTTGCTACATTATGGCTAAGAATTTGTGATGTTACCTATTGTGTAATGAGGACTCTGATGCTGGGCTGTGCCCGAATGTATAATATCAGTAGTATTCTATTTTATTAGGCCGACTCCCAAAAAGCACACTTGCCCAATTACAGAGAGTATTGCCGTGGGTATTCAAGGATCATCGTCACCGAGTGAGATCGGACATGGAAGGCGGTTTCCTGCCGTGGGAATTTAACCCACGTTAACCCGCGCCACGGTGGGCCTCTGAGCCACCTTCTACCTAGGGGGAGGGGGGCATTTGAACACCCCCTCGATATTACACCTATGCGGGATAGCAAAAAAATGTGAACGCTGGTGGATAGCTCGTACAAATTCATGAAGAAACTATATCAGACACTTTTTGGCTCAGGTCAATATTGAGGTCATGACAGGTCAAAGAAAGTGGGATTTTGAGTAGGGTTTTTTTTACTCTAGCGTCTGACAGAGTTGTGCTAGAATCATTTTTAGGCACCATTCGCTTCCTCTCGTCACGGCGAATCGAATGATGTATGATATGACTATACTATGTCAAAACACAAAAATGACCCGACCTCAGGTCAGGTTACGGTCACTTTTTAACCTAGCATAGTCAATATAAAACGACCCCTGGGTTGGCCCGCCGCCCCGGCGGACGCCAAGTCAATATGCATATCAATCGACTCGCAATAGCAATCTTAACGCAATGACATTAAAATAAAAGCTATGTCATGCAAATTTATTGAAAGTTAAGTTTTGCAAAGGTAAATCTTAAAACTTTTTCAATAGCCCCAGATGACCTCTCAGAGGTCACAGGTCAAAAATTGCAACATGAACCTGGAAAGGGACCCAGGATACTACGGTTTGGAGAATATGAAGATATTCTCAGCTGTATCTACACAAATACAACACAATTTCTGTTTTTCCTTTGTATTCCCAATGCAGAGGTCATAGTCCGTACTTGACCTTAGGTCATCTATATGAATATCCCGGAAATATGTTCTAGCACTTGGTGGGCCTATTATTTGGTGTAAGTCTTAATCCGATTGTTTCACCCATTTCTTACTTATGCCACCTTAAACATTTTTTTGAGGTGAGGTCACTTGACCTGCACTGATGACCTGACCTGAGATGACCCGACCTTAAAAATTTGAGGGAAGTTGCGGAATTGATCAAGGATAAGGTGTGTCAAGTACGGTGCGCTTTGCGTCGCCGTTTTTTCATGCCTCCGGAAAAACCCGAGGGGGGTGTTCAAACACCCCCCCACCGGGGCGAGGGTTAATCCTTGCTGTCCGATCTGAAAACGAGCAATGAGGCCACTAGGCCACCTGGCCGCGATTTGCATCCAGGTTATCCAGCTGTTAGCTCCATTTTTCATCAAGGACTCAAGGAGGCAGCTATTAAATATCTTGTCAAAATAATGTTATCCCTCGCTTGCAGGAAATTAGTTCTATTCTTAGTCATGAATCAACGTATTTGGTATCATCATAAGCTTACCTACCTATAGCAGCTGATGATCTATGTCAATGCGCAGAGCTGTTCTCATCACTAATTTTGCAAAGGCCCCTGCAGGGGCCTTATTTCTCACCTAGCACAATCGTTGTACTTGCAACGCCATGAGCACATTTTTGGGCCCGGCTGTGGCCAGCTGAGACGACTGCCTTTCCCGCGTCAGTATCAGTTATGTGCTTATATCACGGAACACTGAAAGGGGAGACCAAGGCACTTAAGTTGCATACGCAGCCAGGTTTTTACCTTGCTTGCCTTGACGAATGTATATTTTCAAGCGATATCCAGTTCTAATCCAGTATTAAAGATATCTACTATTGGTGCGAACATTTGCGAATACATTTTCCAAACGTAATAATAGATAGTCTATGGTTATTGCTTTCTACTTTAGTCTTGTGGGAAAAACATCCCGCTCGCGAAAGGGAATTGTCACACCAGCCACGACCGCGGCCAGTATCTCCGACGCCAACAGACGCCGAAATTACCGGTCACCTGTCGGGCCACTTCGACACCAACAGACGCCGGAATTCTCAGCCGTGACTCAGGCCATTATCTCCGACACCAACAGACGCCGGAATTCCCAGCCGTGACCCAGGCCATTATCTTCGACACCAACAGACGCCGGAATCCCCAGCCGTGACCCGGGCCATTATCTTCGACACCAACAGACGCCGGAATCCCCAGTCACTCCTCGGGCCACTCCGACACCAACAGACGCCGGAATCCCCAGTCACTCCTCGGGCCACTCCGACACCAACAGACGCCGGAATCCCCAGCCGTCACCCAGGCCATTATCTCCGACACCAACAGACGCCGGAATGCCCAGCGTGACCCAGGCCATTATCTCCGACACCAACTGACGCCGGAATCCCCAGCCGTGACCCGGGCCGGGCTCGGTGGCATCTGTGTGGTGGCGGCCGTCCTTCAGATAGCTCACGACCTTCAACTCCTGTGGACAGCTGTCCGGCCCATCAGCGGGCGCCGCGGGCCGGGTGTCCCGACCGACCGTCAGCTCTGAAACCATGGGCAAAAAACGCATCTTAACGCTGTGGTCATGATTCGACTGAATTGCTTTGAAGTGGTTTGGCTGTATTTTACAGTTGAGGGCACTTCAATAGCCTCCATCGGTAACGATTATCGAGCCCTTATCTATGACAACGTTTCTCCCACTTCCAATAATCTATTATCAAACATCGAAGGCAAAATTATTGTCGTTGCTACTTTGGTCCATCAATAACGATAGTTTTTTTTAAACCCAATCAAGGAGAGTTAAGATTCAAATATTTATCCTGCCTTGAAAAGACGTATTAGACGACAATCAGACAGTTTTAAACGAGTGCTTAAGGTGGAAGCGTTCTGTACATACGTTCTTCCGTTAGCCTTAATCAGTCTTCGCGAGATTTAATATAATTTTTATCGTTTTTGTTTGAGGTTTGACATCAAGAGAAGAGCCAATTGTGACAAAAACTTATTGGAATAGTGTGCAATATCTTTGCTGTTTAAAGTTTTGCTAGCTTTTTCAACTGTTCCGGAATCTTGATATGAACAATCGTAGGAATCGATGTTTTTTTCATACGCCTGTTGTATGTCCTCAACGACGGAATAAGTCACCTGATCTCCTTTCTTGTTCTGAAAGTGTTTATAGTACCCGATTACGAGCTCCTTTTGTGTGTGGGCATTTGATTGAGGTTATTGTCCGAAGAAACCATCGTAATCTTAATCTGGTGCGCAGTTTCACATACTTTTCATATTTTCCTATTTGTTTCTGTTTTTCGAAAATTTCCCTTTAAAGCTTCGTTACAACGCAATGCATCTATGCTCAGTGCTGGTGATTTGTGCGCACTCAACTATACCTACTGCTCAATGACTTCAAGTTCAATGCTTGTACCATGTGTTTGGAAAATTTGGCGGCTGGTGGCCCCCTAACCTTCTTCGACTTCCAAATATATATTATATATGAACTAAATGGGCCCAAGGTAATAAATGTGACTACAGGCGTAGTCGCTTTGTGCCCCCGCGGCCGCTGCGCGCTGCATTCGCTGAGGCGCCACGTTTTTGCATGGTGCGCTGCCGTTCGGGAGATGACCTGAGCCGGATTGTGCCCGTGGTCAGTGGCGCAGACCGCCGCCAACCAGGCCGTCCGAGCATACCCCCACCAGCACCGGCCGGTCCAACCATGTGAAAGTGTGGGTAGAGTTGGGCGAGGAGAGCTTTTTAGTGGAATAGGTTAAAGCGCACTGCATGCGGAGAAAAGTGAATAAAACGCGCCATGATTTTCATTTTTTATAAACTGGCTTTGCTCCTATTCACATTTTGTTGAGGTTAAAATTTACACCTTTGACAATTTTTGATGAGTTGCTGGATTCCCGGTAGAATTCCTCGTGGATTCCCCGCTCCATCTTAGTTTCTGCGGAAATCGAAGCCTTGTTGACACTTCGTGTGGATTTCCTTTAATCGGATGAGTCTGAAGTACAGCAAAGCTTTACAGATTTTGCGAAGCTGGTTACCCCGTCCTTTCCATAAAATAAAGGCATTAACCTTCGCCCGGGTGGGGGGTCTTTTTAGACCCCCTCGGGTTTTTCCGAAGGACCAAAAACGGCGGCGCGCAGCCCGCCAAACTTGGTCTGGCTTTTCCTTCATCTTTTTACATCTTACCTGAAAATTTTAGCTCAAGGTCATATCAGGTCAGGTCACCAGGCCAGGTGAAGTGATCTCACCTAAAAAATGCTTAGGATCGCATAACTAAAAGAAGGGTTAATGGATCAATTTGAAACTCATACCACATATTGGGCTCACCAGGAGCTACAACATATGTTCCGGGATTTTTTTATATTGGTGACCTAAGGTCATGTGCAGAGCATGACCATTGTAAATACATGGGGAAAATCACGAAATCAACTTCAAACTTCGGTTACGACCTGTTCTTAGTCCATTTCTGAAGTAAATGCCAAAAATTTTGACTTTTGACCTTTTAAAGGTCACCTTAGGTCAAAAAAGCGTTTTTTTGGTGTTTTACTCTATAAATTTTAAATAAACTAAGATAGAACTTTTATTTTGTCACCAAAGTGTTTGTATAGTCACTGCAAGTCAAATAATATACATCATGACTATATCAGGTCAAGTTGGGTCAGACCGTTGACCTGGTTCTGGTCAAATTCTTAGTTTTGACCTGGCATAACAATATTATATATCATTCGATTTGTATTGACGAGAGGATTGCAGTGGTGTATAAACTATGGCTGTATCTTGTTTGGTTTGGAAGCTATTAGCGAAAAAGTAAACGCCCTTATGCATGGGTGGCAATGGACATTCCCAAGAATATGCCCAATATTCAGTGACCTGTAGCTCCCTAGGCTTTGATCTGACACGAAAATGAATGCCACTGTAATGAAAGAGCATCTCAAAAGCTTTCGAATGGTGCTAAAAAATGCTTCTAGCTATCATAGTTTCTGAGATATATGAGGTTTTCTTAGTACAACTCATATTAGCGATTTTGACCTATTTTGACCTCTGGTGGCCTTGATATTGACCTGACAAGAAAAATGTCCGAAGTATTTTCGATATCATTTTTGAAGAGCCTTTGATTGCCGTTTTGAGTTTTTTTCTAGCTCTCTTAGTTTTTGAGATCGTGGGGGTCTTTTTAGCCCCCCCCAGCAGGGCGAAGGTGGCTCGCACCCGCCACCGGGGCAAGGGTTAACTAAAGGCTCTTGTCACACAGCTCCATGGCTTGTGTTGCAATGTCACATGAAGCAGTGGGCATTACTCGCCACTCGTAAGCACGCATCAGCGCTTCAATACCGCCCGTTTATGACGGGTCCCCGGTCTCGGTCTTCAACTACCCGTCTAATCAAAACCCACCGTGTTTGGAGTGTCCTTATGCAACGGCCAGGCTTTATCTTAGGCTTTTCTGACCATCTGAAAGATCTGCTGAGCATGTCGTTTATACCTCGTTATGTTGGGGTATACATGACATATATTACATATGTAAAAACCACGTATGTCGTTTATACGTTATGTTAATTGTTTTACTGTATGACTTTGTCCATGATTGGGGTCACCCGTCGACAATATGTATGATAAACTGAAACTGCAACATCACTGCTTGCAGAATATCCGATCAGGGCTATTTCTTTGGTAGGATCTTTGATGACATCCATGGTAGCAACATGTGAATCGATGAGTGGTACACAAACAAATCAGGCCAGTCGCTCACCTCCAGCGCCATAAATGCCGTATCCAGTGAGAGGCCCCAGAATGGGCCATCGGTCCGATCCAACGTGTCCTGCCAGCCTGCCGCTGGCTCAGAATATTCGGGAAATATAGCTTTCCGGACTCATCTCAATGTCATTTCACGACTTCACAAAGTTACCCATCCAGACTCCAGCATCGATGTTGAGCAAGCCAGAGAAGCCATTTCTGTAGACAGTATATTGTATTGATCGCCAAGAGGTATTTATGAATCAAACCCAATTACAGGTGAAGTGGGGATCTCGCCAATAGTCACAGTTACCAATGAGATCGCCCGAATGTCGTATGCATGGAGTTAATAAGCTGGGACATCGCTATTTAGATATTTGTTGAAGACACCAGCTAAATGTATGATATATTCGTACCTTTCGAGGGTCTTGTGGCTATCTTGGTCAGCGAATGATTATCAGCAAGTTATATCAGCTTAAATGATACCGTTGAAAAACAAAACAGCATATCTCAATCGTGCGGGTAATTTTTGAGGACCTTGCGTGAGAACAGCCTAAATTAATCGCAGTATATGTGATGTTTAGTTGAGAAATTACACATAATATTAACTACATGAAGTCTTTAGTTGGGAATATCGCAAGTGATTATTTCTAAAAGGAGAATAAAAACCATAGAACCCCAAAAGCACTTCATCGTTGCACAATCATACATAACCGTCATTTAGTTCGAGGAAACATGCAAGGTTGATACAAACATGGTCACAGGCATGGGTGGAGATCCCGAGGGGGGTTGGAGAACAGGACGCCCACCTCTGGATTTTTAGTCTCCCATAGACTTTGTATAGGGCTTGTATTGCCGTGCCAGCGTTAACCCATCCAGGCGCTCTACATTGGCAACTTTAGCCACTAGCTGGCACCCTTAGAACTTTTGCAGTTTTCAAAATATTTCACATATGGGCTAACAGGGTTCAAGGTGACACAATGTGACTACAAGCGTATCCGGTTTCAAAAGTTGCGGCGTTTGATGCACCGTAAGCTAGAGGCTGTGGTGTCGCTTGCTCTTATCTTGTGCTGGACTGTGGAAATGTTAGCTCCAAGGGTGGGAACCTGTACCTCTTTGGGAGCGGCAGTGGGAAATTTCGGAACAGTTTTAGAATATCCTTAGATAGCTGTGTTTTTCATTTTAAACACCCTAGATTGGTTTATGTTACAGTTTAAAATATGATGCAGTTTAGTGTTGGGAAGGCTAAATATAGTTTATATTATACGCTCTCTATTGATATGCTTGTTATTGGCATTGCTTCAAATTTGGGCACTCCTCATTTTCAGAAAATATCACGCTCCCTGTTGGCCCTTATTCGGGATTCGGCGGTACCGAATGAGAGCGCGGCGCGGAGGGCAGAGGCATTGCACCGGGCAGCTGGGTCCAGCTCCGGTAGTGAATGCGGCTATCTTGAGCTTCACAAGATCCGTGTCAACACAGTGGACCGCCAGGGGCCTCTGCGCCGCCGCAGAACATGACGGGAAGCGAGAGCGGGATAACTGAATTAGGCACCACCGCGCCGCAGGCTGGGGAGGCCGCGCGCACCAGAGACCCGGCCTCCCCAGCAAATGCGTCGTTCCCGACGGCGATGACGCGCAAAAGCATTCTACCAATCCGACGGGCGTGGCGCTCCATCCCAGCCAAGGCTTTGTCAACCACAGCATAGGAGCTAATCTAGCCGATTCTGAACCTTGAGTAGGGGTCCTTGAGCAGATTCCGGACCTTTTCCGTCAACAAATCAAGTAATAACTGAATCATATTTGACCCTACCAACGGTGACAACTCCCCCCCCATTGGAAAAAAGTTCCTGTGCCTGTGTCAGATTGTCCGGGACTGCTCAGGGCGTGACAGATTGTTCGGTACTGCACGGAGGCGTCAGATTGCCGTAGGGCAGCCTGTCTGTCTTCACATAAGGAATATTGACTCCTGGGGCATTCCAGGACAGATCGACCAAGGCTTGACACCACCATGTCTAGAAAAAATCTGAAACTTTGTCTCCGGGGTAGTTTTGGGCCAGAAACACGCCTGTGAGAATCTCAGCCCCCTCCGACCAACGGTGACCGAGTTATAGCCCGAGGCACTTTCGGGAGGTCACGTTGTAGACTCATCTTTGATGCTTCATAACTCAACAACGCATCACCTGATAAACAAGTTTTGTATATCATTGAACTCGTCTTGAATTATAGTTTATTTTGAAAAAAGAAAATGTTAAAATTTGAAAAATTTTGACTTTTAATTTGTTTGACCTTTTCCTTTTTGACCTAGCTTGACCTTTTCCCAGTTGAAATTGCCCTTTTAGACACCTCAAAAATGTTTCTTCATAAAATATTTTTCGATAGCAAAAATAAAAAAATGCGTTCTTGCTATAAGTTACGAATATTTAGCACCTAAGGTAGGTATGTACACGGTTTTTGACCATTGCGGTAGTACAGCCTTATGTTTAACGCCGCAAATATAGCGATTGCTTTTGTAATCGGTTGCTGGAAATCATACTCCATTGTCTTTACGAAATTTTAATCGTACAAGTATCCGAATTTATGACAATTAACACGCGCCCACCCGAGGGGGTGGGCAACCGGCCTCCTCAGGTTTCCACAGGTAGTAAAAAAAACACCTTCGCGCAGCGCCACCGTACTTCATGTACCTCTAACTCGAAATTTTTGCAGCTTCTGGCAAAATTTTAGGTCTGGGTCATACCAGGTCAGACCGCCAACCCAGGTCAAGAGACCTAACCTCAAACTTTGGGAGGTGCATAAATCATATCAAATTTAGCCTATCGTGGTTAGAATCGCATTACATAGTAAGATCGCCTAGCAAGATAATTTTTCGTAGCAGGATTTCTATATCGATAATCGGGAGCAGGGCAAAGGTCATCTTTCCATTATAAATGCATGGGGCGATTGGTAAATTTTGATAGCTTGCGAGAATTGAGAATTGTCGAGAATTGCGATGGAGGTTGTATTTTTACATTGTCGTGTCTGACTTGCCACTGCAGTTTGATTAATATTCTTTTTACCATACAGACCTAAGCCTGGCTCTAGGTCAAAGCAGGTTAATTTTGACATTTGACTAGGCAATATTATAAGATACATAATCCGTTTGGGCTCAACAAGAGTGTTCCAATGGTGCTGAACTTTTCTTTCTACGGCTCTTCTCTGTCACCTATTATGCCACAAAATTTAGGTTTCCACTTAGTTCCCGTAAGAAATACGGTGACCTTGAGCAGCCTCAAAGGCTTGCTATAAGTTACGAATATTTAGCACCTAAGGTAGGTATGTACACGGTTTTTGACCATTGCGGTAGTACAGCCTTATGTTTAACGCCGCAAATATAGCGATTGCTTTTGTAATCGGTTGCTGGAAATCATACTCCATTGTCTTTACGAAATTTTAATCGTACAAGTATCCGAATTTATGACAATTAACACGCGCCCACCCGAGGGGTGGGCAACCGGCCTCCTCAGGTTTCCACAGGTAGTAAAAAAACACCTTCGCGCAGCGCCACCGTACTTCATGTACCTCTAACTCGAAATTTTTGCAGCTTCTGGCAAAATTTTAGGTCTGGGTCATACCAGGTCAGACCGCCAACCCAGGTCAAGAGACCTAACCTCAAACTTTGGGAGGTGCATAAATCATATCAAATTTAGCCTATCGTGGTTAGAATCGCATTACATAGTAAGATCGCCTAGCAAGATAATTTTTCGTAGCAGGATTTCTATATCGATAATCGGGAGCAGGGCAAAGGTCATCTTTCCATTATAAATGCATGGGGCGATTGGTAAATTTTGATAGCTTGCGAGAATTGAGAATTGTCGAGAATTGCGATGGAGGTTGTATTTTTACATTGTCGTGTCTGACTTGCCACTGCAGTTTGATTAATATTCTTTTTACCATACAGACCTAAGCCTGGCTCTAGGTCAAAGCAGGTTAATTTTGACATTTGACTAGGCAATATTATAAGATACATAATCCGTTTGGGCTCAACAAGAGTGTTCCAATGGTGCTGAACTTTTCTTTCTACGGCTCTTCTCTGTCACCTATTTTGCCACAAAATTTAGGTTTCCACTTAGTTCCCGTAAGAAATACGGTGACCTTGAGCAGCCTCAAAGGCTACACGACCAAACGATTGTATGTAACATATTCGGTAATGATTAAAACTAGCTATTTATCGGCATCACTCCCAGTGCACTGTGTCATTATTTATCTGGGATTCTCGGATCCGTGTCAGCTATGAAATGATCACCTTGTAAAAATATCATGAGGCAACCTGTTCAAGCGACCAAGTCGAATGCGTTACAATTTCAGGACATTTTGTCGAATATATGAGCAGATTCAAATTACTTTTTGGGAATGAAAGCCTTTCAGACACGTTTGTTTACATTGCATGAATCCTCTCAAACATATGCTGTGCTGCACTGGATCAGTTTGCATCGATACTATTTTCCATCTCCGGGAACGATGTAATTGTGTGAGTTAGTGGTGCTCATAGGATAAGTTATACTTGTTTCAATTATTGATAAGGTCGCGACATCTTTGTAAATTTTCGTTTAAGGCTGAAAGGTTCATTATTAATAAGTTCATTTGCCCTCGTCTCCCTCGAAAAAAGGAATCCCTTTTTATCACTTTTAATGGCTGCAGTTTTTCTGTTTATAAATATTGCCCAAGTTGTTGCCAGTTCAGTTTTTTTTATACATTTTGTACAAGTTGTTCTCAGTTCGATTGTTGGAGTCGGGGTCTCACTAAAGTCATTAATGGACTTGTCACGGAGACCCCGACCCCACCATCCGAACGAGCAACTCCCACAATGAAGGGTTGATTTTAGAAGCCAACGTTTAACGTCCCACACAGCACAGGGACGGCCGCCCCGCTCAGGTCACCCTCTCACCAGTCAGTTGCCAGCCGACCTGTACGTCGGATAAGCTATTGAGCATTGAGCGCCGGAGCGTCTCAGCGGAACCGATCCCAAGCCTGGACATGCACTGCCACTGCATGCTTCTGAGCCGCGGGCCGGAGCCCAACGCTCTACCAACTGAGCTACCGGGGCGGCAAGGAGGCGGTTTTAGGAGTAGGTGTCTCACTAGAGTCATCAAGGGACTTTTACGGAGACCCTGACCCCACCACCCAAACGAGCAACTCCCACGATAAAGTGTTAATCAAGGAAACAAAGTTAAAAAGTCCCACAAGGCATAACGACGACCGTCTACCTCAGGTCACCCCCTCACCACTGAGTTGCCTGCTGGCCTTCAGCATTTACGGTACCTACCACCTCCCAGTTGACCTAAATTATTTTTCCAGAAGTTGCAAAATGTTGTGTTAGAGGTAGATGGAGTACGGTGGCGCTGCGCGAAGGTATTTTTTACTACCTGTAGAGACCTGAGGAGGCCGGTTGCCCACCCCCTCGGGTGGGCGCGTGTTAATTGTCATAAATTTGGATACTTGTACGATTAAAATTTCGTAAAGACAATGGAGTATGATTTCCAGCGACTGATTACAAAAGCAATCGCTATATTTGCGGCGTTAAACATAAGGCTGTACTACCGCAATGGTCAAAAACCGTGTACATACCTACCTTAGGTGCTAAATATTCGGAACTTATAGCAAGAACGCATTTTTTTATTTTTGCTATCGAAAGATATTTTATGAAGAAACATTTTTGAGGTGTCTAAAAGGGCAATTTCAACTGGGAAAAGGTCAAGCTAGGTCAAAAAGGAAAAGGTCAAACAAATTAAAAGTCAAAAATTTTCAAATTTTAACATTTTCTTTTTCAAAATAAACTATAATTCAAGACGAGTTCAATGCTATACAAAACTTGTTAATCAGGTGATGCGTTGTTGAGTTATGAAGCATCAAACATGAGTCTACAACGTGACCTCCCGAAAATGCCTCGGGCTATAACTCGGTCACCGTTGGTCGGAGGGGGCTAAGATTCTCACAGGCGTGTTTCTGGCCCGAAACTACCCCGGAGACAAAGTTTCAGATTTTTCTAGACATGGTGGTGTCAAATTGAAATATTTTTGGTCGTTTTGTCCTGGAATGCCCCTCCTGCCAGAGGGCTCCTCAGGAGCGCTGGCCGGGCACCAGGTGGCCAACAATTCACACCGAGGAAGACGCAGATCCGGTGCTCCGACTACCGCAGGTGTGGGAGGGCGTGGAGCTCTGATTGCCACAATTGGATCAATTTCAGCCAGGTTCAGCTATCGTGGGGCACTTCTGACCCAAGGGCACATGTACGTAGGTGGATTCATGGGGTATGCACCCGCAATACCCTCGCGCCCCCTGGATGTTCGATGTTTCTCCCCTGAAATTCCACCTCCCACTCCCCCTCCTCCAGGATGGGAATATCGGCTCCCCGTGATTGGATTTGGCGACCCTCTGATAGGTTTTGCTATCCGAAAGTGGTGCTCGAAGATCCGGAGGGTGCCTCCCCCTCAGATTGGGAATCTTGGATCCGTCTATGCGCACTTCCCAACGGAGTTACAAAGCCTGTCAGCCGGAGGGTATTTTGGCCTTAGATCACATGGACGTGAAAAAGACAGGATTCGTCGGCCGAGGGCACTTGCGGAGGGCACATGCACAGCGAATGTACCAAACTTGTGTCCCCGGACTCAGGTGGCATAGTGGCGGCGTTCTAACTTAGGCTTCACCGCCTCCGAGAAATCACAGATCGCTCACTTCTCTTTTCCTTCGCATTTCAGATATACTATATTGGCAATAGCTGTTACGTTAAAACCAGTAGTCAACCCTTGATGTCCGCGCTGTCCCCCACAGTCACAAACGGGGGGAGGAGGGGGGGCTCTGCACTGGATCCGGTCAAGTTCAGTACCAGACGGCCGGGCGGAGGGCGCGTCAACAGAGTGGGTGAGACTATCGCAGACGATGGAGGCCGCCGCGGCGTCTGGCAGGCTGGCCGTCAACAGCTGGTGACAGTCCGGCCACAACAGGCGCACCGACCCAGCACCATCCCCCTGCCGTCTGTCCAACCTCGCCCAGCCGCCATCAGAGGCTGTCTGCTGCCGGCAAACAGGCACATTGAGGTCATGCAGACGGTGCCGAGACAAACAGGGCTGGGGCTGTTTTAATGACAATTACCAAAACAAAGGGAATGGGGCATAGAGGCGCAATTTCGAAGTGAACCAGTTTTAGACGCATTTGTGTTGTTGAAAATTAATTATTTGGGCCTTTTTGCTGATAAAAGGCTAAAAGACCCAATTGTACTTTATAAGTTCCCTTTCCTGGAGGGAAAAGTCTCCATATTTGCGTATCGTCATAATGTGGCTATGTTTTGTGCCAGTTTGAATCTCTTCTGCGCCAGAAATAAATGCAAATGAAGCGTTTTGACCAAAGGAGGCTATTTTTAGGACCGACAGTAAAGCTTGTCAATTTTCGATTTTTATGTTAAAACTTATTTCGCATTTCAAACTAGTCGTTGAAGCAAGTTATGCGTATGTAGAGTCGCCAGGGCCAGGCGACTTACCCCGAATTGTTTTTGCTCATGGTGAATCTGTTTAGATGTTTAGATGGGAAGAATGTTTAGGATTTCGTCATCGAAATGGGCCAAATATAGAATATCAACCAATCATTACGGATTCCTTAATAGGTATTGTTGCATGATTATTTGGTAGTTGAAGGTATGTATCAGTGGAAAACTCGTTCTCGTAACCCAATTCATTCGAAAGGAATGAAATGGATGTCAAAAGGAATGGAGTATGGCTAGTTACAAACCACAATTAGTTAACCTGTACTTGTTGGCTGCCAGTCGAAAAGAGCAAGCTTTTTATCAGACTAAATAACTGAGCTACCAGCAGTCGTTCGTTCATGTTCAACCTGTTATTTTCGAAGATGAAATGAACCATACAGTGACCTATGTCCCATGCACAATTTCGATCGCGATCGGACCGTGTATCTGGATACAATTACGATCCTGATAGAGCTTTTTGCAATGGAAACCGGGGTGCAGTCCGTTTCTCGTCGGCCCGTATCCAACAAGATCTGGCCGTGGGTATTTGGTAGCGTGATGGCAAATATTCTCTCCGTACCTACAGTGCAGACTGTAATGGAGAATTAAAGCCCTGTTCCAGCTGTCAGCACAGTTTTGTCAGCAGGACCTCTAACCCCTCCTCCAGAAAAGTAACATCAGTGCCATAATCGCCTCTTGTTTGTGCTAAGCAAAGGGAACTTAAAACTTTATACCATTCAAAAATATTAGGCTGCCACTTCGTGCACTTCCTGTTTTTCATCAGCACAAACAGCAGGCCATCAGCCCGTAAAACCTCTAGAACTAGTTCCCGGGGAGAGGCTACAGTCCTGTGACGTAGGCGCAACGCGGCCCGCTGATTGGTGCTGACAAAACTGTGCTGACAGCTGGAACAGGGCTTAAGTGCAGAGGGTAGAGTTTTCCTCGGAAATTTGGGTGAGGGGGTGAAGAGAAACATCATTTGTGCGCCAGAAATGTAGACACAATTCGGATTGACAACTGTTCGATACGTTACAGCCCTATCCTCATCCAGGCTAACGTGTCTTGGAAACTGCGATTGCTGTAACCTGATTCTTAGCTTTCATGGAAACTAAGCCACTGTGCGCACTGCTGCCAAGTGGGAAACAGACCTGGGCGGCGTGCTTACATTCTCTTCTACTCCTCCAATGACGTAAAACGCCAGCTGACTGTGGGAGAAGGGAAATGTATCCTAGTGTTCGAAACCATGCCTTAGCTGGGCACGTAGAGGCTCAGTAGCTGACGTGCTCTAAACCCCCAATCATCATCATCAAGCATGCCTTATGCAAGCTGCAACATATATTTTTGCACATTTACCCTGATAACTATGGTGAAATAAGATATTGTAAGCGTACCTTCGATGCCTTCCTAAAGGCTGAGGGATTACATACGAGTTTTCACTGAATCTGATGTACTTAAAACAAAAAGCTCCGATTCTGCATATTCATGGTGCCGACGTCTTAGACCAACAGCAAAGTAAGTCCTAAACGTGGGACCATCCCTTAAAACGCCCGTGTTAAAACTATCCGAAACAGTTTTGACTGAATAGTTGTAACATTTTGTTAAATGCGGTGAAAAAAACAGGGCAGGTGGTAGCTGTCCTGTTCTGCTACCCCCCCCATTGCACAGCTGGCCACAGAGATTTCGGTTTGTGGAGTCATGAAATGCTCCGCTTCGCTCGGTCCGTGTCCTTAAGGAGTTCTCAGGGATAACGACTGTTTCAGTCGGCCTCTGTTGCGTTCCTCGCGGTACCGTCATTGCGGTTAAAGAGAGATACGCGAAAACAATGTATTGGCTAGATCAAAAGGTCACAAAAAGTTGTTTCAGAAGTCCTATTCTCATTTTTGCGAATTTGGCCTGCAAATGCCTTAAAATTGCTCTCAAATTCAACATTTCTAGACGACTTTACCGGTACACCTCTTATCGATGTAAATGACTTACCCTCGGCTATGGCTACCAAATTCTCTAAAAAACCGGTCCCATTTTTCCTAAGCAGTGACTTTAAAGTTTAAAACTGTTAAATAAAAAGTTATTTTGAAAAAGCTACAGCCAAAAATAATATTAAAACAAAAATATAAGACTTCTAAGAAATCACAATTGACCAATCAGAAACGTACAGCCACCTCATAGGGGGGGTCACGTGACCTTTCTGACGCAAAAGTTTCGTCATCCTGGGGCTGAAGCAGAAAACGACTCAAGACCCGAGTTACGAAACGACTGAAGACTTGAGTAATTATGTTTTTTCCGTTTCTAGGGCAAACTAATTCATTTTATATTTTTAAAGGCTTTGTACAATTAATTCAAATACAAATACAGGATAGCAAACATATTTATTACAAAAAAAGATTACATTTCAACTTTAAATAGTTTTCGAAAAGTAAGTGATGGGTGAAGGCTTCAGCATTTTATGGGGATGAGGTGGCTTAGTGGATAGCACCCTTGTCTTCTAAGCCACCGGTCCCGGGTTCAAGTCCCGGCGGAGCCTCTGCATAAGTCGATCTGATCCCCAAAATCCCTTCCAACAGGGTGAGAGTTGGCTGCGCCGTATGACCCTGGCAGTTGGTGCGTCGTTAAACCCCAAAAATTATTATCAGCATTTTATCGGAACTGTTAACCTATTTCGATAATAGTGGGTGGCCTCCCAAAATTTTTCCGAAGATACAAAAATAAGTGGCAGTTTCGTAATCAGGATTTTTAAAACAGCAAGAAACCACAATAATAATTTTTCGCGTATCTCCCTTTAAAATGAGGTCACCAGGAATGAAAGACGGTCATCAGGGATGAAAGGAAGAAGATGAAAGACGGTAGATGATTCCATATCGACGGCTGGTTCAATTGACGGATCGAAGTTGTAGCGAAGGGGACGGGCACCTGCCCTAGGTCCGCGGAGGCATCCCCCTGTCCACGCGGAGGTCTAGGTCGGACGCCGAAGGCACCCAACATGGACCACTACACGTTTTTGAAATGCCAAAAGTATGCGGGGCAGGCGCGTAGTTAGCTTTAGGTGAGGGGCCGTACAGATGCACCCTCCGTAGTTAGCCACCCTCTGGTGTTAATCGCAGACTCATGTTGGACCATTTGGCTGCTCCTCTCCAGAAACTAGTGCCGCTATAGAGAAATTCCATGTGTTCATTAGAGGGGCGTCGCTACGGGGCGGACCCCAGACTGGCGATGACCGGGGAGTGGGAGGCAAATTCTGAGAATGGCGGTATATTTAACGCCACTTACGATGATGCACTCCACGAACACGTTTATGTGGATCCAGGGGACGCGTCCCCTGATGCGCCAGTAGGGGGAACGCCTACCCCCGTCCCACGTCCCCGCTTTTGATGCCCATGGTCCCTTATAAAACCTATGAAGCAGTCACCCCTGAAAAAGAACGAAAATAAAAATGTTTAGAATTGGCATCAAGAGGGCGCCCCGAAAATGTTCAAAATAGGTCTCAGCGTACCTATTGGCGCCCCCTGAAACTTCGCCTCTGGCTAAAACAAGATACACGGCTGTCTCTTTGCAACATACTTATTTTGACTTCTCAACGATGTGGCAAACATCTACCGTTATCATCCGGCTTTTGACCGCCAACTAGGATCTAGAAGGTGATTGATCAGATGAATTACGGAACATAAATATACCACATGCCATAATTTCCGAAAAGAGTGCGCATTTACAATCACTAGTGGTGTCAGTTCCGATATCCTCAGGCCATACCACCAAAGTCAAAGTGCGGCAAACTCGACTCGAACAAAAACCTCAGTTCCTCCATTTTCATTGAAAAAACGGACGTCTTTAGCAAGACTCACCGGCAAAAATGTTTATAATACTCTCATCAGGAAGCCTCCTAAGCGATTTCTAAAGATAACGTTATTATTGGTATTTATGCATACCTCATACCGTGCGGAGGTAATTTATTTATCCCGCAATATGTAGAAAAATATCAGGCTACAAGATTATAAGAAGATAATGATAGCTTAATTAACTCATACCCACAAGATCTAGTTACTTGTATAAAAACAGGACCAACAAACCGCGAATGCATCTCTACTTAGCCACCAAACCGACCACCGAAAGACTGGGCCAACGGCCAACGACTATGCCTGATCACTCAAGGTTGCAATTCGGGTGATCCCAGCCCGGGTAATCACCACGAAAACGGTCCCGAAGACAGCGACCTCCGGTCCCGAGAGGGGGACAGGTAGGACCTGGACGGCGGGGACGGCGCAACGGCGCCAGTCCTCGCCACAAATCGGCTGTCATCCAAACCGGAATCGCCGAATCTTCGTTCGGCGATTGGGGCGACTTTAACGAGGCGCCCCCTCCCCCATATGGATATCCTTATTCGACGGCCGGAACCATCATCATCATCACCAAAGTGTCATTTTTATCGGGCCGTGGGGTCCGAGAAGTATCCAAATGGCTTATTGCCCAATATATTAAGGATTTTAATAAATAAATTTGCAGACGTGGTGACGCAAATCCAGTGTTTTCTTTGACGACAATATTACTTTGCCGGGCTACCTCACTGATCATAAAATAACGTTAAGTCAGTGAAAACTAGCTGTGTTGCAACCGCTGATTGGAAATAAAAGCGGAGCTCGGGCAGCGGTCGGAAATGCCTCTGATGTCCACAAACGGAACTCCCAAACGACACATGTGCCAACACATTTGGAGGTTTGGCGCCGAGAATGGAACATTTTGCCAACGCGCTGAACCCTTCTGAAGAGGCCTGCGTGAGAAGCTGAATGGCAGCGTTGCCTTTCCATACGGATATCGGGAACTTCTGAACCCTCTGAAGAGGCCTGCGTGAGAAGCTGAACAAAACGGCAGCGCTGCCTTTCTAGATGGGTATCGGGAACTTCTGAAGCCTCTGAAGAGGCCTGTGTGAGAAGCTGAACAAAAGGGCAGCTTTGCCTTTCAAGATGGATATTGGGAAATTCTGAAGCCTCTGAAGAGCCCTGCGTGAGAAGCTGAACAAAAGCAGCGCTCTTTTCTAGATGAATATCGGGAACGTCGAAGCCTCTGAAGAGGCCTGCGTGAGAAGCTGAACAAAAGGGCAGCGCTGCCTTTCTAGATGAATATCGGGAGCTATCTTGTCATTTCACAAATACAAGTTTGTGCCCAAACATGGGTAGGTTTTGTTTCCTGACAAAACAAAACAAAACAATAGGTTTTGTTTTCAGTCCCCTCGGGCCCTCTTAACACGCGCATTGACGGGGGTCTGAGCCAACTTTGCTTTGACGAGGGGGATCGGGTACCCGCCCCTCCTAAGATCTCGAGAACCACGGTAGGTAGCGAAAAACGGTAAACGGCGTTGGGTAGCCCATCCACTTCTCCATCGAAAATATTTGGACCATTTTTGGCAGGTCACATTTAAGGTCACGAGAGGTCAAGACATGTCGTCATAGGGATAGCATGTAAATTAAGTTTTTCGGCCATTACATCTGAACAAGTAAAGATAAAGCAAAACAACTTGAACTACATGAATCCTCGTAACAAGCCGAATCGAATGATATATAATTTGACATCGTTAGGTCAAATCAAGGATTTGATCTGACCTGAGGTCAGGTCAGGGTCAAATTATATAAAATGCATATCATTAGAACCGCAAAGCCAAGGCGAGTCTAATGCAACTAAAATAAACGCTCTATCACCATCCATTACTGAGTTATTTTGCAAAAACAATTCTTCCCATGTATTTCCAATGGAGAGGTCATGCCTCGTACCTGACCTTAGGTCATCGATATCAAAAATACTGGAACACATTTTAGAGAACTCGGTGGGCCCATTATGTGATATGAGTTTAAATCGGATAAGTTCACCCTGCTCCGACTTATGCTATCTTAAACTTTTTTAAGTCAGGTCACTTGACCTGTGCTGGTGACCTGACCTAAGACGACCTAACCTTAAAATTTTCACAGAAGTTGTAAAAGGATGAGGGAAAAGGTATGAAAAATACGGCGGCGCTACGCGCCGCCGTTTTTCTGCCATCCCCCAAAAACCCGAGGGAGGGGCGGGTACCCGCCCCCGTCAATGCGCGTGTTAAAAGCTTCATACCGCACTAAGCCCCCTATACCCTGTTGCCCCTCTCATACCAAGGCCCGTTCTGAATGGCGGTAGAGCCAGGTGAAATGAACCCGTTCAGAAATGAAAGCCAGTTGAACGGATACTTCGTTTGAGATGTTTATCATGACGTTGTTATGCTGCTTATCACTAAGCGTAGAAACCTCGCCATATATGATCAGCTGTGCCTGCCGACATAGGATCATTAGAAGCACAACAGTAGAAAGCATGGGAGTAGACTGTGTGCAGGGGTGTGGTCCGGACAGACCCGGGTCCGACTGGGTCACCTTTAGGGATCATCTGGTCCACTTGTCACCGCTGGGGTCACTCGGTCTGAGTACCGCCGCCCGGCCCGACCGCCCCGCCGCCAGTATCGATCCCGACGCTGCCGCCGCCGCCGCGGTGAGCACGCAGCCGGCACGTGACGGCCGCGCCCTGGCGAGGCACCAGCCGCCGCAGACACTGCGCCTCGTGTCGACGGCCGCGCCCCGCCGCAGACACGGCGCCTCGTGTCGACGGCCGCGCCCCGCCGCAGACACGGCGCCTCGTGTCGACGCCGCAGACACTGCGCCTCGTGTCGACGGCCGCGCCCTGCCGAGGCACCAGCCGCCGCAGACACGGCGCCTCGTGTCGATGCCGCCCCCGCCGCAGACACTGCGCCTCGTGTCGACGGCCGCGCCCCGCCGCAGACACTGCGCCTCGTGTCGACGGCCGCGACCTGCCGAGGCACCAGCCGCCGCAGACACTGCGCCTCGTGTCGACGGCCGCGCCCTGCCGAGGCACCAGCCGCCGCAGACACTGCGCCTCGTGTCGATGTCCGCGCCCCGCCGCAGACACGGCGCCTCGTGTCGACGGCGCAGACACTGCGCCTCGTGTCGACGGCCGCGCCCCGCCGCAGACACGGCGCCTCGTGTCGACGGCGCAGACACTGCGCCACGTGTCGACGGCCGCGCCCCGCCGCAGACACGGCGCCTCTGTGGTTATTACATGTGAAACGGTGGTACGCTAGTGAGTCTCCATGTGGAGGTGCGTGCTGGCGGGCAGTGGTCTAGGGAGGGGAGATGACTGGCCCGAGGGCGCTGGATCGATCGCCGGCACACGGCCGCGCAGTTGTCATCAGGCTTGTGTTCTTCGTCGGTTCTCGCATCTGACCTTACTTGACCTCGAGCAGTCACGACTGAGCTGCGCAGCATGGGGCCGCCGTTGCCCGTACTGTGCTGCCGCTCTGGTGGCCGTGGCGTGAACTACCCGTCAGCTGACGCCACGACTCGGCTCGCGCGCCGGTGTGGCTGTCAGCCGTCCACGGTCGTGTTCTCTCCTTCCAACCCCCTCCCCCACCTCCATTACCCCCTGTTTTCCACAGAGGCGACCCCGTCAGCCTCAGTCCATCCCGGTCTAAATGACGACCAAGAAACGGGGCCACCGAAAACTAGAGACGAATGACGAAGGAGGCGATCATTGGAGCGTCGAATCGTCCTGCGCGCGTCACTGTAAAGTCTCTCAGATCAAGTTACGGGGCGTTTCGTTTCCTGCCTACTGTTTTGAGATGTCCCGACCAGAGGTGGGACTCTTCAGTCCCTCGGTCCCGGTCCCGGGACCAGACCTGGTCCCGGCGGGAACCAGACCGAGACTGGGGTAAAATTCCGGAACTAGGCCGGCACCAGTCGCTGATCAAACATGGCCGCACTTCACTGGCTAGTTCTATTTGTTTGTTTTTCACTTGACTAAGCAGCTCAGTTATATCGAAACAAAGGGTGAATACTAAGCTCAATACCATTATAAATTGAATAGGGGTTTAATTTGTATAAAGGCATTGTCCACTGTCAAATTAGTAAAAACGCAGAACTGAAAGTTTCAACTTCATTTCAAAGGCCTATCCTTCTCGGTCAGAGGATATCCCTAGGCACAAATAGTTTCCAAGATGCGTATACGGGAAATCAAACACACATTCATGTATCTCGCATTGGCGTAAGTATTTAATTCAAGTGGTGAAGCTGACTAAAAATACCGCAAAACATTCAGAAACCGCCCATTTTACAAAGGGAACAATTAGAACGGCTGACAGAAACCAGAAACCGCCCATTGAACAATTATTATTTTACACCACCACGTTGTCGTAGTAAGATAAGAAGAGGAAGAAGAATAAAACTTTGTACAAGCTGCCAACAAAAGCGTATTGCTTACATCAAACAAGTAGAGGCTCAGGATGGAGTAGCTTGAGGGTACTGAATGGACATGATGTAAGAAGGGCACGTGATTACTGATCGGAAGTAGCTACAATGTTCCCCAAATGACACGTGATATTGAGTTTTGTCCGTAATGTTCCCCATCTCCCATCTTGAAACAAAACCCAAATTTAAACAAAACGAGGCTTTTTCTATGATAACAAAAGGAGATAATTCTGCTATGGTTTTTTTAACATATACCATTAGAAGGGGAAACTGCCCGAACTTAGAAAGCTAACGGTCAGAAAAAATGTATTTACCATTTCCAGTGGGATTCGAATTGCATTTACCCAGGGCAGCAGAGGAATTTACCATTCTTTCAGTCCTCGTCCCGGGGAAGGGTGGTGTTTAACCCTTCGGGGTTTTCCGAAATCCCCAGAAAACTGCAGCGCATAGCTCGGCCGTACTTGGGACACCTTATTTTTGATTTATTGCGCAAATTCTTTCCAAATTTAGAGCTTATCTAAGGTCAGGTCGCCAGGCCATAGCAAGTGGCCTCATCTCCAAAGCTTCAAATGGCACCTGTGAAAACAAGTTTAATAACCTACTGATCTAATGTATTCATATCACATAATAGACCCACCGAGAACCACTAGTTGCGATAACAGGGGTTTCAGTTTCGATAAACTAGGTTCAGGTACATGTATGTACATACCTCTCCATTGGAAACACCTACACGGGAAGAATGTGAATTAGCCGAAAAAACTATTTCTGTAGAGACACCTGACAGTAGCTTCCTTTAGTTTATGTGAAGCGTTGGGCCTGTGAACTCTGGAAGGTCATCTGGAACTACTAAAAGTTTTTTTTCGGATTTGGGTCAATACCTTTGCTGGAAGTTGTGATAACGGTTTCAGTTTGATACATTAGTACGTTCTGATTGTTCTTCCGAGTCGATTGGTATTCATATCGACCTATGTTGAGTCGGATCTTTTGTATTTTTGTATGTTTAGATTTTGGCGTAGCATGGTCATGTTCGATTTGCCGTCAGGAGAGGAATCGAGTAAAGCCTGAAACAACTCCAACTCACTCCAGTCAGACGCTAAAGTCAAGAAAACATTATCCAACTTATTCTTTAATCAGTCATGACCCCAATATTGACCTGAGCCAAAAAGTTACTGAATTTGATCCTGATAATTTCGTGTGAAAGATCTATCACAGTTCGTGTTTTTTTCGCTATCCTGCGTAGGAGTCGAAATCAAGCAGGAGGATTGTTCACCACCCCCTTGGCTGCCGCGACGAAGATGGTGAAGATGTGAACTGTGTTTCAACTATTCAGTTGGGCCCCGTTTCGTGCCAAAACGTGCGATGCGTCGCCGTGAGTGTGTCGCACCTGATTAACGGCGGTGTTTTAGCGGGCGCCGACTCGGGTTTTAGTGGGGGTGTTTTCCGTGCTGCCTGGAAGGGGCAGTGGCGATACAATACATCTGGAATAAAGGCCCGAAAATATGCGTGCTCTTGTTTACCTCTTTCATGCTGCATTTTTGGCATCTATCCAGTGGCGTGTATTTTAGTAAATGGCTAGGGGTGCCAAAATTTGAACAAATGTCAATAACTACCATATTAAAAGGAATATTATAACGTAGTATGTTTTAGCCTTCTCAAAGACCTCCTTCACTCTATAAAGCAAGTTAAAAATATTCAAAATGAAACATGGGAAATTTAAAGAATATTTTAATACCACTTCAACGTTTCATTAGAGGTGTCTGACAGCTCGAGATATAAATCCACACCCCTGCACCTTTGAACAGTGTTTTTGATGTGGACAACAGTTTTGCTGAGGAGAGGGGGTCAGCAAATTTCTGACGAATGGGGATAGGAGTCAGTGATGGTGGAATGTCCGAATTTAATAGGGGGCACTATACATTTGCAACGCATTTCTTTCCAGCCAACGCCATAAGGTTAGTGTTACAATTTCTGATTTAAAGGGGGGTTCCGCCGTTCCCCCAGTTCCGCCGGACTTTCTCGGACTTTTTCGGCCATCTTCGGACTTTCTGACAAAGGGGGAAGGGGCTCCGAACACGCCCAATTTTGACTGACGTCATAAAGGAACAGCCCCTTACATCGTTATGAAAGCCAGTGCTAGTCTCTGGTCTAGTGTCTAGTGTTGTGCCAGTGCTGAGTCACTGCTCTTCTGGTGAGAGGGTCTCTGTATCTGTGGGGCAGATAGCTCGCTGCTCAGTGGTGTTTGCGTGGGCACTAGGATCCCATCGAGTGACAATCCGGCCGGCGACGCGTTCTGATTTGCCTTAGAAAGCGCATGGACCCGAGCGGCGAATTCATCGTAGACCAGCCCATTTTCCGATGGCCAATTAGTGTGTGAGTTGGACTGTGCGGCGTGTTTGTCGGTGGGAGGCCGGCCGGCCGGCCTGTGTCGGCGGTAGACGGCGGCGCCGCCACATTGTCAGAGCATTCTCTGCGGGTCGTCGCTCGACACGCCTGGCTGTGTCGGCAGCAGCGCGGGCATCCAGCTCCGGCCGGATACATACTGCAGCCATCCAGCTACTGATGGCTCTCTCCCCAGTCCTGCGTCACCGTGACGGCCTCTTCCGTTACCCCGACCTGCGTCACAGTGACGGCGTCTCCCATCCCCGGCCTGCGTCACAGTGACGGCGTCTCCCATCCCCAACCTGCGTCACAGTGACGGCGTCTCCCGCCATCCTATCCTGCGTCACAGTGACGGCCTCTCCCGTCATGCCATCTCGCGTCAACACACCATGCACAGACGAAAATGTGAACAGCTACATGGTGTGACGGAAGTGTTTTCAGGTGGACGCCGATGGGAGGGTCCCAGTGGGTTTCTAAGTCTCGAGCCGTCTATAAAACCGAAATCACCAATTCTGTGACATGTTTTGTTCGGGAGTTTTCAACCCAACTGCAGATTCATAGAAAGTCCAGGATGTTGTGTCTTAGTCTGTGTTTATTGCCAAGCAACGCATCCAAGTATTGGATATTGATCAGAAGGCGTCTTATTAACTGCTCTTATGCAGCTGGCTTGTGATAAAGGTTCCAATTCTGAATACTTGTAACGGCTGAAAGAACGATCTAACTGGTATTTTTTAGTACCTATGGATAAAGAAGACCTGAGATTATGTGGAAAGAATATAGCCTTTTGGTTGTTTTTCTCCCTGTACCGTATGGCAACAAACCAGTAAACGGAAGAGAGAGCGCTCTGCCTTGGCATCTTATTCACGTGACGGCCATGGGAGAGCTCTTCCGAAGGGCAGACTTCCAGAAATATTGCTGCTGCATTATTTGCGCACAATGTATGCAGGAAGCGTGACGCCGTGAGTTGTTGGCATTGCATGCTAAGCCCACCTCAGTCCCTCTGCTTGCGGGCTGCATGCTGCATGGTATAATTTCCCACGCTCATAAACGCGTCGCCATTTAGTATATCATAATTTTCCCGGTGCGAACGTATGCCGGGCTGTATTGGCAGTGACTTGGAAAGGTAGAGCCAGAATACGGTGCTTCAGCGGGTCGCGCTGAAAGTGTCCAATAGCGAATGGTGGAAGGATTTTGATCACTATCCTTCGCGTCTCCCTGCTGTGGCGGTTTTTGGACCACGTTTTCACCTAATTTTTTCTTGCTACATTCTTCTATGCTGCTGACGGTGGTTCAAATCCCGGGCAGGAATACTAAACAAAGACCTCATTATCACCAGAATATTTACACAGTTTTTTACACACAGTTTATTTATACAGCTCCTTATCCACTTGTATAAGGGGCTGTTCACATCTGAACAGCTCCTTATACAACCCCCTTCCTCTTATCCGAAAACTGTTGTGCAACTCTAAGGTTTTAGTTAAAGACGCACGGGCGTGGATTTATATCTGTACTAGGATTACTGGGAATAAGGATACTAGGATTTTAAGAATAAGAAGTTATTTTAAGCCGTCTCTACAGAAATAGAGCCCTTTTCGGCCAATCCCCGATCTCCCCGTGTATTTCCAATGGAGAGATCATGACCTGTACCTGAGGCTAGGTCATCGTTATCGAAAATCTCGCTACCACAACTTATTGTACTGTATTATTTGATATGGATGTTTTACGTCAGCAGATTGTAAAACGTGTTTTTCCTTGTGCAATTTAAAAGTTTTGGAGATGAGGTCCCTTGACCTGGCCTCGTGGCCTGACCAGAGATAACATTACCTAAGCTGATGGAATGGTAAGAGTAGCTCAAATTCTACTGCAACTGGAACAGACATTTTACTGATGGTTAGCTTTAACCCTGTTCGGTCTATCAGCACCAATCATTGGGCAGCATTGCACTACGTCACAGGACTGTGGTGGTGGAGTGGTCAGCGTAGCTGGCTTCTTCGCAGCCGACACGTGTTCAAGGCCCGGCGGCTTCCCTGAACAAGGAGCTAGCTGGCTCTCGAGAAACCCTTCCAACAGCGAAAGAGTTGACGACGCCATATCACCCTGGCAATTGTTGCGTCGATAAGTACTAATTATTATTATTATTATTATTATTACATCATCATCATCATCATTACGCAGTTTTCTACGCAGTTACAGAGTTGGAGGCTGTAAAACATTCACGGATCCTGTAAATGACGAAAATTTGAAATTTTGAAATATACAAATCAATACAAAAACTGGGACAATATATATATATATATATATATATATATATATATATATATATATATATATATATATATTCAGGCTTCAAGAACTTACGCCTGGCAGGAACAAAATGTCAAAATTTAGTAGGCACATTGTACAATTTATTTTGAACTGCTTTCTGAATTCCATACGCCGAACTTTTTTTTATTTTACAAAGTTTTACTTCATTGAACGATTCGACAACTCATGGCCATTCCAAATATATACCGTTGCTTATCATTTGCGCTGCATATGACGTTGCTATTTCCATTTGAACATGTACATTTTTCAAAAAGCTTGAATATTGCCTCCGGCAATGACTAGAAAACTGTTGTATGGAATATTTACTGCCACTGCATGGTTCTATGTTTCCGTTAACCCTTCAGATAAAACGTCATACAAAGGGGAATTATAGAGTGTTATGGCTTGGTTGATCTGTCGTGAAATTGCTGATGTGCCCTAAAGCGCGTGAGCTTGGCCAGCCACTTCGAGTCACCCTGTCGCTCAATTTAGTCGGGGTCGTTTTGGAAAGCGGGGAGCTGGATCAAAAGTAGTCTTCCTTGGAAGCAATCAAAGGTAGGTGGCCATTGACTTGTTAGGATTGGGAAAGTCGTTTAGATACCTGGCATGGATTGCATACCCTTAAAGGTTTTTTAATATGGTTGAAGTCGTTTTCGAGATAATCTGAATTTCAGACGATGGGACGCCATTTTATTATCGGTTGCCGTTGTGGGTTAATTTACATAACCTGTGGTTTGAAGTACTCCATAATGTAGTCATCTGATCTCGCCTGAGCGGGCTATGCTTTTTTACATTTGCTTTTCCCTGAAATGAGATACAGCTCTCGTTTTCATGGTATGGTATCGTCACTTGGTATCACTTGGCGTCGATTGATATGCAATACCCAATATGGTTATACCGTATCGACCTGCGACGTGGTTTGAGGTCAGCTCATGTTCACCCTTTCACCTAGCATGGTTGTTATCCATCATTCGATTAGCCCCAATGAGAAGACTCCAATGATGCTCAGTGCAGTGCAGGAGGAATCTAAGGGGGAAACTCGCAACTCCTGATTGCAAAACTATGAAACTTTCTTTGACGTCTGGTGCCCGCAATATTGACCTGACCTAAAAGTGATTCCCCTCTAGCATAGAACACCACTCGCACCTTTGCTAAGGTTGCCAATGGACCATCGAAAACCGGTTGCCCTTATATGCCAAATAAACAAATTTTCTTTAGTACATTACTTATAAGCGTCGCCACCGGTAAAAAGTGAGAGCCAGTCATCTTCAACCGGCTGATGGCATAAAGATATCTCCTCCAGAACCAAACTCTGGCCAGATTCGGGCTCGTTGTTGCCTTCTGTACTGACTGGTTAGAACTGTTTCCGATATATTTCCAATCCGGCTAAAACTGGTAATTTTGCTGTGCCAGCCCCCCCCTATTCTGATGCGTATGACATCACTTATGCTAGACTTGGCCCGAGAAGCAGGAGGGCGGCGGCTGTGGCTGCGCGGTGTGGTGCGGCGGCTGACCTTGGTCGTCCTTGCGTCGCCGCCGGGCCAGCCGATGGCTGCCGGCTGCAGTGGCGGCCGGACGGTGCAGCACCCTCCACAGCAAAACCGTCGGCAGGCCGCCGCCTCTTCCAATGAATGGTGGTGAATCTGAGGCTCCTGCGTCAAGTGCGTCGTCTGCTGTCAGAATTGCTTGGAAATACGGGCAAGAAACTAATCTCAACACTTCCACCAGAAAGACCTGGAGATATAATGCGATTTATAGATGATATGGTTTCAAATTTGCCGAATGACTTCCTTTCAGCATTGCAATGTGCAATGTGCAATGCTGATGAATCCTTTGCGACTGGCGTTGGGAATAACAAGATGTAGATGGTTTGAATATAGGCATGGTGATAACTATCACGACTCGTGATATGACCTGTAGATTTCGCACTTGTTGCATGTTCCACTATAACGTGCATCAACTGCGTCAGGAAGAGGGTATTTCGTTCACCCCGCTTTTATTCCCGTTATGCTCTCGCCTGAGTCTCTGCTGCCGGGGGGGGACATTGGCGGACGCAGGGGGGGGCATTCCGGCCATGCCCCCCAAAAACGCTGGAGGGGGTGCCAAACTATCTTTTGCCCCCCCAAATGCCGGAATTTTTTCGAAAAAGTTGTTTACACTAGGTCTGTACAGCAAAAAATCTTCGCTCCAACCCCTCCCCCCCGAGAGCGATCATGTATTTGGAGAGGTATCTTATACTAGGTCTGTCGACCACTGAAAAAAATGTGTTTAAACTAGGTCTGTAGAGCAAAAAAATCTTCGCTCCCACCCCCCCTCCCCCGGAGGAGAGGCATACTTGGGTTTGGCCCCTCCCAAAACTCGGGTCTGCGTCCGCCCCTGGGGGGACAGGTACGGAGAGGCTGGGCGGCGTCTGTCGACTGCCGGGGGAGACAGGCACTGGAGAGGCTGGGTGGCGTCTGTTGGCTGCTGGGGGGAGAAAGACACGTGAGAGGCTGGGCGGCGTCTGTCGGCTGCTGGGGGGGAGACAGGCACGGGAGAGGCTGAGCGGCTTCTGTTGGCTACTGGGGGGGGATACAGGCACGGGAGAGGCTAGGCGGCGTCTGTCGGCTGCTGGGGGGAGGGGGAGGGGAGACAGGCACGGGAGAGGCTGGGCGGCGTCTGTCGGCTGCCGCGCGGCCTCGCCTGGCCGCTGCCGGGCCGGGCTTCTGAGAACGCGGGGACATTCCTCAGCGGTCGACTGTGTGTCTGGGGCGGTGACTGCCTGACTGGAGCCGGCGGCTGCCTGTCTGGAGCCGGCGGCTGCCTAACTGGAGCCGGCGGCTGCCTGACTGGAGCCGGCCGCTGCCTGTCTGGAGCCGGCGGCTGCCTGTCTGGAGCCGGCGGCTGCCTGACTGGAGCCGGCCGCTGCCTGTCTGGAGCCGGCGGCTGCCTGTCTGGAGCCGGCCGCTGCCTGTCTGGAGCCGGTGGCTGCCTGACTGGAGCCGGCCGCTGCCTGTCTGGAGCCGGCGGCTGCCTGACTGGAGCCGGCCGCTGCCTGTCTGGAGCTGACGGCTGCCTTACTGGAGCTGACGGCTGCCTGTCTGGATCCGGCGGCTGCCTGACTGGAGCCGGCGGCTGCCTGTCTGGAGCCGGCCGCTGCCTGTCTGGAGCCGGCGGCTGCCTAACTGGAGCCGGCGGCTGCCTGACAGGAGCCGGCCGCTGCCTGTCTGGAGCCGGCGGCTGCCTGTCTGGAGCCGGCCGCTGCCTGTCTGGAGCCGGCGGCTGCCTGTCTGGAGCCGGCGGCTGCCTGTCTGGAGCTGACGACTGCCTGACTGGAGCCGGGGACTGCCGGTCCGGCGGGCTCCAAGTCAATCGATGCTGGGGAATAACGTGGGGCTCATTTAGGCCGTCCCAATCGCAATATCATAGTCGTTACGTTCAGACGAGTGTTTCTGGCTGTCTCTGTTCTCAGCCCTGAGCCGGTTTCACGCACACCGGCTGTATTAAACGCGTGATTTCAAGCGCTGGAATTACTCCCGAAGAGACGGTGTTGAAATTTTGGTGCCTTGTGTGGCTAGATGGCCGGTGTCTGGACATGCGGCTGAGGTCAATCCCGTTTCATGGACGGTATAATGCTGCGGTGAATTTTCGGTATCTGCGCAAGTCTTCAATGGATACGGAAAGCTGGTAGGGTAAATAATCAAACATCGCTGTGTTTTGCTTAGAAGAGGGAGAGACCAAAGCATCGACCAAACAGAGAAGTGAGGGTTGTCTGTTCTTCCCCGCTGTCCTTCACGTGTATGATCTGCAGTTTGTCATTCATTTACCCCGGAAAAATGAGTTACATACAATTAAGGCACTTAAAGCGAGAATTGACTTTTCGACTCATGTAACCGGGACTCTGGTACGTTTGCACCACCGGATCTCCGCCCTCTCCGAGAAGGGCTTTGGGCATGTCCGAACCCTGCACCCAGCAAACGAGAGATATGATATTTATTTAGGATGTTTTGAAATATAATGGAGACTGCTTGGTTAATTGGATTGTATGATTCTAAAAATTGAAGATAAGCCTGTGCAACTTTTGTGACCTGACACATGCATTTCTCTAAAATAGAAGCATCCATAATTTATCTGCTTTTTTACCGCGCTCCGTTGCGAGCGGCCATGACGTTTTCGGAGTTGCGCGCGGTGCAGTTCTGGCTGAGTTGAAGTGCTGTTCCCAGGCATTAGGCTACCGGTTTGATTGCTGAAAGAAGTGCTGTCAGTTAGGTTTTCGAAGATGGAAAAGACTGGAGTGATGATAAGGTGGGTGCCATGCTTGGTGTAACACCAGGTTTTGTTGCAGCTTCGCCATTCCTCCATGGTACGATCCCTAGCTGTGTTCTATAGAGGTTCAAACGAGGTAAGTTTTGAAGTCACGTTACCGGGTTCTGATAACACGGACTTGATTGATAGTACGTTTTAGGGGTTGTTCATAAATGAGGTCTCTTTTTTTGGAGGGGTTCCCAACCACCCTCCTTACGTCATGGCGTCACTTTAGAGCAACACCTCCCCGCGCTCACTGAAATCGTGGCGTCACTCTTGGGCAACATCCCCCGCGCTCACTGAAATCGTGGCGTCACTTTTGAGCTCACCCTTTACGTCTCATCAGTCAGCATCATTTAATATATGATATTGTAGACGCAAAAAATGATGCAGCTATAAAACAAACTGCGTCTTACAGTCATACATTTTATGATGACGAGACAAGGATGACAATTCTGACATTCCAAGTCGCTGCCTACCTAAGGAAAATGCATGCCTTCAGGTCTCAGTCGAACCTCTAGGCAGCTCCACCTTTGCCGAAATAAAACTCGATACGAACTCAAAAGTAAAATAATCGCCGGAAAAGCCCGCCCCGTGCCATAACACGCCACTTTTCGGCCAACCCCCTCCCCCATGACCACGTCATGGCATTTTACTTTTCGGCCAACCACCCTCCCCTCAGAGAGGTGACGTCATTTGTGAACAGCCCATTACTGAAGTCCGTTCCCTAAATTGGCCAATCATGTGTTTGGGGTAACTGAAATCCGTGAATGTCAAACGTTGGCAACCTTTTGTGTGTTGTTAACAGGATTGAACTTCTTGTCACAAAAGGGCTTTCTGCCGTCAGCGGGTTTAAACCGGTAAAAACCCGGCAAAGAGTGGCTAGGGAAGGTCGGCTGTCCTCTTGGTATGTGTAATGAACGTTTAGTGCAGCCAATAAGTGTTGTCAACAGCATGCTGCCAGGTACACTGTATTTTTGCCATCCGAACACATTATGTTTATATATTCTGCCGTGAGCTCAAGGGCAGCAAAAACATTGCAGATCAAATGTCCACAGTTCAATTTCTAGACCCTGATAATAGCTGAATGAAACTGCGAATGATTATGATGTCTGGTACACAGTTTAGATCAAAATAGCTTTCTTTATTTTGGCATCTTTGTAGCGGGTCACTTAGCCCCGCCTAAGGTCTCCACCGATCCACCTTCGGCCCAGTGGAGGGTTTCCCAAAAGCACATCCTCCTCGATTTAGGCTTATATGCGGGATAGCGAATAAACGTAAATGGTGGTAGATAGCGCATGATCAATATTGTCCAGCTGTATCAGTCGCTTCTTTAGCTCATGTTCATGGTGAGGTCATGACAGGTCCAAACATATGATCTGACCTGATCTGAGGACGGACAATGAAGCCACTAGACCACCCGGCCCCCAGTGAAATTATATGCGCCCGATTACCGGCTTTAGACACTACGCCACTGCTGGAGTTATTGCTGCTGTAACGGCAAGTCACAAAGTCTGCCGGCAGAGGAGCGCAGGTGCACTCCTCGCTGTTCAAAATACTTCCGGCTTCAGATTAAAATGTAATTCGTGCGACACAATCTCTGCTTTTCCCGGTAGAACCAAAACTGCGGCAGGGGCATTCTACAACCGACGTCTATGGGTAAGGGTCGTCTGTTTGCGTCATATGCCACTGACCTCCGTGTTTCTTGAAATGCACAGCAGTCAGCCATAGCTGATACTCCGCTGACCCGGTCCTTTGAGGCAATGTATTTATTGTCTATTTCATACCAAAATAGTTTCGCCAGCCGGACAGTGTAGGAACTTCACTATCTGTTTGGACAGTGAAGACGAGCTTCCGCACATCAATCCTTCTATATTGCACCCCCTTCTATGCGGGGTGCACGTGCCCTCCCCCTTGCCGTCCTGGAATCGCTTGCGTTTCATTTTATATTTTCACTTGTGCTATGGTCAGCTTTATTTATCCTTCTTTCCCTATTTGGAAGTGACGCAGCCTTCACAAATTTGTAGAAAGATACACAAAGCTGCCCATTTAGTTCTTTCCTTGCCCTTTAAGTCGAAAGACCAAAAATGACTCGACTTGGGTTTGACCTGTAATATGACTACATGCGCCTTTTCATACTAATACCATTCGGTACATAATTCTGGGTACTAAACTGACAACAGGAGCAACAAAGCTTCATTCATATTACGATACTGTACTTATGTCAGAAAGATGGGATACGGCCAGAGAGAGATAAGAAGGCGTTATACGTCACCATTAGCTTCTGAAAGCGAATTTGGTTTGAATGGCTTATTAAATTAGCTTGACAATTTCGAGTAAGAGAGCACTAAATCATCTAAATGCACCCCCACGCACATATCAACGCCAGGATGTCCTTTCATTGGTGCTCAATGGAAATGTCAATTAATATTTAGCTCTGAATAATTTTTGGCACTTTTTGCCACCAGGGTTTCTTCCACCCGTTTTAAACCAGAAAAAACAGTAGTTTAAACCATTTCAGCGGGTTGTTGCCAACCCTGATTGTCAATAACTCCTCATTATTCTGGCCCGTGTCCCTTATTGCAATAAAGAAATGAATAAGAGCCGAGGGAGTGTTCAATCTCCCTAAATCGGCAACCGTTCTGCGCCAAGTTATGATACTTGTTTATTGTTGTCTAGCTGCTCCAAAATTAGGAAAACTATTTCCCCATCTCCCTTGTAAGGTCCGGCCGTGGCCCCCACCAAAGCCTAAGATGGTATGTTTTTCCCTGAAAGACCAAATTGTGGCAGATTTTTTTCAAATACTATGTTTTTGCGATTTTTTCTCGGTTTAGCCCCCAAAACATTGGTTTGTCCCCTCCAAAAGTTGTTCTTTGATCCGCCAATGGCCACACCCAGCATCATGTAATTCTGCGTTCTGGAAAGCATGACCGACCGAGGTGAGTCGCAATCTCTCTCTCTCTCTCTCTCTCTCTCTCTCTCTCTCTCTCTCTCTCTCTCTCTCTGTCTCTGTCTCTGTCTCTGTCTCTGTCTCTGTCTCTGTCTCTGTCTCTGTCTCTGTCTCTGTCTCTGTCTCTGTCTCTGTCTCTGTCTCTGTCTCTGTCTCTGTCTCTGTCTCTGTCTCTGTCTCTGTCTCTGTCTCTGTCTCTGTCTCTGTCTCTGTCTCTGTCTCTGTCTCTGTCTCTGTCTTCTCTGTATCTGCGTACTCTCTGTCTCTGTCTTCTCTGTATCTGCGTACTCTCTGTCTCTGTCTTCTCTGTATCTGCGTACTCTCTGTCTCTGTCTTCTCTGTCTCTGTCTCTGTCTCTTCTCTCTCTCTCTCTCTCTCTCTCTCTCTCTCTCTCTCTCTCTCTCTCTCTCTCTCTCTCTCTCTCTCTCTCTCTCTCTCTCTCTCTCTCTCTCTCTCTGTCTCTGTCTCTGTCTCTGTCTCTGTCTCTGTCTCTGTCTCTGTCTCTGTCTCTGTCTCTGTCTCTGTCTCTCTCTCTCTCTCTCTCTCTCTCTCTCTCTCTCTCTCTCTCTCTCTCTCCGTTTCGCCTTTACCAGTAGCGGAGAATGCGGCCGTGCCGTGTCGTCTGGCTGCTGCAGGCGTCGGTGGCCCCGCCCGGCGGCGCCCAGCGCGCCAGTCGGCGACGCCTGGCGCAGGGTCACCGACCTTGGTATCGCCAGCCCGGCCCCATCGATCGCCGCCGGCGTCGGGGGCAGACATGGACAGAGCGGCGCGAAAGCCAGGTCAACTATCGCCGACGATCACCGACAAAGTCACCGGTCCCAGATAGCCGACGCTCCCCGGCAAAGTCACCGGTCCCAGATAGCCGACGCTCCCCGCCAGTCACCGGTCCCAGATAGCCGACGCTCCCCGCCAGTCACCGGTCCCAGATAGCCGACGCTCCCCGCCAGTCACCGGTCCCAGATAGACTTGGTCACGGGAGTTTTTTTTTAGAAACCAAGATTGGCAGCGAATTTATTTGTCCTCGAGGCGTAAGAAACTTGCCTTATTTTGTCATTTCTTATTGACTTCGAGTCGAGGCGTATGGGCAAGCTGTTCGTAGACTTTTAAGATTTTTTTAAGATGTCTGTTAATTTAAACAAGGGAGATATCTAGCCTTGTTAAAGTTATCTTTGTATGCCTCGTGTGCTGTTTGATCATATGATGTCTCAATTTGATCAGGGCGGATCCAGAACTTCCTCAGAGGGGCCGATGAATTTTAGGGGCAATTCTTCCGCATCGTTTTTTTCGCACGATCTTCAATATGCTGTGCCTTTTTGTTTAGGCTTTCCATGTTCCTTTTCGCATTCGGAGGCAGGATTCGCAAATTTATGTAAAATGTTTCAAGCCGATTGAAACTACTAGACGATGCAGGGGGCATTTTCCCCAGCTCCCCGGTTTTACCCGATTGTCACAAAAAGAGAATGTTTTCTATGGCCTGTGGCCCCGTCGGCCGTTGCTCTCAAACAGCCGGTGTAGATCCGCCACTGGCTGAGCAGCTGTGGGATCTAACGGCACACCAACTGCTGAGCCAATATGGTGTCGCCAACTCTCCCCTGTGGGAAGGGTATACTGGGGATCAGGCAGTCCCTGTTTAGTGTTCCCGCCAGCCATTTGAACCGGATCAGCGGAGTGCAAGTGCAGCCTCTGTTCCCCTACATCCCCGTGACCCGTGCATGTCGTACATGCCACGGTTAAACGTTGTTTGTGCCGGCAGACGTTAATCAGTCTTAGTCACCATGGCAGCAATTGATTATTAAAAACATCAATAAGTCTTACTCCAGTTGAGTTTTTATTTCCTAAGATGATGAACTGTTATATGATTTCCTTTGATTATCTCTTTTAATATTGTGTTTATTGACAAAGTTTCAAAATTGGTGACCGCCAATCGTTTTAAAAAATCCACGCCCTTGTTGTTGGTAATTACTCTATTGGTTATTCGAACGTGAAGATACAATAGACATGGTCCTTTCTTGGGGTGGTTTGGGTGCAGAAAAGCTGCAGACTGAAAGAGCGCAGTATCTGACTCCCAGCGATGAAGTTGCGGGATTTTACTGACTGGGGACGGCCTACTCTGTCCTGTTGGTGCCAGAGCTCAGATACTGTTGTGGCTGAGAATGCACTGGTTTTACGCTAGTTCCTGATCAGACTTGCTGAGTCGCGACTCAGAGTCGGAGTCGACTCAGATTAGACTCAAACTTTCCTCGAGTCAGAGTCGAGTCAGAATCAGAGTCAGTCTCTAAGCTGCGAGTGGAAGTGGAGTCGACTCAGCACTCTTATTTTCTAAACATATGTGGTCACATGGCTGACATTTTGGAAATTGGGGGAAATTTTGAAAAGGGGGACACGTGTCCCCCCGATCGACCCTCGGCGCCCCCTGAAAGGTCAATGGCGCCCCCTGAAATGTCGCTTCCCCCAGGATGCGAAAATCGGCGCCCACCGAGAGGATTTTGCGCCCATCTGATAGGTTTTCTGATAGATCAAAAGTGGCGCCCCACCCCCCGATCGGATGGCGCCCCCCCGGGAAGGTGCCCCCCCGATCGGCAATCCTGGATCCGCCCATGGAAGACGTGAAAGACGTGCTAGTGAAAGACGTAGCATAACACGTATCGATAGCAAGAGAATGGTCTGCATTTTCACCTTCCTATAACTGCAAATTTGGAGGCGAAATGCATTTTTGGCTAGGCTAAGTTACATTGAGTTGGCCTATCATAGGTGTCATGAAACCGGCGAGTGATTCAAACGAACAATGTTGTCATGTCTGAGGCACAATTTCCTTATTGACAGTGCAGTGACAGAACGTATTTGTGAACCATTAGCTTATGGAGTAGTTGAAAGGGAATGTGGCACGTTGGTGCAATTTCAGACTGGAGAGTTTTAGGGGCAATCTTTATTGAAAATTATGAATTTGACTTGATTTCTGCTGAAAAGACTAATAATAAGCCCAATACCTCGTTTTCTTTGACCTCCCCTTATTAGAAGCAACAAGTCTCCAAATTGACCCTCCGTCGAACCGGTGTCCGGTCTGGCAATGTTCGTGCCGCGATAAACCTGTTCAATCCGGCTGCAAATAGATACGAGTACAAATGAATAGTTTTCTATCTAACAGAGACTGTTATCGGGATCAAAAGAACGTTTTTCGACGTCAGCTTTTTTCTCGATAAGCTTTAACGTATTTTACGTTTGAAACTAGTAAATAAAGCAAGTTGTACGCATGCATAATCACTAACACCACAGTCATGTTTACTGCATAGCTTTTGAAGAGGCCCAGGTACAAAAATTTGCCACCCCAGCGAGGCGTTAGCATTACCTCACATTTTCATGATTAGCAGTGGTCACGTGACGGTGGAGGGCTGGACGGGGGGGCGAATTTTTTTCCTTTATCGCCGCGAACAATAAGATCTGGGGAAAATTATACATCGATCAAGTAGTTTCTGGGCATGCGCTATCACACGAGCTATTTCTGTTCAAATCCCATTGTGAAGGTGCCGCACACCCTTTAACTTGAAGATGGCGATCACGCCTGGCCTATTTATTTATGACAATGTGTTGTTTTATGGAAATAGTTAACGTTTCCAAAAACATCGTCGTCATTTGAGGCCTTAAACCTCCAATCACCGTTAGTTCAACGGTAAAGGCTGTCCCAACATTGTGAGGTATGAGGTGTTTTCATATTTCTCCTTGATGGCTATTGTAGTGGCCAGCATAGCTGGCTTCCATTCAGCCGACCCGGGTTCAAGGCCCGGCGGCTTCCCTGAACAAGGAGCAAGCTGACCCCCGAGAAATCCTTCCAACAGGGAAAGAGTTGGCGACGCCATATCACCCTGGCAATTGTTGCGTCGATAATGTCCAAAAATTATTATTGATGGCTATGGTCTCTCAAGGTTGGGGTCAAAATCAAAGCCAGTGTTCCACATCCATCTTAGTTTGGTAGCGCTCAGAGGGTGAAAGGGTGGTTCCCTTCTTAAGTCTGTGGAGACGGACTTTGTCCCTGTGACGTCTGATGATGGACAACTAAAGTATCTTTAAATGCGAAAACTGCGCTTGATTTTCAGGAAATATGACACCATAATGAGATTCGAACTGATTGAGCCACGCTGAGATTCGAACTGAGATTCGAGCCACGCCATAGAGCATGTCGAGAACCCAATTGATCTATGTTTAATTTGTCTCAGAACTTCCGTTCGTGTAGAAAACAGGTAAAAATTCACCGCCTATCGACCTCCTCCCCAGGTGGTCAGATGATAGGAGGTAAACTTGGGAACGTGACGTAATGCTCAAGCCCCGTCGCGCGAACAAATATTTCCTGCTCGGGCCTCGTTAACCTCTTGCTCGGACCTGAAAAATCGCTGAACGTGCTTTTGTTACTGGTCATAATGGGTATAACTTTCTCTAATGACTTCAATTTTTGAAACGTCCAGACCGTACATCGATTTTTTTACGCCGCGCTGATTAGGGACTTTTCCTCTAACGGAACGTTTTTGGTTGTGGTAATTGCGGGTGATTGCTGCGGTCACACGTTCAAAACAAAACAACGATGGTTTACGGATGTCTTTGAACGCAGGCAGAATTTACTTTTATAAAAAAATTGCCTGTCAAATCTAGAAGCGAAAAAAACAAAAAAATATTTTCAAGATATTTGTGGGCCAAAACTATAGTTTTTGGAGAGTTGTAGTTTTTAATATCATGCAGATTATTTTTTTAGGTTGTTTCAATCAAATGATGCATACTGTTTGACACAAGTCTCCTATCTTCTGGATGAAAACTGGAATACAGCATGCCTCTTCAATACGGATGTTGTGGATGCACTGGGTTCCTAAATGCTGCAGGTTCCAAACCGCTCATCATAGAAGGCTGAACGTGTCACAACCCTGACCGATGATGCCCGTAACACTGGAGACTAAGGTTGGTCGCAGTTCTAGACATTGGGGTTTTTACCAGGCTGTCGAAATATGACGGGATGCCCGAGGTAGTATTCGCTGTCAGTATTTTCCTTCCATGTTTGAAATCAGTTTTCTTTCCGTTTCGTCTCACCGTTAAGCTCGTTCCATGACAAAATAAATGATGTTAAGCAATAAGATGTGAGAGAGATTGAAATTGGAGGGTTGGTGGCCTGCGGCATCATGCCCGGAGGGGCTGAATGCCGGGGTGGCTCCGGCTGTGGCTGCGCCGGGGTGGCTGTGATGGACGGAACACTGAATGCCGGGGTGGCTGTGATGGATCGGCCACCAAGGCGTTCTCGGCTGCCCCGCGGCGCAATAGCGCGTCCCCCGCTGACCTTCGAGAGCGCGCCGCCTCACCCCAACGCCAGGGGTCAGTCCGTGGGTGGGATAGGGGTGGCGGAGCAACGCCCGACCCAGGCCATGTCGACGTTGGGAGTATGGGCATTAGGGTGGAGTGAGAAAATTCAAACTATATGGATCGTTCCTTAACCCTCGCCCCACCGGGGGCCATCGATGGCCCCCCTCAAGGTTTTTCCGGGATAGCAGAAAAACGACGAGCCGCAGCACCGCGGTTGAGGGCTCTACCTCTCACTGCATCATTTTCCCATCATCCCTGAAATTTTTACCTCGGGTCACCCAAGGTCAGGTCACCAGACGAGGTCAACCAAGGTCACCTCACTTCACCTTTAGAGCTCTGTAAGAGCTACATTTCAAAGTCGATCGATTTGAAACTTCCTACACTTCATGACCCCTCCAGGGTCTACAAGGTGTATGTCCGGGATTTTTCGATTTCGTGCCCTGAGGTCAGGTCACGAGGCGACCTCTCCCATTGGAAAAGCATGGGGAAAAGCTATTTCATGATATAAAAGCCACAAAAATGATTGCAAATACTCAGACTGCTCAGAACAACGTTTTTGGACACCCTTTCACGGATCCCAGGGGTCATATTTTCCCTTTGACTTTTCCAAGGTCATCCAAGGTCACCAGAGGTCAAAAACAGTATTTTGACAATAACTTTTGACCTAATTGAGCTAAAGCGATGAAACAAACACCATCGTGTTTGTCTTGTCAACTGGCTTTCGTTTGATGTACGGCAAGGTCACTTTTTGACCTTTCGTGACCTCAGGTCATATTAGGTCACGAGGTGACCTCTGGCGGTCAAACCACTGGCGGGAGGTCTTTACGTTCCACATATCGGAAAAAGTACTGGCAATTTGCTATCAAATGTACTTTACCAGGCCTCAATAGCTCTAATGACATAAGAGTTATGCCCAGTTTGCTTAATCATTGCATATTTGAGTGAAAATAGCCGATCTTGACCTAATTTGACCTCTGGAGGTCAAACCATTGACCTGAGCACTAAAACATGCGAAGTAATTTCTTACTGAATTCACGCGAGCTTTCTATTGCACTTTGCAGATTTGCGCTAACGCCCATATTTTCGGAGTTAGAGGGGGGCCATCGATGGCCCCCCGGTGGGGCGAAGGTGGCGCCGGACCCCCGGTGGGGCGCGGGTTAACATTGCTTGGATATACCACCGCCGTGGCGCAGTTGGTTAAGGCGCCTCGGTCCAGTGTGGGAGGTCCTTGGATCAAGGCTGATCTCTGGCAGACTTTTCCTCGACCGCCTCCTACCCAGGAGATGGCAGTACACTGGGTAGTGCCCGCCTTGACTAGGGACTTCGGCTGACCAACCAGCTCCCTTGTTATTGGGAGCACGGGCTTGATCTGCCTTTAAATAGATCCACCGGTCCGGTGGCACCGCCCGAGGGCACGGCCTTGCCGCGTGTCACCGGAGCAGTCCTCTATTCCGCCGGGTCCGAGAAATCGGGATAGCTCCACTGTCTGGTACAGTGGGGTGTGTGACAGGGAGCGTGCGGACATGACTGTCCCGCAAGGGTGCCGATAGCGTAAGCCCCGCTGCCGTGTACATAGTGTGTGTCTGCTTGTGTGTAGTTATGCATGGATGTTTCAGAAACTTTTGGCGTTGCAGTCTCCTTTGGAAATATTTCGTGCTAGTGTACGGTGGTTTAAGCGTTAGCTGTAAGAGCAGATCACGTGCGGTTTGAAGCTTGGGGATCACCCCAAACACATGTTGGAGGGGCGCCATCGACCTTTCAGGGGGCGCCGAGGGTCGATCGGGGGGGCACGTGCCCCTTGCCCCCTGGATCCGCCTATGGTGACCGAGGCGTTGCATGTTGTTGCACATGTTGCCTTTACTAAATGCAGGGCTGGAGGCTTTCCGAGGTAGTGACGGATTGACGGGGAATCCAGTACGATTATAAGACACAGCAATCACTTGACCAATTTTTTCATGGATAGGTTCATTTCATGCTTCCTATAAGATGTTGGCATCAGTTCGTGAAACTTGATCCCCGCCTTAATGTACCCATGGCGCCTCTCAAACCCTAGCACGGAACGTAACGCCTCGGTCACCATAGGCGGATCCAGGGGGCAAGGGGCACGTGCCCCCCGATCGACCCTCGGCGCCCCCTGAAAGGTCGATGGCGCCCCTCTGAAATGTCGCTTCCCACTTCCCCCCCAGGATACGAAAGGCGGCGCCCACCGACAGGATTTGGCGCCCACCTGATAGGTTTTTCCGGTCATAAGTGGCGCCCCCGGGAAAGTGCCCCCCCGATCGGCAATCCTGGATCCGCCTATGTCGGTCACTAGTTTAAAGAGAATGTGGCACCTTGGCTCCACGAATTTAGTGTATATAGGGGCATATTTAGCTGGAAATCATAAAAATGTCTTTGATTTATCTGAAAAATGTACAATGAGCTCAATATTTTTATTTTAAAATGCTCCTCAAGGGTGAAAAATAAACCTCTGCTTGCGGATGACGTCATGATTGGCAACTACTAACATATCCAATAGACTTCGAGGGCTTAAATTGGCTGATTACTCACCGTGACGACAGCGCTATCGTCGCACCAATAGCTGACAACTGTGTCCGCCTGCCTGGGGTAGATTTGAGGTACATTTCAGGTAGGTTTTTAGCTTTTATCCACGGAAACTTTGAGTTTCAAGACAAATTATATATTGAATACCGGGTTTTCCGGCATCCCTTACAAATTAGCTATCTCAGTTAAAATCACGTTATAAAGGTACGAAATTCCCTTTAATTGCTGTGCCGATGTTTAATGTGGTATGCCGTGGCAACTCATGCCAGCTTCCGGTAACTTAGCCTCCGGCAACTACAGTTGTCATTGACACTCGCCTTAAAAGAGATTCGTTGGTGAGTCTCGCACATGTCTAATACACAACAGAAAACTGGTAGATCCAGGACCATATTTGGGGGGGCTAGGGGCTCGGACCGCCCCCCGTCACTACCTCGGACAGCCTCCAGCTCTGCATCTAGTATAGGCTCTCAGATATTTCGGGGAGAGGGTTTGAGCCCCCTGCCCCCCTCTTGCATCCGCCGCTGCAGCTGAAATATACCTATTCACTAGCTGGGATCTATTTTCACCTCTTGCATGTGTTTAGGGTGATTCCCACGCTTCGAAACGCACGTTATCTGCTCCAACAACCAGCCAGAGGTCTAAAAAGTGAGCTTGTGGTCGCCGACTAAAATCCAAGCTTCTTAGATGGTTGCCGAACCTAATACTACATAAATTACAAAATCAGTCTTAAAAGTGGTATAAATATGGCTATAGGGAAGCACTGGCGAGCGCAAGGGGGAAGGTTCCGATAAAATATATATATAAAAACCTATAAAATATAGATCGGGTTTCTCGATATCGATGATCTAAGCCAGAATCAAGTCATTACCTAAGTGATTTCATGAGATTATAATTCAGTATTAAAGTCAAAGTTATGATCTGAAACCAACAAAATTATACATGCTGGCCCTTAACCCTAGCCCCGGTGACCAACATGTAACACCTATGACCCCCCTGGTGGGAGGGGGTTAAAAATGACACCCTCGATCTCGGAAACAAAGAAAGATAGAAGCGGAAAAAGCGATCGAAAGGTCGTCGGAAATGCAGTCGGCGTTACTCCCGGAATTTTTGCGGAAGGTCAATACTGTGGTCACCAGAGGGGAATAATTCATATACGTCAAAATGTATCAAATGCAGTGCTCTATAAAACCTTGCTTATCTCCGTACAAAAAATAGCCGGAACCACTTTCTCAACGCTATTCGACAGAGCCGGACCAGCTCTTTCACTAAGGCAACATCCATTTTCATATCGGTTCAAAGGCTAGGGCGCAACAGGACACTGAATATTGGGGATGTTATCACGTAGCTTCAAGTTATAATAGGAAGAACGCTCGCAATGGGCGTGATATGTCGGACTTAAAAGCCAATGTTGGATAGTGATCAGTCATTTATACGCACTACGCAGTCATGAATACGTATCGATAGTGCCCACTAATCTTAGGCTAAGTCTGTTTGGAGGTCAATCGAGGTCAAAGATGATACACTGCCCGTACACAAGGGCAATTAAATGGGCGCCGAAAGCGGTGGGACGGGGGTACCTTCGCCTCCTCCTGTTGGCCAACCAGGGGGAGGTCTCCCCAAAATTTTCGGTTCATCGTCATTAATGCTGTCAGGTACCAAATATGCTCACAATTCCCCTGCCCCGGTCAGCACCAGCCCGGGTCCGTTCCCCTGTAAAAATTCAGTGGGAGCGCCCCTGGGCATTAACATTTTCGCCCATCACTTCTATACCAAGCAAGATACAACCATGATTGATGCACCATTGTTGTTCTCTCATCAATAATGGTTTTATTTTGTGTCCATCCATGTAAAAAACTGTTAGGCCTTATCTTAGAGACAAATAAAAGGGTTTGCAGCACCTTAAAAAGAGCCTCAGAAACAGTTCCGATGTTTCATTTAACTAGAGAAAAATGTTTTCATGTACATACATGCGTCGTGAAATACTTGTGATTCTTCACCTTGAGGCGCCAGAAATCAGATAAATTCCAGTAACATTTCAAATAAATAATTCAAACATTATTCATCGGCAACATTTCCTCAGAAGTGCAGTGGAAAATATCAACCATTGCTAGGATGAGGCCCAATTTTCGCTCCATTGTTGAACATGGTTCTACTCAAAGCAATAGCAATGCTGTCTGTTGGGAATAACCTTGTTTTCTTTCCATGACATCATTCCCATGATAACTATTTGCAAAGCTCTTAATTGATGCATTTTAGCATTAATAATCAGGACTGAAAAAGTTTCCAGAATAGTTGCTGATGACCTATTTGGACCAGGATTGGGTACTGAGAAGAACAGTTTGCATTTCAGCAACCTGTTCTTTTGTGGTGGACACAATCTCTCTGTGAGATTTCTGCTGTACCTCTGTGGCAGTGCTTCCATATTTCATCCATACTAGAGAAAACAAAACGATTCAACTTTCTTGTGACAAAAAATACAAGATATTATCAGAAACTTGGATGCATATAATCAGTCAGTTAAAAAACATACACACACCCTGATCACCCAGTGTGCATCCATCTGTGCAAAAGACACAGCTTATTCTATGTTTGGCAGACTTGATTGGACCATTGTCCTTGCAGTGGAGTCTTCTGGCAAATTGGAAATGGTTTATCACATATTTGTGCTGTGCAGGAATGCACATTTATATCCCTTATGGGGTACCAATGCACAGAGATGGATCTAGGATTTTAGTAAGGGGCAGCCCTCTGAGATTGCATGCTGTCAACCAAAAGGGCACACTTCACCCAAAAGGGTGGCTATCATCATCAATCAGTGGGAGAAAACTGTGGTTGGTGTGACTTAAAAATGGTAACAGTGCCATAAATGGGAATGCTTGACCCATAGATGGGAACACCCATTCTCAACTATGGGAATGCATGAGACCATTTTCCAGAACAATATTTTAGGCCATGAAACAAACTTTTGTTCTTTCTACCTGGCTTATGTCTGTTCTTAAAATTTTAGAGGACATTTATCTTTGAAGCAGAAACAGGAAATCATATTTTATACCCTGTTTCAAATATTGAAGCTCAACATGTTTATTATGATCATTCACATGTCTTGGTGCATCTGTGTAAATAAAACACTTGTCATATACAAAATCAATTAATAGATACCTAGTGACACAATAAAAGAAGTTTTTTAACATTTGATTTCTATTGCCACTTGAGATAATAATATATACAGACCAAGACACATGGCCATACAGAACATGATGTGAGCCAACCTAGCACAACAAAACCTGTTTTCAGCACCTTTAATGCCATTTTTCACAACTTCTAAACTTCAAAGCTCCATCTGTAGCCCCATAATTTGTATTCTAGTGGTGGGGCAGTAGCAAGGTATTTTCTGCCTCACAGACCTGGTTTAATCAGTTTTGGGGTACCCTTTTCCTCAGGCCGCCCTTAATCCTTTCAAACTTAAGGGGTCCTGAACTCGAATTCAGGGATCCCTTGGACCTGTCACTGCTGTGGCACCCCAAATGAAAGCTCAAGTTATTTTCTGTGCCTACTAAGAGCATCCTTAAAATTTTCCTATTTCTCATTTCAGGGATTTTAAAATTTATAAATAACAGGCCTACTTGGTCACCCAGTTATATGTCCAGCTATAAGGCCCAGTCTGCAAAGTACGGCAGCATGCCAGACGAGTCGCACCAGCCATCTAAAATTCTCGCACCACCACACTCCAAAAATTCGCACCAATCTGGCACATACCAGGGAAAAATGCACCCATTCCTACCCCTACAATGCAATGCTACCTCAATCATTAGTCAGTTAGTTAAGGAATTTTTATAAGGCCCCCTCCTGTGTCTTAATAGCCATTCAGCCATTATTTGTATAGTTTAAGTGTCACTAACCTCGCAAGTTCGCACCAGGTTGATAAAATTTGCACCAGTCGGTCCTGTCTCCAAGGGCACTCGCACCGACAAGATCTCGACGAAAATGCCGTACTTTGCACACTGGTATAAGGCAAGAACATGGTGGTATCAAAAACAGTATACTTGTTATGGATAGTCTCATAATTAGACACCCCAAAAATCATTTAGGAAATGCACCCCCTTGGGAATGTGTGACTATACAACAATGTTTACGATGATATTTTAGCGTGATTGTGGTTGAAAAGGGTTTAAACATGCACCACTTGTATTCAAGTTTTTTTCCTTCTGAGACTTTTCGCGATAAAGCAAAACAAGGAAACATCATTGGAAGTAGACTCCAAAACCCACCTAGATTGCACGGACCGTCTATGATAAACGCACATCTTGATTTAGCCCCTTGGATTTAACAAAATGAACACCAGTCGTCAAAAACGGCGCCCACTGCTTCCAACAATAATACAAAAATATTAGCGGCAGCCCGCGCCGCGCTCGTTCTGAAGGCCGCAGACACCGAAAATGTACCAGGGCGACCACCGGCGACCAGGCGACCACGCAAGTCGGCGGTTTCGGCCGACTTGGTCGCCCATTGGTCGCCTATTGAAAAAAATGAAAATCACCGACTTGGTACCGACTCGTGACAGATTCTAGTACATTCTAGTTTGAACTTAAAATAGTACATAAATACGGTACAGGGAGATGCGTCATCTAAAGTACCAGGTGATTTCAGTCGTTTTTCATAAAATTGGAACCAAAAATTGTAATAAGAAGAAACATAACTAGCATAGACTAGCAGCAACTAAGGGCGGTGATGATACCAGATGTAATCGGCCAAAGATGCCCCGTTGTAGCCAAGCTATCTTTCAGAAACGCCAAACAAGCCGGGACACGAAGGCTAACTTGGCTCTTTGTCGAAGTAGATTCTGCCCATTCTTGGCCAAAGGAACTGGCAGACTTCATCCAATAGATTTTGATGGGCACTGGGTGTATTACGATGACGGGTGGAGACAGTGGAGAGGGTAAGCATATTTAGAAGCAGGAGCGGATGGTGGAAGCTAAAATCATAGGAAAACAGATGGAATCAGAGTTTGAGACGGTTGCTGGGTCGCCAACCAAAAGATGATAGGGTCGCCGACGGCGTAGGGTAGATCGGCAAGTTTTTAGACCCCTGCAACCAGCCCGTATACCACCGTACGCTAACACCAAAGATTTCCAATGGAGACTGCAACGCCAAAAGTTTCTCAAAAATCCATGTACAAATGCTCGATTTTGCTCATGTTCCCGTGGTCCGATTTCCAAAATTCTTTCACTTCTGAGTTTCATAAGGCCTAGCGCAATAGAAAAACATTGTTAAGGAACGATCCAAATAATTTCGATTTTTCACTCCACCCTAATGGGCATGTTCCAACGCCTCATCCAACCTCCTAACCACCTCTAAGTTCCTCCTACCTCCTCCCGCGTGCTGCAGCGTCTCTGCCAAGCTCTTCTCAAACCTTCTCCAATCTTTTCTTTCCCAAAGGAGGGCAAGTGGGCCAGGTGACCGAAGAAACCGGCCTTTGATCATCTTTCGAAATGGGCTGCAGCTGGGAGTAAGGATTATCCATATGCAGGAAAATGTCCATATTTTCAGATTATATCAATTTTTTCCGTCAGGCTGGGTATTTTTTGCCGGAGGAGCCCAAACTTGACTAAAGTTATAGCAGCGCCGCTTTACCAATGACTGCATCTATTAAATTCCAGATTCCACAAGCCAGGGTCCCCCGGCAGCTAGGCATGTTACGTACCCGGAAAAAGGTTATTGTGGAATTTATAAAAATTTATTAAAAGGTTATTGTGGAAAAGGTTATCGATGTATTTCTTCCTGCGGTAAGAATATATGTGAGCAATGAAATTCACTGTTGCCTTTTGGAGTGCTGGAAGATTGTTACTATGAAACGTTTGATAAAGGTCCAAGCAACAAATGCAATGTATCTGTCATCGTGTTTATACTATTTATTTTTCTCTACACTAATGATAAGTTTGGAACAGGGTTTGTGCAGGAAAATATAAAGTTCCTATGAGTTTGTTTTCTATAATGTTTCGCTTCGTCATCGTTTCTGTCTTCATAAGGGTCATTATGGGCGTATCCAGTAGCAGATACAAAGGGAGGGGGTTGGGGGCTCCCCAAATGTCAAGGTGTCTTTTGTAAATCCATAGCCCAAGGCTGTAACGAGGCTATGGCGGGAGGCTCCAGCCCCCTAGTCCGCCCCTCCTCTCGAAATGAAGTGCAGCACAGCACTATTTTTCTCAGCACGGCACAAATTTCTAAGCACTACCAAAAGCGATGTAGAGAAAATGAGTGGTGGTGAAGTAGGATTGCTGTCAGGCTGACGTCGGTGGTAGAAAGTGGGCGGTGGTGTCGGAGCGGAGACGCGCGACGCTGGAAACCACTGGAACCGGTGACAGCGCTCTCACCGCACGGCCATCGGTTAGCGCAGGTGGCTATTAGTGCCCGCTGTCAGTCCATAGCGCGCCGAATGAGTGTTCCAGGTTTCCATGTTGGGCAGCAGCGCCGCTCGATTCTCACTGGCGCGCTGCCACTTCTCTTAAACAGCATCGCAAAATGGGGCTTAGTAGGGGAAATGATATCTTTCTCTGGGATTCAGCTGAGCGATCATGCAGTAGAGTGTACAGAGAGTTCCTGGTGTCATTTTCGTTTGTCCGGAAAATCACCTTTTGTGGAGAAGGAGCGATTCACGGGTGTACCTGTATTGCACGCACGCCTGCTTCCCCCTCTCTCTCTCTCTCTCTTTCTCTCTTTCTCTCTCTCTCTCTCTCTATTTCTCTCTCTCTCCTTCTCTCTCTCTCCTTCTCTCTCTCTTTGAATCCACTCTTAACAGATCCTGGTTCTTCACAAGTGATGAGCTCTTTCGTGAAGGAAGTTCTAAACCAGGGGTTTCCCCGTGAGCTCCGTCAACCGCTTATCTCAGCTGAAATCCCATTATAAGGGGGCATATTCGCTTGAAGTGTGAAATATTTAACATAATCCGATGAGTTGCAGCCTAAGTAAAAGTGATGAGCATATCATCACGGTTGTTGAAAGTGGAGGGGACGGAGAGTCTTCTGCGCCAAGGTCTCCCCAAACAATTTCTGCTCTCGACCGAGTATCTTCCCTCTCTCGGCTATCTTTCCTCAGTCCAACATAAGAATGGTAAAAACACGTTCTTGGTGTGAATATGCTGCTTAAATTGGATACCCCGTAAACTGTTGATTTGGCTCTACAGAATGGCCCTCCCTCTGCTCCCCCTCTCCACCCCGAAAAGAGACTGTTAGGGACAGAGCGTTTGTCATATTTCTTGAAATAATTCACCAATCAACCCTATTTCGCACGGCACGGTAGACCAAAAGACTGCGGACACAGCTGAGCCCCAATGGGAGCTCTAGCGAAGACTAAACTCCGAGGAGCGCTGCCACAGTATGCACACTTCCCCCGAAATTCAGCCCAAGTTCACGACCAGATTCAAGTATCAGACATTCCTACTAAAATAACACAGAATTGAGAGCTGGTAAAACATTCTGGGCAGCAACCAAGGGATCCTCAGTACCGACAAGGAAACCGGTCTGAACCGCTGAGGACTCTCAGGAAGTGAAGAGCCAAGTGTAGAGGAATTTCGGCGGTCAGCACTGACGGGAAATCCGGTGCGTGAGAGTAATCGGTGCCGATTAGAGCCCGCGAGGAACCCGCACATTTCTTTCTTTGGAGCTGCCGGCTGAAGGGCCGAGGATACAAGGGAATGCAGAACCATGATCATGGTAAAGAAATTAATCAGTGCAAATATTAGATATTCTGCAATCAGTTGATGGCTTGTTGGCTACTTTTTTCAAGTGCATGAAGCTAAATGGGAGGAATCCAAAATATATGATACAAGTCCAAAATATATGATACAAAAACCAAGAAGCAAAAGCCGAAGATCAGCATGTTCTGACATTATGTTTTACACATCATACAGTGCTTATAATCAAAGCTACATTCTACTCGTGCGGAAAGCTTTGACGTCATGTCAATCAGAACTGGAGACTTTTTGTAACCCTGCAGGGTTACAAGGCCCTGTTCAAACCTGGCCACTGCACTCTAAGCACGTAGCGAATGCAACAGTGGTATAGGTCTGTTGCTCTGTCGGCCCCTGCGGCTGTGTTGTTGACAGTCGCGCCTGCAGCCAGCTCTGTCGATCGGCCCCTGCGGCTGTGTTCCTGACAGTCGCTCCTACAGCCAGACGGCCCCTGCGGCTGTGTTCCTGACAGTCACTCCTGCAGCCAGCCCTGCTACGGTCCTGCGGCTGTGTTCCTGACAGTCGCCCTACGGCCAGACGGCCCCGCGGCTGTGTTCCTGACAGTCGCTCCTACGGCCAGACGGCCCCTGCGGCTGTGTTCCTGACAGTCGCTCCTACGGCCAGACGGCCCCTGCGGCTGTGTTGTTGCCAGTCGCGCCTGCAGCCAGCTCTGTCGATCGGCCCCTGCGGCTGTGTTCCTGACAGTCGCTCCTACAGCCAGACGGCCCCTGCGGCTGTGTTCCTGACAGTCACTCCTGCAGCCAGCCCTGCTGACGGTCCTGCGGCTGTGTTCCTGACAGTCGCTCCTACAGCCAGACGGCCCCTGCGGCTGTGTTCCTGACAGTCGCTCCTACAGCCAGACGGCCCCTGCGGCTGTGTTCCTGACAGTCACTCCTGCAGCCAGCCCTGCTGACGGTCCTGCGGCTGTGTTCCTGACAGTCGCTCCTACAGCCAGACGGCCCCTGCGGCTGTGTTCCTGACAGTCGCTCCTACAGCCAGACAGCCCCTGCGGCTGTGTTCCTGACAGTCGCTCCTACAGCCAGACGGCCCCTGCGGCTGTGTTCCTGACAGTCGCCCCTACAGCCAGACGGCCCCTGCGGCTGTGTTCCTGACAGTCGCTCCTACGGCCAGACGGCCCCTGCGGCTGTGTTCCTGACAGTCGCTCCTACGGCCAGACGGCCCCCTGCGGCTGTGTTCCTGACAGTCACTCCTGCAGCCAGCCCTGCTGACGGCCCTGCGGCTGTGTTCCTGACAGTCGCTCCTGCAGCCAGCCCTGCTGACGGTCCTGCGGCTGTGTTCCTGACAGTCACTCCTGCAGCCAGCCCTGCTGACGGTCCTGCGACTGTGTTACTGACAGTCACTCCTGCAGGATATTATTGTGTGTTATCATTGAAATAGAGGCTTGATCTCAAGGCCCGATGGCCGAGAATGCTAGAGCCGGCCTCACCAGCGGTCGACGTATTTTCTATCAAAAGTAGAAAGAAACATCTGTGGACATATATTTCCTACTGGATAATACTGAATACGCTTAGGTGCCAAATCCAGTGTCGGTGTGCTTTTGTTTTTTTCTGAGTTATAAAGTCCTGAGCAGGAGTAATACCTAATATCTGATTTTGAGCGTCCGGGGTTCTGAAATTAGTAACTGAAGGGAAATAGATGACCGTTGATTTCGTGCACTATTTGCACCCTGGAATGAGGCCTGCGCAGTTGAACGCCTTTCAGCCGACTGGAAAGGTTTCTTAAAGCAGTTGGTGTTCTTGAAAGATGCAGAACACTATAAACTTAGCAAAGTGAATTGGAACATTGGCCATTTGTGTGGCTCCGACCCAAACCTCTGCTCTCACTGTGGAAACCGGCTAACCATTGAACATGTGCTCGATGCTGCTGCTGGCTGCGAACAGATTCGTAGAATCCGCACCAGGTTCTTCCCACCAACACCGTTGAATGACTTACTCGGTGACAGTGCAGCTGTAGACATCCCTAGCGTCCTACAGTTTTTAAAAGACATCAAGTTCCAGATCATCTACGACCCACGTTAATCCAGCCTTACACGTAGACATGCTCTACAGCTTCATTACACTCCTTTAGTTATTATTATTATTACACACCCGTAGTCCTAACACACCCAACAGCGCACTGGAAATGATTTAATTAGATAACGATGGGCATATATAGCCTCAGCAGCTGACGTGCCCCTAAAACCCCAATCATCATCATCTGGAACATTGGCCATATTATAGCGCAGTGGGGATAGGCATTCACGATGCGGTACCTATCACATATCGGCGGTGTGCTGCTCGAGCAGAATATGGTTCCATTAAATGCCTACCAGCGTGCCGGATCTGCAGCTCTCCGCAAGTGGCTTCTCTTCTCCCTTGTTCATTCCATGTTGATAAACGATTGGTTGTAATTTTAGTGATATACTCTGGGGTGTTTTTGTAAACATTTGTTCCGTGAATAGATATTTTCATCACATGGAATTTTGCAGTCCGATATTTTATGTCGTAAAAATAATGATGGCCTATTATTTTACTCCTTCACTCTCCCCACGTTCAAAGCTGAATGTAAATTTTATTTGTTGTCCGTTGCCGCGTTTTCAGAATGCCTATTTTTTAGCACCGCTGAACTTGCACCCCGCAACTGCTTTATTGCCGCCTGAGAAAATTGCGACACAATATTTTGTGTTCATGAATAGTTTTATCCTAAAACTTTTCCAGAGTTTCAAAATATATTTGGACTCAGAAGCCAGAGAAACTTGAAGTCGAACGGCCAAGTCTTACAATCGGTGACACAATTGGATGTGGAGTTTTTTTCGCACTAGAACGGCAAAAGTGCCCACTGTGCGCTGTGGGGATTGACGCCCGAACACGCCGTGCGGAAGTCGGACAAGTGATGCCGGCCGCGGCCCACCGCGCTCCACCCCCTTCCCTCCCCCTCGTGCTCGGCCAGTCACGTTTCAGCGAGCTGGCGCAGCTTACAGCGGCGGCTTAGCAACTGGGCGTGCGTGGTTGCCGGCCGGACCTGGACTTGGGACTTAAGCCCTGTTCCAGCTGTGAGCACAGTTTTGTCAGCAGGACCTCTAACCTCTCCTCCAGAAAAGTAACATCAGCGCCATAATCGCCTCTTGTTTGTGCTAAGCAAAGGGAACTCAAACCTTTACACCATTAAAAAATATTAGACTGCCACTTCATGCACTTACTATTTTTCATCAGCGCAAACAGCAGGCCGTCAGCCCGTAAAACCTCTAGAATTAGTTCCCGGGGAGAGGCTTCAGTCCTGTGACGTAGGCGCAACGCGGCCCGCTGATTGGTGCTGACAAAACTCTGCTGACAGCTGGAACAGGGCTTTAGCCTCCAGAACTGCCGCCCGGCCGGGACTCACCGCTCACCTCCGAACCGAGGCCCGACCGGACCTGGCGACCGCTCACCTCCGGAACTGCCGCCCGGCCGGGACCTGGCGACCGCTCACCTCCGGAACCGAGGCCCCCGGGACCCGGCGACCCTCACCTCCGGAACCGAGGCCCGACCGGACCCGACCGCTCACCTCCGAACCGAGCCCGGACCTACCGCCACCTCCGGAACCGAGGCCCGGACCGGGACCTGGCGACCGCTCACCTCCGGAACCGAGGCCCGGACCGGGACCTGGCGACCGCTCACCTCCAGAACTGCCGCCCGGCCGGGACCTGGCGACCGCTCACCTCCGGAACCGAGGCCCGGACCGGGACCTGGCGACCGCTCACCTCCGGAACTGCCGCCCGGCCGGGACCTGGCGACCTCTCACCTCCGGAACCGAGGCCCGGACCGGGACCTGGCGACCGCTCACCTCCGGAACCGAGGCCCGGACCGGGACCTGGCGACCGCTCACCTCCAGAACTGCCGCCCGGCCGGGACCTGGCGACCGCTCACCTCCGGAACCGAGGCCCGGACCGGGACCTGGCGACCGCTCACCTCCAGAACTGCCGCCCGGCCGGGACCTAGCGACCGCTCACCTCCGGAACCGTGGCCCGGACCGGGACCTGGCGACAGCCCAGCTCCGGAACCGCGGCCCGGACCGGGACCTGTCGACGGCTCACTTTCAGAACACCGTCACTCCCGTCACTCCGTCGGTTCCACGCCGCCATCTAGCTTTGCGCGGCGTTGGATCTGCGTGCATTGTGGTTACCTTGCACTGGCTGCGGTGGGATCCGACACCTATGGCAGGACCGTGTCTCATAAGCGTCGCCACCGGCCAAAAAGTCAGGGCCGGTCAATCTTCAACATAATGTTAACAAGAAACTGTTCCTAAAAACCAAAAACGCTTAGGATTTGAGCTCATTATGGCCTTCCGCACCGGTTTGGTAGCGGTGGGTCTCCAAGCCAACTTCGCCCTGGTGGGGGGGGTGTTTCAAACACTCACCGGGGTGATGGTTAAAGGTCTTAAGATTTCTTCCCAGTTTGGCTGAAATCAAGAAATTATTAATGAAAAATGGGGGCCAGGCAGCTATGCCCCCGCCCCCTCCTATTTTTACGCATATGCCGTATCTGTCTACTGCTGCGAGCGGGCCCCGGTCATCATGCGCAGGGGGCGTCTGCAGCCGCCGGTCGTCAAGGGCCGGGGCGTCTGCAGCCTCCGGTCGTCATGGGCAGGGGCGTCTGCAGCCGCCGGTCGTCATGGGCAGGGGCGTCTGCAGCCGCCGGTCGTCATGGGCCGGGGCGTCTGCAGCCGCTTGTTACTAGGTGGCGGCGCACCAGCATCGATCGACGGCGGTTGGGGTGGGTTGGGATTGACGGAGGCAGTGGGGACGGTCTGATGTGGCGGTGAGCGCCTGCTCTGATGGGGCGGTGATGGCAGGCCGGGCGCCTCTGATGTTGCAGTGACGGCCACGCGAAATTCTGCACAGGCTGCGTCAGCCCCAGTGCTTAGGTCCGACGCGTCACCTCTGCACCGCGTCCTCACATGGCTCTGCATTGCGCTTTCGAAGGGTCCTGAAATGTGTTTCGCGTTAATTGTAGAGTGAGGCATAAATCCCAAAAGAGGCCCTTATCAATCAATTTTATTTTATTTTTATAAATTTTGTTCAAGTTGTTCCTAGTACGACTGGTGGAGTCGGAGTCTCACTAAAGTCATCAAGGGACTTGTCACGGAGACCCCGACCCCACCACCCGAACGAGCAACTCCCTCAATGGAGGGTTAATTTAGAAGCCAAAGTTTAACGTCCCACAAAGCACAGGGACGGCCGCCCTGCTCAGGTCACTCTCACCAGTCAGTTGCCAGCCGACCTGTACGTCGGGTAAACTTTTGAGCGCCGGAACGTCTCAGGGGAACCGATCCCAAGACTGGGCATGCCCTGCCACTGCATGCTTCTGAGCAACGGGCCGGAGCCCAACGCTCTACCAACTGAGCTACCGGGCGGCATGCCCAAAACTGGGCTATTTGCCCAAAACTTGCAATATATTTTTGCAGGGCAACAGATTACATGCACTACACTTCTTGCTCGATCTGTCCACTGATGTTCATCAAATTAACAAGTTTGGAGCTAGGAAAATGAATGTAAGATGTCTTCAAGATAGTATCCCTTTACCAATACCAAGAGAAGGAGGTTATGATACCGGCCTAGATATGTCCCTGTAATGCAAACCTCCATCACTACAAGTGTTTTTGTTCCATCTCAGTTCCATTTTTCACTGAAATCATGCAACAAAAATTGTTCCAAATCGACCCAGCTCTAGCTGGAAATTCATTATACACAAAATGATCACCTAAAGCTTGCTATGTTACCATTAGATTTCCATTTCAAAATCTCCTCCACCTGTGCACTACCCCCTGATCATTTTTAAAGTCAAAGGGACCTGTCCGCCTATTTTGCTTATTCTGCCTATGCTGCATGCCTAGTTTAGAGAGAAAATGTGAGACCCCATTATCCAAATTCAAGACCGAAAAGCAAAATAAGGAGGAAATTCCTACTGCGATAAGCAGATTTCTACCTTGACCAGATTTCCTGGGAGAAAAATAGTGTAAAAAATTGGGAAGTACTTGAAAATGTATACCCTATAATCAATAAGAAAAAACCTTAGCCTTACCTTATTGTCCCGTCCGCCACCTACTTCTCACGACTTCCAACGCTCCACCAACACGGAAGCCTGGCCGTTACACAAGGCGCACGCTTGTCAACGTGGTCCTCCTCCACCTCATAGCGATCAAGTGACGTCTTTGATGTATGGTGAACTCATCCAGCCAAAACCTTCTCCCCGAGGCCTATTTGGGACATGGATTTCTTTGAAGACTCGTTTCCTTTACCTTTTTTCCTCATTTTCACTATATATATATTGGGAAAATGAGGAAAAACATTTTGTTCCATATCTGAAAATGTGGAACTGATCCCTAATATGGTTCAGGTGGACTTAAAATTGGAAATAATGTTGAAATATGTTAAATAATATGCTAAGTAAATTTCAAACCCCTCTTCTTTTGGAAACAATAAACATTGATTTAAGTTCCGTAGCTAAAATAAAGTATGGCTTCGTTTCTCTCCAAGTGTCAAGCGAATGAAAATAGGTCCCAAAAATTGTGTTCGTATTGTACGGTTTTTTGGAAAGCAGAGCGTGTTCATGATGTTAATTGATTTTCTTGATAAGAAGCTAAGTTTCATGCCGTACACCCAGATAGAACCGGTGTTCCACTCCAGCAGAATTATTTTCGAAACCAAGAACGAACGAAGACCTGGTAGATCTGCCGGGTGGCCTAGTGGCTTCATTGCCGGTTTTCAGATCAGGCAGCATGGATTAACGTGAGTTCGGTACCCACCGCGGGAAACTGCCTTCCATGTCTGATCTGACCCGGTAGAGAGATGCCTAAGAGGCACACGCCAGCAATCCCTGTAATCGTCAAGTGTACCTGTTGGGAGTGACCTGAACAGATTAGAAAGCCCTTGCTTTCGATATGCCTGTTTACGTGGCCTATGATCCTGCTAAAGTTTTTTTGGACTGCTTCCTGTTTTGTTTTCTCGAATATTAGCTGGGATATATCATGCTTCTTGCATAATTTTACCGAGTTTATTTCACATGGAAAAAATGTCAAATGTTCATAAAAATTTGTTTTCCAAACATCATTCGTTTTGAAACATCCTGTAGTTATCTTTGCCTTCAGGCTACTACCTTCCATAGAAATTAGGTGCAATATTGTTTTCGAGAGAAATCGTTCGAGGACTGCCTTTCTGGACACATATCCACCTGCGAAGAAAACTGATACAATCTGGAGTTTCCAGGATTATTTAGAAGTCTGAATGTAGTTTTTGTATATACATCAAGAGTATTCAAAAAAACAGGAAATTTTAGAATCTTCTCTAAAGGTTATTTGTTGCACAGGATGCCAATCCAAACATCCCCTGCTCCTAGGTCGTACTGGGTATTTCCTACTAAATTGTTTTTTTTCGCTAAAGCCTTGAATTTTAATCGCATTTCCACCTATTCCACAGTTCGTCACGTACGTGTTATGAGAAGGGTCGATACTGTTTCCATCAGTCTCTCTGGTCTTCCGGGGTCGGTACCGTTGCCGTCAGTCTCTGGTTTACCGGGGTTGATACCGTTGCCGTCAGTCTCTGGTCTGCCGGGGTCGATACTGTTGCCGTCAGTCTGACGGGGTCGATACCGTTGTCGTCAGTCGCTCGGATCTGTCGGGTCGATACCGTTGCCGTCAGTCTCTCCATCCTGACGTGGTCAATACCGTTGCCGTCAGTCTCTCCGTCCTTACGGGGTTGATACCGTTTTCGTCAGTCTCTCCATCCTGACGGGGTTGATGCCGTTGCGGTCAGTCTCTCTGGTCTGCCGGGTCAATACCGTTACCGTCAGTCTCTACATCCTGACGGGGTCGATGCCGTTGCCGTCAATCTCTCCGGTCTGCCGGGATCGATGCCGTTGCCGTCAGTCTCTCCGGTCTGCCGGGGTCGATACCGTTGCCCCCAGTCTCTGTTCTGTCGGGTCGATACCGTTGGCGTCAGTCCTTTTGCCGGGGTCGATACCGTTGCAGTCAGTCTCTTCGATCTGTCGGGTCGATACCGTTGCTGTCAGTCTCTCCGGTCTTTCGGGGGTCGATACATTTGCCGTCAGTCTCTCCATCCTGACGGGGTCGATACCGTTGCCGTCAGTGTCTCTGGTCTGCCAGGGTCGATACCGTTGCCGTCAGTCTCTCCATCCTGACGGGGTCGATGCCATTGCCGTCAGTCGCTGGGGTCTGCCGGGTCGATATCGTTGCCATGAGTCTGTCGGATTCGATATCGTTGCCATCAGTCTCCGGTCTGTAGGGGCGACACCGTTGCCGTCAGTCTCACCATCCTGATAGGGTCTTTACTGTTGCCGTCAGTCTCACCATCCTGATAGGGTCTATACTGTTGCCGTCAGTCTCCGGTCGGCCGTGTCTATACCGTTGCCGTCAGTCTCTCCGGTCTGCTGGGGTCGACGCAATTGCCCCCAGTCTCTGGTCTGGCGGAGTCGATACCATTGCCGCCAGTCTCTCCAGTCTGCCTGGGTCGATACCGTTGCCGTCAGTCCCTCTGGCCTGCCGGGGTCGACACCATTGCTGTCAGTCTCTGGTTTGCCGGGGTCGATATCGGTGCCGTCAGTCTCTGGTTTGCCGGGGTCGATACCGTTGCCGTCAGTCTCTCCGGTCTGTCGGGTCGATACCTTTGCCGTCAGTCGCTGGAGTCTGCTGGGGTCGATACCGTTGCCATCAGTCTCTCCGGTCTGCTGGGTTCGATACCGTTGCCGTCAGTCTCTCCGGTCTGCTGGGGTCGATACCGTTTCCGTCAGTCTCTCCGGTCTGCTGGGATCGATACCTTTGCCGTCAGTCGCTGGAGTCTGCCGGGGTCGATACCTTTGCCGTCAGTCTCTCCGGTCTGCTGGGGTCGATACCTTTGCCGTCAGTCGCTGGAGTCTGCTGGGGTCGATACCGTTGCCGTCAGTCTCTCCGGTCTGCTGGGGTCGATACCGTTGCCGTCAGTCTCTCCGGTCTGTCGGGTCGATACCGTTGCCGTCAGTCTCTCCGGTCTGTCGGGTCGATACCGTTGCCGTCAGTCTCTCCAGTCTGTCGGGTCGATACCGTTGCCGTCAGTCTCTCCGGTCTGTCGGGTCGATACCGTTGCCGTCAGTCGCTGGGTCTTCTGGGGTCGATACCGTTGCCGTCAGTCCCTTGGTTTGCCGGGGTCGATACCGTTGCCGTCAGTCTCTTCGGTCTGTCGGGTCGATACCGTTGCCGTCAGTCTCTTCGGTCTGTCGGGTCGATACCGTTGCCGTCAGTCTCTCCGGTCTGTCGGGTCGATACCGTTGCCGTCAGTCTCTGGTTTGCCGGGGTCGATACCGTTGCCGTCAGTCTCTCCGGTCTGTCGGGTCGATACCGTTGCCGTCAGTCGCTGGAGTCTGCCATTTCCGATCCCTGCCGCACGCCTCTTCCCTTCCTGATTCTGGAGATGAAAACGTGGATAAATCAAATCGCGTTGTACTTGTCTCTCGGCTTGGCTTCTCTGTTCTGAATTAGCGCTTTATAAATGTCCACCGCTTCAGCGTTTGGACCCCTCCTCAGAGGCAGTGTCGCGCAATAGTGGCTGAATGGGGACGAACTGGGCTGTTTTAGAGGTGCCACCAGCGCTGTGAAGTGGATTGGTTCTGATGAATCTGAGCCGGCGACCGGTACCATTACCGCTTGTGGCCCGTATGCAGATGTGTTAAGACTTATCTCTCCTACGTCCACTATCTGTTTAGTGTCAGTCCGCTGGTGATCAGTGTCATGGCGATATCTCCAAATCATCCATGTTTTAATGAATCGCATGCATTTGGGATAGACTTGCCGGTGTCAGCGTGTCCTGCCTTCAGTGTCAGTTTTTTATGCGGACATCCTTGACGTCGCCGCGGTTAATTCATTATCACGTCAGTGCCATTGTCGGTGGCGTGGCGGCTGTTTGGGGGTCACCCTGGAGGTGACAGGCGGCCCCGTCTCAGGTGCAGTGGCGGGCCGGGCTCCTAGTTCGGACACGTGGTGGACGGTCGCGCTGGCGACACGTGGTGAAGACACTGCAGTCCACCGCCAACTGCACGCTGCTCTGCAGGCCTTTGTGGGGGCACCCGGGGTGCAACTTTATGCTTTCGATTGGTGGGGCGCAGATGCTCCCGGGAGCCTGTGAAGGCAAGAAGGGCCTTGTCTTAGATTGAAAAATTTGCTGATAACTTGTGCAGTAGAGATGCCAATCAGACAACGATTGATGCTGATCGATCCGATCGGACGCCAAGGAATATCAGAGTTGGATTCGGAAGTCGGTCCGACATGCCGGGCGTCATTGGAGAAAATAGCACTTAGTACCAGCAATTCGCAGCGGTATAAAAAAATTCTAACACTCCTGCGATTTCGGTGGTAAAAAAACGGGTCTTCTATCGACCTTGGTCATCAAAACTTAAGTTTACCGAACTGGTGAGATATTCCACGATATCATGCCTATCGAACATGCGGACGCTCCCTTTGACGTGTCTCAACGTACCAGACGGCGGGACTTGCTCGATTTCTCGGGCCTGCCGAGACACGTCTGCTTTGGTGACACGAGGCGAGGCCGTGCCACCGGACTAGTGGATCAGTTTAAAGGCTGATCATGCCCGTGTTCCTAATAACAAGGGCTCTGGTTGGTCAGCGAAGTCCCGAGCCAAAGCGAGCAGCGCCCAGTTGACTTAAATCTCCTGAGTAGGAGGCGGCGATTGGTCCGGGATTCAGCTTTGATCCACGGGCCTCCCACAACAGCAGAGGGGCTGCACCGGCACTACGGGGCGAAGTTGGGCCGTAACCCCTCCTGATTGACCCTTGGCGCCCCTGAAATGATTACGGCGCCCACTGAAAGGTGGATGGCGCCCCCCGTAGATGTCACCTTCCCCACTAGGATGCCAGTGTTGGTGGTCCCCCTCCAGCATTGGCACCCCTGGTCTCCCTGAAAATTTTCCCGCCCGCCCCCATCCAATCGCTGATCCTGGATTTGCCTGTGTGCAGTAGTTTGGAAAGATCTCTTGAAGCCTGAACGACATCTTTTGAAAGAAAAAGGTCAGTTTCGATTCGTGGCTTTACCTGAGTATTTTGTGCATTTCAGAGGCGTTCCACGAGGGTGCTCGCAAGCAAGCATTTCACTCAGGGGTTGCGGATGGGTGACTTAGTGGATAGCATCAAAATCTCCTAAGCCACCGGTCCCAGGCTCAAGACCCGGCGGAACCCCTGAATAAGTCGATCGGATCCCCAAAATCCCCTCCAACAGAGTGAGAGTTGGCCACGCCGTATAACCCTGTCAGTTGGTGTGTCATTAAACCGCAACAATGCTGATGAGTGAGGTTCCAGCAGCAGCCACTGCCGCCGGCAGCGGCAGGCGTTTCTCCGCTGCTGTCCCTGAGGCGTGTGCTGGTTAGGTCACGCGATAGTGTAGGCTGCGGTGTCGGTCACATGCCCCCGGGCGTTACCAGCGACGACGCTCCGCTCCAGCCGCCGATTACCTCAGACCGTCTTAATTGATTGAGGGCAGGTCATTAGAACTGGAGCTGGATGGGATAATTGGTAGCGTGGCCGTGCAAACACAACAAACTGTGCCGCTTTCACTGGAACCACGTCCGCGGTAATCCAGAATTGTGGTACAGCAGCCACGAGCGGCGGCCGGTAATGTGAGACGCTGAGAGGTCGGGACCGAAGCGCCGCAGGCGGCCGGTAATGTGAGACGCTGAGAGGTCGGCACAGGGGCAAAGCAGGCGACCGCTTATGTGAGACGCTGAGAGGTCGGCACAGGGGCAAAGCAGGCGACCGTTTATGTGAGACGCTGGGAGGTCGGGACAGGGGCAAAGCAGGCGGCCGTTTATGTTAGACGCTGAGAGGTCGGGACTGGGGCAGAACAGGTTTACAGTAATGTGAGACTCTGAGAGATCAGGACCGAAGCGCAGCAGGCGGCCGGTCATGCCAGACGCTGAGAGGTTGAGGCCGGAGCGCAGCAGGCGGCCGGAAATGTGAGACGCTGAGAGGTCGGGACAGGGGCAGAGCAAGTTTACAGTAATGTGAAACGCTGAGAGGTTGGGACCGAAGCAGAGCAGGTTTACAGTAATGTGAGACGCTGAGAGGTTGGGGCCGAAGCAGAGCAGGTTTACCGTAATGTGAGACGCTGAGAGGTCGGGACCGAAGCAGAGCAGGTTTACAGTAATGTGAGACGCTGAGAGGTCGGGACAGGGGCAGAGCAGGTTTACAGTAATGTGAGACGCGGAGAGATCGGGGCCGGAGCAGAGCAGGCGGCCGGTAATGTGAGACGCTGAGAGGTCGGGGCCGGAGCAGAGCAGGCGGCTACCACCGCTCTGGTTTGATCTCGCCTCTGCCGGTGGTTTGCGGTAGGCCCCATGGAGAAGAGTGGCTGGTGATGTCAAATCCGGGCTCATCTCTAACTAATTAAACAGGATTGAATGAGGCTTTTCCCTGACAGACTGGCTCCCTCCTTCAGGGCTCCCCAGGTCTACATCCCAGAAGTGTCGGAGCAGGTCCCTCGGATGGTACCGGTGGCGGTACGGGTAGCTGGGTGCCGGTAGTCATGAAGATAGCTTAGAGCCGTCGCTGGCGGCGGGCTTGTTGGGCCGGCAGCTGCCGCAGCCTCGACGCCAGCGCTGATCGACCTGGCCCGTTTCCCAGCTCTCTCGCTCTCGCCGCTCTCATGGTCTACTTGTGTGGGTCGCCGGCCTGGGCCCGGCTGCTAGCGCTGCGTGGTAGGCGTGGTAACAAGCTGACTGCCCACGGTGGACACCAGCTGCAACTTGTTCCGTGTATCGCTTGCTATGGTTATAGCCTGGGCTTGGTCAGCGGTGCCGCAGTACTTCAACAAGTTGAGGAAGAATCCCTCTTGTCATAAGACCATTGCTATGAACCTTAAACGGGCCTGTATACTCACTTTGCTAATGCGACGTTTGCCTATTTTTCTTGTTTTATGTTTTCGGTGGCTCATTTAACAAGTTCCGTAGTCAGTATTGTGACCAGGGCATGGCGCGACAGAACATGATTTTAGTGCGTCGACAACAATCCGGTCAATAACTGAAGTCACCATTCAGTTCAGACCTCAGTGTGTGTCAGAGCACGGCGGAACGTTATGCTAGGCAGCCGCCCGCACTGACGGCAGAACGTTATGCTAGGCAGCCGCCCGCACTGGCGGCGGATCGTTATGCTAGGCAGCCGCCCGCACTGGCGGCGGATCGTTATGCTAGGCAGCCGCCCGCACTGGCGGCAGAACGTTATGCTAGGCAGCCGCCCGCACTGGCGGCGGATCGTTATGCTAGGCAGCCGCCCGCACTGGCGCGGGGGAACGCTGCCGTCCAAGGAGAACACATTTAATGGAGGTCCATCTCGTCCAAGGAGCGAGGATGAGGGGTGGCACGGTTGGAGGGTCGCCATCCGGACCAGGGTGCGCCACTTTTCGGCGGTAAAATATATCCGGTGGGAGCAAAACCCTATCTGGGGGCGCCGCTGCTCGTATGCTGGCATGCTGGGGTAGCAACATATCAGGCCACCGATGGTCGATCGGAGGTGGGACAAGTGTCCGCTGGATCAGTCTATGATCTCGTTAGTGGGAAATGTGCTAGAGAATTTACAGAGGTTGTTTGGAGAATTTGCAGAGATCATCAGCACTGCATGACGATGGTGATGATTGGGGGTTTCGGGCACGCCAGCCGCTGAGGCTATACGTGCCCATCGCTCTAGGGTTAAATCAGTTTCAGTGGATCACTGGTTGTGTTATGACTAAAAGCATGTAATGGGTTGCAAAGCGTGTCAACATGCAGCTAGTTAATGATAGAGCTGTATGTTTATAGGTACGGCTGGTTTGGCGTGGGTTGTAGATGATCTGGAACTCAATTTCTTTAAAAAAACTGTAGGACTCTGCGGATGTCTACAGCTGCACTGTCACCGAGTAAGTTAGCAAACCACCGCTGCATGACGCGGTCGGTAGACACGGAAATTTTCGAAACTCTCCTTCGAATTTGATGGGTGGGTGCACGTCTGTCGCCGATTTTTAGCGACAACAATGCCTAACAGAAGGTGCTTAGCGGAACACAGATTTAGAACGTTTTTGTTTCCTTCGTTTTAGAATATCTTAGGAGCAAAGACATCCATAGAAATGCGAACAAAACTGTGGACGAATTAGAGTTCCACGAATAAAGATTAGTCCAAAAAATACATTAAGTCTGTATATAGCAATTGTTTTGGTGCGCCTAGAGTGATAAATGAACGGACATATCCATACCTGAACTTGTTACGAACTAATGGAACCGTTAGAATATGTCAGAAATCTGGTAATTTACGCGTTAAAACAGAAATTGTCCTGAAGTCTGCTTATGCTTTTTTTCGCTAGACACACGCCCTTGCGTGTTGCCCGGAAATAGGAAGCTGCGACCATTATCATGCAAAAATCCTCTCAATGTTTGACACATGTGATCTGATGTTTAAACAACGTAGATTTTGCATGGAAGTAATTAACCACGCCTATGCAAACTTTTAAGGGTAGATAGGAGTATATAAGTACCTTAGTATCTACATTACAATGGTGGTAAGCGTTAGGCTGGAGCCAGCAGAGGCAGGGCTGAGCCCGTCTGTGGTGGACAGCGTCCGGACCGAGCTCGTTTGCAGTGGACAGAGCTAGGGCTGAACCCGTCTGCAGTGGACAGAGGCAGGGCTGAGCCCGTCTGCGGTGGACAGAGGCAGGGCTGAGCCCGTCTGCGGTGGACAGGGGCAGGGCTGAGCCCGTCTGCGGTGGACGGAGGACTGAGCCCGTCTGCGTGGACAGAGGTAGGGCTGAGCCCGTCTGCGGAGGACAGAGTTAGGGCTGAGCCCGTCTGCGGTGGACAGAGGTAGGGCTGAGCCCGTCTGCGGCGGACAGAGGCAGGACTGAGCCCGTCTGCGGCGGACGGAGGCAGGGCTGAGCCCATCTGCGGAGGACAGGGTTAGGGTTGAGCCCGTCTGCGGTGGACGGAGTCAGGGCTGAGCCCGTCTGCGTTGGACGGAGTCCGGACTGAGCCCGTCTGCGGTGGACGGAGTCAGGGTTGAGCCTGTCTGCAGTGGGCAGAGTCAGGGCTGAGCCCGTCTGCGGTGGACGGAGTCAGGGCTGAGCCCGTCTGCGTTGGACGGAGTCCGGACTGAGCCCGTCTGCGTTGGACGGAGTCCGGACTGAGCCCGTCTGCGTGTACAGAGGTAGGGCTGAGTCCGTCTGCGGTGGACGGAGGCAGGGCTTAGCCCGTCTGCGGAGGACAGAGGTAGGGCTGAGCCCGTCTGCGGAGGACAGAGGTAGGGCTGAGCTCGTCTGCGGAGGACAGAGGTAGGGCTGAGCCCGTCTGCGGTGGACAGAGGTAGGGCTGAGCCCGTCTGCGGTGGACGGGGTCCGGACTGAGCCCGTCTGCGGAGGACAGAGGTAGGGCTGAGCCCGTCTGCGGTGGACAGAGGTAGGGCTGAGCCCGTCTGCGGAGGACAGAGTTAGGGCTGAACCCGTCTGCGGTGGACGGAGTCCGGACTGAGCCCGTCTGCGGAGGACAGAGGTAGGGCTGAGCCCGTCTGCGGAGGTCAGAGTTAGGGCTGAGCCCGTCTGCGGTGGACAGAGTCAGGGCTGAGCCCGTCTGCGGTGAACAGAGGCAGGGCTGAGCCCGGCTGCAGTGGGCAGAGGCAGGGCTGAGCCCGTCTGCAGTGGGCAGAGGCAAGATCGAGTCCGCGTGCGGGCCCCTATTCCAGCTGTCCAGTGACCAGCACGCGCCATTCGGTTGTGCAGCTTGCAGCGCAGGGCTATTTACAGAGAATGTTGCGCAACAATGCCGCTCGATCTTCAACAGAAAACGAATCGGCTTCTATGCGCGGAGCACGTTGATTTTGGAGGGCACGTGTAGTGGGTTTGGTGGAAAAATGTGGCTCTACCAAGGTATGGGTAAGGTATAGCGGCAGCTGTACTGAGTATGAACAAATTAAATTAATGCTCAGCTGCTTATCCCTACAAGGCTCAAATTAAGATAAGGCTGTCACAACCGGGTCTGGTTTTAAGAGCCATGATGTAATTGGTCGCAATTATAAGGGTTCAAACTTCCATGGCTCTCAATCACGGGACAGTTCCATGCTGTAGAGGAAGGAGATGAGGTGATCTGTACTGGAGGATCCAAGGGGGGCCTAAGGGGCCATTGCCGCCACCAAAGCCTGAAATCGCTTCTTTTGGCCAAAAATAAAAATTGTCGTTTTGTTTTTAAAATTCTTTGTTTTGTTTTGTTTTTTGCTGTTTTTTTTTTTTTTGTTTTTTTGTTGTTTTGTTTTGTTTTTAGAAATGCTATCTTTTCCCGATTTTTCTAGCTTTAGCCCCCTTCCAACAAAAAAACGTTGGTTTGGCTCCCTCCAAAAGTTGCTCCTGGATCCACCAATGGTGAGGTCCACTTTTAAAGGGAATGTGACGCTACAGTGCAGCTCGAGGCTCGACTTGTGTTAGATACATTTATTATAGAAGATATTGCATTTTTCCTTATCTTTGCTAAAAATGAGTGTTGAACCCAACAGTTCGTAATATTTCATTTTCTTTCGCCAGAGTTGAAAAGTCAACCTCGGTGTGACGTCATGATTTGATGATGTTTTCCGTTACCATTGCACAATAATTTAGTTGGGAGGCTACGCCATAAATAAACTAATATTAGTGAAGTGTTTTCTAGCTAAAAGAGCTGATTACTAAAAGCCAAAGTGACACTTTTTAATGTTGTTATTTCTTCTGAGTGTAAATATTGTTCATGTTTGAAACTAGTCATTAAAATAAGTTATACGCACTTAAAATGGCCAGTACTTAAGTTGCGTATGGTACAAAGGTTTTAAGGTCAAGGCAAGAATGAGCTTCCACTCGGTGTGAACATTACTTCGCGTTGCCACGGTTACTAATGATCAACTTATGTCACGTGACCAACCACGGCTGACAGTGTCGATCGGAAATCCAGTGCGATATTCTTCTCCACGAACGGTGAGATCTGGAAAAACCGAACTCCGTCAAGTGTTTTTTAGCAGTCTCAGCCTGGCCCTAGTCTCGCCCCTCCCGCGACGGCTTCTGTGTTACATAGAAACTGTGATGTGAAACAAGGGACTTCCTGCCCTGCCCAGAGCTGTTTTTTGCGATAAAGATTCATATCGATTAAGAAAACCAAAGCGTCCAACTTCTTCCTTTACTAAAAGAGCCAAAGTGGTACAAAAAACAGATTTGAGGCTGGAGTGAGCTCACACCATGTTCACAAAAGAACAGAAAAACAATAAGATACTGTTTATAATTGAGCTGTCGTTATAGCTGTCAACACGTAAACTAGGTGTCGAAAATTACAGCCGCTCTGTATCAGTATCGGTTGTCACCAGTGTCACAAAAAACCGGGACTTGGATGTCTCACTCTTGAACAGACAATTATTTTCTCAATGTTTCTCCATGCTCTAAACACGTGGGCTTGTATGATCTGAAAATGATTCCGAAAGCAGATCTGTGGTCAATTCGATATTTGTATTTCAAAATGAAATACGAAAAACAAAAACTTAGGACTGCGTTTCTAGGAACATCAGGGATTTAGTGCCGGTTCCGTCGTGCCTGTAACACCACTTGGACAGAATATATAATATTACGGTGAAATTCGATAATCAGGGACATTTTTCTACTTACATAAAATGTCAAGTGACATACCTATGTTCCCGTAGAATATTTCGATATAGGACAAGTCATTAGAAAAAGGAACTATGGTCTAAAAGAACTCTGAGAGACATGCTGTAAATCTTGGTAAGTCGCTGCATTTTTTCCAACAACCCTTACTGCATATCTAAACAACGATCGACTTCCGTGCATTTTCGCCCAGAAATGTTCTCCCCACCAAGCCTATGGGGTGGCCTATGGGGTGGTTGAAAAGATAAATCGCAGCTTATACGGCAACAGGGAGAAGTACAGTCAAAGCAATAGGGGTATTGGGTAAGCTTTTTTACTAGATTCAAAGAATGGACAATTTGGTGCATGGTTTGCAGCTGTTTGCAGCTGCACCCTCCCCCATGTATGGTACTTCGTTTTCTAATGTAGTCATTAAATAATCGAAATTGGAGAACCTAACATTTGTTACAGTCGATTAGTATAGTAATTTGGTTTTGGGTCTTTTTGGGTATCTGCCCAGGTAGTTAGCAGCGCCAAAGAAATAAGTAACAGTCCCAGAAGTGATGTAGAAAGAAGACTATATTGTTATCTCACTTTAGTAGTCGCCATTTGAAACATGTTTTTGAAAGGAGTTATTTATTGCATAAAACAGTTTGGTGTATTTTTTATAAAGCTGGAAAACGTAAGAAAAATACTGGTATCAAATGCAAATAATCTGGAACTTTGCAAGTTTCCAAATATCGCCCAGTTTTGCAGTTGACGGCACGTGCCCGACTGCAATATTATCTTTTCGATGTCTCGAAAAATGTACGACCAGGCGGCGCATGTCATCATACAGAGGTTTCCGACATGTGCGAGGGCAATAATCTGCACGTGCTGTTTTTATGCTGGACTGTTGCTTTTGAGATCCGTAATGTCGGTACTGCCTATTCGATAGCAAAAAAGTCAAAAGAAACAAAATTTTAGAAGGGGCCGACCGAAAAAAGCTCAGATGTCAACTGGAAGAAAACAGCATAAAAGGCAAAATTCCAAATAGGGCCAACTGGAAAAAGCCGAGGCCAAGCACGAAAAACGAAGCTAACTCCGAGATATTTGGCTCCAAAAGAGCCAACCTGGTTGCCCTGCTCGCAGGGTCGGATCCAGACCGGCAGTTTGGGGGAAGGGCGGCAACGAGGCCCAAAATCGTGAGAAACGTCTTTTTTAAGAAAGTCGTCAAAAATCGAGATGTTGTGGGGGCAATCACCCGCTTCCCCTGGATCCGTCGGTGCCTGCTCGTGTCATATATTCCTCATGCATCTGAAACCTGTATCCAATTGCGATAAATGGAATATAGCTCCCATGCTTTGTTAGTGTCATATACGTGTCGATTCGGTCCGATGATTAATAAAAAGGGAGGACACAGTACACCACTAAAGGCAAAGAAGACAACTATGCCAGCATTGGCCGATTCGTTGGTGGCTGTACTCTACCAACCGCGCGGACCCAAGCCAGGTCCCCGGAGCCGTGACGCCGCCGTCTACGCCGGAGTCGGTGTATCGGATGCAGCGGCTGGTAACACCTGACGTGGACCCGGTGGCCCGGACGTGGTGTCGCCACCGTCCGAGCCTGAGGGCGGGGTCTTCAGTGACACCGCTGCAGCCACCGTCCGGGCCTGAGGGCGGGGTCTTCAGTGACACTGCTGCAGCCACCGTCCGAGTCTGAGGCGGGGTCTTCAGTGACACCGCTGCAGCCACCGTCCGAGCCTGAGGGCGGGGTCTTCAGTGACACCGCTGCAGCCACCGTCCGAGTCTGAGGGCGGGGTCTTCAGTGACACCGCTGCAGCCACCGTCCGAGTTAGGGCGGGGTCTAGTGACACTGCAGCCACGTCCGAGCGAGGGCGGGGTCTCAGTACACCGCTGTAGCCACCGTCCGAGCCTGAGGGCGGGGTCTTCAACACCGCTGCAGCCACCGTCCGAGCCTGAGGGCGGGGTCCTCAGTACACGCTGCAGCCACCGTCCGAGCCTGAGGGCGGGGTCTTCAGTGACACCGCTGTAGCCACCGTCCGGGCCTGAGGGCGGGGTCTTCAGTGACACCGCTGCAGCCACCGTCCGGGCCTGAGGGCGGGGTCTTCAGTGACACCGCTGCAGCCACCGTCCGAGCCTGAGGGCGGGGTCTTCAGTGACACCGCTGCAGCCACCGTCCGGGCCTGAGGGCGGGGTCTTCAGTGACACCGCTGCAGCCACCGTCCGAGTCTGAGGGCGGGGTCTTCAGTGACACCGCTGCAGCCACCGTCCGAGCCTGAGGGCGGGGTCTTCAGTGACACCGCCGCAGCCACCGTCCGAGCCTGAGGGCGGGGTCTTCAGTGACACCGCTGCAGCCACCGTCCGGGCCTGAGGGCGGGGTCTTCAGTGACACCGCTGCAGCCACCGTCCGGGCCTGAGGGCGGGGTCTTCAGTGACACTGCTGCAGCCGGCTGCCACCGCGTAGCAGGCCTGCTGGTCGCCGCTCTGAGACGTAGACCAAACTCTCAAACGGCGGCCCACTTACACCAACGGCTAAACAGCCGGCCGAACATAGCTGCAGTGGCCACTTTTGTCTACGGCTGGACGAAACCATACTTTCAGCGCACACTTCATACACAAACTGTTCTCCGAGATATTTCCCTCAGACTTAGCGAAAATATTGATGATGCGAGAGCAGTGGCGGCGGGATTTTTCGTTCAAGAGAGAGGTGACACTTTCAATGGGGTCCATCTCTTTATTAGAAAATATGTTGTAGGGTCGTTTTAAGGTCATTTGCTATTCCATGGTGCGGTCGTAGACACGAATATATCTGGAACTCACCTGCTTCGACTTTGATAAGAATGGATACACGTTTAGCATCCGTAGATAAATGTTTGCTCGCCGATTGTTAGCGTAGGCAAAGCCCTATCAAAACGTGATGAGTAAAATGCTTGAATGCAACTATTTGACTTTCTTTTCTGACCGACTTCTTTGACCGAAAAGTGCAGAAGACTGCGGGGAATAGTATCGCTGCGGAAAATAAAGAGCAGTCAAAAAACGCATTTTTTATATTATATATATATATAAATATATAAATATATTTTATATTATATTTTTAAAAAGGAAGTATTAAGGAGACTGGTAACTTGTGTCAGAGGTCTGACAATTCATCCGTTCATTCATGCATTTGATAATTCATCAAACTAGAATTCCCCGAAACATGTTTTTTGGTTCTGTCTAAACACGGCCTTGCCTGTAGCCTAGGCATACGTAATATCTTACCAGGCGCCTCAAGTGGACCAATTTTCATAAATATTATAATGTTTCCGGTCCAGGTTTATTCCATAGCGCCAAATGACCGGCTTATGGAAGTGGCGCATCAGAGCCAAGTCGGTGCGCCAGGAACTCAACAAGGAAAATGCCAACGCAGTATCGACGTTGTAAACCTCATTTTCGGAGTGGAGTTAACTCACACACTCTTGGCTATATGGTTTTTTAGAACTAGTGAACAAATTTAATAGAATGAAAGGAACTCCTAGGTTTATATTTGTTTTACAAACCAGTTACAAAGTCTCGCTTTTAGTGTCACCACCAACGAGTTGAAGAGGAAATTAACTTGTTCACATTGTTTTCTCGCTTACTGACGAAACATTTTCTGGCTATTTTAAGTCCTAGATATCGTGCCTGGGGAATCTAGAGCCACGCTCGTGATTTTCGAGAGCAAATGATTGAAAGGATGACAATTCACGTGTGATTCTAGCCTATACTTGTTATGGCAGTGAGGCTAAAGCGAGAAGAAATATTGATGTTTCGTTATTGCTCCTCCTAACTAGCTGCCGCGCTTTATTTGCCTCCTTTTTCAGTCGTCTGCCATCAGAGTGGGTGGTAGAAAATAGTAAGCTGTTCAGAGGAATATTCCTCTGACTCGAATGTATGTACCTTTATAAGCACATGTGTGCTTAAAAAAAGAACAGAAGCAGACCAATGAGGTTTTATGATATTTAAGTGTTGTTGCCGGCAAAAGGTATAGAGCCAGGTGAGTTAACCACCTCCTGCTGACAAGAAATCTTACTTCTGGAAACCAAAAATCGTCGGAATGGGGCCGCTTGATAGCTTAAGCATTTTTCCCAGTTTAACTGAAATGGGGGAATTCTCACGAACAGTGGGAGCAAACCCTGCACCGTCCTCCCGATCCCCACAATGCCCTCCCCAACAGGGTGAGAGTTGGTGACACCATATAACCTCCACAGTCGGGGTGTCGTAAAGCACCGAAGCTATTTTGTTGCATATGTGTTTAATGACCCGACATAGTACTGGAGAAGTTTGGACCAAAACCGAATATGACTTGGCTTTCAAATTTAACATTTAAAGCTGAATGCCTTCTACAGAAAAGCTTCTAGATTGTTTTCTTAATTTTCTGTTCGCTAGTAAAATAGATAGGCTGTGATCAATTTAACCGGTTTGATAAACGTGCATTTTTCACGACGCTTCGGTTGGAAGCTTGACAGTATGTGACTTTATGGGTATATGTAAGATTTAAGGGCGGTTCCCATCTAGTCATTCTTAACTTACGGACCAAAAGGAACCGAAAGTGGTCACATGAAGTGAGACACGTGACGTAGAAATGCCTTGTCTGTGAAAGTCTCGAGGACATTAAGACGGCTGAAGGCTTTGTGCTAATAGCAAAATCAAAACCCTCCCCTATGTTAAGTATGCTTAGCAGACGAAAGTTTTGGGTGATAAACCCTAAATAACTGCTCAAGTGCACATTCTATTTCAATCCAAATGCCATAAAGGGGTTGATTTCTTCGATTTTATAGAAAGCGGTAGCATCTAAACAGACGGGAACAAGAAACTGCGGTAAAGTATCGAAATAATTCGGCGGCGGTGATGCTCAGCGTCTGTACCTCCCAGTGGCGGATCCAAGGGGGAGGGCAAAAGGCATTACACCAAACGAAAGCCAAAACTATGTGTTTGCCCCTCCAAAGCTGTCCATCTCCTTTTTTCCTGATTCTTTTTTAGTTTATAAGCAAAGGTTTGGTGCTTCAGTTGTCAACTTCGAACAGAACCAGTCCACTTCAGCGTAAACATTAGCCCCGGTCGTGTTGATATTGAGAATGCTTTTGAGTGAATGATCCTTGGATAGCAAAAACAAGCACCTTGGGGTAGTATCTTTCACCCCGTGATGTTTTTCTTTCCTTTTTCTCTTTTTTTTTGCTTTCGCCTTCCGACTTGGATTTGCCCCCAAAGCCCACCGCCTAGTTACATTGTGGCAAAATGTTTGACCGCGTGATTTTTTTTCTTTCGACTTCGTTTTGCCCCCCCCCAACCTACCAGCTGGATCCGCCACTGGTACCTCCAAATAAAGGAATCAGTATATCTGAAATAAATGAATTGAATCAGCATATACAAAATAAAGGAATCAGTGTGCCAAAAATAAAGGAATCAGTTTGATCCAAACAAAGGAATCGGCTGAGCTAGTTCGGGGAAGACCCGTTCATCTAGACATGCTCTTGGCGGTTGTGCTGATCTCCTACCTTCCTTGTTGTAAGCATAAGTTGGAACCACTTGAATGTTTGTGTCGGAAATAGTCTCACACCGGGCACTTACATGGCGGTGCCACCAAGGGGGCAAGATGCCCCAGTGTGCCCCCTCCCTCCCCCGCCCGTGGCCTATGCCGGTAAATGCTCTTCAGGTTCGCCAATTTTGAGGCAGCCACCTATTTTCAGCTCTTTTTACAGTGACCAGCGCCTTGGAATCCTCGTGTTATGACGCAACGGGCTTAACCACGGAGCATGGGCACGTGATGGCTTTATATGGACGGCTTTAGAAGTGTATTCCCCTCGACGCCGTCACATTTCATCTATTCGACGATACCAATATTGCGAGGGATAGAGACTGGCGCTGGGATGTCAAAGAGCTCCGCTGTCGTTTTTGTTGCTTGGTCCCGTCTGATTGCATTTGCAGGCTGGCTGTTCTGGTATGCCGGAGAAAGGATGCAGAGAGGAGTGTGGAGGACGCGAGGATTTCAGCTGTCGTTGACCTCTGCGGCTCCGCCTGCCGGCGGACAGCGACCCTGCTCGCTCCCTTCCGCACCTCCCCCGCCTGCCGATCCTTGCCATCCCCTCTTTCTGCCGCTGTCAAAAACACGCGCAGGGTCCTGCTAATATTGGGTATACCTTCCAGGCTGGCGATGGGTTTTAAAACTAAAAAGACCGCTGAAATTACAGCGTCTTCGCCGACTGCGTTGAATGATGACATGGATTTGCCGATTTCTGGCGTTGTTGGTTGGTGGGCGGGTTCGTCTGGCAGCACTGGAAGGTTCATCTGGCAGCACTGACGGCGGCCGCGCTGCTGCCGCCCAGCCGCGGGCGTTGACCCTGGCGGCGGCGCGTGCGACTGAGTTGCGCACCGCCGCGCTGCGGCGCCGCCAGCGCCGAGACGGTCCCGCCCGCCCGCCCGCTATTTATCGGTCTGGACCGGCCACAGACAGCGGCCGAGCGGCTCAGGCAGCTTCAGAACCGCAGCAGGCGCGTCTAGTGGTGAAAAATGCGGGTGGCGTCCCCGGCCATACCACTAGAGCACAAGCTCGTGCATGGTGCAACAGAGGGTGGAATGAAAGGGGTGCATCACCCTTCTCCTCCGGCGTACACTGAGAATGCTGGGTCTAGGTTCCCTCTTCTGGAGTTAAAGGCAATGTGGCACCTTGATCCAATCCTGGAATCTAGTGTAATTAGGGGTACTTTGAGCCGCAAATCATGGAAGTGTCCATGATTTCTTTGAAAATGTACATTCAGCTCAATATTTTAATTTTTAAAATGTTCCTCTAGGGAAAGAAATAAATATCTGCCTGTGGATGATGTCATGATCTGGCAACCACTACCATGTTCAATACGCCTCAAGGGCTTCGATTGGCTGATACCCACCGTGACGTCCGCATATGACGTCACACCAACATCCAAGACAACTATGGCCTGCTGCTAAGGTTACATGTAGGGTACATTTCAGGTAGATTTTAGCTTTTCTTTACGGATATTTTGAGCTTCAAAACGAATGAAATATAGAGTACGGGGTTTTCCGACTTGCTTTTCAACTTGGCTATCTCAGTTAAAATCACGTTATGAAGGTGCCACATTCCCTTTAAGTGGCACATAGAAAAGGGCGTTTGTGTTTTTAGCGAAGTGGAAGGAACACATCGGGCTGCACCCCACGAGTCGATCATTTAACCATTGATCTGCATTACGGATCCGGCGTCAAATCCTATCCTGCTACCATCCATCCAAAGCCTGAGAAAAGACCGTCGGTAGTTGTCTATTTATGGTGGTAAAATACACGCCCATAGTCGCATTGCGAATTAATTGGTTGTCTGCTCAGTTGTAATATGTGCAGCTTGCCGACACACCAACTATGAAGGTGATATAGCGCTGTCAACTTTCTCCCGGTTGAAACGGTCTCCGGTGTGTCCCATTGCTTCTTGTTCAGGGAATCCTCTGGCTCTTGAACCCGGGTCAGCCGCGTAGAAAACGTGCGCGTTTACCACTACACCCCTTTACCCGTTCTCGGCGTAACAGTGTAGCTCATTCCAAGGTTCGATGTTTATTTCAATTTAGCGCGTTCTTTGGTGGAAATGTGGGTGTAACAGCCGATGTGCGTGCCTGTAAGAAACTCTGTGAACTAGCTAGGACCAGCGTCGCGGAGCGTGGGTAAGAGGCGCAAGTCAACGCACCGCTGCCGAACAGAACTCACATCTGTGGAACAACCAGCCGGTAACAACATGTTTTTCTTCTCCCAAATGGCTGATGGTGGGGATACAGCCGGCGCGTTTCTGTAAATTAGAGAAGAAACTGTCGGACTAGCCCCTGCCCGAGTGATAGATCACGCCATTTGCCGCTGGATCCGATCCGTGCGCCACCGCCATGGGCACGTCGGCGGCTTTGGGGGCGCGCGGCGCCAGCAACCCTTTCACTTGTTGCTATGCGGCTGGCGGCGACCCGGGCGGCGGCCCGGACGGCGGCGCGGGGCCGCCTGTTTTTGTCGGTGGCGACGCGTTCACCGGCGCCGCCGAGCGCCGGTCGCTCTTTGTGGCCGGGCCGACGCCGGTGGGCTGGGCCGCCGCCGGGGGCACTGGTAGCTGCGCCGCACTGGGCGGGGAGGGAATGGCTGGCCGCTGAGGATTGCGCCGCCCGTGGTGTCTGCCGCGCGGTCGGGTACCTGCCTTACTGCGGGGGTACACCCGTACCTGTACCCAGAGGTCCCGGAATGCCAGGCTGGTTCAATTTATGTTGAATTTGAAGGACCCCATGGATAGAATACTGCACCAATTCTGTATATTTGGTTTTAGGGCATATGAAACCCTGCTAATAGGATTTGAGCTGAGATAGCCATGTGATAGAGCATGCCGAGAAAACACCCGATCGACTTTCCCTTTGTTCCAGACCTTACCATTCGCGGAGAGAAAGAATACAAATTCATCCCCTATTGACCCCGTTCTCCCCGGGTAGCCAATTGGCTTCAGGTGACGTTGGGAACGTCATAATGATCAAGCGCCTCCGCGCAAATTTTTCTTGCTCCGACCTCATTAAAACCTACGTATTTACCGTGACTTTGCCACTGGTGACTAGAAATGTGTACAACTCGCTTTGAGGTATCACTTTCGGTCCGAATAATAATCTCTTAGCTTCATTTGTGTTCTCATTCGCCGTATGACCCTGGTAGTTGGTGCGTCGTTAAACCCCAACAATTGTATTCTCATTCATTTGTGACGCAACTAAAAGAGTTCAATGTGGCACAATGCATTATCCGATTATGACGACACACGAATATAATGGCATTACCTTCAGGGAGGGTTAAATAATACGAAACGTAGACTATTTTAGCCATTTTTTTAGCAGAAATGGGGCCAAATTCATCATTTTCGATAAAATTTTCCCCAAACTCACTCCAGTCCGAAATTGCACCAGGGTCCCACATTCCCTTTAACAAAGATTGATCACCAATAGAGTATTGCTCACAGACAGGCAGAGTCAGTTATTAAAATATCAACAAACAAACACTTTCACAATCACAGCACAACAAACACACAAAGCACACCTACCAATATCGGAAACACGCAGATCGGAAAACACCCGAAATGGCCAAAAACATGCTACCCGGACACAGGGGTGGACGCAGACCCGAGTTTTGGGGGCCAAACCCATGTCTGCCTCACCTCCTGGGGGGGGGGGGGGGCAATTCGGGTACTCGACAGACCTAGTATAAGCTACCTCGCCAAGTACATAATCGCTCTCCTGGGGGGAGGGGTGGGTGGGAGCGAATATTTTTTTGCTCTACAGAACTATTGTAAACACAAAACACTCCTGGGGGGCATGGCTGGAATGCCCCCCCCTGTGTCCGCCAATGCCCGGACACTTGAATTGGCAGGCGAGTCAGCTCAGCAATAGTATATAGGCAAAGAGTTGTCAAGGGAAAAGTCAACAAAAAACTAGTCACGGCTCGCAAAAGGTAATTTTCTTTTCTACCCATGCGCAAAGCAAGCTTTTAAAGTGAAAAAGACATCAACCATCTCTTGCAAATGTGAAGCAGGTGAATTGCAATAAATAGTATCCAACTATATTGATTTTCTGCCATTTCTTAGGCTCTCGGGGCTGATGATTTTTCCTTGTTTCTCCCACACAATTGGCCCATACCATCGAAGCCTTTAAGCCTGTTTTGAAGTACTTGAGTCCAGAATATTTTGTTTTTTCCATTGTAAACACGATTTTCCTACTTCAGGCGGAGAGCTTGTAGAACGAGAGTATGCTAAAAATGTGTTTTGTCAAATTTAAAACACCTATGAGAAAACAGATGCCAAGGCTTTCATTGCTTATCTCTAATCTACCCATATTTCCATGAGGGGATTGATTATATACATAACAGTACAGTGTGAATATGTGCATTTCTGTTTGCATAATACAGTTTTTGCAAGTTTTTATTAATTTTCTTAATTGAGCCTATCATCAGTGATAGCTGCAAATCCAGAGCATATGTATTGGGTGTCAATTGGGCCTCAGCGCGGATAAAGCCCGCAATGAACCTTGATGAGGCCTGGTATCAACTCGGCATGGGCCTTTACCTTTACCGTTACCTTTACTTTCAGATATTTTCAAGATGGATTTACTCACGCCTGAGTGGCGTCACCCGCTCACCCGTCTAATGATGCATATAGGGTGTATCAATACTATCCAGGATATTGCAAAAGGCATCCATATGCGAAAGCAGAATGTTTTGTTTCTACATTTGGAACACATTGAGTTCCTTGTGTTCTCTTCCAAGCGAGCGCACTAAAATTAAGATTTTCAGTAGACCTGGCGGTGGAAAAAATCCCCCTCACACCCAGGTGACGCCACACTACGGACCGGCCCGTGCTCTTGGAGGGGGCTGGGTACTGGGACGGCTCCGGGATTTCGCTAAGGGGGCGGCCTTTGGTATCTAACTAAAAATTTCCGTCGAGTAAAGCTAAAAGCCTACCTGAAATGTACCTCAAATCTGCCCGAGCCAGGCGGCCACAGTTGTCAGCTGTTGGTGTGATGAAAGCGCTGACGTCACGGTGAGTAATCGGCCGATTGAAGCCCTTGAAGAATATTGAATATGGTTTGAATATGGTAGTAGTTGCCAGATCATGACATCCATAGGCAGAGGTTTTTTCACCCTAGTGTAGCATTTAGAAATTTAGATATGGAGCTCAGTGTACATTTTTCAGAGAAAAAGGACGTTTGATGATTTTCGGAAAAAACCCGTAATTTCACTAAATTCTGGACACCAAGTGCCACATTCCCTTAAGGACGCAACAACTATCAGGGTTATACAGCATCGCCAACGCCAACTCTTATACTGTTGGGAGGTATTTGAGGGACCAGCTCAACTTATTCAGAGGCTCTGCCGGGACTTGAACCCAGCATTTACTGTTCGCACCCAAGGTGCGGCGCCCGAAATCGGCAAGGGGCAGCCCATGGGTCCTGAGGGGACCCAAGGGCCGCTCTGCTCCTTTCAGCCCCCTCCCCCTTACTCACCAACCGCCCAACTACACATTACTAACAAACTATTTTTTCGGCCCCTCCCCCTGGATCCGTCCCTGGATGGTCATGGGCTAATATCAGGTCTTCATGCCCAGTCAAATCCCCCGGGCCTGGGGCAGGCTTTTGCTCTGGGTCCCCGGGCCCAGATAGTCCCACCTCTATGACGTAGCGAGGTTGGTGAGTAAGTAGATAACGTTGAGCGTGCGGCGGTCAGGTGTCGACGCTCGGGCTGTGGGGCCGGTCTCCTCCCGTCGGCCCAAGAGGGCGAGTGGCGTCGGCTGCCCCAGCCTCAGCCAACAGAACATAACCCCATTCTTCCAGAATTGCCAGCAGTTGGGGAACTGGCCGCTGGCCGCTGCCAATTGAGGCGGCCCCGTGCCAAACTTGGAACAGCTAGGTCTCATAACCGTGTTTTTATAATGGTCTGGTTTGAAATTCCTCTCCACACCAACCAATGCGACTATCTCAAATTTAGCTCGCCTGTTTTTGAAAAGAAATCTATATGGGGATCCATCTCTTCAGGCTCTCATATAGTCGTCATGTTTATGGACTATTCATTCTGCGGCGTTCCAGAGCGTCAATCACAAACTGATTTTTTTATCAAACTTTAGGTCCGGCCATATCGATGGGCTTTCGTCATATTTTCAGAGTCCGTGTGCTTGTCACTGAAAAGGGTTTCGACTGGCTCCTTGTGCGCTCTGGGACGCTGGAAGGCGGAATCTTCTCTCCGCTTTTGTTCCCCTTGTTTGTCAATGACCTACTGGCCAAGATCAAGACAAATTGTCTGCCATTTGCGGACGATGTGAAATTGTACGATGCTAAATTATACCACAGAATGTGTTGTGAAATCGACTCTCAACTAACGGCAGGAGGACCACTCATATTTCGCTGACTCTAAGCTTTGGAAGCTTCAGCTCAACCCTGAAAAATGCAAATAATTCACCAGGACTCTGAAACGGAACCTTACTACACCCAGGTACTAAATGTATAGGCAGTAATGCGAACAGAGCACTCGGAGTGACAATTCGACCTACCAGGTGCAGGGTGTTTCAGAAAGAATGATAGCTTTTAAGTGTTCAGAAAAGGACTAAAAATCTTTCACATTCGTTGAAAAACGTGGATTTCAATGCTGAATTCTACGAAATTTGAAGAAAAAAACATTTTATTAGCATGAATAATTTTGTCTTATTTTGATTGTTCTTTAAAAAATGATGAAAGAAAAATGATATGTTTCACCTTATATGTACGAAAATGGACCTGACAGCACTCTAAAAGTTTTAGCAAGCGAAAAGGTAACGTAAGCATACATACATATCAAAATCGCAAGTTTCATAATATTACAAGATTAACGTTTTTGGCCTAAGCTATTCTTCAGCCTTCCATGTGAATGACTGGATGCGGTGGACACAGCGCAAAAGACCTCACTGTCCACCACAGAACAAGAGACTTGGGAATTGCTTGCTTGGACCAATTTGGGATTAGTTGCTTGCTAAAGCTTTCCAAAGCTTGTGATGTGTTTTCTTTTTAGAGTTTATTGCCAGGGCAATGTGCGTGTGGACTGTGTTGTACTGCAGTGACGATGTAATGTTTCCACTTCCATTGGCGTGATATTTGTGATTTTGACGGAAATTTTCGATGAAGGCAAAACAGGCAGCATTTTCAAATCATTTTTAATGCTGCTGTGAACTAGTAAGAATAGAGAAATATCGATCAAAATACGCATAATCATGAATTTACCAAAATTTGCTTTCAATTTATATGTGAATGGTACCACAATTACATATAGCCTTATTATGATCAATTCAAAGATATCATTATTTCTGAAACACCCTGTAGGTAGCAGAGCGGGGAAGTGGTACGGAAACTGGAACCGGAACCTCTCTCGGTAGCCGTTTTCGCAAAAGGTTCGATCTATAATGGAGTTTGGTTATGTCATTTGGTGTGGTGCCGTCAAGACGCACTTGGCAGGCTCGGCAAAATTCAACATACATTTCTTATCTGGCTCGCAGCAGTTTAGACCAGAAATGCAACACTGGTTGCGTATCATGGTCTGGCATTGTTCAAAATTAACAGTTTGGCAGGCATAATAATTCGATACGAATCCAGTTCCCACACAACATTTTGTCCGGCATGGCAGACTCCGCCTCCTGCTGGAGAGTTTTCCGGATGTCCTGTACAGAAACACACGGGCAATGTCGCGTCCATGCATGGGAATTCCCATGCATGGTAATGCATTTGCCATTTGTGTGAAACGAAGGGCTTTTAAGCCGTGTGGTGACTCATGCGACTTTGTGAGGTGTCAGCGTGCTCCGAGTCTGGCTCTTTTTTAGTTTTTTTGTATTTTTTTTTTTTTAGATCGCAAACTGTGGCTACATAAAACTGCTGCCCTTGCACTGAGTGATGACTGCGGGTTTTTAAAGGGAATGTCCCACTTTTGTAATGGGTTTTGAACTGAGATAACAGTTTTGTAGAGCGTGTTGAGAAACCACTATTGGCATATGTAATTTCACTTAAAGTTCTCTATATAAAATTTCCGCCACCTTTAAAGTTTAAAGTAAAACTGCTTATCGCCTTATTTGAAACCCTTAAGGAATACCTTCCATATGGTAGAAGTAAGCTAATTTGTCGTAAGCCGCACGACCCACCCACTCGCTGAAAATACCATGCTAGCGAGTGAACCAGCATACAACTGCCTGTGGACCGAAAACCTCGGGCGAGTGCTGTATAGTGCGCAGTTGGGCCAATTGTCGAAGCAAGTATCAATTGCTTGTGTTAAAATCCAACTCTAAAATTGTTTATTTACATCAGGCATGTGCATTATCTTTCGACCACTCAATAACCACGGCTGCCGTAATGACTTCTGACATTCGGTTTTTTGCACCAAAGCTTCCTGTACTGCACATGATTTGTGTCATGCAGAAACGCTGTGAGTGGGCTTTTACATCGAATCTATGGTCAAGATTTGGGACTTCATCGATGCGTAAAACTGTCATTTTGATGACGTCACTTATTGTTAGAGAAGAGTAGATATTTATGTTTTTAGCGTATGGAAGTGGGAAAAATGTTGTTTCCTGATTTCCAGAGTTCTCTTGTTCTTAAATTGTTCTTTTTAGAATTTCGACAAAGAGTTCCGTTCCCTTAAAGGGAATTTGGCACCTTCATAACGCGATTTTAACTGAGTTAGCCAAGTTGTAAAGCAAGTCAGAAAACCCGGTACTCCATATCTTTGTCTTGGAACTCGGTATTTGCGTAGAAAAAAGCTAAAACCTACCTGACACCAGCCCCCTCATCAGCCCCTCACCGGGCGGCCATTGTTGTGAGCTGCTGTTGTGACAACATATGCCGACGTCACGATGAGCATCAACCAATCGAAGCCCTTGAAGCGTTTCAAGTATGGTAGTAGTTGCCAGATCATGACATCATCCACAGGCAGATATTTATTTATATTCCTAGAAAAGTATTTTTGAAAACAAAATATCGAGATTGTTGAACATTTTATAGAGAAATTATGAGTGGTTTCATTATTTTTGGCTAAAAGTACGCCTAATTTCAATAAATTCCAGGATTCGACCAAGGTGCCAAATTTCCTTTAAAGCATGCCTGTTTGTACATAACTGTAATGTTTTTGTTGTTTTCCTGTATATTTTATTTCGTTCAGTATCAGTTCATCGTGTATATAATCATTCAGCCTCATGCTCTGCCAAAGTTTTGCCTCAAATGACTTGAGCTGTCATTGAGTGTGCATACCTCCTGTCGCTCACGTAACCACAACAAACCAATAGAGGAAACGTACGTTTAAAAAAAACCGCCCATGAATGGTTGTCCGCCTCAACTTCTGTATATCTAATACATAGGCCCCTGTCGAACACGGACTGGGTCCGTCCCTTCACTGCGCTTCCGCCGTCACGCACAGCCTGTGACGCACCGTGATTGCGACGTGACGGAAGTTGTGACGGATGTGGAGTTTGGTGGTTGTCTGTAGTAGTCTCCCACATCGGGAGCTCCCACTGCCAACCCTGCCGTCTGCGGTCTCCCAGGGCCAACCCTGCCGTCTGCGGTCTCCCAGGGCCAACTCTGCCGTCTGCTGTCTCCCAGGGCCAACCCTGCCGCCTGTGGTCTCCCAGGGCCAACCCTGCCGTATGCGGTCTCCCAGGGCCAACCCTGCCGTCTGCGGTCTCCCAGTGCCAACCCTGCCGTCTGCAGTCTCCACAGGGCCAACGCTGCCGTCTGCGGTCTCCCACGGCCAACGCTGCCGTCTGCAGTCTCCCACGGCAAATGCTTCTGTCTGCAGTCTCCCACAGCCAACGCTTTTGTCTGCAGTCTCCCACAGTCAACGCTGCTGTCTGCAGTCTCCCACAGCCAACGCTGCTGTCTGCAGTCTCCCACGGCCAACGCTGCTGTCTGCAGTCTCCCATGGCCAACGCTGCTGTCTGCAGTCTCTCACACCGGCTGTTCCCACGGCCAACGTTGCCCAATTGAATGATGAGCGCGCCGGGTGCTCGGTGGAGTGTGAAGCGACGTCCGGTGTCGGCGCTCAGCGGCCCAGACAGCCGATAGTCTTTTTCCGGCTCAAAGTCGGAATAATTATCCTAATTATCGATGCACACATCCTAATCTGGTCGACGGCCAAACTGGCGTCGGGGCCGTGCCTGGGCAAGCGAAAGAAGGATGGGCGCGTCCGAAGTCACGACAGGTGAGAGCGATGTGGAAGGTGTCTGCATGGGCGGAGACTTGACAGTGACTGCTGACCTCGCTCCTGTCGTTCCATCCAGCGCTGCCGGCTGCCGCCAGCGCAGGTTCGAATCCAACTATGGTACTCCCTTTGATGGTGGTCAGCCTGATGATTGCTGCAGGCGCCGTTCTCTGGTGCCGTGATGACGCTGCCAACATTGATGTCATGTTGAATGAGGCTTGTTTTGTTGGGTATGTAAAAAGGGGCGAATTCAGGGGGTTGCAGGATGGCCACCCCCCCTCCGCCGGAGTAGATAGAACGGTGTCCTTGTGCGAGGGGTGCAATGGTAATTATGGATAAGGCTCGAAACAATTTTGACGGGAGAGGTGCCAACTTTGCGTTCAGATGAACAGACTTGTTGATGACTCAAATTTTCTTGAATCGACTCAACTCTGACTCACAGCTAAATGGCTGACTCTGATTCTGACTCGACTCACTGAGTTGACAATGGTGAACCGACTCGACTCAGGCCAAATTCAGAAGTGAGCGGTCTCGATTCTGACTCAAATCAGCATTGAGTCGGAGTCGATTCCGACTCAGAATAGTGGCAAAATATGCACAGAAAAAATGTTCATTTCCTTCAATAGTATGCAAAATCCAGTATATTTATTCATGGCGTTAATCTAACTGCACATTTCCCTTAACCCTATTTCCGGCAGGGGCTAATATTGCCCCCTTCAGGTTTTTCGAGAATATCTCCGAAACGGCTTGCGATAGAACTTTGAAACTTCCTGACTTTTCCTAAAACTAGCACAGGCAGGTTTTCTGAAATTTTCAAGATTATATATTTACCAGGGGCGGAGCTATGGCTGGGTTTTGGGGAGGTTCTATCCACAAACCAAGTTTTATCGTATGCGATGGGTTCTTTGTAAAAGGAAGCCGTCTCTGCTGATCCTGATACCAGTTATATGGTTTTATTATATCATTTTTTATGTGAGATGATAGTGCATTCACAATTGTCACTATTTACATTCATCAGGGGCGGTTACAGCAGTTCAAAATGGGGGAATTTTATCAAGAAGGACTAAACGTTAGTAAGTGAGAAGACTGCTTACAGCCGTGCCAGGGCGAATACAATTGGGTATATGAAAATTCAAAATAGTTATAACCCAATTCTAGGTTACCAGAGGGTGTCTAGTCACTACACATTTTCAAAATGCATATTCCCAGCCAGTATCACCGCCGCGACTCAATATCGTTGTATATTGAAAATGTGTTTCCAATCACCCCCACCCCCCACGACGAGAGTCCTTGAGCCGCCTATGTCACCCCCCTTTCCCAGAGCTGCCATGGGAGGGTAAAAATTATCAGAAATAAATTTCACTTAGTCGAGGGACTAATATACTCATACATACCACTCGCATATTGTTTGTATGTATTTTACCCCACTGTTTTACCTTACTGCATCCGCCCCTGATGAGTTTTTTTCACTTTTTTCTCATTTATTTATGTGTCAAAGATTCCAAGCAGTATATGACGGCTTCTAATCCGCGTAACAAAAACTTTTTAGGTTGTATATATTTCCCCTCATAGTTCTGGTCCTGGAACTGCCATTGAATTTCGAATGTTTGCGTAACTCGAGTATATGAAAATTTTGGGTCAATTATTTGTAAATCTGAACTAGTTTTGTGAAAATCGTACAACAGAGACAAGGGTTATGGAAAATCTAAAAAATACACAAAAATTGTATATTTTGCACGACCTTCCCCTTAAAAATCAAAATTTTGAAATTTTCTTTTTCAAAAATAAAGTTTAGCGTCAGGGGAATCTATAGCACTTTGAATTTTCAAAATCGGCCGGTTAGATTACGAGATCTTAGGGGCCGATATTGCCCCCACCCTTGCCGGAAATAGGGGTAGCCGGGAGCCTGACGGAAATAGGGTTAATAATATGCCAATTTGAATGCATTAATTCATGGCAGAAAATATTCCTGCATAGGAATGAAGAAAGATGCGAATTGCGAACAGGTGAGTATGAGGCTGGGCCTGATGGATTTGCATTTTAAAGGCATGTCCTTCATGAGCAGTCATAATTGAAGCAATAAGCGACGTTTCAACCGCAAAAAAACAGGAATCAATATTTGAACATGATATTTTGGGAGGCAATCCTTGTCCCAGAACACCCTAAACAATCCCATGACGAACTTAAATTAGAAATAAATACTACACTGTGTACTGCCCCTATTCAGCAGCACTTCACCAAAACCAAAAATAATGATGATGAATACTCGCCTTGTCCTCCCGAAAATGCTGTAGTAAACACGTAAACGTTACAGATGGTGCATTAAAGACATTACGAACCTAGCCTCCGGATAGCGCAAACCCGACGATGGATGGCACTTTAAAAATCACATGACCAAAAAGGCGTAAGAAAAATCTGCAGCTTCATGTTAAGGTAATCATGCCTTCGGGGTACTAAAGCCTAAATTACCAGCCGTGTCATTGTGCTATTCTGCCGGCAGAACGCAAAATAGTATGTCGCACGCATGCGCAGTACGGTGTCATGGACTGCAAGATACCTCACTGCGCATGCGTGCGGCATACTAGAATGCGTTCTGCTCGGCAGAATAACACGGCTACTAGCATTTTTATGCGCACCATGATCATTTTGTGACTAATGTGGCGTGCGCGGGGGCAGCAGTGTGAGAGTGGTAAATAAAAATAATCGGCATCATCATAATTTGAAGAGCGGGTGGTGGTTGTTTGTGAGTGAGAGGATTGATTTATATTTTTCAGTTTATCAGTATCACAGTTAGAAATTACTCAGGCTACGCCAAAGGTAGGACTGATATCCATTTTCCGTCAATAGGCAGTTTTTATTATCTACCAGTGGGTGTTCTCAAACCACGACAAATCAAGATAGTGCTTTGAAATAAGCAGATAATTGAAGCTTTTAGTCTCTGTTTCGACCCATTTCAAGGCTTATGTGCAAAATAAGATTTTTTGATACCCTCTTTCTGATGCTGATACGTGTTTTTTAGTGTTTTAGCCAAAGGAAGGAAGAAAATAGAAAATAAAGATATGGTTTTCTAAGAGTGAATTACCTTTTGCATGAGAATGAGCTTAGGATTTTGGATGGTGTGCATTTTCAAAGTTGAAAAGTCTGATTTTGTGCCTAATCACACATTTTTCTGTATGATTCTGCATGTCATTGCTAGGATTAAACGGAAAAAACTATCAAATGTGTGTGCTTTTTAAACTATATTTTACATAACTTGTGTTACTAACAACTGATCCAGGCATGAGTCTAGTGTGGATATGAGAATAATGAATTACCTGTTATTACCAAATAGAAATATGAAATCCTTCAAAATTAGATGTGAAAATTTCCAAAATGTCAGTCATGTGATCACTTATGTTAAGAAAATAGTGTTGAGTCGACTCAACTCTTGACTCACAGTATGGAGGCTGACTCCGATTCTGACTCGACTCAACTGGTTGTCCAGTTGAGTCGACTCCGATTCAACCCAAACATGAAGTTGAGTCGACTCAACTCTGACTCGAGCAAAATTTGAGTCGACTCCGACTCTGAGTCGCGACTCAACAAGTGTGCAGATGAACTAGAAGTATTCTTGACTCTGGTTGGTTTGTGGTGTCAATAGAATATTGCAAGCCCATAAGCGGCTTCCTGTCCACGTTGCTTTGGGCAGTTTCCGCCACTCTGGACGTCACTAGGTGCACCCAGCCCTCCTAGGTCCGGGCGTGCATCGTCCTGTGCACGTTTGGCGTCCTTCCGCACAGTTAAACGTTTCCTAAATGCCGAGTTGACTAGGTAACCCAGACAGAGGCGCCCTGTTTTCCAAAAGCTGTCATGGATGGCGTGGCGGGCCGTCCACTGTCAGCTGCAGGCTCGCCTCCCTCGACTGGTTACCTGCCCCTGTCTAGACGGTGGTGCCCTTCTGGCTACCCTTCCCTACCCTAATGATCCGCTACTTCCCGACATAGGTACACGAAGCGTGGGGACAGTGGGGGGCTGCCCCCCTCAATTTTCTGGCGTTGGGGGCAGTGCCGCTCCCTCTCCCATCCCCTTCCTCTCAACTTTGAGCAAATGCGGGAACCTTTCCTGTATTTCATTATGCAGTGGGTAATTTTCTTAGAAAACAAAATGAGAATACCTAAACACTGTGAGCTTGTTTATGCAACTTTTGCCCGTGGCTTGTAACATGGTAGCTATTGTTAACATATATGATTTAATTTGTGAACGGAAAGCATTGCCATCCATTATTTTACGGGAAGGGTGATCTTTAAGGCGGCAGTAATAGGTTTACAACTTAAGTCAAGGCCACGGGGAGCATGTGACCCCTAGTTCTAAAGTGAGCTTGACCGCTTAAATTTGTGCCCCCGTTGGGTATGTACCCATAGTTGAAATGTGTCCTCGGTCGCCACGTTGGCACATTCGTTGCGCTTGTGCTCTCCGAACGTGTTTCCTGGCCGATGGATTGTGTACCTCCCATGTGTGTATGCCTCTTATTCGAATGTGCCTTCGGTTACGAAATCGAGTACCTCCGAAGTCCACGTGATCCACGACCAAAACTGCCTTCCAGCTGCTCTGTCGCAAAGGCCACCCGAGAATAGTGCCAGGTCTCCACTTAAAGGGAATGTGGCACCTTCACAACGTGATTTTAACTGAGATAGCCAAGTTGTAAAGCAGGTCGGAAAACCCGATACTCCATATTTCATTTGTCTTGGAACTCGATATTTCCGTAGAAAAAAGCTAAAACCTACCTGACACCAGCTCCCTCAGCCCCCGTCGCCGGCGGCCATTGTTGTGAGCTACTGGTGTGACGACATACGCTGACGTCACGATGAGCATCAGCCAATCGAAGCCTTTGAAGCGTTTCAAGTATGGTAGTGGTTGCCAGATCGTGACATCATCCACAGGCTGATATTTATTTTTTCTAGAGGAGTATTTTTAAAAAACTAAATATTGAGCTTATTGTACATTTTTAGAGAAATCATGAGTGGTTTCATTATTTTTTACTAAAAGTACGCCTAATTACACTAAATTCCAGGATTCGACCAAGGTGCCACATTCCCTTTAATAGCAAAACTTTGAATCTGAAGGTGGTATCCCTTGCCTCATATCTGGCACATGCGTACGGTATGGTGCAAAATAGCATGTTGGGTTTGTTCGATGAAGATAAAGCTTTTTTATAAGGATACCAAGTTGCAGCTGTGAAGCCGATAAGTACCGTTACTGTCGTTGTGGACTGTTTATGTATTGTAGTCTCAAAAGTGTTGCCTTAATCGCTGACCCTGGATACACTGAGTCATTTAGCCCGGATACTGATGTAACCGTTACCCCAGATACATCAGTACGGTACCAACCGCGGGAACGGCTCAATTGACTCATGTATCCAAGTGCCTGGTACGGGGTCTGCCACTCGGTCCTGGTCCTTCTGTAAAAGAAGCACCATGAGGGTAATCCGTTCCGTTGGATAAAAACAGTACTTTCACCGGATGTCAGTGATTTGACTAAAAATGATTGGATAAATCATTTTTAGTCAATCATCATAGTTTTATGAGCTTACGTAAATGGTGCATTGAAATAAAATAAATTTTCTTCTTACAACGGTACGTTCCGCGTCGCTACATTTCGTCTGGGCCAAGTCATATTTCGTCTGGACGTAATGATGCTTACCGAAGATGCTCATGTATCCCGGTTAAAATGTGACAATCAGGACTCCGCCTTCCTCCCCGCCTGCGGCAGTTGGAGCGCCTGATATGCATTAGAAGCCGTTCTCTTCAGTGTCAGTTGTGGGCCCCTGGTGCCTGACTGCCTGCCTTATCCTAGTCAGTGCTTCTATAGTGTCCCTCACACTGACAACCTTTAGATGACTTGGGCAACTGTGTAGGTGCCTTCCTATATTTACTCGTAGAATCTGTAACATCGGGCACACAGCTGTCATCTAGTAGTCCAAGTTACCGCGTTAGCGTCAGATCAAATATCCAGCGTCAGAAAGAGGTTGACCAAACAGTATGCACAACTCCCATGCAAAGACATTACAAGCCGAAGTGCATCATGCCAATAGAGAAATTAAGCATAATACCTACATCTGTGAGCTTTCATGCAGTGAGACGATCTTGACCCTCTTGCTGATGTGAGTCATTCATTAAACATGCCACAGATATTAATCATCCCCAGTGGACATGCTTCGCTCGCTTGTGTTTCTTTCAGGTCATTCACGCTAACAGTATAGTTAATTAAATACACAACAAACTGCACTTTGTGTCCCAGAGCGCCCTCAGAGATAATGGTAATGATAATAAATGGCCGTTATGGTTTCTTCATACTCTAGGCCTTTTCTGGTTTTTATCTTGATATGAGTAGGCATTTTAAGTTTGCAGGGGAAGTAACATATTTTGGATTTTGTCTGAGAGGCATTTGGAGAGGAAGTGGCAAAATAGTCGAACAGTGCCAGCGGGGCGACAGGGATGATGTGACCAAATAGTCGAACGGGGGTTTGCGGCCAAGCCTGCGAAGGCGGCGGACAGTGGAGGAAAAGGCCTAGCAATGACATTAAAGAAAGGGCCATTTCCGGCCGGAGAGTGCCGGAAAAAGAGGGCGGTTCCGTTTCTGCCACCTTCTAAAAACAACGTTATATATATATATATATATATATATATATATATATATCTGCCGAACATTTCCAACATCTCACAGGCATGGATAGGTATAAATTGTGTCCAAGTTCAGCGCATTCGACAAGAATGTGCATATTCGGCACCGTCGCGTCGCCGCCGTTGTCAACGTTGCCGCCCCAAGAGTGCTGTTATCGGTTACTAAAGAGTGGTAGAGGTGATGAAGGTGGTCGGTGAAATGATTTTATTGTTCGGAATCTTTGACAGAAAACTTCCGTTTCCTCGGATGTTGGTTCATTCTTACCTTTTCTCCTTGTTCCGTAGTTGTTTTGCATTAAACAATGGCGAAGGGGCATCTGGCTCCACCAGCGGCGGCGACCCCTGCCTCTGCCCAATTCGAAACCAGTTCCTGTGCCTCGGCTTCCCGATAATATTTTTGAAACACCCGCTCCCTTATAAGGCACCTGGAACCAGCGACATAGGCGACGTGGCCCGTATTATGTGGAAGCCCCCTTCTCCGGGTGGTATAGTGGGACCCGCTGAGGCCTCGCCGCCGTCCCCATTGCTTAGTGAAACCTAGATCCGTCACCGGCTTTACTGTCAGAAAACTTACATACTTTTTTCTTATTTTACCTCTAACTCTTAGTGATTGTTCGTGTCTCGCTTGCAGGAGAAGAACTCGTTTCTAAACTACAACGTGTCCTGCATCATGACGCTGCCACCCTACCAACGGCAAGGATACGGCCGACTTCTCATCGACTTCAGTGAGTACAACGCCTAGCTCTGACTCAAGAGTGTCCGTAACTTCTGTCTCGCGCTTTTTGGCATTAATACGAAAGTTCAGAAAAAAGAAGCAAATGCCTTCAAAATGGAGCCGTATGCCAAAACCCGGCAATTCTGCCTCGACACCACGCCGCGGTAGTGGTAATTAATACCTTGTAACCGCGGTCTCGGCTTGTGCCGCTCCGGCGCAGGGGGATCCGTCATTTACCATAAACCAGGGGCTCCGCGAGGGAACTTATACAGGGGGACCGACCCGGGCTGGTGCTGACCAGGGGAGGCGAATTTTGAGCATATTCGGTACGTGACAGCATTAATGACGATGGACCAAAATGTTTTTTTTTGGGGGCGCCTCCCTGGTTGGCCAACAGGGGACGGGTCCCCCATCCCTCTGCTTTCGGCGCCCATGCCATAAACTAGGCAATACCCCAATAAATCCTCTTCTGCGCATGCCCGAAGGTTTCAAGTTGAAATTTACTCAGTCCTGCCTTGCAAATGTGAACAACGCACTGCTTGCAAATTTCTTTCAAAATGTCTCACCTTCCTTGCAGTCCTTGCATACGAGAGGACAGGGGTGTGGATTTCTATCTCTGGGGGTGCCCCGGCACCCTAATGATGGACTGGGCACCCCCAGTAGTGATCTGGGCACCCCCCAACCAAAATGTGCAGCAAAGTCCTAATTAAGTGCTTAAAGAATTGGAAAATTTCAACAAATACGTGTTACAGTGTTTAATGGCATTCTGCATCCGACCTAAAACCTGATATTTTACCAGGCAACGGAAATCCTCAGACATAATGCACAATGGCGGATCTAGCCGGTATGTTGGGGGGGGCAAGCCGAAGTAATTAGAAAACGTCACACAGTGAAAGTATGCCACAATTTAACTAGGCGGTAGGTTTTTGGGTTAAGCCCAAGAGCTGATAAGCAAAAAAAAAACATTCCGGGGTCAAACATGTGGCCACAAGTTGCTTGTTTTGCTATCCAATACCCAATGTTTACACTGAAGCTGACTGGTTCTGTTTGAAGTTAAGAGTCGAGGCACCATAACTGCTTAAACTTAAAAGGAGTGGAAGCAAAAAGGAGGTCGACATCTTGGGGGGGGCAGAAACTTATTTTTTCCCAAAGCTTTTTTCGTTTGGGGGGCAAATGCATTTTTCGTCCCTCCCGGATCAACCACTGATAATGGACAATTAGCAATGTATGTACATACCTATAAGATAACTTATTACTCCGGAAATCTCGAGCTCCAAGACAAATGATATATGGAGTACCGGGTTTTCCGACTTGCTTTATACCTTGGCTATCTCAGTTAAAATCACGTTATGATGTGCCACATTCCCTTTTAAGCAGTGATGCAGTCCATAAGATACAACAAAGTAGAAGTTATTTACAATAACTGAATTACGTGCATATTTTTCAGTACACAATTCGTTCACACAGTGAAAACATTATCTGAGATCAACAAAAGGCGCAGCTTCATGGGAACCTGTGGTCTGTGGTGCCAGATGTTTTCAAACATTTGTACATATTTGTAAATATTTTTTATGCATCGACATATTGCTTATTATCCAATATTGATAAGCAGCGCCCAGGGGCGCAGCCAGAGCTTTGGTATGGGGGCACACTAACTTTGAGGGGCGCCCCGGGAGAAAAAAAAGCACTTTTAACATAACCTGAAAGAAAACTTACTATATCTTTGTTTATATCATTTTTGGGCATCTTTGGTTCAATACAAATGCAAATCAAGCATTGACGGAGAAGGAAAACTCGATTAAAACCGAAAAAATGATTACCAAAATGTCATGGAAGTAGCCCAAACGCGACTGTTTTGGATAGATTTAAGGTCAAATCAGCCAACTCATGCAAGTACTTAACATCAGAGAAATCAGCGGAGCCTGTGATATCTGTTACCATGTGCAAGCTAAGAAATATGGGATTCGAAAATTCATCTGTTATGCCCACTGGTTTTGTCGTGACGAGTGAGCCCAGGTTGAACGCGGATTAAGTTTCTCGCCTGCCACAATCGCCGTGGGACGAGGAGTAGCATAGTGTCTTTGGAAGATTAAAATTTTTGCTGCCGGTATAATTTGGGAGATGCCTTTTGAAAGCGTTTATTAAGTTCCATATTCTCAAGGATGGGTCCCAGTTAAGTGTAAAACAAATGTGAACAGGCCGGTGATTTGGATGGGGATGGTGTGACAGGGCTAAAGATTGTGAAAACTAGTTCTTAATTTGAATTTATTGGTGGAAATCCTGGTTTAGGGGACTGTGCTCTGAGCTCAGGGGCATACGCCTTTTTATCATCTCTTCCCAGAATCAAACAGTATAATAAGCAATTTATATAACCAGGGGTGCCTAGGCATCACAAGCCGTTTTAGCGATGCCCTATTCCTCGTTAGCTCCATTTTACAAGAGGAGTGTTCTCCATTGTATTCTTATTCCCCATCTATTCAAGACCAGCTCTGGGGCCCCCAAGTGTGGACCAGAGCCCTCCAGAGCAGCTTCCCCCATCCCCCCAGTTGTGCCTCCAGGGACTAGACTAGCTCAGTGACCCCGCCCCGAGATGATGGGAGTTGGCCTTGTGTTCTTATTCTCTGTCTATTCAAGACCACCTCAGGGGCCCCTGATGTAGATCAGGGCACCAGAGCAGCTCATGCTTCACTCAGGGACTAGACTAGCTCATTGGCCCTAGAGATGAAGTCATCAGACTAGCTCAATGGGCCCTAGATATGCTCATAGGGCTTTAAACCAGTTCAAGAAGCCCCATAACAGTTTAAGGCGCCATATCACCTCAGGGGGCCTCAGGCCAACTTAAGGGGCTCTCACAAGCTCAGCGCTCAGACCAGCCAGGGTACCCCCAGAACCCAGTTCCGCTCTTGGGCCCCAGATCAGCTTTTGGGGCCTCAAGTCAGGTCAGGGGGCAAGATTAAGTCAGGGGCACCAAATTAGCTCAGGGTTCCCTCACCAGCTCGGGGCCCAGTCAATTCAGGAGCCCCAGAGCTTCTCAGGGGACACCAGATCGGCCCATAGTGCACCAGATCAGCTTCGGGGTCAAACAATCAGATCAGTGGTCCCCGCCCAGCTCGGGGCTCAAATCAGCTCGGGGGTACCAGGTCAAGTCAGGAGACACTTATCAGCGCAGGAGCCCCATGCCAGCTCAGGGGCCCACATCAGCCTCAGTGGGCCCAGCTCAGCTGAGGACCCCAGAGCTGCTAAGGAAATTGCTTAATCAGCTCAGGAGGCCCAGAACAGCTTAACCCGCACCGGGGGGCCATCGATGGCCCCCCTAAGGTTTTTCCGGATAGCAGAAAAACGACGAGGCGCAGCACCGCGGTTGAGGGCCACCTCTCACTGCATCATTTTCCCATCATCCCTGAAATTTTTACCCCGGGTCACCCAAGGTCAGGTCACCAGACGAGGTCAACCAAGGTCACCTCGCTTCACTTTAGAGCTCTGTAAGAGCCACATTTCAAAGTCGATCGATTTGAAACTTCCTACACTTCATGACCCCTCCAGGGTCTACAAGGTGTATATCCGGGATTTTTCGATTTCGTGCCCTGAGGTCAGGTCACGAGGCGACCTCTCCCATTGGAAAAGCATGGGAAAAGCTATTTCATGATATAAAAGCCACAAAAATGATTGCAAATACTCAGACTGCTCAGAACAACGTTTTGGACACCTTTCACGGATCCCAGGGGTCATATTTGCCCTTTGACTTTTCCAAGGTCATCCAAGGTCACCGGAGGTCAAAAACAGTATTTTGACAATAACTTTTGATCTAATTGAGCTAGAGCAATGAAACAAACACCATCGTGTTTGTCTTGTCACTGGCTTTCATTTGATATACGGCAAGGTCACTTTTGACCTTTCGTGACCTCAGGTCATATTAGGTCACGAGGTGACCTCTGGCGGTCAAACCACTGGCGGGAGGTCTTTACGTTCCACATAGCGGAAAAAGTACAGGCAATTTGCTATCAAATGTACTTTACCAGGCCTCAATAGCTCTAATGACATAAGAGTTATGCCCAGTTTGCTTAATCATTGCATATTTGGTGAAAATAGCCGATCTTGACCTAATTTGACCTCTGAGGTCAAACCATTGACCTGAGCACTAAAACATGCCAAGTAATTTCTTACTGAATTCACGCGAGCTTTCTATTGCACTTTGCAGATTTGCGCTAACGCCCATATTTTCGGAGTTAGAGGGGGCCATCGATGGCCCCCCCGGTGGGAAGGTGGCGCCGGACCCCGGTGGGGCGCGGGTTAAAGAGTACCAAATAGGTTCAGGGTGCACCAAACTAGCTCAGGGGGCACCAGACTAGCTCAGAGGGCATGGGATGGGCTCAGGAGGCACAATGATGGCTCAGGAGGCACCAGATCGACTCAGGGGGCATTAGTTTAGCTCAGGGTGCACCAGATTAATCAGACCGGGGGCCAGATCAGTTCCTAGCCCCCAGACCAGAGCAGGGGCATAGAACAGCTCAGGGAACATAAGATCAGCTCAGGGTGCACTAGACCAGCTCAGGGGGCACCAGATCATCTAAGGAGGCATCAATAACCAGCTCAGGGGGCACCTGATCAGCTCAAGAGGCACCATATTTGCTCAGGGGACAGTAGATCAACTCATTGAGGCATGAGATCAGGCCAGGGGGACTAGTTCAGCGCAAGGGGCACTAAACAGCTAATAGGGCACCAGGCAAGCTCGGAGGCATCATACTAACTCATCGAGCATTAGATAGATTCAAGAGGCACAATAATTTGCTGAAGGGGCACCAGATTGGCTCAGGGAGCACCATATTAGCTTAGAGGGCACGTGGTCAGCTCAAGGGGCCAAGACCAGCTCAGTGGGCACCAGATGAGCTCAGAGGGGCACCTGAATAGCTCTGCCCGTACGATTATTGGCGACGATGGGCATTAGCTGGAACGGATTACGTGCCCATACTCTTGCTGAGTGCTTGAAAAGGCGACAGAATGCCTTAGCTGATCAAAAAAGGCACTTAGGTATCAAACGATAGTTTTAATCGCTAAATGCAGTCTAGTTGCACCTAGGTTCAACGGCGAAGGGCACTAAATTTCGAGCGGCACGGCGCAAACGGGGTACACCGCCTAGCCATCAAAAGGGCACTCCGGCACCGATGGGGGCACGTGCCCCAGTGCCCCCCCTGGCTGCGCCCCTGGCAGCCCTTCTTCCCTTGTGTTTCGGCTGGCTGATATTATACCATGACGTGACAGTTCGAGGGCCGACTACACTTTTTATAAAGATGCAATAGTGTTACCGAAAATGTAAAATGTATTTTACGTTCAAACTGGTGACCATTTTTGGTTCCCATCTCCTTCCATTGGTCTCCATCCCTTAGTATTTTCAATCACTGGGGACTAGTGCTCTCTATTGCCGACTAAGACTGTCTCAATCTGGAAATGGTAGACCCTGAGTTCTTGACAATGTTGGATAAGTGGAGTGTGGTGTATTGGGGTTTATAGGGCGCTTTCAGCATCTAGGCCCGTTATCGCGCCCGTTGGATAAGTGGAGAAGTAACCCAGTTTGCCCGTATATGTGCCGTGGTTTGTCCAAAGAATCTCAAAGTTGCGTTGAGTTAGGAAAATAAAAAAGCACTGCCACAAACAGTTACGTTGCATAGAACCACGTTCAGATCACAGGCGACTGGGGCTGCTGTGTGGCGCGTTGTCCTGTGCGGATCGCGTGCGTGCGGCGCGAGCGGGTGATGCGAGCCAGCTGTTGGGTCGTTGAGCCTGAGAGCGGCCGGACTGCGTGCAGGGCTGGTGGGCGGTCGACGGCGCCAGAGCCGCCGCTGGGATCACCCCGCCCCCCTGGCCGCCCGCGGGGGGCGTTGCCATGCGGCGGAGGCGGGCCGCTGGCGCGGGGCGCGGCCGCCGTCGCCGACCGGCCAGTCGGCGCACTATGGCGTTATGGTCGTCTACTGAATCGGCGCGGTTAGCTACACCCTCAGTGAGCCGACGGACGGCCCATCCACACCCGTTGGGTGGCGTTGTCGCAAAAGGCGGTCCAGGGAGGGACCTAGCCGCTAAGCGGGCGGTCGATGTTCTGTGACGTCATAAGGGCGGATGACGTCATGTCACTGCCCTCTTGGCTGGTAGTCGGATAAATTATCTTTCTCTCTCTCCGTCCCGAACAAAGGCGCTGGCTGCGCTGCGTGCTGGGGAGACGATGCAAGCAGCATATTCTGGAGGAATGGAGTCTTTAGAGGGTTTTTTACGCCAATCTTACCTGCCGGCTATTGCATCATTGCCTTCTTACTTCCTTACTTCCATGAGCGTTGCCAGGGATTTTTTATGGGAGGGAACAAACCCTGCAATAGCTGCGTTTCCGTTTGTTTAGCGGGCTAGATAAAGTGGGAGGAGGTTTTTTTAATGTAATCGAACTGCATGCAGCAACATTAAGATCTCAAGCAGGAGCTTTTTCATCCGTAGATACGACAGCTTTTACTGACTTCAGCGCACCAAGAAACTTTCCCGAGAATAGTTGGACAGCTTAAAATTGCGGAGCCCTTGCCCCCCCCCCCGCACCCGATCCCTTGACTGTCTCCATGACAATGCCTTGCCTTGCTTCATTCAGCTGTTTGACAAAGGGCTGGACGCGGCCCTTTGCTCCGAATTCGCTGCGGTGATAGCTCACAGAAAAGCGTGCGGTGGTTTTACCCAGGTGAGGAGTGATATAGCAGGCGTAGGTCACCTAGCAGTGTTCGGAATGGGCATGCTTAGGCTCTTTGAAATCTGTCCCTGGCATCGTTCGAAATGGACATGCAAAGGCTTTTTATTTACCCAGCCCGTAGAAACGCCTAAAAATTCATTTCAAGAGCGCACTCCATGATATTCCCAAAAGCCTCCCCCGGGTTGGGTATTGACAAACCCCCCCCCGGCTGTCGTAATCCTACACCCGTCCCTGGGATGGCCGTACGTTTATAGGGCAGCGAAGTCGCGCATTAGAGTAAGTCGGTGCTTTGGGGGTTTGTAAAGCTGAACCGTCGATGCTTCGTCGCATTTTATACTTTTTCACCTGATTTTCGGAGTCTGCTGTATTAACATGTCATTGACTTTAGGAGTCTTGAAAGGCAGGGTTTCGTAGTAAGAACACGCAATTACATCACTTTCAACCAAATTCAAGAAACTGGCACCCAAATTTATGTTAATTCTAGAAATCAATTATTCAGCAGTTAATCGTGTTTTTTTCTGAATGACGAGCAAATTTTAGCGTGACTAGGCGTGTATTCTTTGTGTAATATTTTTTTTTACTGTTAATATACGTGTATGGATCCAAATATTTCTGGTCATTTTGAAAGTGTCACACACCATCGCTGGCGGTAGTCCCTGGCAACGATCCACCATGTTGTGACGTCATTAGGGTGCCAGAGTACCCTTAATAATTTTCACCACTCCAGGCTTACAACTGGGACATGTTTTGTTGGCACACAAGGCACAATGCTAATGCACAATGCATAATTCTTCCGAGAACTCTGTGCAAGGCAGAAAAGGGTTTTCCTTTCTAACAAAGAAGGTTTTTAGGGGCATTTTCTCAGGATAAGTTAGCTGACTGCATAACATTCATACGATGTTAGAAGAGCATTCGAAGGCGTTTGAAGGCGTCGAGAGTTAGAAGGCAAGTCAGTTACTAACTCAGCCCATTCAATTGTGGCACAAACATGAATTGAGGTGGTTAAGTTTTAGTGAACAACTGACGTCAAAATTCGAAACAACAACCGAATACTTATGCAAGATGTATGCAAATGACAGAAATTTGTACGTATTGATTTATTATGATGTAACAGAAACAAGAAATAAGTCCATAGCTTCTCCATGCCGAACCTAAATATTGGCTAGCCAGGGCCCTTTGATTGTCGTGGACGTATCTTGAAGCGCTGCTGGCAGAATGTTCTCGTCCAGCTGGGGCACCTTCAGTGGGGTTTATCTCGCTGGCCGGAAATGTACTATTTGAGGCTCGCTGAGAGGCGAATGTCTCAGAAGTCATCACTTTTGTATGGGGTGTTCGTAGACACAAATATTTTCAAAATTCACCTACTTCCACTTTGATAAAAATGGGTTCACAATTAGTATCTAGAGATAAACGCTTACCCGCGGACTGTTGAGTGTCGCTGTCAGTTAAGGCCTAAAAGCTGCTTATTAGAATGCATATTTAGAACATTTTGGGTGCCATTGTTTTAAATCATCTTAAGAGAAAAAATACTACATGCGTGACTGGAGTTTTATTTAAGTACGCATGTCCTCAGAAAAAATGCATAAGATCTCGGGGACCAATTTCGGTTAAGCGAATAAAGAGCAGTGTGTAGAGGCATTAATATATGTTTTTTCCGCCACTGTAGTGACAAATGGACACACATATCATAGGCGGATCAGATTCATCGACTGGGGCGCATCAACCGGGGGGCCATCGACAGGGCGCCAACGGCAAAACTATATGAGAAATCTATGGTGGGCACTCATTGGGGGAAGCACATTTAGGGCATCACCTTCAGGGGAGGCGACGCCCCATATAAATAAATGCACCAACGTATTAAGAATAAATGAAAATGAAAATTTAAACCGCAAGTCTGGTAATTGATGTGTTGCATCAGAAATTTCCCCAAAAATATAATAATTTCTCATGGCTTTGCCTATAGCTTAGACATACATAAGGTCATCTCACTGACATCTCTAACCGGGTGGGCGCTATATGGCCTTACCAAGCTGGTGCGTCCCCTAAGCCCAAATAACCAACCAACCATCTCTTACCGGGTGCTTCAGGTGCACCAAATTGCGGAAAGGTGTTAAGCGTTTCGTCCCGAAGGCTTACGACCTATCGTGATATATCTCGGATAAGGATATCCTGTATCAGAGCCAAATTGCGCTGTCGGGAGTTCCGAAAAGAAAAGTGTCAACACTATCTCCAATTTTTTCCTGATCTTCGGAGTCGGGTTTATTATCACATTTTTGGCTCCAATGGTTTTTTGGGAACAGTTTTTATAGAACAATTTTATGGAATCCAAGGAACTTTTAGGCTTATATTTGTTTCAGAAATCAGTGATAAAACGGTGGCGTAATAGAATTATACAAATACTTGCGATGTGCTCCAGAAAATCTCGTGGTTTCTGGGAGTCGCTTAGACGCCTTTATCGAATCCAGTGTCCAGACGCGTCGGAAAGGGTGGAGGGGACAGGAAGGTCCGGTCCCCCACCTTTCATTTAAAAATACTGTAACCAGCCAGCGCGGAATGCAGAAATAGGCCCAAATCGGATGATTCTTTGGTTCAAGAGGGGATAGTTTTGAGTCACCAGCAGGTTGAAAATTGACTGGGCCCTTTACTTTTTGGTTATTTTCTTTTGAACACGAAAAAGTGCCCAGTATCACCGCAGTTTCTGGATACACTTTAAATTCAAATTGCCCGTTTTTAAGAATTATTTTGGTAAACTGTTCCTCTTTGTAAATATGCACGATAGGACTCGGAACCCACCTGATACAATTGGCGCCTCTGGTCCGGATGGTGCCTCCTCGAACATGCCTCTCCCCTGATCGGCAACCCTGGATCCGCCTGTGAGTCGTATCTTAGAAATTTCGCTCATTTGGTCGGATTGGCGCCCCCGTGACCAAAATAGCATCTCCTCTGTCCGAAATGGCGTCCCTCGGATCGAACTGACCTACCCTGACCAAAATGCCTCTCCCTATCGCACGGTCTGGATCCGCCCATTTGCCCAGGCACTCTTATCTGCTCTAGCCTCTCTGCCCAGTCGTACGGCGAACTTAGCACAGCTATTTGAATCCGTTCAAGTTAAGCTTTATTCCTCTTCTCAAATCATGAGACTGAAAGTTGCAAAACTGTTATTAAAGCCAGGGCATGAAGCCGCTATGTATTTTGATTGTACACGGATACTGCCTGAATATTTTTGCGATAAAAATTTAGATGAACCATGATTTTACGGAACTAAAATAGGAATTGCTGTACCGGTATAACACGTAGGTAGGGGTAAAGCTGAAAAATTGTAATTTGTACTGAAAGAGAAATATTTTTGTACATTGCATGATCCTCTCAAGACATGTGAGATGGGGCATTAATTGAATGTACCCTGAAATGACAATTGATTGGGCCTTCAAATGATATTAGTTAATTTCTGTCATTTGTTTTATTTATCTAATACAGGAGCCCCAAGCAAAACATTTGGCATTCTCCCATTTCTCCTACCTGATTAAGGTATGGGGAATATTAGGAAATATGTATCTGTGTTTCATCTGCTACTGCTAACTGCATGATGTAATGTTCATCCTTTGAACCTTACAGTTACTGAGAGTTGTCCCTCTGCTCACATTACATTTGTAAATCTCAAGTTGCGTCCTGTGTCTCGAGTCCGGAAAGGCTAGCATTGGCCTCAGTGATGGCCAGCTGACTCCAGGGCCTGTGTGGCGCGGAGGGTGGAGGAGCGCGGGGTGAGCGCGACGCCGCCTCATCAGCGGCAGGCGACGGCGCCAGCTGCCGCGCCGCCCCACCCGCCACCTGGCGCCAGACGACCACGTGCGCCACAACGCCGGCCCTGAACTGCCGCTGCGCCGCATTCGTCAGCCCAGACGGCCGAATTGGCCTAAATGATCGACTGGGCCGGTGGAATAGATTTGTGTATGGTGGGGCGGGCGTGGGCAGCGGACTGGGACGCGCGGCCCGGATGTGGGCTGGCGCCGTCGGCGGCGCTGCCGAGACAATGTCACCTGCATCGGCCACCGGCGCCGCAGGAATGCACTACCGGCCGCCGCCCCGCACCGATTATCAATCAGCCGTATACCTGCCGCTGTCTTTGTTTTGGGAGGCTGTCTGGTTTGCAGTGGAAAATCTTATCTAGATCACTGTATAAAACCAGGGGTCTGAAAACTTTGAACGCACACCTTCCTCCCTCCGACTCCTGTCGTCCCCTACGTGTGGTTTGTCTTACTTCCTGAAAAAGTGTGACTAATCACTGCGTTAGAAGAACTTGGAATATTTCTATGTCGGACAACACTTAAAACAATTTCGACCAACGTTTCTCAAAAGTGTGTGAAGATAACAAATATGTTACCCGTCTCCCATGCCGACACCCACGATTTTTTAAAGAAAAAAGGTGTTACATCAACGCGCGCACCTCTAAGATTGAACAATTCGCCCCCTCCCTCTCGCGGACTCTCTGGGATAATGTCTAAACGAAGAAACGCAAAATGTGTCTTCCGTTGCCTTGTCCTCGTGTGTCGTGGCTATACACGGTAATATCACCCAAACAGAAAAGCTAAAATCACGAGTCGAAGTAGCGCCATAGTGGCATCAGGATTAATTTTCAAACTGGCATCTTATGATATCCTCAGGGTTTAAAAACTTGCTGTCTCTGGGTTTTTGCATTGGTGGCCTAAAGTGGGGTCAGTTTTCCAAATTATGTTTGCTTGTTTTGGACGTTAGAACACTTAACTGCACGGTTATACCGCACTGAAGAGAGAGGGGAGTAAGCTAGGCTTCGGCTAGAACAGTTCGCCAAATTCTGCCTCTGGGTGGGCTCGATCCCACGGCACTAGTCGCTTAGCGCGCGCGTTCGGCCGATCACGCCACGATTTGTTGTGGTGCAAAGGGTCACGTGATGGAACCGAATGCTTGTGCTAACCGACTGCTCCACCCTGACCCTTTCTGTCTATTAAATTAGAAGTATGCGGATTTGTCGGAAGGTCTGATTAGTGAAAAGTATAGCTCACATCAAGTTAAAGTCCTTGTATCATATATTCTATCGATGTTTCTGAACATAAAGCGAGAACGTTTACCTGTGATCTAAAGATAATCGCGGTAAAAATGAGCGGACTGAGACTTTTGACCATTTTGTTGTCCTGAAATAGGAAAGTGATTTCGTTTCGACGCCATTGTATTTTTTTTTTAATGGGAGTAAATTGATGAAAGGTATGCCCATACTAGGGCAGTAAATGACTTTTACCTCCCTGAAGGTCAAGTCGTTTGTATTACGCAGTTGAGCAAGGTTGTAGTATGCATCATCCCTTTCTTGTAGCAAGAGTACTCCGATGCAGTCTACGCATAGGGTACAGTTCGACTCAATAATAGTTTGTATGGGAAAATAGGTATGTAATGCCTTGGAGCTATCCTATGGAACATTGCTAGACCTGTGATGACCCCAAGGGCCCTCTGACCTACAAGTGGCTCGTTTTGATTCGCTTTGTCTCGGGAAGAGCTTTCGAATGCCGCCCAAAGGTTTTCTCAAGGTAAAAGAGATTCGGCGGCCTCATGTCGTCGGTCGCCGTGCCCGGGTGGGGTATCGTCGCCCGTTGTGGCGGCGTGGCGTCCGTCTCCGCGGCCGGCCGCTGGCCCAGCGGTTGTGTGCGTTGTACTTTTCAGATGTTTTATGCTGTCACATATGCCTTATGTAATATTGCTTAGCGCAATCATGCCGGTCGGCGTTAGGATTTTAGGGTGCGCACCCATTGTCCTGTTTGTTTTTACCGTTGTGGTGTTTTGTCACTGTGTGTTGTCAAAATACATGTATGTATGTATGGATGGAAATGCCATAGTCAAGGACCAAACACGCCCGCACCCCTTCCTCCGCCCTCCCCCCTCCAGCGGGGTGTGTCACGACAGTGATTCCAGTGTGGCATGCGTTAAATTGAATGACTCTTGACATTATGTCTGAGGATTTTGTTTTTAAATAAATCGTAGTCTGCGAAAACCGACCTTATTTTCCAGAACCAGAATCAGTGTATTCAACGTAGGTCCGCCATTACTGGGGCTTTTCACTTGTCACGTCATTGAAGTAAAAAAATCCGGGCACATGTAAGAGGAGGGAAATAGCAAGAAAACAAACACACACCTGACAACACAAATGTCCTTGTCCACTCACTTGCAAGCATCATGCAACATCCAAAAACTTGGTCGAAGACAGGTTTAGGTTTGAATCTCGAAGCCCTGTTGGCAGGTTTAGGTTTGAATCTCGAAGCCCTGTTGGCGAAGCGAACGTCGGAGGTGTTTCCAGTGAATGCTGAAACTATCTCTATTTTCGGTAGATATGAAAGGAAAACAAAACCAAACGCTGTCTTGCGGACATTCGTTGGTACGTATCGGCGGGCGGAATTTCGCTGACGAACGCTGCTCCCGTCTAGTTTGAATGCAGGGCCCTCTGGTCGACCTTTGTGAATGATAACATGCCCACTGCGGCCCGGACTTTAGCCGCTGCGCTTTTTGTGTAAACAAAAACTGGCTGTGCCGCGTGAAGCGAGCCGAGGTCACCGGTGGAGGTCACCAGTGGACACCGACCTGTGTCGCTCCAATCCAAAACGCTGGCACGACCGGAGCCGGAAACGAAAACGCTGCTGGCACCGCCGCCCGACCGGAGCCGGAAACGAAAACGCTGCTGGCACCGCCTCACGACCGGAGCCGGAAACGAAAACGCTCTCTAGGCCCTGCATTGGGCGAACATTTTGTTTTTGAATAAGGTGTCCAGTCAACAGCGCTTGTAAATGGTTCTTTTAAATAATCGTGAACCATCTGTTTCGTTGTGTTCATATGCGGTTCATTGTATTGAGCAGATAGGTGGTTATTGTCTTCGTGCGCGTTAGCCCTGATTTTGGCCTATACGCAGCCAGTTTCTATGAAATGAACATTTACTTGCTAATGCTAGAGTTGGGCGAGCTATCATATTTTTGAACATGCTACTTTCGCTGCATCGGCTGGCTGAAACCACTACGGCAACCAGCGCTACTTAAACGAAAGCGCTACCCGCTACTACGCTATTGCTACCTTTTTATAACACTGCTCAAGTGCGACCCCGAAAATAGTGTTGTTACCTTTTCAATAAGTTAGTAGGAAATATACTGTGTATTTTATATAGCATTCATAATTATTCGTTTTAGTGTATGTATGTAGTGTATGTTTTAGTGTATGTTACATGTATGTATAATGATACATAGTGTAAGCTCGCAGTGACTCCCGTATCACGCCAGGCTTGCGGTGACTCCTGTATCACGCCAGGCTCGCGATGACTCGCATCACGCCAGGCTCGCGATGACTCGCATCACGCTAGGCTCGTGATGACTCGCTTCACGCCAGGCTCGCGATAACTCCCGTATCACGCCAGGCTCGCGGTGACTCCAGCATCACGCCAGGCTCGCGATGACTCGCTTCACGTCAGGCTCGCGGTGACTCCCGTATCACGCCAGGCTCGCGATGACTCGCTTCACGTCAGGCTCGCAGTGACTCCCGTATCACGCCAGGCTCGCGATGACTCGCATCACGCCAGGCTCGCGCAGTGTCTCCGTCATGGTTGGTGCCAGTGGTGCCGTGGGAGGTGGGCCTTGGCTGCCTCGGCGGCGGCCGTCACCATGCGAGTGCCGTGCTGAGTCGGCTTTGATTACAATGACGCGGCAGGACCGGTGCCGTGCTTCTACTCTGCCTCTGGCCTAGAGAACGCTTTTGAACGGGTCTGGGTGTCTTCTCCCTTTGTCAGTGGCTGAAGGACTCCTCGGAGGCGGGTGTGATTTCTTCCAAGCCTCATATAAGTGTTCAGCGGCGTTGGATGTCTGTTGAACGGGCCCACACATAGGCAGATCCAGGGGGCAAGGGAGCACTTACCCCCGCCCCCAATCGGCAATGCTGGATCCGTCTATGCTCATACACAGTCACACCATCACAGCTCAGCCACAGCAGCCGGGGGCACCATCTCCGGTGCACGCCGTGACCAGAATTTCTATTGACATTGCAAGTTAAGTTGTGTTAAAATAAGGCTAGTAAACAGAGTCATCAAAGTGCATGCAATTCATTCATTTTCAAGGTACTGAAATACAATACTGCATACTGCATACAAAACTCAATTTTTCCTAATTTGACTGAAATGGGAAAATTGTTGGATGAAAAATAGGACAAGCACCTTGGTTTTGTCGATGTGTAAAAAATGTGTTGAGTGGAATATCAATATTTATCCTTTACTTCTTTTTGGTACCAGACGGCGGGCCTGAATTATTTTGGGTGCTGCTTCTAGGCCATGCAGAAATCATAATCATGACCAGGGTCTTTATTTATAAGGCAGCGAATTGGTTTAACAGATAAAAACATTTTCAACGATGTGCCCATTTGCAGATTGCGGCGACGAGAAAGCTGAAATGATTGATCTAGATGCTAATGCCGTGCGCATTGTATGAAAGGGTATCAGTGGATAGATGTTAAGGGCATAGTTCACATGTAAGAGCACTGTTCAGTGGCAACCACAGCGGGCCAACAAGGTACTTGAAGCTGTGGGCTAATGAGGTTCAGTGCAGTTTATTGTCAGTTATTAACGGCCGTGTAATAATATCAACTACAGATGAAGTCAGGGCCGTGGAAATCAGAACTGTCAGCTACAAATGTCGCAGGCAAAAGGCAGGCTAAAATAAAAACTTGGTGACAGTAAAACGAGGAAAGCATGTGACAAATACCCCGACCTGAGGCCCCAAAAAGATTAAAGAGGCAAAGAATGTTCAGAACTAAAGCAAGTAGGGAAATTGAAAAGTAAGCGCTACAGAAAAAAATGAAAGCCATACCAGTACCATAGTGAAAAGCCTGAGTGGATTTAAATCCACACATCTCTCTGCCCAAAGAAAACTCTGCGCAACATAAATAATTATCAGCTGAATTAAATGATATCCAAAAACTAAAGACGGTTCAACATTCCTCAGACGAGATACTGCCAAAATAAAAGGCTTCAAGGAAAATTTACGGTCAAATCAAATGACCCGAAAAAACTGCAGGGTCCCGAAAGCAACGTCAGAAGAAAACAGTAAATCGCCTGTGGGGTCAAAAACCAGTAAAGCGTTTGTGGGGTCGAAAATGAGCATGTACATACCTGCTGTCCAAAAATTATCATGTGGACGTCTTGCGGCGGGCACCGGAAAACGTGACATTTTCGTTTTGTTGAAATTAAATGCTAGGATTGAAATGATATTCGTGTTAAGCTCATAGCTTAGCGAATATGTTGTCTTCAGGGAAGAAGTTAGATATATTTTCATAGCTTACATTTTGGAATTTTCTGATAGTGTATTTTGTAATGCTTCAAAATAATGCAAAAGCTTCAAATCGACTAAGGAACAAGCTCTGTGCGATGCCAATTTTCGGTTGTCCCAATCTTTGCGCTCACATTGTTTAGTTTCTGGTCGCAGTGACTAGGTATGAATCGAAAAAAGTTTCCAACGGCTGTGAGAATTCCATTGTCTTTGTTTCGTGTCTTATCACCGCTTGCTTGCGGTTTAGAGCTGAAAATGTACAAGAGTCACAAATTGCGGATGGCTGCCTTCAAAAAACCACTCGCTTGATGGTTAAAGAGTTAATTCCGTCGGATACGAACTGCAAGGTGTGTGGTATTGAATTTTTTGCGCCGATTACTGAACCAGTGTATTTTATTATTGAATAGTGTCTATCATTCTTGTCTTTTGTACATGGATTGTGTTATGAATTATTGATGCCAGGCTAAGAATAGCCACATGTCTATTGTGGAGTGTCCTGAAGATGTAAAATAAATAAATCAGCGGTGCCTTGCTGAGCCTGTCCTCGCAGCTGGCACGTGTCTCACAGAGAGTCACTCTCATCTCCATCCTCCGCTGGCACTGGGCTGGTCGTGTCTGGCTGTAGATTTGCCTCGCTGATAGTGATGCTTATTATCGCGCATCAGGTGTTTCAGAAACACCTACCGCGGTTTGACTGAAACATGCTGTCCAGTTTTTGTAGTTCACAATAAAAAACGGCTCCGTAGGACGCGGGCCATTTGAGGTTGGCTTCCCCGTCTACCCGTCTGTAATTACAGCTGGGTGGCGTCTCCCTTGCGCAGGTGCCCTACAGACGCGGGTCGAAGACCAAAGACCGTGCGGACTGGCCCTGCCCGGCCCCTTCTGTAGACAGTTTGGAAGAAGTGGTGTTGGACACTGAGGTCAGCCTGTCAAGTTAGTTGGTCGGCCGACTTTGTCCGTGGCTGCTATCGAGGTCTTTGCCCTGGCCGGCCGTAAGCGCCTCACAGCCAACATCAACATGGCCACTGGCCATCCAAATGAAGTCCATGCATGCGCAGCTGGTCTATTCTTGTGGCTGGGGCCAGGGATACTGGCCAGGGCTGGTAAGAGGGCAGCCCCTGCATGGCAGGGGGGATGAACAGTGCACCGCGGGCAGTGGACAAGCCCGGCACCTCTTCTGTAAGCAGGATTGTTTCGGGTTCACACTGTTTCAATCGGCTAATTAGCCTGCTGTGTAGTTTCGGGGCTGGAGTTAGATCTGCCGGCTGAATACGATGGTCTCTGCTGTCCGAAACATGCTGACACCTCTGTGTAAGCCTCTTTGGCTCGAATGAATGCCTCAGTCACGATAGCTGTCAGAGTTGTCACCTTGTCGTGTCGGACGTCACGAGCATGTCAGCCTGACGAGTTTCGTGACCACAGTGCTAGCTCAGTTTGGTAAATTACGGTTCCGTTTGCTAATGGATGAACTTTAATATAAATGACATTGGGGTGTGTGAGACTGCAAGCAAGCTTATGTACAGGGGTCTCAAAAGTAATGGACATGTTTGTTTTGCTAATAACTTTTGAACAAACTTTCTTAGAAGAACGAAACTGACATTAACTGGTAACAAACAAAACACTGAGGAAATTAATTCCATCGGGGCAAGAACATGTTTGTTTAGCCCAGAGCATCACACAGGGTGATAGTTCACGTTGCCTTCATTTCTGACTGCGCAGACACTGGCTCAACGCTTCTTTCCCCCCTCTACTCTAGCACACGTCTGGTGGTGATCTGGCGGATGCTGGAGGATATAGCTTATCCGAGCTCTCCTACATCCCCAGTGTTGTCTTGGTGCACTGAGCTCTCGAGTTGTCCCCAGAGGAACAAGTCTAGTCGGCTCAGGTCAGGCGATCAAGGTGACCACCTGAGCGCAGCGCCTTAAGCGATCACACGGTCTGCTCTGTGTTGCTGGAGCTAAGCATCAGTCTTCGAAGGGAATTACACAAACACTTTGCAGGCTTTTGGCTTGAGCTCTTTCTTCAGGATCCGATGAACTGATTTCGTGCTGATCCCCACTTTTCCAGCCAGGTGCCGCAAGGAAATCTTCGATCTTAGTGAATTCTTGCGGTAATTTCTCTGACATTTCCCGGGACCGGAAAGCTTAATTGATGACTACTCCTCCCTGTATCCGACACTGATGAGTTATTTGTTTCTTTGTCAGAATGCTTTTCTTTAGTCTAAGGATGGAGTTTGTTGGATCTTTTTTCTTTTAGTTTAATTTCACCAAGAAATACCCCTAGCTACTGCAACCGAACCTGTTTCTGAGTAGAATTTGAAGAATTTTTGTCCCTTATTGAGCCGCATAATTTTGCTTGTTGATGAAATACGTGCTAGAAAGATTTCCACTTTTACGTTATGTAGTAACCTGATATTCATGTGAATATAACTTGAGATACATCTGTTTTAAATGCATCGCTTACTTTTGGGATACTGTAGTGCAGTTGTAATCCAAAAGGCAGGGCACAGCATGGCACAGTCAGGCAGGTGTGTCTGTCTGTGACTTATGGTGTCAGGGATGGCAGGGCCAAACGTACCGGCGATGCCAGGGATGATCTTTAAGAGGTAAGTGGTAAGGTAGGGCTACAGCGCGAAAATCAGTAACTTTTTCTGACAACAACTTGTGGTGTTAAAGAAGAAAAGAAAGCTAGCGTTGCCTCTATACCCCGTTGGATTCCTTGCTGGACACGCGCCTGCCTTGGATGTGTCAAACCAAAGCAACCCAAGCGCGCGTTCAGCGAGGAATCCAGTGGCGTATTGAAACAACTCCAGATTTTGGTGTTTTTAAAGAACGCAAGTTGTCAGAAAGAGGTTACAGTTTTCGCGCTGTAGCCCTATCTTACCACTTGCCCCGAAAAAATTCATCCTCGGCATCGCCGGAAAATGTGCCGGGCTGTTCCTTGCTGTGCCGTGCATTTTTAAATTACCGTGTGAACTACACTTATGTTTTCTTACACGCTACAAAGAGCCGTGTTATGGGTATGTTCCTGGCTTTTTTACAAAAGCGATGCGGGTTAATTTGATCGTTGACCCATTGATTAGATTAATCCCTTCCCTAACAATAGAAAGTAATCAGGTAGACTTCAGGTCCCTCCACTGAAACCTGTTTCCTCAGTTAGAGTTCGTTTACATTTATGATCATCAAATCTCGGTGTTTGATTGTGTCATCAATTACCGATGTGTATTGATTTGAAGGGTGCGTGCCGCCCACTGCCGTTTCGTGCTCCTAATGCGAGTAGGCTGACAGACACCGACTGTCAAAACCAGCCAGTCTGCGCCGTAACAGTGTCCTAGCAGACACTGACTATCCAAACCAGCCAGTCTGCCTCGTAACAGTGTCCTGGCAGACACTGACTATCCAAACCAGCCAGTCTGCCTCGTAACAGTGTCCTGGCAGACACTGACTATCCAAACCAGCCAGCCTGCCTCGTAACAGTGTCCTGGCAGACACTGACTATTCAAACCAGCCAGTCTGCCTCGTAACAGTGTCCTGGCAGACACTGACTATCCAAACCAGCCAGTCTGCCCGTAACAGTGTCCTGGCAGACACTGACTATCCAAACCAGCCAGTCTGCCTCGTAACAGTGTCCTGGCAGACACTGACTATCCAAACCAGCCAGTCTGCGCCGTAACAGTGTCCTGGCAGACACTGACTATCCAAACCAGCCAGCCTGCCTCGTAACAGTGTCCTGGCAGACACTGACTATCCAAACCAGCCAGTCTGCCCCGTAACAGTGTCCTGGCAGACACTGACTATCCAAACCAGCCAGTCTGCCTCGTAACAGTGTCCTGGCAGACACTGACTATCCAAACCAGCCAGCCTGCCTCGTAACAGTGTCCTGGCAGACACTGACTATCCAAACCAGCCAGTCTGCCTCGTAACAGTGTCCTGGCAAACACTGACTATTCAAACCAGCCAGTCTGCCCCGTAACAGTGTCCTGGCAGACACTGACTATCCAAACCAGCCAGTCTGCGCCGTAACAGTGTCCTGGCAGACACTGACTATCCAAACCAGCCAGCCTGCCTCGTAACAGTGTCCTGGCAGACACTGACTATCCAAACCAGCCAGCCTGCCTCGTAACAGTGTCCTGGCAGACACTGACTATCCAAACCAGCCAGCCTGCCTCGTAACAGTGTCCTGGCAGACACTGACTATCCAAACCAGCCAGCCTGCCTCGTAACAGTGTCCTGGCAGACACTGACTATTCAAACCAGTCAGCCTGCCTCGTAACAGTGTCCTGGCAGACACTGACTATCCAAACCAGCCAGTCTGCGCCGTAACAGTGTCCTGGCAGACACTGACTATCCAAACCAGCCAGCCTGCCTCGTAACAGTGTCCTGGCAGACACTGACTATCCAAACCAGCCAGTCTGCCTCGTAACAGTGTTCTGGCAGACACTGACTATCCAAACCAGCCAGCCTGCCCCATAACAGTGTCCTGGCAGACACTGACTATCCAAACCAGCCAGTCGGCGCCGTAACAGTGTCCTGGCAGACACTGACTATCCAAACCAGCCAGTCTGCCCGTAACAGTGTCCTGGCAGACACTGACTATCCAAACCAGCCAGCCTGCCTCGTAACAGTGTCCTGGCAGACACTGACTATCCAAACCAGCCAGCCTGCGCCGTAACAGTGTCCTGGCAGACACTGACTATCCAAACCAGCCAGCCTGCCTCGTAACAGTGTCCTGGCAGACACTGACTATCCAAACCAGCCAGCCTGCGCCGTAACAGTGTCCTGGCAGACACTGACTATCCAAACCAGTCAGCCTGCCTCGTAACAGTGTCCTGGCAGACACTGACTATCCAAACCCAGTCAGCCTGCCTCGTAACAGTGTCCTGGCAGACACTGACTATCCAAACCAGTCAGCCTGCCTCGTAACAGTGTCCTGGCAGACACTGACTATCCAAACCAGCCAGCCTGCCTCGTAACAGTGTCCTGGCAGACACTGACTATCCAAACCAGCCAGTCTGCCTCGTAACAGTGTCCTGGCAGACACTGACTATCCAAACCAGCCAGTCTGCCTCGTAACAGTGTCCTGGGAAACACTGACTATCCAAACCAGTCAGCCTGCCTCGTAACAGTGTCCAACGTTGTTTGACAACTGTTCCCGCGCCTCGGGAGGCTGCTTCAGTTACGGGGTTGATACCGGAACGGGTATGGGTTTTGGCGGAATCCAAATAGTAATTTGTTAGGCCCACCCCTGCATACGGGCGCTGACCAATAGTTTGTCCCAATTGGTAGAAAAGTTAAGGTAGACATGTGGGGACTACTGAATCCCTTTCCTTAGTCTAACAGCATCATCTCACCCAATTCCGGATGTTCGACCTAGAAACTTTCTTCGCCCCGAGCGCTTGAAGTTTGAGCTCAGATTTTGTGTACTGATATTGCTGCATTACTCTTCCGCCAGATGTTTCACTGTTGCCCTGAAAATTCCAAAACGTGTATCTATACTAACTACTTTGTAAGCATTAGCCGCTACTTATTCAAAATTTCCAGTGACCAGCCTTTATTTCCCTTCAGCCATTGAGGTTTTGATGCAAGTTTTGCGCTGCTCTATCCAGATTTGTTGAGGACTCAATTTTTAGTCGACCAACCACTTACAGCTTAGTGGCTAACTCTGGTTCTGACTCAAATCAGCCTGTTGAGCGGTGAGTCGATTCCAACTCAGCCAAAATCCGGAAGTCAGTCGACTCGACTCTGATTCATATAAACATTGAACCAGAATCGACTCCGACTCAGAATAGCGACAAAGTGTGCATTGACTTTATACTCATTTCGTTCAACAGTATCCAGATTATTATGGATTTAGGCAGTGGCGGAGTTGGTGGGGGTGGGGGGGGGCAAAAACACTTCTTAAACTTTATCAACTGAAATTTCAGGTCACAAACTCCCATCTACCCCTAAAATAGGTTTTCCTGGTTTCTTGCATTATGTTACTGATGCAGATGGAATGGAATTAGGTTGTCATTTGGTCAACTTAAAATTTCAATACCAGAACTTTGATAAACCAAACTCACCAGAGGTGAGACTTCTTGAAAAAAAACTTGCCCAGTCCGGGTCATGTCCATACAGTCCCGGCAGGGAATGAACTACCCGAGGTGGCACCGGAAACATTTTTGTATTTTTGCTGAAATTTCATTTACTTATTTTTTAAACATACTGCCACATAACGGACAGTCTTACATTTCTTCTTTAGGAAGAGATCCACAGAATACCAATACTACTTTCCTATAGATTATTTCCTACAGTGGGGCATTTCCACATTTCCTACACGCAAAATCTGCCACAATTATCTGAATGGCTCGGAACACTCTCGTAACATTGCCACTCTCTAAGTAAAGCTTTGCAAGTTGAAACCTAAAGTCATAACAGGTAAATCAAGTTTTTTGCCTTCGCAGTGCACCAATTGTAAGGTTTTTGTGACCATTTCAGGTCACTCCAAACATAAACAAATATTAGAACCTCCCTACTGTTCCTTGACACCAAAACATACAATTGGAGTTAAGATAGGGACAACCACATATTCGATACTTATGTACGCTCAGCACTTATCAGATGTCTTAGGGGATCTGCATGGCCTAGCACTTTTCCTGCTAATGGAAAAACGCCAACACGTGAGTTGGATGAGAAAACAAGGTTTCTCGCTTCGAATTGATGCACTTTGCTTTATCAACCAAACGTAATACATGAATTACCCCAGTAAAAACAATGCCTTTACCTTTAAACTACCCTGGCTCCACCACCCTTGTCTTCTTTCCTACCCTTCAAACAAACTCATCACATCACTTACTTATATAATAAAACAAAATGTAGCGTGAGTGCGACGAAAGCCAGGAATTATGATCAAGCAAAACCATCAACAGTATCATCGTTTCCTGGTAAGTTATGTAGCAACACTGTATCACAAAGCACAAATGAACGTGTGAGCTTCGCAAAGCCGGTAGCCCAATCACCACTAAAAGGCATGATGATAAAAGAAGCTGATGACGCATCACATGTTATGAAACAGAAGAAGTATGGATTATGCTGGGGATCACGTGATCTATAGTAAAGCTTAACACTGAAGCTACGAAGACAAAGTCGCACGTACGAAGGGCTGAGTTTGAGGATAAGCACTGTAAGACAGTAGCAAACAGTACCTACCATTAAGACTGCACCGAATTTTAAGCTATGCAGCACTTCACTACAAAATTATACCTAGAACTTGTTCGAGAAATGTGCAGCGCATTTGGTTGAACATTAGCAAAAGTTCATTATGTGAACTCTGCGGGAAGGACTTGGAAACAATTGAAAACAAAACTTTTTTGTCCAAAGATGGCACCTTTTTCGTTGCCCTTGGAAGTTTATCTTCGAACTCTAGGTTCGGAAATCAACCTTTATTTACGGAAGATTATAACTGGTTTGACCCAAAACGATTTGGTCAATCACACGATCCTACTGGCAAAATTAAGCATAGAAAAGGCACGATCATCTCCTCAAATTGATACATTCAAATTAAAGTTAAAGCTGGAAATGGACACCGAAAAAAATGTGCAGTAATAATGGATGGTGCCATTGCCTTCCAAAATAAGAAGTACTACCTGCAGAGAACATATAACAGAAGCCGATGACGACACGAAGTAAGTAAAGAGGCTTCTTTTCTGACAGCTTTTCATTTCCTGTTGTCCGTAGAAGTAGTATATAGATGTTTTTTCTGAAGACTGGTATCAGAGACTTGAATCTTTATAAAGGGCAAAGTGACGAGCTCATGAATGAGCCCTCAAGTTCTATTACATATTTCAAGCCAAATTTCTACATTTCCCTTCAATATTTTTCTGAAGAAAAATTTAGATTTCAAAGTTGTTTTTTACTCATACAGTCCCCATAAACTACAGCTTGCCGTCTAATAGTAAAAACTGACCTGTGTTTGTAAGCAGTTGCTTCCTTCCGTGTGCAAAAGGGTCAGAATCTAAGCAGCTCAAGTGATTTAATTTCTCCGATCCTGCCAGGTTTATCCTAGTGCCCACGAGTTCTCCCCAGCACTATTGACAGCACAAAACATAAGCATGATTTCTCAGCAAGCTGAACTCACAATATCCGTAGTTTTACGATGGGCGCTAGTGGTGTTATGCAAGAAACACAAATGTACAATATTGGGGTCTTAGGTCATATTTTTATGATAAATGTACTATTTAACTTCTATCTGGAATCGAATATTGCATAAGAAAATTACTGCGCAGATATGGATATTCAAAATTCGGGATTTTGCCAATTTTTCCTAGTGTTTATTCCTCGTTTGGTGCATTGGGGGGATGCTTACTAAAACGCCAGAGCAGCATATTTGTCTCTTAACCTTGCAAAAATCGGTATGCCAGCGTTTGGTCTGATTTACACGACTGGCGGCATGGGCCATCACGGGGCTGGCCGACATACGCGGTGGCAGGGTGGACTCGTTTTGGGGCTAAGATGGAAGAATAAGCCATAGCACGAATAGGTGTTTTTTTCTCCTGGACTCAACTTCTATCTTTTTAGAACACCAAGTCGAGGCTTGTATTTAAACCCCACTCATCACGGCACAGGATGCGCGCTTGCTTTGTGAGCTAGGCGCTCCAGCCGCGTGTCAAGCAACAAAAAAGTGAGGTTTAAAGCTAACACTGAATTTGATGTTCTAAAAAAGAATAGAAGGTGCGTTTGGAAGCAAACAACAGCTATTCGTGTTGTAGTCCAATCTTTCAGCTTGCCCCCAAAAAGGTCAGCCCTGGCAATGTGCATGTTGGCTGGTTCTGCCAAGCGTGGGAATCACTAAGTACTTGGTCGATGCCATGGGGTGTAGACAGGATCTGTGTGGGGGCCGTTGCAGGAGCATTAGGAGCCCTGTCTAGGTGTGCTCGTTACTGTGGCCGCGTCGCGCCGGGGCCGGCAGCGTCACTACCGGAGAGGCCAGTGGCCGCCGCCCGGACAATCGAACTCGGCTGGCAGCCGCTCGATATTCTGCCGGCTGCCCGCATAGCTGCAATTTCACGTAATTGCAGTGCACATATCGACCCCAGGTTCATCTATCAATCACACTGTTTCCCCCCAATTTCGATGCGCTGCGTCGGTACTCTACTATTTGGCGCGCTGCACTGGTACCTACTATTCTGCGTGCTGTGTCGGTACTCTACTATTCTGCGTGCGTGTCGGTACTCTACTATTTGGCGCGCTGCACTGGTACCTACTATTCTGCGTGCTGTGTCGGTACTCTACTATTTGGCGCGCTGCACTGGTACCTACTATCTTGCATGCTGTATCGATACTCTACCATGGAAAAAAGATTTAATGACTTCTTTTTGGCGCGCTGCACCTGTATCCACTATTTTGCGTGCTACATCGGTACTCTACTATTTTGTGCGCTGCGGGGTGCCAGTGAAATGGATTATGGTAGCCCTGGTTACGTTGATAGGCTTAGTTGACTGTGTACGTACCTGACTATTGCATTGCGAAGCCCGGAGGTGGTGGTTTTAGAAACTTGAATAGGGCGCGGCTTCCATTGTGCGCCGCCGTCGGTATACCAGGGTGCTCTTTAATCCACGAATGTTCCAGCCAACAGTGCTTCCGATTTATATGTTCCCGGTTTGGATTGTGTTCTTTATTTTTGGTTCTCGGTGAATCCCCTCAGAACCAAACTTGTTGAGTCACGACTCGGAATCAGTCTCCAAGTCGTGAGCCAGAGTCGATTCGACGCAGCACTGTAATGCTTTGAAGATGTATGCTCGAAAGGCAGACTTCCGAAATTAAACTTTTTATTTTTGTGAATTTAATATTGTTATTTAGTTGTATTGAGTTAGTTATTGAGATGTAGGTGATAACGCACGGGAGCGCCTTGAAGTACACCACTGGCTCCAGCTCCAATATGTCCGAAGTGATAGGCATCGCTCCTGTGCGGGCACTGCGGCCGCAACTGCGCAGCCGCCGCCAATAATTCAGCCCATGTCAGCGCCCTTACCACGCGTCACGTGCTCGGCACGTGAGCAGCCTGCGGCGACGCCAGGTCACGTGGTTATAGCAGCTGCTCCGGGACCCGGTCAGGCAGGTTTGCGCCGCCATGTTACCAGTTATATCAGCGAATGTCAGGTTGGTTAGAATTACATATTATCGTAAAAGCTGTATTTTCTATATTATATATATATATATATATATATATTATGTATTATATAAAGGCATATTATCGTAATGGCCGTATTAAATGTTCCATAGCCCCTAACCAACACCAGGTTTGTTTAAAAAAACAGTTATTTTTGATGAAAATCTGCAAGCTTGTCGTATGATGAGAGGATTGATTGAAATTGTAGCTATCTGGTCGAATGAAATAATTGAAAAAGTCTTCATATTTCGAAAGCCGCCCCATTTAAAATACACTCGTTTTGAAATAAAAGTAACTCGAAATTTGTTTCTCCGTTCATAAGAATGATACTCGTCTATAGATTTGGGAATTACAAAAACGCCGTCTCCAGAAAATCAGAATCTTAAAAATCTGCGGAAGCTTGTGCATCTGACAGTATGGTATAAATACCATGTCATGATTTGGGGAGGGGGCCTACTCCTAAATTTCCTTAGGGGATGCATAGAGCGTCGCACACAAGGCTGGCTGAGGACTTTCCAGCAAAGGCTCTGTAAACTGGAGCTCATATGCCTGAGTGGTAGTCCGGCCGGCTGATGGGGTCGGTCGAATGGGCTTGTATGCACTGCCGGGCACCACCGTCTTCTCGAGTGGCCCTATCAGCCCTCGTTTGGGGACCTCCCCAGCTCTCCCACCATGGCCCCCAGTTCCCTGGCCGGGGTCCGTCAGCTTGTCAGCTGGGGGCCCCACCAGCTCCCTGACTGAGGCCCCAGCGTTCAACAGCTTCCCGTCTGGGGGCCCGACACCATCTAGAGACTAACTAGCTTCCCGCTGGGCCCCATCAGTTCCCAAGACGAGGACTCACTCCACCAGCTCACGAGAGCGAGGTCCACCAACTTCCCGGCTGGGGGTCCGCTAAGTTCCCGCTGGGCCCCACCATTTGCGTGGTCTGGGCCCCACTATATCCCTGTCCAGGGGCCAATCCCTTCCCGTCTGCGGGTCATTGGGCCTGGATTGGGCCCAATCCGCTTCGCGGCTGAGGGTCACACCAGCTTCCCGCTGATGCTCATCAACCCGCCATCTGATGGCCTCATCAGCGCCTTCGCCAGGGCCCATCAGTTTTCTTATTTTGGACCCTCCTGTGATTTTCATTACGGTATGAGCAAAAGATATTTGTATACACAATGATTATCATGAACTCCTTCACTCAACAGCTCGCTCAACAGCTTGAAAACCCTAATCAGAGATCAGAAAAATTATTTATTACCACCAGCGGGGCCCAATTTTTACCCAAAGATAAGGAAGTTTCCCCATACGGGAAAGAATATGTAGTAGTTGTTGTTATCTAACTATCCTGTTTTTATGTAAAGTTTTGAGAGGCCTCATCTCATCATCACATCTTTTAGAAGGTTTTACTGTACAGGTGCCGGTTAGAACCACTAGGATTTCACTTTCAACTTTGTTTATTGTTCCGCAGGCTAGAATGAACGCTGTTGCTTCGGGAGTTTTAATCGCTTACTTCGTGTGGTGAACAGCTTTTTAAACATGTTACCCCTCAGTGATATATTCTGTGATCCGCTTGGGGTACTAAAGAAAGATATAGCTGTGTTTGCGGCCACCGAGCCAGTACTGGTCTGATGTGTGTATTTATGTTTCATTTAGGCCTCCATGTGTTCTTAATTCTACTGACTTCGCCTTTTATTGGGTTTTAAGACCTGTTGGTGATTCAATACAGACACAGCAGATGCAACTTTAATATATTTATTACCTCTGCGATGAGGACATATGGGTGCATGTCTCTTTGAGATGGGCTGATCCGCATGAATATGTTTTTCCAAAACTTTTACCCAGTATATTTTGTCAATGATTTTCTTTGTAAGCTCACTAATTAAGTTACATCATACCGTCCATCCACATAAGCAGTCCATCTCATGACTTTAACATTTTCCATTCCTCTATATGAGGACGGATAAAAAAGGTGTGACTGGGTTCGATTTCATAATTATTTCATTATTTGGAGATGGGTGCTAAAACATCTAGACCATATCAGAGTGATGCAGCGGGCATAAAACATGGGGAACCCCTAAAAGTGACCTTTCAGAAGTAATATCAAAAGGGTACGATACGTTTAAGAATTGACGGGAACGCGGGGAAACCATGATTATTTCTTTTTTGAACATTGACAAACATGAACATTTCCCATGTCGTTACATATCGGAACCTTGCCAAACGTAATGCATGATTTTAAAAGAGAATCATGAATGCTAACACTTAGCCGTCCATAATAAAAGTATATCACTGAACTTTCAGGATTCTGTGACCTGGTCACAAAAGAAGGCTCCAGCAGGTCCTAACAACATAGTGATATTTTTTATGAGGATATGTTTTGGAAATAGATTTACCATACAAAGCACAATTCCTTAAGCCGACAAAGAGGCGCAGTCAGAATCAGTTAGAAAATTAGGTAAAAATACCGAATAATTGGGGAAAAGTCATTTTTACAGCGGTGAAATCATTAGATCGGTATCCGAGGATCTAAAAAGTATTGACGGTCTTAGTGAGTGCATGGTCCTACCGATATTTTGCGGTTGATGCTGTGCCCCGGCCGCCGGGCGACCCGCATCCACATAGCATGAAGCACAGATCTGGCAAAGGAAAAGGAAGATTCAGGAGTTGCATGATTGGAAAGGGTCTATGGGCCTCAGTTACACTGATTTTGGGGGTTTTAATGACGTACCAATTGCCAGGTTCATGAGGTAGTTACACTGATTTTAATGAAATATCAACTTGAACAGATTAAGTCTTCAGTTGTATCGGTGGTACAAGCCATGGATAGTGAAAGGTCTAAATCCGATTGTTATGTCCTAAGTGCTTCATTTGCCTTCAAGCGAAAGTTTAAGCAAAAGCTGCCAACTCTCCACGGAGACCACTGTCCCCTCTTTGGAGCCGAGGTGATAGCTTGGAACTGCCGATTGGCACCTACAGCGAAGAGGCGAGCGAGGCTTGCAACAAGCACTGCCGTCAGTGCACAGAGTACTACGCAAGGAAGACGTCCCGAAGCGAAACGATAATTGAACGATATCATCTGCTGGTGGTGACAAGTGATCTCGTTATCATCAGTCTCGCCAAATGCCTTAGTAAGGCTCAGCATGGTAGCTGGGAAAAGGCGGAACCGGAAAGTCAAAGCATCGACATAAGTCTTCTCATGCAGGGGAAGAGGAGGAGAGTGACGGAGAGCAGGGGAATAAAACAGGACATACGAGTATTAAAAAGTTATTGATATCATATTTATTTCTCATAAACTATTGTCTTGGGTTGAAGCTGGTGATGGGATTTTTGACGCTTCAGTTCTCAGTAGTCGGCAAATGTGATAACAGCTGGTGGCTCTTACACATGCGTGTACGTAATGTAATAGCACGACATATGGTATTAGCTGCGGTCGTCAACATGCTCCAAATCGTTTGCACGTTTCCGTATGAATTGCAATTTTTACTCAGCTTATTGCTTGGCCAGGTTAGTCGGCCTTGTAATCCTGGGGTTCAATTGGAGTGAGTATCGGAGTCACCAAATGCCCGCAGTGCTCTCTGTGAGGGAATTATAAGTCACCGTCAGCAAAGTATAATTTTGATATTTTTTGTATGGACCAAAGCGTGCTCTGACAGAAACTTGAATTCAAAATCCAAGTTTTTTTAATCGCTGAACCAAAAACCTGCTAGCATAGAGATTAACTATTACTACTTTTCAAATAGTAGTAATAGTTGATCTCTATGCCTGCTAGTTCATAAGAAATCAACTTTCTATCATCATAAGTTCGTGATTAAAAACGGCCATCATTGACGTGTAGTTTTGGCATTTTAATGGCATTGCCAAATTCCACTTACTCGCGAAATGTCTATGGCTTACTTACTTTCTATGCAAAGGCGTATCGCTAACTGTTTTGAAGATATCCAACGTCAGATTACATCACATTGCTCTTTGATTTTGCCTCGGGAGTGACTGCTCCAGAACATTGAAATGAGGAAGTGATCGTCGTTTCCTCTAAATTTCTGTTGATGACCTAGATTTTCTCAATGTCTTTGGTAGAATGCTAGACTTCATTGTCCCAGAGTTTATTGCTCTAGGCGGCATCGGAGCGTACCCCCTGCCCCCACATTCATCTCCGATAGTTTTTGGTTAGATTTAGGCTCATGAAAGATCGAAATGATTCAGGGCTTCAATTCCAAGTTTTCAAAGTGTTGGTGAGGTGCATCGAGATTGTTTTCAATGTCAGGCAAATCGCTCTAGCTTTTCTCCCCCATCCCCGGTCATCTCCAGTCCAGGGTCCAGGCCCCAGTAAAAAATCGGTGGCGACGCCGCTAGCTGCAAACTTATTTTGGGGAGACGCACTAGCGCACCACCTGTGCGGCAGGTTATCTTCTGACGAAAACTGAGGCGAAGATAGGCTCCCCGGAGAAGCCGCTCTCCGACCTGGGCCTGATCAGCTACCGCAGCTACTGGAAGGACGCGCTGCTGCAGTACTTCTCAGACTTCCGTGGCAAGGTCGTCTCCATTAAAGGTCAGTCCAGGCCGGGTCATGGCCCGATCCGGCCCTTTCAAAGGAGTAAATGTATCCCCTGCCTTCCGATCGGAAACTCGCCTCTCCCCGCACTCATACTCATACGTGTGTTTTACAAACAAGACGCCATTTCAGAAACACGTGTTCTCATAATTGTAACGTGATGCAGCGGGCCTAATAAACGGGATGAAACTCCCAAAATTGGCCTTCAGAAATGATGTCAAAATAGATATGGTATGTTTAAGAATTGATTGAAATACGATAAACCATTATTATTTATTTCTTTTGCCGTGCTACTTTGGTTTCACATCGGATGAACATGTCACAGTTCCATATCGCTACCTACCGGAGTTTTTCCAGCAATGATGATATTATTTTAATCGCATATAACAAATGTTCACGACTAGCCATCCATAGTATAGGTATGCTGCTGCGAACTTTGGAATGTCTGTAACCGTCTGGACACAAAAACACTGCTGTAGCTGGTCCCGAAAACACAATGAGGTCGTTTTAGTAATGATATGTTTTCAGCACAAAAAGTCCCATACAAATCATAGTTTCTAAGAACGGCAAAACGGGCACAATACGGATCAGCTAGAAAAAATACACCAGATACTTGGAGGAATGTCTTCTTTGCGTTGGTAAAATGATCAGGTAGCCATCCGATGACTGAAAAAAGGTTATGACGGTTTTACTGATTGCACATCCTACCAATAGTGGTTGAGGCGATGCCCTGGACGCCGACATTGCATAGAGCATGAAGCTGAAAGTGTATGTGTACAATGGAAGAATTGGGAGCGTCACTTCGTGAACGCCAGGAGCCTCAGCTGCACTGACTTTCATTCAAAATCAACTTGGAAATAAAACTGCAGTTGTATGGGTCACATATGCCAAAGATAGTGAAATACCTAAATGCGATGATTTTTTAAAGGTGTTCCATTTCCTGTCAGCGAGAATTTAAAGTATACTTCCCCTCCTTATGGAGAGAGCTTCGAAACCGAGGTGATCGTGAGCTTGGAACTGCCGATTGGCACCTGCAGCGAAGAGGCGAGCGATGCTCGCAACAAGCACTGCCGTCCGTACACAAAGCACCACGAGAGGAAGATGTATTGAAAGGGAACGATGATTGATCAATATCATAGTCTGATGATGACGGGCCATCCCGGCATCAGCAGTCCCGTAAAGGCCGTATCATGGCTCAGCGTAACAAGGTGGTACAGCAGAGTCATGGTGTCGACATTAGTCCCTTTTGGAGGATGCGAGTGTGAATGAGAGTAGAAGGGGGTGGGTGGTCAAAACAGGACATAGGGTGTACAAAAGCTATTGATTTCATGTGTGTTTCTCTGTATCTTTGGAGAAGGAAATCGGTGGTTGTGCAATTTGTTGTGATCGTGTAGTTTATTAGTGGCAGTTTTGCCAGTGTTTTAAAATCCGACGTTCTCTTAAATGTATCGCTCTGCTAATGAATAGTAGCAAGTGACAATGATACCTGTACTTTCCATGGATGCTGGCTAAGAACTTAGGAAACATGATAACACGGAACATAGTAGTATTATTTGCGTTTGTCAGTAGGTTCCAAATGCTCCAAAACACTCTTCGGTATGGGTCGTAACTTTTACACAGCTCATTGTTTGGTCAACTTTCTCGGTTTTGTAATAATTTCATTCAGGTGTAGTAAATTTCAGAACCATTCGAGCCTTCCATAGTATCTGCGAGAGGATAGAAAAGAACTGTCACCTAGGCATAATTGTGAAAGTGTTAATGTGGCCAAAGAAATGAACTGAGCTCGAAAGTAAGTGTGTTTGTGTTTAATTGAAGCGTTCAACCAAAAGTTTTCAATTCCATATAAAATCGTATGAGAGTGCCCCTCGGTGCTGGCGCGCTCTCATAGTGAAGGTCCGGTTGCGCCCTTGACCTGGCTTCGGCGGGTACATTTTAGGACATTAAAGAGGCTTGTCCTCTACGCCGGGTTAGGCTTTAAATCATGGCAGGGGGGCAAGTAGTCGAATAGGCCCTGCAGCCGGCAGAGAAGATACGATCGAATAGACTAACGGGGTTTGCTACCGAGTGTGCGAAGGCGGGTTTGAGTGAGCGGGGTTTCCCGCCGAGTGTGCGAAGGCAGCGGACGGTGGAGGAAAGGTCTAGCAATGGCATTGCAGAAACGCTCATTATTTGAAGGTTGCCGGAAGAGCAGGGTGTTTCCGCTTCAAAACGACTGTCCCACTTTTCTTGTAATGAGTTTTGAACTGATAGAAAGGATTTGTAGAGCGCGTGGAGATACCACTATTAGCATATTTGGTTTCACCCAAAGCTCTCTATATTAAATTTCCGATCACTTGGAAGTTCAAAATGAGAGGCGCTTCGTCAGAATTTCAAACCATGAAGGAATCCCTTTCCATCTGGCAACGCCTGTCATGTGATAAATGTTAATAAATGTCATGGCTTTAGCAACGTTACAGGCCGCAAGCTGCCAGCTCAGTTCTGAAGTACACACGATGCTTAGTTCAACCCAGGGTGGTAAGAAAAGAGCCATTATTTGTTCTGAGCGATTGAAGGTTGTAACAAAATGTGCTTTCCTGATTTGTATACATATTTTGTCCATCAAAATTCTGTTTTCAGAGTTTTGACAATGTGGTCCTTTCCCGTTATGGAGTGGTAGAGATGATGTGGGTGGTTGGTGAAGTTAATCTTAATGTTAACCCTCTTTAACAGAAAACTACCCATTCTAAAACCTAATTTCTCCAGATTTTGGGTCCATGTTACATTTGCACCCTGTTCCTTACATTTCTCTTTGTTTTAGCCCCAAGCTGACTAAAATCAGATAATTTTGCAGGAAAAAATGACCGAAGTAGTGATAACCCTTGCCTTCCCCCTTACTCAAAAATAGTTCCTGCGTCTCTCGTGGGAGATCCCTGGATCAGTCAGCAGGGGCTGCTCTGTCGGTGCCAGTCGTCAGACAGCCTGACTTTCCAGGCACCTGACCGCAGCAGGGCTGCTCTGTCAGTTCCGGTCCGCAGACAGCCTGACTGTCCAGACAGCCTGACCGCCAGCAGGGGCTGCTCTGTCGGTGCCAGTCCTCAGACAGCCTGACCGCCAGCAGGGGCTGCTCTGTCAGTTTCGGTCCGCAGACAGCCTGACTGTCCAGACAGCCTGACCGCCAGCAGGGGCTGCTCTGTCAGTTCCGGTCCGTAGACAGCCTGACCGCCAGCAGGGGCTGCTCTGTCAGTTCCGGTCCGCAGACAGCCTGACTGTCCAGACAGCCTGACCGCCAGCAGGGGCTGCTCTGTCAGTTCCGGTCCGCAGACAGCCTGACCGCCAGCAGGGGCTGCTCTGTCGGTGCCAGTCCGCAGACAGCCTGACTGTCCAGACAGCCTGACCGCCAGCAGGGGCTGCTCTGTCAGTTCCAGTCCGCAGACAGCCTGACCGCCAGCAGGGGCTGCTCTGTCGGTGCCAGTCCGCAGACAGCTTGACCGCCAGCAGGGGCTGCTCTGTCAGTTTCGGTCCGCAGACAGCCTGACCGCCAGCGCCTCTGGGGGAGAGGTAGGCGATGGGTATGGGTGAGAGCTGGGGGTCGTCTCCTGGTGGCGTCGCACACGGCGCCGCCGCCGCTGGATCGATGCGACCATGCTGCAGACTCAACTGCCCTGCCCCTCCCCTGGTCTGGCATCCTTCGTCTCGACGGCAGAGCCGGGGCTCAGAACAGCCTGTGAAGTGTAAAGCATGAGAGGCTACAGCAGTCTCGAGAAAGTGTCTTTAGTGCTGCCGTCTGGGCTTTGGTACAGCACAAGACTGCTCGGAGCCACCGTGTTCTATGCTAATGGTGACGACGGGATTTGGGTGGTCGGGTTACCCGGGTTCATTGCATAATGTATACATGCATTGTGTACCCATGATGCAATACGTACTCGGGAAGTAGAGACATGTCTCTGCCGGATCTTTGTCAATCTGCGGCTCCTGTTTGGACTGGTCATGAAGGTAATTGGCGCGAATAGCTTTATTTTCTTCTCCGTGAAACGCGTACCAGACATTTATGCAGTCGCATGTTGCAAATAAATTTGCAGTTTCAAACTTTTCCTATTTGATAGTAGGGTAACCCAAAAGTCACTAACTTCAAAATTCGGTTTGCAGACTAAAATTTCATCATTGTATGCATGTTTGGATTCTGTGTGAAAGATTATCGATTTGAAACAATATCTTACCCATGCATTGTTTTCAACGAAGTTGAAAAAGTTCGTGATACGGAACCGCGCGTGATATGAACCGACAGATACAGCGTTTCAAATTGTGCTGCTTCCGCAATTGTTTGTGGTTTACAAGTCGATATAGCAAGGATTTCAACGAATGATACCAGATTCGTAGTGGATCACAAGAAAATTGTTACACACGTTTTGCAGCAGCACCTCAACCTCTCAGAAAATAACATAGCGCCATAATCGCCTCTGTTTGTGCAACAAAAAACTCAAACCTTACACCATTAAAAATATCAACGCCACCGTAACTATTTTCATCAGCGCAAACACAGGCCGTCAGCCCGTAAAACCCTAGAACTAGTTCCCGGGAGAGGCTACAGTCCGGACGTAGGCGCAACGCGGCCCGCTGATTGGTGCGACAAAACTCTCTACACGGAACAGGGCAAGCTCAACGGGCTAGGCTGCTTGCTCACGTTAAAGAACCCGAGCAAATCAAAGAAAAGACATGTGAATTTGGCTTATCAGGTGTGTATTTCGATGGCCGAAAATATACTTCTTACGTTATGATAAGCAGTTAGCTTGATGAGTCGGGCCCAGTGGCGGATTCAGCAATTATTTTCGTGGGGGGGGACTCAAGTCTCCCCAGTCATTGCCTCTGAACTGCCTCTGGCTATGTATTAACTATATGCACTCGCATTTCGGAGGGGGCATTGAGCCCTTAGCCCCCCCTCCTTTGTACGCACCACCGGTCGGGCCCTTCAACACGTAGAATAGCACAACAGGAGCACATCGCTGTTGTCACTGAACCTGGCGGCGAAGTTTTAACCCATTTTACCCCAGATTCAGGAAAGGTGCACCTTATTTTCAAGGAGGAACAAGAGGGAATGGGAGGGTGGAAGACGGGGGACATATTTCGATCATTTGAGCCTTTTGAAGGTAGGCCAGACCATTTGTTTGTTTGCCAACTTCACCCAATTGAGTTGAGTTTGGGGAACTGTTCTCAGAACTTGATGGTGTTAGTGCTAGACTGAGGTTGCATCATCATCATTCGTGTTTTGGGCGCGTTGACAGCTTTGAGCCGAGGTTGTTCAGCGGTCCAATCGGGAAGAAGCTTTCCAAGGATCCGGAGAGATCATTGGTCTCACTTATGTCTGTACCTGGTATCCTGTTAGGTATAGAAAGGCTGACCATTGGTTTTCTCAGCACAGACCAACAGTCCCTGACCAAACAGTCTGCGGGCACCATTGGTGGAAATCGACACAGGTCCTGCCGCCAGAAAAATTGACGTTCTGAACCAGGCCAGATGGGTGATGTTGACTACGAGAGTTGACGTTGGCAACGACGATTTTGCGTCCTTGTGTTTCGATCGCACTGCCGACGAGTAGCTTGAAGATAATTCCTTCATTGTTTTCGTTTCATCCCTTTCGAATTCATTGTTCGGCGTTCGCTCCGGTATGGTTTTACATTAAGTGCAATCAGAGGCGCCGCCACGGAATTTTCGCAGGGGGGACGGACCCGGCCTGGTGCTGACCGGGGAGGCGAATTTTGAGCATATTTGGTACCTGACAGCATTAATGACGATTGACCCAAAAACTTTGGGGGACGTCCCCCTGGTTGGCCAACAAGAGGGAGGCCCCCGTCCCCCCGCTTTCGGCGCCCGTGAGTGCAATTCACATCGCAAGGGTGGATCTAAAAAAACTTGTTACGTAGCGTAGAACGACCGAGCGATGTATCCCTCTCTGTCCAGATGACTGCTAGGTCCATCACCCAGCGAAATGGGAACTGGGTTGACCCAGAAGCCATTCTGATCGTCATGCTGTGTGACGGATACGCACATTCACCAAAAAGCAGCAGATATAACCAGCCAGTGTAGATCAGCTGGGCATGTGGAGGTGCGGTCTTACCAGGTACCCAAAGCTAAAGTCGAGGCCGACAGTCATACAGAACTTATCCACTGGTCAAACGGGCTGTCACCGGAGCTCCACTCATATTGAAACTCAGCCTGTCGAAAGTGGCCATTTTGGAGATGCAGCACGTGCTTGCCACCTGCTCACTTGGCCGTTGAAAGGGTTGTTCAATTGGTAGTACAGGCCGGGGCTGCAGTAGTGGGGCGTGCAGCCCGTCCTGGCTATATCTGTGCAAGAATGATAATGATTGTTGGTGCTTGTCGATGCACTGACCGCCAGGGTCATATGGCGTCGTCAACTTGTTCCCTCCTGGAAGGAGAAGACACCCTGCTCCTTGCTCAGGGAACCCGCCGGGCTTTGAACCCGGGTCGGCCGCGTTGAAAGCGAGCGTGCTAACCACTACACCACCGCGCCCCATTTTGTGCAAAAATGTGTCCCGACCATTATCGCCCGACTACATTACCTGTGTTTGAATCGAAACGAGACATAATTGCCTGATACCGTCTGTAAAGTTTGTGAAGTGTTGCTATTTTCTTATGTTGTTGATGTAAACATTGTGGATAAGAACCCAAAAGCATCTTGTTTTCTGTAGAGCGATGCTTTTCAGCCATCGCATCTGCTGGCGGAGAAAGATGCACTTGGTCGCAGTTGACAAAAACTTGGTTTCTAGGCCATAAACGTCGCCACCGACAGAGGGGCGAGAGGCCAATCAATCTTCAACGATCTTCTGACATGAACTCTCCCTCCCCCCTAGAAATAAAACTCGTCGGGCTTCGACTCCCTGTGTTCTTTGACACCTGGTTACTTAACTTCTAGACTATGTTTCAATTTGGCTGAAACCGGGAAAGTTTTCTATGAAAATTGAAATGCCAGACAACCCACTGTTAACCATTCCGGCCACTCTTTCTGGTGCATGTGTTCCAGGCCTCAGGACATATAATGTAAATCAGTGGCGTGCCAAGGGAAGGAGACCATAACTAGACCGGACAGCGGTGAACTTTCTCATACATAAATACAAGTATGGCTCCCTGGCTGCTAACTTGGGTGGTCCATGCTTGCTCCTATTTGCGAATGTCACTGAATACATGGCTATGCCACTGAATATAATAATCTTGGAATCCAGAGAGAAAAAGTTGACAAATCGTTCACATTTACCAGCTGTGAGTTTATAATCATTTAACTAGTAGGTACATATCTGATTCCTTCCATGTCACCCCATATGAAATAGTCTAGATACGCCTGTGCCAGGGAAGCGAGGGCATGGAATATTTATAGAAGCCAGTAGCTGTCCAAAAGTCGGCTTCTGGGTTCCCAGGCCTCCACAGACACAGACGGCGCCGTCGCTCAATGACTAATGATCATTCACGACTACTCTAGTTGTCCAATCTGCCGCCAGGGGCGTTGTGACGCATGCCCCATGTAGAAAAGCGTAATAACCATGGGCGCCGAAAGCGGGGGGGACGGGGGACGCGTCCTCCCTGTTGGCCAACCAGAGGGGACGTCCCCCCGAAAGTGTTGGGTCCATCGTCATTAATGCTGCCAGGTACCGAAGATGCTCAAGATTCTCCTCCCCCGGTAACACCAGCCCGGGTCCGTCCCCCCTGCAAAAATTCCGTGGCGGCGCCCCTGATAATATCAGACCCCTACACAATTAGAAGAATAAATAGAGACATGCAAGATAAAACAGAATATGAGAAATCCAAAGCACATGTTTTGGAACCACCAGGTGTCTCCTTGTCTTAATTATCAATAAATAGGAAAAATGAATCAAAATGGTCTCACAAAGCATAAGTGTCGCCACCGGCAAAAAATTGGGGGGGCCAGCCAAACTTCAACCTGATGCTGACAGAAAACTTCCAACATCAGGACCAAAAACTGTCCGAATTTGGGCTCCTCGTTGCCTTCCGCAGGGGCTGGATATATGAATGTCCGGCTTTCTCTCATTTTGACTGAGATAAGGAATTTTTGGCCAAAAGTTGGGGGCCAGGCCCCCTGGCCCCCCTTTTCTGACGCGTATGTCACAAAGCGGTCATGTGCTACAAACCAAAAAAAGTAAAAAAATCATGCAAGTTTCCGATTCCCAAGGGACCCTTTCCCTTGGTTCTGTCTCAACCCCCCCTTCGCCCGTGTACCGCCCTACGCCACGGTGGCTAGCTCCAGTACCACTGGAAGATAATATATTTATCTACACCCGATATCTTTTCAATGATGTGACACAGCAGTTTCTCATAGCTTTGAAATGAGCTGCATTGGTTGGTTCGCAGGTCCTGCTGGCGGTTCTTTTGCGAGTGGTGGGGCGTAGTGATTGGGCGGCGTGACGGCTGAACTTGGCCCTTTGACCGCTGACCCGCCGGACAGGCCTCCCGGACGGCGCCGTCAGTATCCGCCTTTCTCACGGACCTGCAGTGTGAGTCTGCCCAGCTGCCTTCATTTCCGACCGGCTCTGCTGCCCAACTCCAAGCGTGCTGTCGGAAAACTTCCAGGCTGGGAAAGTGCAAGGGCTGACCTTAATCGTCGATCGCCACTGAGGCTTGTTCCATTAGCGGCCATTAATGATAAAATACAATCGTGTTTTTGCGATGGCTCCCCCTATCACGGTACACTAGACTGAACATTGACTGAGTTAGCTCATTGCAAGTCGGCGGCCGGCCGGCCGTTCTAGATTTATGCATCGTTCGACATGGCGCTGTTGATGCTCTGCCAACCTTGGGGTGAAGTCTAATGGGACCTACCCTCTTTAAGTCCCTCCTCCATCGGGGATGTATTGTTAACAGCTATGAATGGGAGGGATGGCGTCTGGCCTCGGGTACCGAAGCATGCAGACCCAAGTTATATCCGATTAGGCTGTCCTTCAGCGTATCAGAGGCGGATAATGGGGCTATATCCCCCTTGGGCTAAGCTGAAGCGCAGGATAGAAATGACGTCTCGTTTACGGTTAAACATTGGAAATGAATGCATTTACACCAGCAGGGGGCCTTCTTCCTGAGAGACCTGAGGGCTGGAAATAAATGACCTCCCAATACGTGTTTAACAGTGTAAGAAATTTGCTTAGACCGGCAGGGGGCCTCCTCTCCCTATAAAACGATAGTCTTTTTGCTAGACATAGTTGGTAGATTATCGGTTTCATGGTCTAGTTTGTGATATTGGTGCGATATAGGGGATATGTTCACCCCCGCTGTGCTTCACCCTAATATGCATATACATACATGTCAACCACAAAGTTAGCTTGCAACTGCTTCAAAACCAAAGAGGTTGTAACCAACCCTACCAAAACCAGACCTTATCCTTACCGGCACTTGCTATCTTAACTACATAATCCGGGAAAGATGGCTGCCCTGGCCTAGAATATAAGTGTTTTGCGTGACGATATTGGTCTTTGTGTTCTGGTGAAAGCGTAGGGATCTTAGGCATAATGGGGTGAGCAGGCACGGCCTACTTTCAGACTGTTTCTTCATAGCCTGCATGGAAAAGTCAATGGTCCCTAAATGATATAAATATTAGGGAAGGGATACGGTGTGTTTCCCTCCTCTTTCCATGAAACTGCCTGGTAGATATGTTGGATTACTGCAGTATGATATGAATGGTAGAAGCTTGCTGGCGATTGTCTGGCTTAAGCTGTATATATTATAGCACAATGAATTTATAGAAAATTGTTGCTCATTTACTTGTACTGAACAAGATTCAGGTGTTATTGTGTGTGTGAATTGATGCAAAATATTATAAATGCGGCACTCTCATATCAAGCTTTTTAGAATAATGTACATAGCAAATATTTTTATAAAGACGTCAGTTCTATTGTCAAAGTTTTTTTTGAACAGGAAGTTCTAGAGCAAATGAAATATCCGAAATTCCACCATGAATTATTCAGACTTGGGGTTCATATCCCAGTAGTACAAAAATTAGCTGCTGTTTTATTTTTTCTTCAGTTTTATTCAGCCCACTCCCAACAGGCACAATTGCCCAATTACAGGAAGTATTGGTGTGGGTGTTGAATGATCCTCTCCACCGGGTCAGATCGGGCACTAAAGTTGGTTTCCGTCTTAGGGATTGAACCCACGTTAATCCATGCTATCCTATCTGAATACGAGCAATGAAGCCACTAGGCCACTCGGCTCCCGTGTTAAAGTCGTATTGTAGTGTTCATGTTTTGAATTCTGCTCAGCAAAGTGAGGTAACCTGCTCAGGAAGGTGAAGGTATCCTAGCTCGTTTTGAATTTTTTAAAGTCAGTTGCAAGCTAATGTGCGTTAGGTCTAAATTGTGCTCCACTCAAAATCATATCGTGTAACTTTCAAGATTTATCCCTCCTATTTCCACACTGGATTTCAAGAAGCTAGAGCCCTAAGCACAGCGTGATGTAGGTACTGGGGCAGCTCTTGATGCTAATGAGAAAATAAAAGCTGACTCCTTGATAGTTTTTAGTTAGTTTGTAGATAATAATTATAATGATAATAATTTCTAGTTAATTTACTACTTAACTATACTTCCTTCAAAACTTTTCTGGAGTACTCCCATCACTAAAGCAGAAGTTAAATAACATTGAACGGCTAATATAGAGTCGATTTAATGCCATATGGCTGCAAAGATTCTTGCCCTCCGTATGTGGCTTTGGTGCTGGCCGTTTTATCGGCGACTTCGCGGGCGGCGTGTCTCTTTGGCTTCATTATCCTTCATTTGTTTCTGGGGTGGGTTTGAGTCAGGACTAGTCAGTGGAAATTTATAAAGTCTCGATGGATGATAGTTAGCTCAAAGTTAGTTCTTTTCAACTCGCACTGTTTTTCGCCACCAGATAGTACCGCTCTGCGTAGGCGGATTCAGGTTTGCCGATCTGGGGGAGAAACCGGCCGGGGAGGGGGGGCGTCATTCGGACCAGGGGGAGGGCACCTACGGACGGCGGTAAAACCTACCAGGTGGACACCAAATCCTGTCGTGGTGGCGCCGACACTGGCATTCTGAGGGAGGAGGGCTGGGAAGCGGCACTTTAGGGGTCGCCATCGAACTTTCAGCAGGCGCCGATGGTCCATGGGGGGGCAAGTGCCCCTTGCCTCCCCCTCCTGGATCCGCCTGTGCCGTTCTGATGCTTTCTCACGTGTCTTGCTGCGCAACCCCAATTACCGACTCCTGGTATCAGGGGCGGGGCGATTGGGCGATCGCCCCCCCCCCCTCCCTCCTTGGGCCGACATTAAGCACTAGAGAGAAACGCCTCCCGCCGCAGCCTCCGCCCCCCTCCGCAGGGGGGCCCGGGGGCTGGACTATGGGTCCCATATAATGTACCCGGGGGGCCTGAAATTAATCTTGGAGGCCCCAGAGTTGGCCTCGGGCCCCCAAAGAGCTGTTCTAGGGGTCTACAAGAATTTGGCTCCATTGGCCCCCAGAGTCGTTCTCGGGCCCCTGCCTCAGAGGTTCCACGAGCCCGTCGACTGGGCTCCTAACAATCGTCTCGGGGCCCACTGCTGCCCAAGCCGGGCCTCCTATTCTCAGCAGTTGTAGGTCCTCGGTATTCCACTCAGGCCCCCCGTGGCTGCAGCCGGACCCCCCTGCGGTTCACCCGGGCCTCCTGTGGCCGTCCCGGCACCCTGGCATTCTTCCTGGTCCCTTGAAGCACACCTGAAACCGCCAAGTCTGCGACCGGGCCCCTTAGAACTATTTCTGGCCCACTGCTGCCAAATCCGGGCCCCTATTCTCAGCCGTTGCAGAGAATTTCCCTGTAATCCACCCGGGCCCTTTGTGACCCCAGCCTGGCCCCCTGCGGTTCACCCGGATCTGCTGTGGCTATCCGCGTCTCCTGAAATGCTTCCGGGACCCCTGTGGTTCACTTGGACCCTTTGTGTCCGCGACCGGGCCCCTTACGATAATCTCAGACATATTGTGGCTATAGTCGGCTCCTGCCTTGCTTGCGGGACTCATTTCATTTGCGGGACTAATCAGTAATCCTAGTCGAAATTGGCCAGTCCCTGGATCTGTGGAGATTCAGTCACAAGTTGAATGGATCTCAGGGATTTTAGGGCCAGTTCATAGCTTTCTGGGCGTTTGAAGTTTTCGGAATTGTTGCCCCCAAAACGGCGTTGAACGTTTTTTTTGCTCATCGATATATTTTTGTGTATTTGTGTTTTTATGACAATTTATACATTGCACGGCCGGGCCCCCAAAAGCTATTTCGGGCCTCCTTCGAAGAGGCGGGGCCCCTAGTCAGTGAATTCGCCCCCTCTTTGAGTAATTTCTGGATCCGCCCCTGCCTGCTGGGGCAGCTGCATCACCATAGCGAGGCTCATATGATGGCTATTTGGTCTGCCCGGAGTCACTGGCCGCTGCTGCCCAAGCTTCTTTTCATGTAAGAAGTATTGCTTCCTATGTGACTATTTTGTGCAGGGTGATATGACGCAGGCGATCGAATGTGTGGTCCTGGAGCCTCCGAACTAGCTAATTTTGCCCCGATAAAGTGTTGTCTCCTCTTTTGCTCTCTCCTTCACTCAATGCTCATTTGCACATTTATCTATTAGTAGTTTTTTTCATTGTTTCACCTAACATATTTCCTGGAAGAGAAGGAAGCTCCGCGACGGAGTTTATTGCAGTGGTTTTGATAGCTGGATATTGACTGAATAGTGCTGGTCAGTGCTGGGGGCACGGGATGCGCCTCAATCGCCGGTGAGCCAAACTAGAGTAGTGCGTGATGTTTCAATGATGATGATTTGGGTTTTAGGGCACGTCAGCTGCTGAGGTTATATGTGCCCGCGTGATGTTTCAATGTTCCTGATGTTCTGACACTCAGAACTGGTCTTATTTTTTTAATCGACTGCTCTAGCTATTCTGAATCACTTAAAGTTCGAAATCACGTATTGTCACTGTAGTGTTCAGTACGGTGTTTTATGTAGGAAGAGTGGGGGAAGGCAAATAAATGGGTCCCTCAACTATGGATGAACCGAAAATTAATTCCCATTGTGAGAGGTGCGGTTCTCTAGAAATCTTGTGGGAGTCAGAAATGTTTTTAAGAAATGTGTCAGTGTTTGTTCAAAAGGTTGAAACACGTTTCTTCAGCTTACCCAGGATTCCCGAGTTTCGATTACTCAGTAACATATTTAATCCAGTATATCCATGAAATGTCAGATATTAAAATGGGAGATTTTCATAATGCTGATGCATTATGATAATTGTTGTTTTGCGATCAGCTGTTCAGAATGATGTGCGGTTTTTCGGTTCGGTAGTCCGGATGGAATGATAAGCCAGTGAGGCAGAGCAGTTTTGCAGGTTTGACTGCTTTAGTCTCCCTATACCAGCTGCGAGACCGCTATGACGCCTCTGTTGTAGAGGGCAGTCGGTCTGCGTCGACTCTTCTGTGGGTGGCGTAGGAAGGGGCCGGTTCTGATGGTCGGGTACGGACGGCCGAGGGTCGGCGCGCCACAGCCAACCATAGATGGCGCTAGCCCTAAATGGGGCATTCCACGACAAATCGACAAGTCGATAACACCCTCATGTCGCAGATTTCAGTGTATTTTTTGTCAGGGAGGCTATTGATGGAGCTGAAGACGATTTTCGTATTCATTTTCCTCCCTGACTTACGGTTTGAAAATTATAGCCTCAGGCATTTTGACCATAGCCACTTGCATGCCTTTTTTAAAGACGAAATTTTACCTGTATGCTTCTATAAATGCTATAAATACTTGATCTAGGTATCTAAAGGACGAATTACGAATTCTAGCTCATTAAAAATATAATTCAAAAAATTAAATTTTAAATATATTATACTTTCTTCAATTTTTCAAAATCTATGAAAACTATTTTCCTATGAAATATTTTAAACTTTTTGAGGCTCACATTACTCTTTATACTTTTCTCTATAAGATCCAATGATAAAAACAATGGAGACTTTAATAGAAAGCGAGATCTGAGCTCCCAAACGTCCCGAAACCACACTTTTATGAGGTTCGTGCGCCAGCGCGGCCCGCCGTCGCTGCAACTATCAAACGTCTCTGGTCACGAACAAGGTGCGAAAAAGGTGTCAATGGTGGAATTGGTCGGCAATGAGGGTAAGGATGTATTTAAAACAATAAATTGTAATCAATGTCACATTCCTTAACACGCGCACTGGAGAGGCGTACGACACTTACGGGCACTGTAGGGGTGGACTCGTAGGCCACCTGAGCTCTCGGAAACTAGGAGGCTTAGAAAAACTCTGGTTGGGGACTGGGTGGGAACTATTGAAATCTATATTATGACTGATCTTAATTGACCTAGGTCAGTATCGTCAACTTCAAACGAGGTCATAAAGGTCAAGTATTAGCCGTGCTGGGTATTCATCTGGAAATGCCGTGATTAACCTTCGCGGTGGGGGTCTTTAGACCCCCTCGGGTTTTCGAAGTGACCAAAACGGCGGCGCGCAGCGCAAACTGTCTGGCTGTTCCTTCATCATTTTACATCTTCCTGAAAATTTTGGCCAAGGTCATATCAGGTCAGGTCACCAGGTCAGGTGAAGTGACCTCACCTCAAAAAACTAGGACCGCATAACTAAAAGAAGGGTAATCGATCAAGTTGAAACTCATACCACATCTTGGCCCACCAGGAGCTACAACATTTGTTCCGGGATTTTGATATTGGTGACCTAAGGTCATGTGCAGAGCATGACCTCCCCATTGACAATGCATGGGAAAATCACGAAATGAGCTTTTCTCAGTAAGTATGGATGGAATCAACTTCAAACATCGGTTGCGACTTTCTCTAGCCCATTTCTGAGGCTGATGCCAAAATTTTGACTTGTGACCTTTAAAAGGTCACCTTAGGTCAAATAAGCATTTTTGGTGTTTTTCTCTATAAATTTTGAATAAACTAAGATAGAGCTTTTATTTTGTCACCAAAGTGTTTGTATAGTCACTGGAAGTCAAATGATATACATCATGACTATATCAGGTCAAGTTGGTCAGACCGTTGACCTGGGTCAGGTCAAATTCTTAAATTTGACCTGGCATACAATATCATATATCATTCGATTCGTATTGACGAGAGGATTGCAATGGTCATAAACTATGGCTGTATCTTGTTTGGTTTGGAAGCTATTAGCGAAAAAGTAAACGCCCTTATGCATGGGTGGCTATGGACATTCCCAAGAATATGCCCAATATTTAGTGACCTGTAGCTCCCTAGGCTTTGACCTGACACAAAAAATGCCACTGTAATGAAAGCGCATCTCAAGAGCTTAATGGTGTTAGAAAAATGTTTCTAGCTGTCATAGTTTCTGAGATATAGGAGGTTTTCTTAGTACACCTCATATTAGCGATTTGACCTATTTGGACCTCTGGTGACCTAATATTGACCTGACAAGAAAAGACCGAAATATTTTCGATATTATTTTCGAAGAGCTTTCGATTGCCGTTTGCGCTTTTTCAGCTCTCTTAGTTTTTGAGATCGTGGGGGTCTTTTAGCCCCCCCACCAGGGCGAAGGTGGCTCGTACCCGCCACCGGGGCAAGGGTTAAGCTAAAAGAAGTCCAGAATGCAATAAAAACAGAGAAAAGTCATAGTGAGAACGTCCCAAGAATTGTTAACCTAATTTTTGGGTTTAAGGTCAGTCAAGGTCATTGATCTAAGACGTCACAATATGGCATATTCCCCTTATTTACACCATGGCTAGCACCATAGCAACCGTTAGACGGGAAATGAGCATTGACCTTTACCCACGACATTTTAATTTGACCTGTGACCTTGATATTTATTTATCTTAACTATGCCGTTGTAGCATAATATAGGTCATACTGGGTAACGCCATGCGACCGGAAGCACCGGACCAATGACTTTGAGAATGCTGGTATGGCCTTGAAATGGGGCCTTGACCTTCATGACTGGTTAAATTGACATATAATCTCGTTTTATATGGCGCTATAACGTTGCCAGTTGGTCTTCGTTGCACGCGAACTGGTGCAACCGCGCGATTGCAGCGATCTCAAAATAAAGGGTGTAACTTTGAAAGCCTATAATTACAAAATTGGGCCCGATTTTCAAGGTTATTTGACCAATCGACGTGCCATTAAATATTCTCAAAAGTAGTGAAATCACGTTTTTTTTGCCACGAAGGGTTCTCCGGCCACCTAGAAAAGAGTAGTTGGGGGCCTCCGAGGCTCCTCTCCAGTGTGTTTTTTAACACGCGTTGGTATGAGGCCCCGGACCACCTTTACTGGCAGGGGCTACCCATCCCCTTACGATCTCAGCAAACATGCTTGAAACGTGACATGGAAATAAGTTTTTCATTGCTTGCCTCGATCTCTACCCAAAATGCTTCACCAAAAAGTTCTCAAATTAGCTACTTAACTCAGAAAACGCTTCAATAAGGCAGTCGCGAGAAAAGGAACATTAAAGATTCACAAGTTCGTACCGGCTAATTCGAAAACCGTTATTGTCCATGACCTCTCGAATGATGAGGGACAGAAGGTTCGAGTTTCAAATTGAATCTGTGAAGTTCAATGGCACCATGTGATGGAGCCGTTCTTCCTATCCGTGGGTCAGATCTTAAATAAAGCATCATGTCTTAATCTTATATGTTCGAAAAGCAGTTGTCGGCGTGGACGCTATATGACTTTTTGTTTGTGATGTGTGCTTTCTAATATAAATTGAACTGGGATACATGCAACTTTTTAGGGTATGGGTGGAAAAATAAAACTATCTAAAACAAACCTAAGACAACAGTAATAATCGGCTTCTGACGCATAATCCTCCCACTACATTTTCCACCAAATGCACCAGTGTCGGAATTGTTCCTAATGTTCCGATAATAAGTTCATTTTTTCAGAACGGCTCAAATTCTTATGTTAGCAATAGTAGCCTCCACACCACATCTAGTTCATTAGCAATGTCACCGAAGCGCAGTCTTGCTCTGTTCTCCCCTCCCCGTTACCCCACTTCCAACCGGACGCGTCTATGCGGCGTGCCGACTGCAGAGTGAGTGGCCGGCGACGGTGTTGGGCTTGGTCTGCGGTGCTCGTTACTGATTTTGCTCTGTAGTCTCCATTCTTTTTATTGGCGTTATATGTAGTTTAAACAATGCTCTTTCACATGAAGTTGTTTTCAAGTCAATAAAAGCATAGGAAATATGTATACTTATTTTTGCAAAAATTTGGAATTAAATTTTATACATATTCGTACCAATTAACATGATTAAACTTACATATTTGTATTGTTCAGACTTTTGTAATTGTTTTCATGTGACCTCTTGAAGGAAGACCTTTAATTTAAATGGCTAAAAACTCAAGCGAAAAGTCCGCTGCACGCGTCCGATGCTGGATTGCCCGAGGCTATAACTCCAAAACGATTATCCCAACGAGACTAAAAATACCACAGTCGTTTTCAGCGCCACTGAGAACCCTAGTCCCAAATTTTCATGAAAATCTGAGATATGAGGGTGTTATTTCAACCCATCGATTTGTCGATTTGTCGTGGAATGCCCCAAATCTGACGTATTCGTCATTGATTTATGTTCCAGCAAGTGTCTCTCCTTTTGGGCGAGACACGAACTCTTCCAAAAATATATGTGACAGGTTTGCTGATTTATCCTGGGAGCCTGAGAAACAGAGCAATTGATGAGCTTTTGAAAAAGTGATGAATCATATTTACTCCCAATGTGGTGCGTATCTCCGATTAATTTATATTTTTGGGAAGCTCCGGCGGCCAGGGGGCCTCCCATGCCCTTAGCCCACCCTGGAAATTTCCTGGATGCGCCCCTACAGCACATGCATATCATCTTAAGATTTAGGTTGCGATATCTTAAAGCCAGGTCATGTAGGGCACTCATGATACTTTAAAGGGAATGTGGTACATTCATGATGGGATTTGAGCCAAGATAGCCTGGAGATATACTGCAAAACCCTGCTTTGTGTTTTTACTTGGCCTAGAATCAAACATTTGCGAAGAAATAGGGTACGTTAAGAGCGGAATTAAGACACGCCGCGCCCAGTTGTCCCCAAGCAGCCACCGACTGTCGTCCAGCGCGCAGGGTGAGGGGCGTGAAGCCGCCAGAGAAGCGCGTTTCCAGAGCGCTGTTGCTCCGATAATGGCGAGCTCTAAGAAAAACGGAACATGAAACCAGGTTGTCTTGGTATGCTCTACACAGCTGGTCGCTGGGTTCATGCTGCATAACGGTGCATTATTCCCTTCAGGGCACGGTGTGGATGGAAAGCCGCCTGCTGTTAGCCACTTGAAGCATGCGCTTAGGAATAGGGGAGGGCAGGGACCTGGCTTCCGTTTTTATCCCCAAAATTTTCCATTTCAATCAAAGTGCGAAAAAATTAACAAACCAGTGTGAAAGATAGCAAGACGTTTTGTTAAAACTTTTTCCCACAAGCCAATATGGAAGATATCAAGTAGCCTAAATCGGATGAGTTTTTGGTTGTAGAGGAGAAAGTGTGTTGTCAGCGGCAGGTCGGAGGTCGACCGACACCTTCACTCATTTATGGGTTAGGCGCACTTCTTAAGCCTCATTTGACCATCACTGGGGAGCAAGTGTTGACTGCTGGAAGTTTGACAGATTGACAGGATATTGACATTCCCAGGTGACCAACTGTAAATTTCTGAGACAGTCGGGAATAGCAGCCGAGTGCCGACGTGTGTACGGTGGCTGCCGGGCCTGTTGGCCTCTGTGGCTCCGCCCAGGATAGGGCCGAGTGCCGGCGTGTGACGGTGGCTACCGGGCCTGTGGCCCTGTGGCTCCGGCCAGGATAGGGGCCGAGTGCCGGCGTTGTACGGTGGCTACCGGGCCTGTTGGCCCTGTGGCTCTGGCCCGGATAGAAGCCGAGTGCCGAGGTGTGACGGTGACTACCGGGCCTTTGGCCTCTGGGCTCCGGCCCGGATAGAGCCGAGTGCCGAGGTGTAGGTGGCTACCGGGCCTGTTGGCCCTGTGGCTCCGGCCAGGATAGGGAGCCGAGTGCCGGCGTGTGTACGGTGGCTACCGGGCCTGTTGGCCTCTGTGGCTCTGGCCGGATATGAAGCCGAGTGCCGAGGTGTGTACGGTGACTACCGGGCCTGTTGGCCTCTGTGGCTCCGGCCCGGATAGGGAGCCGAGTGCCGACGTGTGTACGGTGGCTACCGGGCCTGTTGGCCTCTGTGGCTCCGGCCCGGATAGGGAGCCGAGTGCCGACGTGTGTGCGGTGGCTACCGGGCTGGCCACGGAGGTCGGGCTGAAGCCAGCTGTCCTCCGTGACTCCGGCCCGGCTATAGTTATAAAGTTATTAGGGAAAGATGCCAGCTGGCACCACTGTCTGGCCAGCCTGCAGTGCCAGCAGCCGCCCAGTACTGACCTCCATGTGTCTGTCCAGCTCCCCGTCCGTGCGATGGCGGCCGGGCTGCCGACTGCGGAAGAGGTCAGTCTGCCGGCCTACAAAATCGCTGCCCCGACGCATCCTGTTATCGTTTCTACGCCGCCTTCAGTTTCATTGATCTGGATCGGAGAGCGTGGTGCCGGCGCCAGCCCGCTCCCGCTCGGTGATGACGTCACCATCCTTCCGGGTTCCGCCGCCTCTCGAAATAGCCGCGTGAATATATCATCACAAATTGAGTGTGTAGCGGTGCCGCGTCTGGCGGCGTCACGCCCGTGACGGCTGGAACTGTCACGGGTGCGGGCGTGATCGGTCTGCGGGTGGCGTGCGCGCGTCACGCTGTGACGCCTCAGCCGTGTGGCGTAACGGCGGGCCGGATATAGACGTCGGACCCCGGACGGACTGCGGGAACAACATGAGGGAGAGATGGAGGCAGAGCCAGAAGCAGCCAGAAGCAGGGGTGTCAATTAATGTCTATTTTGGGGTATCCGGAAACCCCAATGAAACGTCTAAGTAGTGTTTAAATGCCCTGTGGATTGGCGTGTTTGTCATCGCAACGACTTTTTAAAATTGCATGTCGTTCAACAAGTCTAGGGAAATGTTAAAATACAGTTTATGTTACACTAAACCCTATGAATATGGTGGTTATTGCCGTTGTTTCTAATTTAGGCACCCCTAATCGTTTCCAAAAGTTCACACCCCTGGCCAAGACTGTCCGGCCCTAGTCTATTCTTCAGGGACATTGTTAAGCTTTTTTGGCGGTGACCCTGACCAAGCAGAATTCCACGAAGAAATTACGTGATGTTTTTTTAGCAGGGCAGATCCTCACTTGCGAAGATTGCTGATAGCACTGGTCAATGTTTGTTTGTTTTTAAATGGCTGTCTTTTCTTAAATACATCTGAAACTTAGGCAGATACAGGACTTCACATGGGAGGTTTCAGGGTCGTCAGTTGGCTCTCGGGGCACGCCATTTGGGCCCGGAGGGTGCATTATTTGGCCAGGGGCGCCAATTCTTAACCCGCGCCCCACCGGGGGTCCGGCGCCACCTTCGCCCCACCGGGGCCATCGATGCCCTCTCTAACTCCGAAAATATGGGGGTTAGCGCAAATCTGCAAAGTGCATTAGAAAGCTCGCGTTAATTCAATAAGGATTTTTTCGCATGTTCAAGCGCTCAGGTCAATGGTTTGACCTCCAGAGGTCAAGCAACTTCACGATGGGCTATTTTCACTCAAATATGCATTGCTTAAGAAAACTGGGCATAACTTATGCCATTAGAGCTATTGAGATCTGGTAAAGTACATTTGATAGGAAAATGCCAGACCTTTTTCCGCTATGTGGAACGTAATGACCGCCTGCCAGTAGTTTGACCTCCAGAGGTGACCTCGTGACCTAATATGACCTGACGTCACGAAAGGTCAGAAACTGACCTTTCCGTGTATATCAAATGAAAGCCAGTGACGAGACATACACGATGATGTTTGATTCAGCTCTCTAGCTTAATTAGGTCAAAAGTTATTGTCAAAATACTGTTTTTGACCCCTGGCCTCGGAGAGGTCAAAGAGAAGGAGAGGTCACCTCGGAGAGGTCAAAGAGCAAATATACCTCCTGGGATCAGTGAAGGAGTGTCCAAGAACGCTTTTCTGAGCAATCTGAGCATTTCCAATCGTAGTTGTGACTTTTAGATCATAAGGCAGCTTTTCCCCATGCTCTTCCAATGGGGAGGTCACCTCGTGACTTGACCTCAGGTCACGAAATCGAAACATCCTGGATATACATCTTGTAGACTCTGGGTGGGTCATGAAGTGTAGGAAGTTTCAAATTGATTGACCAAGAAATGTAGCTCTTATAGAGCTTATAAGTTGAAGTGAGGTGACCTTGGCTGACCTCGCCTGGCGATATGACCTTGGGTGACCCGGATTAAAAAATTTCAGGGATGGTGGGAAAACGATGGGTTGAGAGGTAGAGCTCTCAACCACGGTGCTGCGTCTCTTCGTTTTTCTGCTATCCCGAAAAAAACCTTAGCGGGGGCCATCGATGCCCCCCGTGGGGCGAGGGTTAAGATGCAACCTACCAAGGGGCGCAAAACTGCAAAGGGAGGGCAAAAATACCTGCATTCTGAGGTGGAGGGGTGTGAGAACTAACGTTTCGAGGGGGCGCTGGGCGCGGTGTGGGGCGTCAGTTGGGTCGATCGGGGGGATTGAACACCTGCCGTGCTGGCCCCTCCGATGCTCCCACGGTCTGTAACCAACCGAATTAGATCAATAGAACGTAATGATGTGTTGCATACTTCTTGGTTAATTTGTTACATACTGTCTTCATCAATATAATAACATTAGTTTTTTTAATTATCACTTATAATAAGGGGAAAATAGAGTGGCTTTGGTACGTAGTGGAGGCTCGTATATCATCAAATGATTGAAGCGCGGAGAGGATGGCTGGGTCCACTCAGGTCTGGTGATTTCAGACGCGCGGTCCTCCGTGGCACGGCCCACCGGTAAATCGGTATTGGCGACCCCGCCATTTCAGCCAACCTAAGTCGTATATCGCGTCGTCTGGCCCGTGTCGCCGAATCCGCCTCCGATGGTGGGTCGCCGCGACGGCGACGCCCGCGGGAGCGCCCACACTGCCGCTAGTGACGGGGTCGACGAACCGACGGCGGCCGCGCCCCTGCTCGACGTTCTCTCTCTCTCTCTCTCTCTCTCTCTCTCTCTCTCTCTCTCTCTCTCTCTCTCTCTCTCTCTCTCTCTCTCTCTCTCTCTCTCTCTCTCTCTCTCTCTCTCTCTCTCTCTCTCTCTCTCTCTCTCTCTCTCTCTCTCTCTCTCTCTCTCTCTCTCTCTCTCTCTCTCTCTCTCTCTCTCTCTCTCTCTCTCTCTCTCTCTCTCTCTCTCTCTCTCTCTCTCTCTCTCTCTCTCTCTCTCTCTCTCTCTCTCTCTCTCTCTCTCTCTCTCTCTCTCTCTCTCTCTCTCTCTCTCTCTCTCTCTCTCTCTCTCTCTCTCTCTCTCTCTCTCTCCTGAAGTACGAATCGACTGCTAAAACTCTGTTGTGCATAACTTTGTGTGTCTCGATTCAAAGCTCGCGCCATTAGGACGGAAGTGCTCCATAACCGCTTAATTCAGATGAAACTGAGTCATCTGCGTTTGTTGGAGCCTCCTAGCGTCATCATATGCCCCTTGCGAAAGTCATGGCACGAGGCGACGCTCAGGACTCGTGAAGGGAGCGGCAACACCTGACCAAGAGGGAACTTGTCCCTTGCCTGGCAATCATCTGTTTCTTGCAGGTAGCCAGGGCACTGTCGCAAGCAAAGGCCGCAAGGGAGTCGAAACACATATTCTGTAGGCAGAAGCGGTTTCTTCTGTGACAATCGTATGGTCTTTACAGTCCGCCGGGACATCGTGACGCCAGCCATAGTCCATGGATGGAGTTGATATCTGGTGGTCACTGCGCTCCCTTTTCTGACAATAGTATGCCCTTGACTGGCATTCGGGACACTTTCTCATCAGCCAGGGCCGATGGAGGGTTTAGAGATACTTGATCTGGGGCACCGGACAGTGGCGCCTGATCTGGAGATAGCTGTGATTCTCGCCTCGGTGGTTCTGTGCTCCTCGGCAGTCAGTCGGGAAACTTCTCCGCGATCTTAAGCCCCTGAAGACTGTAGGGACACCCGTTTTGAAGTCAGTTGTGTTTTCCTCCTCAGAAGTCTTGCGTCGCTCGCAGCTGACTGCGTTCCTTGTCCCAGTCAATCTGAAATGGAAAAGGAACACCTATACTGTTGTGGTTCCTTCAAAACCAACCATGTGGGTGGTGGTTTTGAAGGAAAATCAAATCAATCAAAACCAATCCAACTCGATCATGGAGTGGTGGCAAAGCGACGTTTCTACATCACGCACGCTCCCCCTCTTCCCTCTGGGATCCGCCTACGGAGTAGGGTGCCATCGCTGTCCAGTATCTCTAGGGTAGAAGTCCTACCCTGCACGTATTTACGGATTTCATGTGTCTCGTGCTTTGCCTCGAGAAGTCAGCCCGATGCGACTGTTTAAGGTGGCTGAGCCAGCTCGGCTGAACCGACAGATGGGAACGCACTGAGGTTGGCCGAAACACAGCGCCAGCTGCCGTCTCTGCCCGAGCAGAAGGCTGCTGCCTCTGCCCGAGCAGAAGACTGCCGTCTGCGCCCGAGCAGAAGGCTGCCGTCTCTGCCCGAGCAGAAGGCTGCCGTCTCTGCCCGAGCAGAAGGCTACCGTCTCTGCCCGAGCAGAAGGCTGCCGTCTCTGCCCGAGCAGAAGGCTGCCGTCTCTGCCCGAGCAGAAGGCTACCGTCTCTGCCCGAGCAGAAGGCTGCCGTCTCTGCCCGAGCAGAAGGCTACCGTCGCCCGAGCAGAAGGCTACCGTCTCTGCCCGAGCAGAAGGCTGCCGTCTCTGCCCGAGCAGAAGGCTGCCGTCTCTGCCCGAGCAGAAGGCTACCGTCTCTGCCCGAGCAGAAGGCTGGCGTCTCTGCCCGAGCAGAAGGCTGCCGTCTCTGCCCGAGCAGAAGGGTGCCACGACGTCAGGCCAGCTGCTGTCTCTACCCGAGCGGACGGTCGCAGTCGGCGCAGTTCTCAGACGCGCATGCAGCGGAACAGACGGGGAAGCACTTCCAACTGCAGTGGCAGCCCGCTGAGCAGACAGGCGAGGGAGGCACTTCCAACCAGGCCGGAACCGTCAGATGCTGGCCCGGGCGTAGTTTGACAACTTGTAGACTTATACTTTCATATGATGTGTTTTTGATACTGCTCTCTTTAGATAACTTTTTCCAACGATTTGGCAGAGTATATGCTGGACTGATTTGAAGGTGATTCATAGCTGTGTCCTTCAATTTAATGTTGCCAATGCCAATGGTGGCTTCCTTTGTAGATACGGTAACAATATATTCTTCGGGGTGGCTTTTTGAACCAGAAGTCATTGGTTTGTGGCACTACCAGCTGCCATGGCAGATACCCGAAAGGGAATCAAAACCACGTAGTTATTTATTTTTGGGAAATGTATTAGTATATTAATTGGCTTCAAAAGTTATAAAGTGCTACGTCTTCGGTTATTCAGTGATTATATTGAAAACACAGTCTTACCACCGTAACTGTGCCATGGCAGTTACCGAAAACGACTCAAAACCGTTTTGTTTTCATTTTTTAAATAGGTTAGTATATTATTAGTAAATGATTATGCTGGAAAATGGATTCCCAAAGATAAACGTTTGGACAGTTGCAAAACCATCCTCCCGTTGATCCATACTTTGAATCCGGCGAAAATTTTACCTTGCAACTGCTTACATTTTTTGTTTTGCTTACCACTGTAGCGGCCACCCCCCTGAACAGTCGTCAGCCGATGGTGGTGCGGAGGACAGAGGCCCTCCGTAATGCGCTGCTGGCACCGCCTCTGCCCTCCGTGCCGCTCTGTTGGCACCGCGCCTGCCCTCCGAACTGCGCTGCTGGCACCGCCCCTTCCCTCCGTGCTGCGCTGCTGGCACCGCCCCTGCCCTCCGTGCTGCGCCTCTGGCGCCGCCCCTTCCCTCCGTGCTGCGCCTCTGGCGCCGCTCCTGCCTTCCGCTGAAAAATGGGTCACCCGATCGGTGGCGCTGTCTAGACTGGGCTGGGCTCGGTCGGCTGAGCTGTTCTCTGTTGCCAGGCCAGCCAGCGGCTGCAAGTGGTTGGTGGCAGCCCCGTGCTGAGCTCTAATGTTGCCGTAAATGGAACGTGGGAATGGTCTGCGTGCGATAGTACGGCGATAGCTGGAGTACTTTGGCCTGTAAGTGACACCCTGGACCTGCTGGTGGCCTGCCATGTTTGCGCAGCGGTGTTGTTGGGGTCGACTGCGCCGCCTCCGCCCGTATCGATCCCGACGGCGAGGAGAGTGGGCCGCGCGCATGGCACTGTCGCCGGGTGCACCTCCCCGCCTCCGCCCGGGCCGCGGCCCGGCCTCGGCTCTCCTCCGCCCTCTGTCCGCCGTCGCCAGGCTTTTGCCCGGTGGATTAAAGCGGGCGTAACCATGGCAACGGCAACATGCAGGTGGCTGCTGTGTTTCTGTATGGCGCAGTGCTGTAGGCCCCGAGGCCAAACTGCAGCCGATCTGCAAATGCTCACCTTGGCTACAAAGGTGTCTGCTAGTTTTTGTAGTTTTTTTTAAGAAATTCGCAGCCAAAGCTAGCCGAAACGGCACAGCAAAGGGTGGGACGCTGCTCCCTCTGATGAAGGGTTTGTGTAGCTCCGGATCAATATTTTTGGAACAATAGGTGAAAGCCGCTAAATATCTGCATGGCAAACTACAGCACGACACACTTTCCTGTTCGAGGTGGAATCAAAGCCGCATAGCAATATCGGGAGACGTACAGCTAAACCCTGGACCCACAGTTAACGGACCCAGCACGCGTCAGACACAACCAGCCCGCAACCGATCAATTACCATCACGTCACAAAACGTCAGAAGCCTTCGTAATAAGCTCCACACACTTCGTTCACATGGACCAGAACTAGAGGCTTATGATATAATTGCTCTGACGGAAACGTGGCTGAACGCTGACTGAACGCTGACGTGGCGGACTCCGAACTGCAAGCTGGACTGCAAAACCACGTGTGGCTCCGTAAGGACAGACAAGCCACGGATGAGGAGTCGCATGCGCCATCCGAGCTCACCTGCACCCTACTAGGCTCGACGAAGAGGACGATGGCCCCAGTGGCGGATCTAGCCGGTTGGTTTGGGAGGGGCAAACCAAAGGCGAAAAGCAAAAAAAACGTCGCGCAGTGAAAAATTGCGCTACAATATGCCTTTTCGGTAGGATTTTTGGAACTGGAGACGAAAAGCAAAAAAAAAACGTCACGGGGTGAAAAATATGGGCTCAAGATACATTTTTTCCTATCCAAGCCCCAATATTTACACTGAACTTCTCTAATTCAGTTTGAAGTTGAGAGTTGAAGCACCAAAATTTTGCTTACAAGCTAAAAAGGAGTCGGGGGAAAAAGGAGGTCGATCGCTTTGGGGGGCAAAACCATAGTTTTGCCCCGAGCTTTTCCGTTTGGGGGGGCAATTGCCTTTTTGCCCCCCCTGGATCCGCCACTGGATGGCCCTGAAACGCTAATTTTCAAAATAAAAACATCACCTGGACTGATAGTTGCTGGTTGCTATTGTAAGCCGGAACCAGACGGAGGAGTTCTGGAAAGAACAATGAGTGTCCTGCAAGATGTTACACATCAATATCCACAGCACCATCTTATAGCAGTTGGTGACTTCAATCTTCCAGGCATCAGGTGCCTGTCGGAGGTTTCTGCTGGGGCAACAGCAGCGGTGATGAGACCGAGTCGCCGTATATCCATATTCCTGGACAGCTGTGCGCTGACTGGCCTTCACCAGCACGTGACTCAGCCGACCCGTGGCGACAACACCCTAGACCTGGTACTCTCGACACTACCGCTCATAGAGACTACAGTGATAGAAGGGGTGTTTGACTCCAGATCATTCAGAGATCGTGTGTTCTGTTAATGAAGTGAAGACCACTGTTCCTCTCGTGACCAGAACTGAAGCTTTTAATTACAAACATGCTGATTTCGGTGGACTGAGGAGAACACTAGATCTTCTGCTGTGGTCAGTTTTGAACAACATGCCGGTCGACGATGCGGTAGAAATGTTCTACAGCCTTTTTGAAGCCGCCATTTCCGACCATATTCCGACAGTGCATATAAAACGGCAGTATCCACCGTGGTTTGATCGTAACTTAAGGCATTGTTTGGCAGAGAAGGAGGCTGCTTTCAGAAGAATGAAACGCCATCGTGCCGAGAATGAGAACGAGGCAATTGTTACTGACTTTCGTGACAAGGTCCGCATTTGCAAAGAACTGTCCGGTAAAAAAATATAGTGATTATTTACTAGGACTTACGTATGATTTCGGTGGAATCCCAAACGCTTTTGGTCGTTTCTGAAAAGCCTGAAAGGGGGAAAGAAGGGGACATCGTGCTGCGTGACGGCCAGACCGATATAGCCGATGATACAGCAAAAGCCAATCTGCTCAACCGTACTTTTGCCGCAAAGTTTACTGAGCCTGAAGTGACGTTCTTCCCTCAGTGTCCGACGTATAACATACCGGTCCTGTCCGCCACAGAGTGCAATCCGGAAATCGTGAAAGTAATATTAGAAAGTATTCCTGTGTACAAAGCATGCGGACCCGTTGGAATCAGCGCTCGCATTATTCACGAATGTTGCAACGAACTTGTCACACCGTTGTTTAAGATTTGTATGATGTCACTGACGCAGGGAACTTTTCCCAAGCGGTGGAAGGAGGCGAACGTTGTGCCCATTTTTAAAAAGGGAAACTCCAAAGACCCGAAAAACTACCGATCGGTGTCCCTCATTCCGCTGTTCGGGAAAGTTTTAGAAAAAGTGTACTCGTGTTTATTTCAGCATGTTAGCCCAGTTTTATCGTTATCACAACATAGTTTCGTGCCCAAGCGATCATGTGCTACAAACCTGGCAACTATGCTGAGCACTGCGTGGGACTCTATTTCGGAAGGCTTTCAAACAGACTGCATATATACTAGATGGACTTTCCAGGCCCGGGGCCGGAAAGCCCGGCCCAGGCCCGCGGGCTGACCGGGCCAAGGCCTGACTAGGCCAATGCCGGGCGATAACGGGCTTCACCCAGCTCATTCCGGGCTCAACTGAACTGGGACTTCAAAGTCAATTTTCTGTAAGTTAAATAAGCCTTTTCAGTACAGACCTAGTTTTTCCACTGAAACATAATCTTATTCATGCTCCTGCAGCTTTGAAAATGCATTACAATTAATTTTGAGACATGGACTTTAAAAACACATCAGGAATGTAAACATAAGCCTAACTTTCTATCTGTACTCATGTCAGGGTCAAAAGCAAGTTAATTAAACCTGTATCAATATTTATAATCAAATATTGAATAATGCCTACAGTTCACACATCCATGCTGTACTGTCATCTTATGAATATCCTAATGACTTCAAAATCTTCAAGTCATATATGGGTGAATAAAATACAAATTGTGGTAGCCTATTGTTACCTCCATATTGTCCGTATACCATTTCAAAGGAAGTCACTTAACCCATTTGTTGCGACATATTGATACTAACACCTAGCTCTACTAGAACATCTTTCAGAAGCTTTCGCTTCAGGTAAAAAAAATGCCATCTATGGAGCCATCCCAGTCCCTGCCAAAAAGCGAGGAATGACAGTACAAACTATTTATTGGCCATAATGTCAAACTGGCCTCATAACTCAGATGCAAAACAAATGTGAAAGTGACCCTTCACAGCTCACTTGCTCCTTATTGCCCAAAACGAATCCACTCAAAAGGCTAGTAAAACAAGGGAATAGGCACAAAAAAAGTTTTGACAAGTACTTTAGAATAAAATCGTGTTCTGTTCTGTCATCTGTTGTGGGGATACAGGGAGGCAGTCAGCCTAGAAAACCTGAAATTGCCCAAAACAAAAACTACACAGTGTTGCATTTCCTTGTGGAGATACTTCCTGGCCTCTAAAAACAACTCCATTAAAGCTTGAACATAAAGCACCCCCCAAGAACCACCACACCTCCCCCAGCACACAAAAAGACTAGAAACATAGAAAACAGAACACAAAAAAAACCAAATTATGATGGTCTCAGACACCCAAATCAGCGGCTTCAGAACAGCTGAAAAATTCAAGTCAGAAAAGCGTCATATAGAAACAACTCCAAAAAGGCTATTCTCAGGAACAAACAAATGCACACACAGCTTCATTTTAAATCCCAAATTTTAGAATATATTTTTAAGAGTACGAAATATTTTAACTGAAATAAACTACTATTCTAGTAAATTTTAGTGAAAAATATTTTCAAAATATTGCTATAACGTAGACAAGCACGGCGCTCAGATACCTCAAGCGCAGCCCAAAATACAACAAAACAAACGAAAAGTGTTCAAGCCCCAGGTATGGTAATGGGATGGACCGAGTGTTTTGTGTCAGATTACTTTGGGAGATTGGGTGCAACCTTTTACCATGTTTGGGCGAACAGGAAAACTAGTGCTTTATCAAGATAGGCTGAGGACCTTGTTGGCCTGTTGGCACCTACTTTGCAGATCGGGCACCCAAGCGAACAATCTTGACTATATTCTAAGCTGTTTACGGCTAAATTAAAGGAAATCCACATGTATCAATTCAGGAACAATGAAGGATTTTGGTTCATTCACCGCCATCTGCCAGATATTCGAAAAGTTTTAGCGAAAACTGCACTGCCTCCCCTATTCATAAACATTATGGAACTCAATGAGGCCGTGCCACACAAAATGATTTTTAAAAGTGCAACCATGGAGGAAATGTCTGATATTAGTGGGCTTATTTCATCCTGATTCTTTTAGCTGCCATGTGCATATCTCTATCTCGAATGCCCATTGTTTTATAAGGTGATGCTGGTCATTATCTGAAGTAAGTTTGCATCATAAGCAAGGCATGTTTCATACTGTGTTTTTCAGTATCATCTTCTGCTGAATTATTAAGATAGCTGAGACTACTGATGCCGCATGCACCTTTTAATATGGTTTTGGGTGCAACCAAAACTTTTCCAGGATAAATTGGCTTAAAATATGTATTTGAGACAGCTTTAAAGTAAATAAATGCTGTATACAGTTGTTTATGGTTTTTCCATGATACCGGGCCTTCCCGGGCTTGATAAGCCATTTCTACCACAAACCGGGCTTGTGACGGGCTTCTAAAATCAGCAGCAGACCGGGCCCGGGCCCGGGCCTGCAAATTGCCCGAAACTCCCACCTCTAATATATACCGATTACACTGCGGCCTTTCAAAGTGTGAACCACTCACTCCTGATATACAAACTGAAAAACTCCTTCAACGTTTCTGGCTCAGCTCTCAAATGGCTTTCTTCTTACTTACAAAGCAGACATCAGTGTGTGATTCTGAACGGCAAGTGCTCAGACTGGTGTCGGGTTGCCTCAGGCATTCTTGAAGGAGGGCTGTTATCTGCGCTGCTTTTCTCACTCTTCATCAATGACCTCCCTGATAACATGACCTCCTCCTGCCTTATGTTTGCCGACGACGTGAAGTTATTCCGAAAGGTCACCTGCGCTGCTGATGCCTCTCTCCTTCAGGCTGACTTGCAAAGGCTGTGCGAGTGGTGGAACTCCTGGAAATTAAATTTGAATCCGGGCAAGTGCAAAACCTTTACCATGACGCTAAAAACCAGGCCTCTAAAATCAACCTATTTCATCGGAAGTACAAGTTTGGAGCAAGTAGAAACTATCCGAGATTTGGGATTTGTTTTGGACAGAAAACTCACTTTCGGACCTCACGTCGAAGGCATCATCATGCGAGCCAATAGGACCCTCGGTGTACTGATAAGATCATTTCAAATCGTTAAGAGTAGAAGATATTTCAACGTCAAATCAGTGTTTGTATCATACAGTGCTCATGTTCGATCGGTGCTGGAATACTGCAGTACCATTTGGGGAGGGGCAGCTGCGGTGCACACAGATCGTATTGAGCGAATGCAACACAAATTTTTACTGTGGATCAACTCATACATCCAGACCCAATCACCATCACTATCATACTGCGATTTGCTCAGGCACTTCAATCTCGTTACACTTCGAGCGCGAAGGACACAACACGATCTCATGTTCATTCGCAGTATTTTCAATGGTAGGATAAACTCACCGTTTTTACTTCACTCATTTTACCTGTGCACCCCAGCGCGGGCTTTTAGACATCAGACACTTCTACACGTTCCATATGCACGGGTGAACACCATAAGGGAAGGACTGTTTGTGAGACTTCCCCGGGTGGTAAATGCTTTTATTCAACAACGCCCGTGAACTGACCTGTTTCACGACACCCTGAACTCGTATCGCCAAAGTGCCATATCTTATGTCTCGTCATTGTACTGGTTTAAGCTGTGAGATGACCGAATATGCTGTTACTGTTTTTGTAGTGTTTTACCCACAGCTTTGTTTTATTTTAGTACGCTGACTTTATCCTTAAATGGGGTGTCCCGTGGATATCTATTTATTTATTTATTTCACATTCAAGGGCAATTCCATCAAACGATGGCTATTCTTCACCCCGGGTCGAGTTAAATGAAAACAAAACGATGGAAACAAACCAGACACAACTAGACGCTCACCCTTGCATGCACACACTTGTCCAGACTGTTGGTTAAGCATCATTCAGCTGCTGCTCCCGTAGATACACTTTTAATCGTGTTTTAAACACAGTGATGTTTGTGGCATCGCGGACATTGGTAGGAAGGTCATTGTAAGATCTCACAGCGTTGTACAGGAACCTCCGCCTGCCCGACTCCGTCCGAATGACCGGCGTCTGCAGCCGCCGGCTCTGCCGTGTATTTCTGCCGTGAACTGACTGTCTAGACGCAAGACTGTTGGCCATTATCTCGGGATGTCCAGTTAACAATATTTTTTTCAAAGTGGTCAGGCAGTGGTATTCAATGAGGTATTCTGCACGAAGCCAGCCAAGTCTGCGTATTACATCGCTGATATGGTCAAATTTACGCCGTCCTGAGATCACTCGTGCGCCAAAATTTATCAGTTTCTGTAACCGCCGGATCTGAGTAATCGTACAAGCACCATATACACTTAAGCAATAGCGTACCACAGACAGTACTAGGCCCTCCACCAATGTTATGATGGTCCTTTCAGGAATGCAGTGACGTATATGCCCGAGTCTGCGTAGTGTTCCGGTGCAGCGCCTAATAACATCATCTACATGACTAGTAAAGGACATACATAGATCGAAAACAACACCCGAGGTTCTTGGCAGTCTTAGACACCTCTATGACTGAGTCCATAAAGTTGATTGTTGGGTGACGAATGTTACGAATATTTTGCTGAGAGCCTAAAATTATGAACTGTGTTTTAGAGCTATTAATTTTCATGTCGTTTTGGCTAAACCAGTTCGATAATAGTGCCAGATCGTTTTCTAGAGAGCAAACAATATTTCCTAGATTACTGGGTGGTCCTGAAACGAAAACTTGGGTATCATCTGCGTATTGAACTATTTTGGCGTGATTTACGTATAGAGAGATGTCGTTGACGTATATGGAAAATAACAGGGGCCTGAGGGCAGAACCTTGGAATGTTCCCATAGGATTGAGGAGTGGCCGAGAGAGGACGCAGTCGACATGCTGATAAGCCGATGGTGGTGTTCCTGCAGGATTTTGGATGAGAACTTGTTGGTAGTCATTTTTCAAATAATTTTCGAACCATGGTGTGACAACCCCGTACATTTGCAGTTTCTGGATCAATTTGTCATGGAGTACTAGATCAAACCCTTTAGAACAGTCTAGAAGGCATAGCAAAGTAATGTGGCGGCGGTCAATTGCTGAGAAAACATTGTCAGTGACTGTTAAGAGCGCAGTTTCGGTTGAATGATGAGGTCTAAACCATGCTGGGATGGCGAGAACAGGTGATGACTTGTAAAATAGTGAGAGAGCTGCTCATAAACGACACGTTCTGTGATTTTGGCTATTGTTGTGAGAATAGAGATCGGTCGAAAATTTGAGGGCTCGGTTGAGTTGGATGACTTTTGAACTGGATGGACGATAGTACGCTTCCATGAGTCCGGAACGGTGTGAGTGATGAGACTAGTATTAACAATGTGTGTGATTACAGAACAAAGTGAATGAATGCACAGCTTGATGAAACGCATGCACAACCCATCGGCGCCAGCGGTCGCACTACTGCGCATCCGGGATACAACGTCCAGAAGCTGGTCAGATGTTATGGGATGCACATCAAACAAACCAGTCGACACGCGTGGTAAACGCACCGACAGGGCAGGGCCCGAGCGATCAATGCTCCTTGCGGTATTAGCACCAACTTCAACGAAGTACCTATTTAGGGCATCAGCATCAGCACTGGGTGTTGGCGCGACACTTTGCTTCGGTCCCACTACAGGTCGCAAACTCTGCCAGACCGCGGCCGGGCCCCGCTCAGTGAGTGCCCGGTCTATGGCGGCGCGCGTATCAGCCCTTATAGCTGACTGCACTCAATAATTGAGCAAATAAATGAAATGAAATGAAAGACTTAGTATTACATCCCCTACCCCGGAGAAACTTTCTGCAGTGAAGGGAAAGTGGCACTCGTGCAATTCCAGATGGAAGCAGCTTCAGGAGTACTTTTGTGGAAACTTATGAATTTGGCCAAGCCTAAAGAAGGTAAACGCGCTTCAAAAATGGCAGCCTCTTTTTAGAGACTTTTACGTTTGTGACGTCAGCGATTGCTTCGAGGTGGAGCCGCCCATTCATTGATGAAAATGGCTAGGATCGTGGATCGTTGTAGGTTTCAACATGCATCTGGCGAGGGCAGACCCAGGATTCATTACCCCACGTTCACAAAAACAGTATTATTGCCCAACACGCAAACTATCTGCTGAGCCCCGTCTTCTTCCATACACAGCGGAATGCGTTCTAAGCATTTTAGGCGATACGTCATCGCCGGCAATCCAGATTTGCGGTTGCCATTTTGGCTTACCTAAAACCGGAGCGCAACCCCTGAATTTGGCCTTATTTCTGCTGAAAAATGTCTAAAACAGGGTTGGCAGCAGCCGGCAGAAAGTGGTTTAAACCACTGGTTTAAACCGGTTTAAACCGGCTGGCATAAACCGGGTGGCATAAAGTGGCAAAAACTATGAAATACTAATTATTAACTGATATTCGCGGTGGATATGAATGTAAGGTCATGTTATGGGGTGAAAACGTATATTGCTGGGTATTGGGAGGCTTCAGCACTCTCATTTCATCACACAACTTCAATACTTTGTTCAAACCGAATGGCCTTTTATGGCTGAAACCAATCCATTGGCAGATCCAGGGGGGAAGAGGCCAGCCCTATAAAGTAAAAAAATAATGTTTTGCCGCCCCCTCCCCACGGCCGGCAGCAAGAAATCTTAGAAGCAGTCGGCTTCCATTTAGGCTGTGTGCCATTTTTTTGTTCATAGGCTTTTTTATCTATTTATTTAGGGCCACTCCCAACAGGCACACTTGCCCAATTACAAGGAGTGTTGGTGTGGATGTTTAAGGATCCTCTCCACCGGGTCAGATCGGACACGGAAGGCGGTTTCCCGCCGTGGGGATTGAACCCACGTTAATCCATGCTATCCGATCCGAAGACTGGCAACGAAGCCACTAGGCCACCGGGACCAAAGTGATCAGTTTTTTTGCCGATCAGTTTGCCCTGCCCCCAAACGGACCGCTTGGATCCCCAAGTGACCTTACCTTTCTGATATGAAGGGATTTTTACAATGGATGAAGTGTTGCTGCTTCTATTGTTAGTTAGGAACAACTACATACATTTTAGATGACGCCACAAGTGAAATACCACATCAGAAATGTAGGTATGTCAATATAAAGATTTGTTCTCTAATCGCAAGAAATCGTATGCAAAATATTAAATAACAGTTTGGTCCATTCAACCTTATCTTATTTTATATAATTTATTTCAAGATATTTTATTCGAAGAGACAGTAGCCCACCCAAGGGGGAGAGATAGACGCAGGCACCCATGGAGGGCAGAAATTGGCCTGATATGGCTTTTAATACCAGTTCTACTCTCATCTTGCCGTCCCTGCCTCTGGCGTGCCGCCGCTGTGTTGAAGCATTCGCCCAATATGTGATTCAAGCCGCCCCTGTTCCGAAACTGCCGCCTCCTCATCAGGGAAAGAAATCCTGCGCGTGACATGCCGCCCCCCATCCGCCTGCCACCCCCAAAAAATTCTGGGTGTGCGCCTGCCAAGAGATAAATGTATGGTATAATCGACCACTGGGGTACAAAGCCACTAGGTTTGAGAGCTTATGATCAGAAGAGACGAACAAAGTAGCTCGAGGAGACAACATGTTTGAAAAAGGTAAATCTTTTAACCAGAACAGGTCATTCAGTGCTGATCTTCACTTGATAAGTATAGCTTACAGAAGCTCAAAAGTACTGCTAATAATGCAGTTTCCATGTATTCAGGCTGAAATAATGTCATTCGCCATAAAAGATCCAGTACACCAGTCACTCGGAGGGCCTTGGGAATCCCCAGCTTGTACCCTTTCTTATGTTCGCCACTGTTCGGCCTTGAAGAAGACTCAAAATTGTCACCAAATACGACATGTAAAATATTAACAGTCTTCGCAGTAATATCTCGTGCACCTAAAAGGCGCTTGCCCTGCCTCCGATAGAGAACTGCATCGGAGACCCCAACGCCTGGGCTGGATTCTTACTGAGCTCGAGCGGCTTGACTTTCTTGTCAGGAAAACCGTCATATTTCATCTAGACTACCACCAGACATCCGAATTAGCCCCTGTTTGATTCAGCTTATGATATTATCGATGATAAACAATTGAACTGATTAAAATGTGGATAGCATGCGATCCTATCTGCGTTTGCTGCACTAAGGCTTGAGACTAGGACTAGAAAATATATAATGCCAAAGAAGATGATCAGAATACCGGAAATGCAGTGTACTTATCAGCATGATTTTGGTAACAACTATTGGAAAACGCTTAAAGTTCAGTTTCCATAAATAATGGCAAATTTGGCCTCCCCGATTTTTTGCCACTTTCTGCCACTTTTTGCCGGTTTAAACCGGTAAAAACCGGCTGGCGGCAGAAACCCTCTCAACCGGCAAAAATGCCAACCCTGGTCTAAAAAGGTTCATATGACGTATTATTTAATTTGTATTTCCTAGAGGTAAAAAATATCCATATCCACATGACCTCATGATCCGGTAACGCTCTGTGATACCCCAGAACCTCGTTTTGCGCCACAAATGAGTTGGATTCAAATGAAGTCTTTTTCCTAAAAGATGCTATTGGTAGGACCCAAAGTGACTCATTACTTTTTGTTATTTTCCGTTATGTGTCAAAACATGTTTCACGTTTCAAAGTAGGCTTTGAAGCGAGTTATATGCATTTATAGTCACCAAGGTTACCATTACTAGAGTCGTGTTCGGCACGTAGGCTTTAAAGAGGTCCAAGCAAGAAAATAATTGTCCGCGCAGCAAGGCTTAAGCATTACCTTGTGTTGCCATGGCTACCACTGGTCAACTCATGCCACTTGACAATGGGGGCAGGAGGAGGACAGGGTGGACAGTAGGGCTCGGTGATGACCTTGCGGAAATGAGAAAATTAGCATTTTAGTCTTAGGTCGCATATGTTTGTGCAAAATTGAATTTTAAGATGGTTTTACTCTTGTGCATTTCCACATTCCCTCCAATGCCAAGTGCGCGTGCCCGCGCCATTTTATCGCCTCCAACGAGAACATTTCAGTGCAAAGCTCAGACCACACCAGCTGCTGAGCCAGTCGTCTAACGGAGAAACTCCCTTGTTGCTGTGGTATACAGAACTGGAATCTAAAAAATATTTGATGACTTTGTTTGCCATCAATATCACCAATGCAGTGTCGAGACTGGCATCTGCCAGTTCGATGCTGTGCTTCCAGTTCCAGTCCTCTTCACAGGATAGGGTACACAATTTAGTAGAACAGTTCGAAGATCTGTTCACCCACTAAGACCGGAATAGTATTATCAGACCATTTGAATTGAAAGGCCAGTTGTTGTAGCTCTGTCCAGGACCTGTGCATCTCCCCAGAAGTCAGATGATGAAGGGTGATGGCTAGCTTAAGTCCAGGTTCGAGTGATTCTCTGAAGGCAGCCGATTTCTTCTTGATTAACTCAGCGATCCGCATGGAAAGTTCCATGAACATCGATGCTCTCATCCTCATGTATTTGATGAAATCAACGCCAGACTCAGCTTCTAGTTCTGGCATCAGCGAATAATAGAAATCAGACTGGCAGCGTCTCTCCAGCCGGGGCCTGATGTAGATGCGCAGCTTCCTCCCAGCTTTACACTTTCGATATATCTACCCAGCTATCAGCACGGGCACCTCTTGCTCCACTACAAAAGGCCAAAAAATACGGAAAGGCGAAGGCGAAATCCCGGCCATATCAGTCTTCACATTATGTGGCGCACAGAACAAATGGTCCTTCGCATCACCGGTGTAGAATTTTACGCATCGGCCAGATGGTCGAAAATAGCCCGATACCTCTCGCCAACTGATTAGCTTATTGAGTTCTCACTGGTTTCGACCATTCTAGACTAATTTCAGACCAGTCCCCGAATGGCTCCCGCCCTTTCCTAGTCAGCTCACCGCAGTAGCCGAGAAGTCGTGATAAGGCTAGGAACTGGGAGAGGCCGCTCGCCGACCGAACGGATCTCTTCAGCGACCGCTCTCCGGCCGATCTCAACCAATCTATTTTGTACAGTTGCATTACCATTCGCGATCTCGCTAGATCGATGACCGACTGGCACGCCACCACCTCCATGTGAGCGCAGCTACTGGACCGGGGGAGAACAGCCCGGACCTCCCGCCGATCGGAATCGTCCACCATTCGCCGACACCAGCTCCAGTGTGACTGCCACTTTGCCTGAGAGCCAGTGGGAGAACATGGTTTTTAAGAATTTATCTAAAAAAATGTTTAAAGCAATTTAGTTGAAATCTGCATTCCGCTATGCATCTGTTCATCTTTATGTGTGTTTGCCAATTTTCTCAATTTCGAGGGAGGCGAGTTTGGAAAGTGATGATTGTTACACCGGCAACGCCTCATGCTAGTTGTCGCGCAAGTTGAAAAGTCGCCTGAACCAAAGCCGGAGGCGTCGCATGCCCGGCGGCCACTTGTTTGGCCCCGCCGCCGGCATCCGTCAAAAAGAAGTGACTGATTTAGGGCTGGACTTAGGAAACGTTTGTCACAGTTCGGATAAGCCAGGCTCGGATGGTTCCTAACCACCATCGCCCAAGAGGCAAGGGCACTGACATTGGATATTTTATATCGACTCAAGGTGCGCCTTTTCTGTGCTATGTCTAGAAACGGACAAACGAGCTTGTACACATGGACTTTGCAGATTATTGGCGGCATGTGGGCATGCACCGTTCCTAAAGTTTTAGTTTTTTATTTTTGGAGACTTCTTATATCCTCAGCTGATGTGAAATTGCTGTGGAAGCAAGGAAGGGTAGTGGTCTGCAGTTGTTGAATCAGAAAAGGAAAACAGGCGGAAGGTGCAGTGGTCAGAAAAGGAAGTTTTTTAAGTTGCTCACTGGTATGGGGAGGGGGGGTGAGGGCTGGCTCTGTATCACGTTGGGTTCCTCATGAAACTTGATAAGCTAACCAAGACTAAGTTTACCACCGTGAATCCCACTGAGCATTGCACCTATTTTGAAACCATGGACACTCAGGACAAAACCTTGTCTTCACGCTGAGGGTGATGTGGGCGTGTCCAGTCATTGTCACAGGGGCGAGGTTGTATGCCTTTTCTGGAGGTAAGAGGGTTTTCAACCGAACTTCACTCAAAATCAGGGGCTTTGAATGAACGTTACGGAGTTTTACGTAGAGGAGAAGGTCCGAAAGTCGACAAAAAATTGTGAGATGATTTATGGAGGACTCCTTAACAGAGATGGGGAGGTTGAGAGTCACAGGAGTAAACGAGAGGAGCGTCATCGAGGCCTCCTACTTACCTTTATACTCATAAAACTCCTGTCCGGGAAGTAGATGATTTAAGGGATACATCCATATGTTATAATTAGCAGCATGGTGCCCTGTCAGAATCTACATCACTTGTCGAGCTAATTCGTGCCAATTTTTTGTTAGATTTTGTCAGATGACAAGGACACCATAACGGACGAGTAGAGCGCTCGGTAGGCCATATTTAAAGCTAGTTGACCCAAGCCTGTGCCGGTGTTTAAGGTCAGACTGGGGACGGGCTCTGCCTCTGGTGGGTTTCCTGGGGCGGGGTCCGTTAGTGAGAGCCGGAGTTTGAGGTCAGACTGGGCTGTGCCTCTGGCGGGTTTCCTGCTCTCCCGTTAGTGAGTGCCGGTGTTTAAGGTCAGACTGGGCTCTGCGTCTAGCGGGTTTCCTGCTCTCCCGTTAGTGAGTGCCGGTGTTTGAGGTCAGACTGGGCTCTGCCTCTAGCGGGTTTCCTGCTCTCCCGTTAGTGAGTGCCGGTGTTTGAGGTCAGACTGGGCTCTGCCTCTGGCGGGTTTCCTGCCCTCCCGTTAGTGAGTGCCGGTGTTTGAGGTCAGACTGGACTCTGCCTCTAGCGGGTATCCTGCTCTCCCGGTAGTGAGAGCCGGTGTTTGAGGTCAAACTGGGCTCTGCCTCTGGCGGGTTTCCTGCTCTCCCGGCTGTGCGGACTGGTTAGTGCCGGTGTTTGAGGTCAGACTGGGCTCTGCCTCTGGCGGGTTTCCTGCTCTCCCGGCTGTGCGGACTGGTTAGTGCCGGTGTTTGAGGTCAGACTGGGCTCTGCCTCTGGCGGGTTTCCTGCTCTCCCGTTAGTGGGTACCAGTGTTTGAGGTCAGACTGGGCTGTGCCTCTGGCGGGTTTCCTGTTCTCCCCTTAGTGGGTGCCGGTGTTTGAGGTCAGACTGGGCTGTGCCTCTGGCGGGTTTCCTGCTCTCCCCTTAGTGGGTGCCGGTGTTTGAGGTCAGACTGGGCTGTGCCTCTGGCGGGTTTCCTGCTCTCCCCTTAGTGGGTGCCGGTGTTTGAGGTCAGACTGGGCTCTGCCTCTGGCGGGTTTCCTGCTCTCCCGTTAGTGAGTGCCGGTGTTTGAGGTCAGACTGGGCTCTGCCTCTGGTGGGTTTCCTGCTCTCCCGTTAGTGAGTGCCGGTGTTTGAGGTCAGACTGGGCTCTGCCTCTGGCGGGTTTCCCGCTCTCCCGTTAGTTAGTGCCGGTGTTTGAGGTCAGACTGGGCTGTGCCTCTGGCGGGTTTCCTGCTCTCCCCTTAGTGGGTGCCGGTGTTTGAGGTCAGACTGGGCTCTGCCTCTGGCGGGTTTCCTGCTCTCCCGTTAGTGAGTGCCGGTGTTTGAGGTCAGACTGGGCTCTGCCTCTGGTGGGTTTCCTGCTCTCCCGTTAGTGAGTGCCGGTGTTTGAGGTCAGACTGGGCTGTGCCTCTGGCGGGTTTCCTGTTCTCCCCTTAGTGGGTGCCGGTGTTTGAGGTCAGACTGGCCTGTGCCTCTGGCGGGTTTCCTGCTCTCCCCTTAGTGGGTGCCGGTGTTTGAGGTCAGACTGGGCTGTGCCTCTGGCGGGTTTCCTGCTCTCCCCTTAGTGGGTGCCGGTGTTTGAGGTCAGACTGGGCTCTGCCTCTGGCGGGTTTCCTGCTCTCCCGTTAGTGAGTGCCGGTGTTTGAGGTCAGACTGGGCTCTGCCTCTGGTGGGTTTCCTGCTCTCCCGTTAGTGAGTGCCGGTGTTTGAGGTCAGACTGGGCTCTGCCTCTGGCGGGTTTCCCGCTCTCCCGTTAGTTAGTGCCGGTGTTTGAGGTCAGACTGGGCTGTGCCTCTGGCGGGTTTCCTGCTCTCCCCTTAGTGGGTGCCGGTGTTTGAGGTCAGACTGGGCTCTGCCTCTGGCGGGTTTCCTGCTCTCCCGTTAGTGAGTGCCGGTGTTTGAGGTCAGACTGGGCTCTGCCTCTGGTGGGTTTCCTGCTCTCCCGTTAGTGAGTGCCGGTGTTTGAGGTCAGACTGGGCTCTGCCTCTGGCGGGTTTCCCGCTCTCCCGTTAGTTAGTGCCGGTGTTTGAGGTCAGACTGGGCTGTGCCTCTGGCGGGTTTCCTGCTCTCCCCTTAGTGGGTGCCGGTGTTTGAGGTCAGGCTGGACTCTGCCTCTGGTGGGTTTCCTGCTCTCCCGTTAGTGAGTGCCGGTGTTTGAGGTCAGACTGGGCTCTGCCTCTGGCGGGTTTCCCGCTCTCCCGTTAGTTAGTGCCGGTGTTTGAGGTCAGACTGGGCTGTGCCTCTGGCGGGTTTCCTGATCTCCCGTTAGTGGATACGGGTGTTTGAGGTCAGACTGTGCTCTGCCTCTGGTGGGTTTCCTGCTCTCCCGTTAGTGGGTGCCGGTGTTTGAGGTCAGACTGGGCTGTGCCTCTGGCGGGTTTCCTGATCTCCCGTTAGTGGGTAGCGGTGTTTGAGGTCAGACTGTGCTCTGCCTCTGGCGGGTTTCCTGCTCCCCCGGCTGGGCGAGCTGGCGAGTGCCGGTGTTTGAGGTCAGACTGGGCTGTGCCTCTGGCGGGTTTCCTGCTCTCCCGGCTGGGTGCGTTGGTGAGTTCCGGTGTCTCCGGTGTGGCCTGCGACTACGTGGTGTGGCAGTCAGCTGCTGGAACCAGTCAATGTTGCCCACTTCTTCGCTCCGACGCTCAGATCGCGCCTGGCACGGTGATGTTCGGCGAAAGTAAGCTGTTGTTTCTATTGAAGCATGACAAATTTCGTTTTGTTAGAGAAATTTGTTTTAAAAAATTGTTAGAAGATTTATAAAAAGAAAATAAATCCAAATAACCTCATGCTTCTAATGGACTGATGAAATATCAATTCGGCACAGAGTTTCAATGAGTGCATGATGTGGCCTAAGAATAGTTATGACGAAACGTAAGTTTGAGCTGTCGAAAGGGAGAGAGGAATGTCAGAGAATACCACTGGTTGTAATGCCACATATCTGAATCGCGGGAAGCCTTCATTCTTCATTATTTTTGGTCGTGGAATTGTCACCGTGAATAGGTACTACCTATTCGCGGTATTACCTAATAGGTAGTATGTTTGTTTGTGTTTTCTTTTCTCTGAAATCGTATCTCCAGACTTTGGATTATACCACACAAATTGTATCGTAGGCACTAATGGAGAGAAAGCTCTGGATAAAGATTAAGAAGTTCTGATTTCAATAACAGTAAGTACACTGGTGCTTATTTTGTTTTATTTTTTACTTATTCAAATTGTTATGTGCTTCCTCGTTGCCACTTATGGGAAGCCCATTTCCGAGGGAAGGAAGCGTGAGTTGGACTGGCATCTTACACGAGGGGCGGGGGGGAGGTAACTGCCTCGTTCTCTTTGGGCTGTGGTTAAGCACTCTAAGAGCCTCCCGCAGGAGACCCCAGTGACGTTTGATTGATGTTCCGAAAGTTTATTTGGGGGGCCCAAACGCTACTCGAATGTTGGCCTCGACTGGGACCTAGTATCCGAGGCTAGTTCAAGTTTTTTTTAGTACTAAATGGTAAAAACGTGTTTTTCTATCCAGTAAAAAGGTAAGCAACCTCATGCATAAAGGGTTAGAATCAAATGTTTTGGGATAAAATAATTTAAAATCAGGGGCGTAGCCAAGGGGGGTGGCAGGGACAGCCGCCTCCCCCTCCCCCTGAGGGCCGAAGGGCCCTCCTGAGGACACGATTCTGTAACAAGCAGGGCACTTTTTACCCATCAGGGCCCTTTTGGCCTTGTCGCAGGCCCCCCCTCCTGAGCGAAATCCTGGCTACGCCCCTGTTTGAAATAGATATACAAAGAATGACGGAATATATTTTTCCGACTGCAATGCCTGTGAAGGGAAAGATGTTTTCAACATAAGTAGCTTTGGGATATATACTAAAAATCATATTAAACTGGTAATCCTAGTACGGTTTTTACTGAGCCGCAAATACAGAAAAAAGTAAACATGTCGGGAACGATCGAAAATAAAAGCACTAGACGAATTGGGAGTTTTGGAGTGGGTACGGGCAGGTGCAGAACCAGTAACGATATTGTGAGAGGACGACGCATCAGACTGCAACCCGGGGCACGAAAATTGCGCCTAATCTGAGTGTAAATGCAACGCGTGCTGATCGCTCTGACGGTCGCAAGCATGGGCGTCGAAATCAGTGGGGGTGGGAGGATGCGTCTCCCCATCAAGAAGAAAGTGCTCACCCCTGCTCCCCTGCCTCACCATCATCGCAGGACCGCCCCCCTCCCCGTAAAAATTCCGTAGCGACGCCCCTGAATCCACCCTAATGAAACCCGTAATTGTGACGGAATGTTACTCAGTAAAACTTAGTTACGATATTTTGTTGAGATGTAGGAATATGTAAGGTCCCAGTGGCGGATACAGGGGCAGTGGCGGATCCAGAACAACATTGTGGGGGCTAGGGGCTGGAGCATCCCTCACCGTTGTCTCAGAAAAGCCTCCGTCAATGCATTAACTTCAGGCGCTCTGACATGGGGGGACTTGAGCCCTTAGCCCCCCCTTGTATCTGCGACTGTAAGGAAGGTTAGGGGCTCAAGCTTACCAAAATGTCATAATACCTTTTAGTAACTGTATAGCCAAAAGCTGTTCGGGGCCTATGGCGGGGGACAGAAGCAGATCCGGGGCTTCATGGGGGGAAGCTAGAGGGCGCGAGCCTCCCCTGCCATTGCCTCCGATTAGCCTCCGCCTATGCAATTACTATAGACACTGAGCCCACCTAATCCCTCTTTGTATCTGCCACTGGCAGGGGAGGCTCCATTCTCCTAGCCTCCCCAAAATGAGTCCTGGGTCCGCCGCCACAGAGTACCTTAAATAATTTGTTCGTCTTAAAAAGAAAGCTCCATTAAAAAACCATACTTGGTATTTTCATCTAGACAACGATAGCGTGAAGGATGAAACTACTATGCTAATACACTGATAATGACTCTTAAGAGCAAATTTACACCATTCCGGGAAAAGCTCCTGAAATTCCTGCAACGTTGCTGTCTTAGGATTGCAGAAACTATACTCTCTGTACTGACTACAAAGCTGACCAAACTTGTCAGCTAAATCGTTTTTTACGTCTTCCGGTCATTGGCAAGCGTCCCTGAGCTTGTCAAATATGTCCAATTTTCCTATTCTTCAAGTTGTAAAACGCCTCCGGCATTTTGTCGCCAGTTGCCGGGCAATTTGAAGGGGGTCGGGTCTTGGGGCCACAGGAGGCGTGCCTTGGGCTCCAAGACTTTGTCTTGGGGCCTAAGAGCGACCCCGAAACATTCACAAATCTCGTTTCCAATTTACCATGAGAATATAAATGAACAAAATCATGAAATGAAAGCTGTCCACCTTTGGCTTCACAGATTCGCCCGACTCTGTCCTGCACTACCGTGCGCTGAGGTGACAGGTACACAGCGCCTTGTACTGTGTTTTCACGCGCCGCCCCCGCGCCTGCCAGCGGTGGCATGTTTGTTGTGGTTACATTGATCGGCCACTGAGGTTGTCAGACCTGCCGTGCTGTGTATGTACCCAGTCACCCTGGGCTCCCTTACCCACCCTTCCCTGGCCACCCAGCTCTGTCCCAGCCACCCCGGGCTCCCTCACCCCCCCCCTGGTCACCCATCCGTGTCCCGGCCACCCCAGGTTCCCTCACCCCCCCCCGGTCACCCATCCGTGTATCGGCCACCCCGGGCTCCCTCACCCCCCCCCACTGCCCGGTCACCCATTTGTGTCCCGGCCATCCCGGAGGACGGAGGAGTCAGCATTGCAGCGGATCCCAGGAGGAAGGACCCAGCCTTACAGAGGACCCAGGAGGGAGGACCCAGCTTTACAGGTGGCTCCAGGACGGAGGACCTAGCCTTACAGAGGACCCAGCCTTTCAGAGGACCCCAGGACGGAAGACCCAGCTTTACAGAGAACCCCAGAACGGAGTACCTAGCCTTACTGAGGACTCCAGGACGGAGGACCCCAGGACGGAGGACTCCAGAATGGAGTACCCAGCCTTACAGAGGAGTCCAGGACGGAGGACCCCAGAACGGAGTACCCAGCCTTACTGAGGACTCCAGGACGGAGAACCCCAGAACGGAGGACCCAGCGTTACAGAGGACCCCAGGACGGAGGACTCAGCCTTACAAAGGACCCCTGGACGGAGAGGCCCCAGCCTTACAGAAGACTCCAGCTCTGCAGGGACCCCAGGACGGAGCATCCAGCCGTGCAGGGGACCCCAGGACGGAGAGGCAGCCGTGCGAGCGTCATCAACACTGCTGGAAGCGCGATCAGGATCTCTGGCACTTTTTTCCGCGGAACAGTTTTCTCTTGAAATCACTTGGTATGCACGTGGGTCCATTGTGGTTGACTCATTTCTTTGTTCCACGAAGCTCACAACTGAATGGTTTTTAGCAGCTGCATTGTAACAGTATCAGGGAATGAGGTCGGAACTTCCAGTTGGCCTGAGACCACTTCCGGGGAAGAGGGTCAATGTGTGTTGACCGAAATTTTCATGACATTTGGTTTCATGGTTCTCCCCGAGGCTTCGAGGTGCTCTGGGTAACACGGCAGTGGTCTTCCGGGAACATTTTCTCAGTAAAGATAAATGAGACTGCACGACCTGAGCTCTTAACGACCACTGCATCATATTCCCGGAATAGCCTCCTGCTTCGCTCTCCCCCGGGTGGTTCAGACTATCTGGCTCTGCGCCTCTACAGCTGAAGGGTTTTTCGGAAGTGCATTGCCCAGCAGCGCCATCGTCCCCGCATCTGCGGCATAATTTACAGCCTGGCTAGTGGCTGGGACGGTGTTCGGTACAGTGACCAGCAGGAGGAATCCTTCAGCTGCGGCGCTGCTGACGCTGCCGGTGCGGAAGAATGCGCTCCGAGTCGGTATCAGTATCAGCCACCTGGTGGCGGAGCTCAAGTACCGAGAACCGCGCCGCCGCGCCGCCCGGAGATCAGCGGAATCGGGCCCGGCCGCGCCTGCGGCAGACACTGCACAGTTGACGCCTTGCAGCTCTGGCGCGAACATATTCTCCTGCACACTAGTGTGGAGGTACAGGTTCTGTGATGTCCTGGAACCATGACTTGCAATTTTTTCTCTCTGGTGAGGTTTCCAAAGTTTCAACTTCAACTGATCAACTTCATTGATTTTTAGAAAATCATGTCCACTGCGTTATGCGGGAAAGAGCGGATGATAGGTTAATAGTCATGCCGTTCTTACTGAGCTGAAACTTTGGTGAAAGGCTGATGGTGGTTAGTCTACCTGGTTGGCTCGCTGGTCACGTTGTGTGTATGGTCGCTGTAAAAGCCTTATGCTTAGATATCTATTTCTGTTTGTATATATTTGTTTCCGAGCAAAGCACGGGAATGAGAAAAGGACAGACTGTTGAGCACCTTTATTGGAGCTCAGCGAAAATTGACACCTGTGCTCCGATCCATTAGATGACAGAGCAAATGAGTAACATTGGTAGAAGGCACCTATGTGGCAGGGAGTGGCACCTTTACATTGCTTGGTGCCATAGGAAAAGTTTGAGGGAACATGTTTGGGGGTCGAAAAATCAAAACATAGGTTTAAAAAGGTGTGTTTGGGGGAGATACATTCGGGCTTGGGCGGTGGTGCCAGTGCTGGTGCAGATCTTGTCGTGAAAGAACAATGCGGATATTTGCCTGTCGAGCTGCAGGCGAGTGTTGTTTTCGCCGGGAACCGTGTATTCCCACAAATTGAAGGCCTGCTTTATTGCAACAGTAGTGACACATAAGCCAATGGACCAACTTCCACTCAGCAATATTTACACGAAATCTTATTTGCGCAAGGTTGAGCTAAATAAATGTCATTGTTTTGCGAGAAGCAAATATTATTCATTCTAGTTCAGTGCTTACATTGCAATTTACAGATAAGCCGCGGAGTTTTAACATTGCAACTACCATGCTGTGGATCTATTGAAATATCCCGTGGTGATATAACACATCCACAAACACAACGTAAACAGCCTGAAGCTGTGCATTGTAGTGGTGTCTGAAATTTAGAGCAAGATCACACGAGATTATTGACCTGGCTTCGCTTTGTGCTGTATCCGCATGTTGTGCATTATGAGAACATCTTAGAAATTCTTCAGCTAGAATGTGGATTTTCTTTAACAAGTGACGTTTGACCATGAATTACGAATTGCGTAGCCTTAACTTTGGCGTCATAACATAACATTGGTGACATTATATTCGATGGCGGTGTATGGTAGAAAAGGTAGGGTCAATGAACTTGAAATACTGATATAGCATTCATTTATGACATTTAACGTTAACATTTATTTTCAAGTGAAGTGACACTGACATGATATTTCAATCCGACAGACCAACCTGAATACAAGCTTTTACCTTGAATTTATTGAAGGTTGGTGGTTTTGAGTATGCAGCTTTACAGTTTTTATCTATCAGATAAGTTTACGTATACTCTGCATGGTTCCGAAGTCATGAACTCTTTAAGGATTTAAGAAACTAAGAGAAAAAAGAACGAAGTACAATAGAAGCGATGCGGGAGTGTGATCCAGACGTTGCGTAATACCTATTCCGCGGACGGTCTTACCGATGCAATCACTCACTTACCTCTCCCTAGCACTTGATGGCGCCGAAACCAGGATTTGGGGGTGGGGAGGCGGAAGCGACACTTGTCCCCGAAATCAGCACCTTGTGTACCAGTACCATATAACCCCAAACCAGCATTTATGGCCGGGACACTCAGAGATTGTTCCCGGGGGCCTCCACAACGTATTCACACACATTTTTCCCGTGGAATGGACACTCGCGTCTGACATTGTCGTCACATATTTTCCCGGGGAATGATCGACGCGCGGCTGATATGGTCCTCACATATTTGCCCGTGGAATGACTGACGCTAACAGTCCTCCAATTTTCCCGTGGAATGACTGACGCGCGGCTGACGTGGTCCACGCATATTTTCCCGTGGAATGGACACGCGGGTCTGACATGGTCCACACTTATTTTCCCGTGGAATGGCTGATGTGCGTCTAACATGGCCCACACATATTTTCCCGTGGAATGGCTGATGTGCGTCTAACATGGCCCACACATATTTTCCCGTGGAATGGCTGATGTGCGTCTAACATGGCCCACACATATTTTCCCGTGAAATGGCTGATGTGCGTCTAACAAGGTCCTCATATATTCTTCCGTGAAATGGCCGACGCGCGTCTGACATGCTCATATTTGACATATTACCATTTGCCATATCACATATTTGCCCCGCCCATTATGTTTGGTATGGTAGTCCGAATCGTGTATGTACACCGGCACAGCCCCCTCCAGTTGCATCTGTGCCTACTGGGCTCGGCATTCTCTGTTTTATTGCTAGTGAACTATTGCTCACTTGGGAGTGATTCACCATGCGATTTGTGTTTGCTCCCAGCTATAGATTGTGTACTCACTGATACTCTGCAGTCTCGTATTTTAGAAATGACTAAGAAAAACGAAATTGTCACGAGAGAGCCATAGGAATAGTTTTGTGCAAATCATTTCCAAAATATTGGATTCGAAACCGGTTTAAGGCCAGTAATCTTAAGATAAGCACACAGGTTGTGTTTACAGTAGTGACCGAGGGAGCAATAGTTGGCCAGAAAATAACCGAAAACTGGTGTGTACAGGTTCAATTGCAGGGAGCTGTGCATACTCGGGGCTTCGCCAGGTCCTAACCTCAGATATGTATGCTCTCTCCGGGGGCGTCTGAGGTTCGAACCCCCCATTAAAAGGCTGTCGGCTCCGCCTGCTCTGTTCGCTGCATGCTCGTTGACTCAGAAACTACCCGGAGCAACTGCATCAATGCATCAGTCTGACTCAATGGGCTCAATACCAGCGGGGCCATATTTGCTGGGATGTGGCCTTATAAGTGGCAGCTGTCGGTGGGGCGGGTGACGCCGCGCCGCCCTGGACAGGCGGTCTGGTCTGGTCCAGCTCCTTGTTTGGCTGTCCAGAGCAGCGGTGTTGGGTTCCAGGTCCATGGTGGCTGTCTCCCGAGTGCCCTGACATGACAGTGTCCCAAACACTCGAGTTGTGTACAGCACAGACCTGGCCATGTTTCATTTGCCCCCGCATGCCATGAAGCGTCTCAGTTTTCAAGATGGTCAAGTATTTGCCTTTTGCTGTGTTCGAGGCTGACCTCTTTATTGGCCTGCGAGCACCGAGTTCATTCAGAGCACTCTGCTTTCACACGCTAGCTGTATTACTGAGATGAGGACTCTGAAACTCGCTACCATCTGTAACCTGTTTCCGAGGCTGATTGTGTCGGAAGTTCGGTTTGACAGCCACAGCCTTGGTTAGGCTGCGGAGTGGGACTCAACACGTGCAGTGGAGGGATTCCCCCACCTATTTTACCAAGGTGGTGAGAGAACCGGGAGCCTAAGTTGTAGAGCAAACTTAATATCAAATTTATAAGCTCAACACACCTCAAGCTACGGCATTTAAAGTTCTAAATCGAGTATCTACAGATGGCCCAGTTTGTGTAGTGCCGCACCAACACAAATATGTATAATGCAAATATATGTTCACGGTACCATTGGCTGAGTTTAACCGGCCGGCTGCCGTGCCAGTGACCTTCAAACGGGTCACACGCGCACGGCTAATGGGGACAGAGCTCCAGAGTAGCATGTTGATCTAGCAGTCAGAAGCAGCGCCTCATGATTAGAGTCGCCCGGTTCGAATCCGCGTTTGACTATGCCAAGTTTATTAACGTTTTCAAGAACAGAATGATAAAACTGACCTACAAGTGCTTGAAGATGTAAATTTAGATGTAAATTTTAGATGTAATATTTAGATGTAAATATGGTTTGCTTTTAACCCTGCGCCGGTGGGGTGTAAAGCTTCTATTGTTGTTTACGTCACGTCGAGGCTTTGCAGCTCATTGGTTATTGGAGTTCCTAGGAATGGCCCCGCCGTATCCGTAGAACTAGACTACCGTCCCATCTCCGGCTACCGTAGAACTGGACTCCCCCCCCCCACTAAAAACCCCCCCCCAAACCCCAAACCGTCCCGTCTCCGGCTACCGTAGAACTGGACTACCTTTCCGTCTCCGGCCACCGTAGAACTGGACTCTTCTGAGTCCCCTCTCCGGCCACCGTAGATCTGGACTATCGTCCCATCTCCGGCTACCGTAGAACTGGACTACCGTCCCGTCTCCGGCTACCGTAGAACTGGACTACTGTCCCGTCTCCGGCTACCGTAGAACTGGACTACCGTCCCGTCTCCGGCTACCGTAGAACTGGACTACCGTCCCGTCTCCGGCCACCGTAGAACTGGACTACTGTCCCGTCTCCGGCCACCGTAGAACTGGACTACTGTCCTGTCTCCGGCTACCGTAGAACTGGACTACCGTCCCGTCTCCGGCTACCGTAGAACTGGACTACCGTCCCGTCTCCGGCTACCGTAGAACTGGACTACCGTCCCGTCTCCGGCCACCGTAGAACTGGACTACCGTTCCCGTCTCCGGCCACCGTAGAACTGGACTACCGTCCCGTCTCCGGCCACCGTAGAACTGGACTACCGTCCCGTCTCCGGCCTCCTTAGAACGGAACTCTTCGGAGTCCCGGCTCCGGTCAGTTGCCAGTCGACTCCTCATTGTACCAGATCCGTCCGCTCCGCTACTTGCCGGCTCTTTAAAATGGTAGCGGAGAAACGGCAGTTTTGTCTGTAACCAACAAGTAGCGGTTAGCGGGCTCAGAAGAATTCAAACCCACTACCGGAACCGAGAGCTTGTTACGGTTTCTGCCTCCCAAAAATAGGCGATGGAGACCGAGAAAAGTGTTTTTCATCGGAAAAAAACAAAAGAAGATTGGAGGAATGTTTTCCGTGACATTGTTTGCGTATCTTGCATTAAAACTGTTGATTTTAGGTGCAATAAACAGATAAGCAGTAGTTTGCCTTGACATTTGTTTAAAAAGATAAATTGAAAGCAATTTTTGGATTGGGCTTTATTGGCGCCTTCTAAATGAGTAACGAAGTACGAGCTGGCGGACTGGCGGTTTTGAAAGTTGTGCTGGTGGTATACCAACCAAGTCGGTGCGATGGCATTCTTTGAGCGGTAGCTATTGCTGAGCTCGCACAGACCATCTCTGGCGGCAGCCGTGCCGTAATACGGCCATGACTCATCCCAGATGTGACGTAGAGATGAATCCGCCTGCTACGGTGGGGTTGCGATGAGTCCAGCCGTGTTGCCTGGTCTGACTCGCCCTCCGCGGCGGAGTTATGCGCTCGGCCTGTGCCAGCTCCTGGTTTACGTGAACCCCTGATGACTCACAGATGCGGGCCAGGAATGCTACTGGCAGCTATTGTCGACAAATGTGACTCGCGCCAATGACTCCGGCAATGACTCTGGATTCAGTGGTGAGCCCGGGAGTCCGAACCAACCTATGTTTTCGATTTGTTTAGTTGGTTAGCGACTGGGATGAGCAGTTCATCCACCTCCCCCCCCACCTCACGATTTCTTTGGATGCACCTGTCCGTAGGGTGCAGCAGTTCGGCGCCGTATGTGCAATACGCCGCCGCCAAATAGCCTCGGCTGGAAATGTGAGGCTGCTCAAGGGAGCAGTGCATGGAGGACAGTAGTAATACGCTGTGTTATCTATATTACAGTTAGTTTTACCAGGAAATGATGGGAAAATTCATGGCAATAAGCACTGGAATCTATGTTTGGCGATGTCCTTTCGTCGAATGAACCCCCAACACGCAAGCTATCCATCCACTTTTACGCTGGAGTATGATGGCTGTTATTGTTGTTAGTGGTGAAGCGTAGAATAGTCCAGCCAGAATCCGTAGCTGGCAGGTTATCTATGACAAGGCTTTGCCATGTTCTACGGAGCGTTGCGGGATATAGAAGATTGTATTCATCGGCGGATAAATTGTCATGCACTGGAGAAACCCATTTAGAGATGCCGATTGCTTTGCCGCATCTAGTGAGGGTTGCGATCGGAATGCAGATGTGCTGGGTCTAAGCCAACCAGATGCACGGGCGAAGTCGGTATTGAAATCACTGTTGGTGGCTGTCGCAAGTACTTGACCGTGCTGATTGAGTGGGGACGTAGCTGAAAGAGCGAACCTTAAAACGTCTCCTAAACTTACCAGTCGAATTCAGTAAGATTCTGTATAACTCAGACTGATTTTCTGCGCTCAACTCAGACGATTGGGTCAGAAGTTCTACGATAAGACTGTAGAGGTCTGAAAGGGATTGGACCTCCATTGTAATGAGATATACACCGATATAGCAGTCTTGTAGATCGTAACAAAAGCTTGTGGTTTCATATATCCCTCGTCTCAAAACAATGTAGGGGAGGTACCGGTCAATGTAGGGGAGGTACCGGAGAGAGATAGTGATGTACCACTCCGGGGTCAGCCCACCCCACCAAACGCGGCAGTCAATGGGTCTGTTCCTGTGCGTCCTCCTCATTGGCGGACGCAGGGGAGGGGGCATTCCGGCCATGACCCCTCCAAAGCGCTGGAGGGGGAAACTATCTTTTGACCTCTCAAACGCCGGATAAATTTTTGAAAAATTTTTACACCAGGTCTGTTGAGTAAAAATACCCCCCCCAGGAGAGCGATCATGTACTTGGAGAGGTAGCTTATACTAGGCCTGTCGAGCACCCAAATCGCACGTCCCACCCCCCCACCGCCCTTATCCCACCCCCCGGAGGAGAGGCAGACATGGGTTTGGCCCCCCAAAACACGGTTCTGCGTCCGCCCCTGCTCCTCCTAAAGAAAACAAAGGAGCTCGGAGGAGGGCCGACAAGGTGCGGAAAACTGGTGTCCCCGGAAACGAACTGGGAGGGGTTTGGAGGCGACTCCATTTGTTTGCAGCTGATCCTTAGGCGGATCTAGGGGGCAGGGAAGCACTTACCCCTCCCCGCCATCAATCCTCGGCGGCCCCTGAAACGGTCACGGCGCCCCCCTGAAAGGTAGATGAAATATCCTCCCAAAAACTCCCAGTCGTTTGAGAGGAAGATTTGAGGTGTGAAGTGGGCTTGGAGGAGATTTGAGGGAGTTTGAAGAGGCGCTTGAACGGACGGGAGGAAGTTGGAGGAAAGTTTGAGGATGCACTGAGACATGGCCGATGAAACATTGCTGGAACCTCAGATACGCAGCAGCGTGAGAGGCACCTGCTGTAAATATCTCGGCACATAAAAACGGCCGCATAACTGCTGCGCGAAATGGCATCGCGATATAAATTCAGGCATTTCCCAAATGGATGGTCACGTGGAAGGTCTGATCTATGAGGCCTGGTTTTCTGGGGAACGTCGAATCTTCCCAAGTATGCTGTTACGGTTATGGTTCTCGTCCCAACATTATAACGCAAGAGAGAAAGAGAGAAAGCTTGATAAGAATTTAATTGAAAAAAATATTGCAAAATGATTGCACCCTGGCTCCCGGCTTCGATTTGTCCCTCTCTGGCGCAGGAAAACCGTTGACAATGTACGGCAAGCGGATTGTTTTGATTCCCGGGCGAGTAAAGTCAACAGGTACTTAGAGGCCTCCGCTGTGGAACCCTATTCGACTACTCGGCAGCCCCTCTCCAGTCATAGACTATGGCCGAAAACCTGTATATTCGTTATATCCTTGTGGGGACATTATGTGACCTCTGAGGAGCTCAGATTCAGGCACCAAAAAATTCTAAGCAGGACCTAATCTGACTCTATGTCTAAGTCAGGACTGGTATGGTTACAATGCATATGATTTTTTATTCAAATAATGCCATCAGTCAAATTTAACGCGAAGTTATTGGCCAAACATGCTCACTCGATGTATTTTAGATAACTTCTGAGAGGTCACAGGTCTCAATATTCAACTTGATCCTGGTCACCGAGGACACACACGCCAATCTCAAACTTTTTCGGATGAAGCAAAGGTACAAAATTGCATGCCTATTTCCATGAAGCCTGGGGTCATTGTTGATACGGCTCTGTTGAACCAACGCATGTCTCAAAATACTTACGAATCACCGCACATAATGTTGTATGCAGATCCAAGGTACTCGATTTGGCCCTGTATGGAATTGTATTTCAAATCTTCGTGTCAAGTTCAAATCGAGGTCATTTGAGAAAGGTTGCCTGGCCCAAACACCCAAAGCATCTGACAAATCCAATTCAGCGTTTCTCCGCCGTTCCTACGGAGATCTGGAGACATTTGGAGGGCCTGCACTCGGGAGCGGCGATGTCAGCGTGTAACTGATGTGTGTATCTCTCCTCAGATATCAGCCAGGAGATGGCAGCCAACTCCAACGACATCGTCAGCACCCTGCAGGCGGTCGGCATTGTCAAGTACTGGAAGAATAAGCACATCATCCTTAAACGACAGGTCAGTGGCCCAGCCAGTGTCGGCGGTAGCGTCAGACGTGGCTCCCCAGCCAGTGTTGTCGGCGGTAGCGTCAGACGTGGCTCCCCAGCCAGTGTTGTCGGTAGCGTCAGACGTGGCTCCCCAGTCAGTGTCGGCGGTAGCGTCAGACGTGGCTCCCCAGCCAGTGTCGGCGGTAGCGTCAGACGTGGCTCCCCAGCCAGTGTCGGCGGTAGCGTCAGACGTGGCTCCCCAGCCAGTGTTGTCGGTAGCGTCAGACGTGGCTCCCCAGCCAGTGTTGGCGGTAGCGTCAGACGTGGCTCCCCAGCCAGTGTTGTCGGCGGTAGCGTCAGACGTGGCTCCCCAGCCAGTGTTGTCGGCGATAGCGTCAGACGTGGCTCCCCAGCCAGTGTTGTCGGCGTAGCGTCAGACGTGGCTCCCCAGCCAGTGTTGTCGGTAGCGTCAGACGTGGCTCCCCAGCCAGTGTCGGCGGTAGCGTCAGACGTGGCTCCCCAGCCAGTGTTGTCGGCGGTAGCGTCAGACGTGGCTCCCCAGCCATTGTTGTCGGCGGTAGCGTCAGACGTGGCTCCCCAGCCAGTGTTGTCGGCGGTAGCGTCACCCTCAGCTAGCGATGTCGGCAGTTCAGACGTGGCTCCCCAGTCAGTGTTGTCGGCGGTAGCGTCAGACGTGGCTCCCCAATCAGTGTTGTCGGCGGTAGCGTCAGACGTAGCTCCCCAGTCAGTGTTGTCGGTAGCATCAGACGTAGCTCCCCAGCCATTGTTGTCGGCGGTAGCATCGACGTTGCTCCTCAGCCAGCGATGTCGGCAGTTCAGACGTAGCTCTCCAGCGTAGTCCTAAGTACCAGCCTCGTGATACAGTACTGCTAAGTGGCGGACTCGTGCTAGTCAGAGATGAAACTGCAAAGTCAGCAAAATGTTCTTCTGGTCCGACAGCGGTGTCCACTTCTGTCCGGGAGACTCGGAACTTTCGGTTGAACACCAGGGCATGGTGCACCTGGCACGACAGCCTGCAGGTGCTCCGCTGCCCTCTTCTCCACCAGCAGTTTGTGGGACGTTACGTCCGTCATCACAGAGTCGATCTGGGACCACTGGACGTCGGCCGTTGCCACAGACACTGAGTATGCTGAGGACGGTCGTACTGAGGGTCGACGGCGTGTTCTGATGTCTCCAGTCTCCTGAGACAGTGCAGTAGTCCGGATGGCATGGTACGTTTGTAAAAATGGTTTTGAAGTTCCTTCGCGTCTCTGCCTGCTTCACCTTTGGAGTTCTGCTTAAAGGCCTCCACTGGTTGCGGAGGTTGATGCTCGGAATGAATGGCGCTCCTTTTCTGTTTGGTACACACGTTGCGCCAGTCCGATGCTCCTCAGCATCTTGGTCAGATTGGTGGCGTCCTCCTTGGTGGGGCAGATCAGGCCCTTGCCCTTAGGCAGGGAATACCACACCATCATCTCCACCACCATTCATGGCAGTGGAGGCTCCATGTTAGGTAGAAATCCGCTGGGGAAGGGTTCTTTGGCGTAGGACGCTTCGTCACCGAGAGTCATCTTTGACCCAGCGAGGATATTTACCTTCCTATTGGCCATCAAAACTCTGAAAACGCTCGCATAAATCATGTGAAAAGTTATTGAATCCCTGAGCGGGATGACCTGGCCCGAAAAATGATTGTCCGAAAAGTATAACTATACGATAACAATGACGGCGTTCGAAAAAAATTGTCTCAAGCCCCTTGAACGCTACGCAAACTTGATAGAAGTAATAAAAGGCTAGATAAATATAAGCAAGACGAAAAAGGCAAAAGCGAATGAAGTGCGAACGGCAAAAGCTGCGAAAATGTGAAAAATGAGGAAGCCAAAACTCGGCGTTTCGTATGTAAGCGGCATTTAGTTACTAGGAAGAGCGGCGAGAATAACGAGCGAGATGGCTGCTAGGGTAGGGCACAGGTCCCTAAGCGTCGGAATAGGTGAAGTCTGCCGTCTCCCCCTTCCCTCCTTTTGTCATAAAAATGTCTATTAGGGCCAAATTGCCGAGCAGTCGGTAAATTTTTCTTCCCAGACAGCGTGGAAGGCAACAATAAGCCCAAATCCGATGTTTTCCGGAGGAGTTATTGCCTCTGATATTTTTTCCACCAGGCAGTTATCTACTCAGGACTGCACACACCGTCAACGGCGGCCAAATTCTAGCTCCTCTCATTTTCATTGGTCACTTTCCGGTTCACGTTAGATCATGGGAGAGGTTTCACAATGAGATTGAGGATTCTATTTGCAAGACAAATTATGTCTGAAGAAAACCCAACAGAATGGATATGCTGTCAGACAGACCGTGCGGTTCAGTATATGTTTTTAGTTTGTGAAACTGCGTGGTTCAGTATGTGTTTTCAGTTTGTGAGGCTGCGTGGTCCAGTATGTGTTTTTAATTTGTTAGTCTGCGTGGTTCAGTATCTGTTTTCAGTTTGTGAGGTTGCGTGGTTCAGTATGTGTTTTCAGTTTGTGAAACTGCGTGGTTCAGTATGCGTTTTCAGTTTGTGAAACTGCGTGGTTTAGTATGTATTTTCTGTTTGTGAGGCTGCGTGGTTCAGTATGTGTTTACAGTTTGTGAGGCTGCGTGGTCCAGTATATGTTTTTAATTTGTTAGGCTGCGTGGTTCAGTATCTGTTTTCAGTTTGTGAGGCTCTGTGGTTCAGTACCTATGTGTTTTCAGTTTGTGAGACTGCGTGGTTCAGGATGTGTTTTCAGTTTGTGAGGCTGCGCGGTTCGGATTGTTTTCAGTTTGGAGGCGTGCGGTTCAGTAACAGTATGTGTTTTCAATTTGTTAGGCTGCGTGATTCAGTATCTGTTTTCAGTTTGTGAGGCTCTGTGGTTCAGTACCTATGTGTTTTCAGTTTGTGAGACTGCGTGGTTTAGTATGTGTTTTCAATTTGTGAGGCTGTGCGGTTCAGTATGTGTTTTCAGTTTGTGAGGCTGCGTGGTTCAGTAAGTGTTTTCAGTTTGTGAAACTGCGTAGTTCAGTATGTGTTTTCAGTTTGTCAGGCTGCGTGGTTCAGCATGTGATTTGAGTTTGTGAGACTGCGTGGCTCAGTATGTGTTTTCAGTTTGTGAGACTGCGCGGTTCACTGTGTCTTCAGTTTATGGGACTGCGTGGTTCAGTATGTGTTTTCAGTTTGTGAAACTGCACGGTTCACTGTGTCTTCAGTTTGTGGGACTGCGCGGTTCACTGTGCTTCAGTTTGTGGGACTGCGTGGTTCAGTATGTGTTTTCAGTTTGTGAGACTGCGCGGTTCACTGTGTCTTCAGTTTGTGGGACTGCGTGGTTCAGTATGTGTTTTTAGTTTGTGAGACTGCGCGGTTCAGTATGTGTTTTCAGTTTGTGAGGCTGCGTGGCTCAGTATGTGTTGTCAGTTTGTGAGGCTGCGCGGTTCACCTTGTGATTTGAGTTTGTGAGACTGCGTGGTTCAGTATGTGTTGTCAGTTTGTGAGAGTGCGCGGTTCACTTTGTGTTCAGTTTGTGAGATTGCGTGGCTCAGTATGTGTTGTCAGTTTGTGAGACTGCGCGGTTTTGCAGGCGTTGTGCGTGGATACGGATGTAGAGATCGGGACCTTGGCTATAATTCCAGCGATGTAGATGCAGATAGAAATGAGAAGCTTCTCCAGATAATAAGATACCTACGGCTCGCGTGGTCTGTCCTTAATCCCCCGAGCTCGCGTGACCCGGAGCCCAGTCGGTAGAGAAATTGGCAATCACTTATGTCTAAACAGCCATCTGCCGTTGCCATCACTCATCTGTGTATGACAGTCTTTTGTCGGGAACACCAGTTGGGGCGGCGCCCGGTGGAGAAGCGTTCTTGATAGTACCCTGAAAATTCACATGGCGGTGGGTGGCGTGTTTAGACGGCGTCCTGCTGCGTGTCGCCGGAGAAGAGTGGAAATGCCGCGTCTGACGCTAATCGACGCGTCCTTCATAGCTGTCTAACTGCTGGTGTCCGCAGTGGCCCCCTTTCGTTGTGAAAATGCAGTTATGCCGTCATATGCTGCTTAGAGGGAATTGACCACTGTGTCAAAGTTGTGAAAAGTACTGTTTATGGATGAAATGGGTGTTAAAATCAGGAAACCACATTTTTTCACCTTTAATGCTCTAAAGAAATGTCGCATCTTGTCTTCATACCCTGGATTGACAAAATATCGCGCGTAATTACGAATCTGGCTGCCTGCGGCAGCTTGCGGCACGTGACGTTGCGGAGGTTATGCCTTTTGTTAACATGTATGATGTGACATGCGCTACCAAATGAAAAGGGATTCATCGATGGTTTGAAATAGTATACTAGTTAGTCCCCTTTATTTTGAACTTTAGAACGTGCGGTAATTTCATACAGAGAGCTTTGGGTGAAATGAAATACGCCAATAGTGGTTTCTTGGAACACTCTGCAAAACTGCTATCCCAGCCAAAACCATTATAAAAGTGGAACACTCCCCTTAATTGACCAATTAACGCTAACGGACTCCCTTCCTTACTGGCTTCATTTGCAGGAGATGGGTTGATGCGGGACTGCTTGCCACCTGCCTGGCGCCTGGTGCAACATTTTAGCAAGGTCCAACGGTACATTACATTGCGCTCCGCTGTCGGTACTGACATGGCTGAAATACGGCAAACAGGGGAGGCCAGTGTATGGGCGACTCCTCCCGCTTCCTAGCTGTGTCTCATGTCCCAGGTGGGGATAGGAGTGGAGGGGACCAGCGCCTAGAGTATTCTATTTCGAAAGTTTCAGCGGGCTTTCGATGTAGATGGCAGTAAATTGAACAGTACCCTCAAAGGTATCTGGCTGCCTTTGAAATGGTGGATTGATTCGTTTATTGTTTATTAGGGTTCATGAGCAACAGGAATCATCCCAATAAAAGCTCAAGTCAATATTATAAAACATCATCGGGTAATCACTAAAATGCGATTGATACAGTGTAAAATAAAGCTATAAACACTTAGAATACATTATAAAAGACATAATAACATATATGAGCCCATCAACAGATACACCGGAGGCGAGTACATCGTAAAGTACCTCAATAAAATGGACTAGATCCTAAATCATGGATAAAAGTAAAATAAAAATCACTGCACACCACACAACTAAGATGGGAGATTACTAAATCGACTCTGCTGGTAGCTGCTTGATATAAGCACGTGTCTGAGCCCTGAATTGAGTGTATGTGCACCTGAAAGGATCAGCATGGGGGCATGCAGCTACGAAGGCGTTAAAAGCACGAGGTGTACGGCAGATCAGACCGCGCTTCGGTTGGTTGGTTTTGGAACGATGCGCTCGCAGTTCGAGTTGTGTGCAACAGTGCACGAAATATGCCATATATGAACTTCACTTTTTCTGGAAACCCTAAACCTTTATTTTTGACGCAAACTATTTGTTGAAATTCGATCGTTTTCCCTGTCTGAGGAACCGCTCGCACGGCTTTCAAAGATGGACAGTGACTGTGCCGATATCCTCTGGACAGTGAGTGTGCCGATGTCCTCAGGGCAGTGAGTGTACCGATGTTATCAGGACAGTGAGTGTGCCGATATCCTCCGGACAGTGAGTGTGCCGGCGTCCTCAGGACAGTGAGTGTGCCGATGTCCTCAGGACAGTGAATGTGTCGGCGTCCTCAGAACAGTGGGTGTGCCGATGTCCTCAGGACAGTGAGTGTGCCGGTGTCCTCAGGGCAGTGAGTGTACCGATGTTATCAGGACAGTGAGTGTGCCGATATCCTCCGGACAGTGAGTGTGCCGGCGTCCTCAGGACAGTGAGTGTACCGATGTCCTCAGGACAGTGAATGTGTCGGCGTCCTCAGAACAGTGGGTGTGCCGATGTCCTCAGGACAGTGAGTGTGCCGATGTCCTCAGGACAGTGAATGTGTCGGCGTCCTCAGAACAGTGGGTGTGCCGATGTCCTCAGGACAGTGAGTGTGCCGATGTCCTCAGGACAGTGAATGTGTCGGCGTCCTCAGAACAGTGGGTGTGCCGATGTCCTCAGGACAGTGAGTGTGCCGGTGTCCTCAGGACAGTGAGTGTGCCGGCGTCCTCAGGACAGTGAGTGTGCCGATGTCCTCAGGACAGTGAATGTGTCGGCGTCCTCAGAACAGTGGGTGTGCCGATGTCCTCAGGACTGTGAGTGTGCCGATGTCCTCAGGACAGTGACTGCCGGTGTCCTCAGGACAGTGACTGCCGGTGTCCTCAGGACAGTGAGTGTGCTCGCTCCATGAGCCGGTGGTGATTGATCTCCTCAGGTCGGGCAAAAGAAGAGAGCTCACCATGAGTTTAACTACCCGCAGGGTAGCCCAATATGGTCCAGAGTCGGGTTCGGTCTCGGTCTTTGGAGAATCAACGGTTTGTGGCAGCTCCGAGCCATGGTTAGGGAAGGTTGGGATAGTACTGGTGAGAAGACTGCCGATCCTTATCCCTCGCTTGCGTCATTTATTGTTCCATTCAAAGGTAAAACATAGAATTGAAACGACGAAGGCCTTGGGTTATTTTATTATTTATTTTGTTTGGGCTACTTCCAAGAGGCACACTTTCCCAATTGTAGGGAGTGTTGGCGTGGGAGTTTAAGGATCCTCTCCACCGGGTCTGATGGGACATGGGAGATGGTTTCTCACCGTGGGGATTAAAATCACGTTAATGCATGCTGTCCGATCTGCAGACGGGCAGTGAAGCCACTAGGCCACCCAGCCCAAGTGAACAGAACTGAATGCAAGTGGTCAACTGAAGTGCACTGGAGTCTGAAGCCTAAGTGAGAACCCACTCAGCGTCAAGTTGCTGTTCCTAGATCAAGTGCAGCGAGAAAGGCGGCTGAGACCTCGCGCAAGCGTTGGGAGTGACCTCATACATCCATGAAATGACGAGATTCAGACTTGAAATTTTGTTGAGATGTGTGAAATGGAATTTGGTTGAGATGTCCCGGACGGCATTGCACTAAACCGAGCTGTTTCTCTGCGGTTCTGAAAAAAATATATAGAGGCTCTCAGTGCCCCCCCTTCCTCCCTCGTAGGACGAGAGTTAAATCAATAGCCGATTTTGGTAACTTGATTCCTATTTTAATAATTATATTATTATTAATAATAATCCTGTGGAGATTAGTGGTTCTAAAACCAGCATATCGCCCAAAACTGTTGTTATTTCAAAGTTGACGCCAATTGAAGTGTGTGCTTTCTTGTGCGGCATACGTTATCTGATGCCACTTCACTCCTGACTTCTTTTTTCCAAATGCAGACTTGATCTTAGCATGTGCTCACCACCTAAACAAATACACTATTTTTTCTAAGCCAGCTAGTACAAACACTTGGAAAAAGGAAAACAAGAATCCGTTTCAAGGGACTCAAAATTTTACAAGCAATAATCAAAAATGTATCCCCTATTTTTACTCCAGGAGTTGATTTTTTGATCCGGCTAGGGCGCGGCGCGCACAGAAAGCGCTGTGGGCCCCGCCTGGGTAGCGGCGGCAGTGAACGGCCCGGCCCGGCCCGGCGCGTCGGCCGCGGCGCCGCCCCACGCCCGCCTTCCCGGAAAACCGTCTGCACTGAAAGCGGCGAGTGGTCGGTTTTTTCGGCGAAAGCTGCCGGATGTCTGCTTCGAGGGAAAGCTCCGACCAAGCCCGGCCAATGGTTACCGGCCGGGCTTAGGCATTTAAGACCACCTGGTGGTGGAAGAAGTGCTAGTGGGAGGCTTCATGGATGTTTTTTCAGAAATGATGTATTTTGAAACTCGTTTTCTTTAGCTTTTTTAAACGGGTGATCATTTGTCACGCTTGCATTAGCAAATTTGTGTTCCCGTTTTTTATCTTCATATTTTATTAGTTAAAGGCCTCGGACAAATTGTTAAGTAGAATGGACATTTATACTTTTTGGCTGCCTCTGTGTCAAATTGTCTTGGGAACAATTGTTTATGTTCTTTCACTGGAACGTATTCTCCTTTTGATTGTGTATCAATATAAATTCATAGGATGGACGTTATTGAAAAAGGTCGACACGGATAAAAGGTTAGTAATCGAAAAATGCTGCCACAGATCTGTATGGTGCGATACTCTTGTTTCGTACCCGCCAGGGCAGGGACTCGACAACGCCAACGCGTCGGAAATGCCACGGCTGTCAGGTTGTGCGGCAGAACCTTGGGCAGGATAATCGGTTTACTCAGAAAGCTTTTATAAATACATGTTACTTTTTAATCAGGTGGCTCTGAAAACTGATCGTTGTTTCAATTGGTGGATATACCTACTCATCCAAAAGATAACGACTAGTATATGGAGTCAAAATAGGAACTAGGTGCTTCACAAGTTTATAGACTGGAGTTTCACACGATGAAAAAAGGACAGAACGCAGCACTTGGCTTATGGACCTTAAGGAGGACATAAAGAATGCCGGGAGGGGAGCCTCAAGGTCATGGTCACTAAAATATATTTTGCTTGCAACTTCCAGCTACTCAGAAGCTCATGTGCTTTACAACGATGTTCATATCGACTATGATCCGGAGTGGTCGCGAGAAAACTACCAAAACACCGGCGACATAATCTTCTTGGTGACCTCATCAACCCGACTGAGAGTTCGCATAACGAAACGAACTTATCACAGATGTTTCGCGTGCACCCTAGCAAGGTCTCACACCAAAAATAGAACAAAATAAAAAAATTATTAAATCTTCAATCGAAGAACAGGTCAAGATTTTACTAAGTCAATATTTGACCTCAGGTCAGCTAGTGTATTTTTCTTGAATAGCCCTATGCATTAACTTTCTAATGATATGAAAATTGGTCCTTAGCCCCTGGCAACAAGTGCCACAACTTCATGTCTGACCGTGAAATTTCTGTGACCTCTATCCCGTGACCTATTTGACCTCGGACAAAAAAAAATTGAGCGAATTGGAAGGGGTGGTGGTGAATACTTCTGCAAGAAGTGGTCGATCCGCCCTGGAGCTGCCCATTTGTTTTTTCAAGGGATGCTGTTGAAGGCGACGCCCCACGGAGCACCTTCCTGGTAGCAGGCTAAGGCTCTGCTTCAGTGTCATACCAGTCGATTTCAGGGGACAGCTCCCAAGTGGTGCTCCCCTGGTCCGTCCAAGGGGCACGCTGTCTCAATGCCCCCCCCGCCCCGTCCTGCCACCAATGTGGAGATAACCGATATATTCGGCTTGGCTTAGGGCTGGTGCAAGTGCACACTTACCCGTAAAGTCGCCAACGCGGCATTGTTTCCGTGCGCGATGTCGTTTAATCTTCAGTGGAAAGTGCCAGGCTTGCGCAGCTGTTTTCTATGAAGCGGCGTCCATTTTACAGTGTGCAGCTGTTGGGAAGTGAGCTTATAGGGTGCACATGCTGCATGAATCAGCTTATTATAAGCGATAGATGATATTGACTCGGGCGTTGAACGATATGGTAATCCCCGACGAAAACAATTGAAATCGAGCATTACGTAACTTCCACAGTGTCACACCGCCATGAAGCGGCCGCTGCATGCAGTAGGGATGGCCTCTCCACTGCTGTCAGTAGGGATGACCTCACCACTGCAGTCAATAGGGATGACCTCACCACTGCAGTCAGTAGGGATGACCTCCCACTGCATTCAGTAGGAATGACCTCCCCGCTGCAGTCAATAGGTATGGCCTCACCACTGCAGTCATTGGGGATGACCTCACCACTGCAGTCAGTAGGAATGACCTCACCACTGCAGTCAATAGGGATGGCCTCACCACTGCAGTCAGTGGGGATGACCTCACCACTGCAGTCAGTAGGGATGACCCCCCACTGCAGTCAGTGGGGATAACCTCCCCGCTGCAGTCAATAGGGATGGCCTCATCACTGCAGTCAGTGGGGATGACCTCACCACTGCAGTCAGTAGGGATGACCCCCCACTGCATTCAGTAGGGATGGCCTCACCACTGCAGTCAGTAGGAATGACCTCCCCGCTGCAGTCAATAGGGATGGCCTCCCCACTGCAGTCAGTAGGGATGGCCTCACCACTGCAGTCAGTAGGAATGACCTCACCACTGCAGTCAGTAGGGATGACCCCCCACTGCAGTCAGTGGGAATAACCTCCCCGCTGCAGTCAATAGGGATGGCCTTCCCACTGCTGTCAGTGGGAATGACCTCCCCACTGCAGTCAATAGGGATGACCTCCCCACTGCAGTCAGTAGGGATGACCTCCCACTGCAGTCAGTAGGGATGGCCTCACCACTGCAGTCAGTAGGAATGACCTCCCCGCTGCAGTCAATAGGGATGGCCTCACCACTGCAGTCAATAGGGATGACCTCACCACTGCAGTCAGTAGGGATGACCTCCCACTGCAGTCAGTAGGAATGACCTCCCCGCTGCAGTCAATAGGGATGACCTCCCCACTGCAGTCAGTAGGGATGACCTCCCACGGCAGTCAGTAGGGATGGCCTCACCACTGCAGTCAGTAGGAATGACCTCCCCGCTGCAGTCAATAGGGATGGCCTCACCACTGCAGTCAATAGGGATGACCTCACCACTGCAGTCAGTAGGGATGACCTCCCACTGCAGTCAGTAGGAATGACCTCCTCGCTGCAGTCAATAGGGATGGCCTCACCACTGCAGTCAATAGGGATGACCTCACCACTGCAGTCAGTAGGGATGACCTCCCACTGCATTCAGTAGGAATGACCTCCCCGCTGCAGTCAATAGGGATGGCCTCCCCACTGCAGTCAGTGGGGATGATCTCACCACTGCAGTCAGTAGGGATGACCTCCCCGCTGCAGTTGAAGGTATGACCTCACCACTGAAGTAAGTAAGAATGACCTCCCCACTGCAGTCAGTAGGGATGAGCTCCCTATTGCAGTCAGTAGGGGTGATCTCCACACTGCAATCGGTAGGGGTGACCTGCACAATGCAGTGAGTGGAGATGGTCTCTCCACTGCAGTCAGTAGGGATGACCTCCCACTGCAGTCAGTAGGGATGAGCTCCCTATTGCAGTCAGTAGAGATGACCTCCCCTCTGCAGTCGATAGGGTTGCGAACATGTGGTGCCGCCTCGTTCGGCGAGGGTGCGTCACCTGAGCATCCGGGCTCGCCGGCCCGGTATCCCGCGTGTCCGCATTATACCACGTGCAGCTCTGGGACGCCACGTGGCAGCCGGGAGGGAGGGGGCTGATGACGTCACGTTCCAGCTGCTGGACCGGGGGAGGTTGGCGGCCCGTCGGTTTGGCCACGTGTCCTGTCGCTGTTGATGCAATTTGCTTCACGCGTATACAGACGTGGCTGCATTCCAGCGCATTTGTGTCACTGGTTTTAACTGGGGAGCAAAGAAGGAAAAGAATACTTGCATGGTCAAAAGGGTACATTTGGACATCTGAAAGGACATGGATTCTCTCTGTCCACATTTTTGTTTCCTACTTTACACAATAAGCTTAGGGGATCGTAACGTACCATCCTTCAGCATAGGGCGTGATTGGCATTAATGATTTTTGGGGTTTTATAAAACAACAACTCTCAAGGTTATACGGCGTCGCCAAATCTCATCCTGTTGGGAGGGATTTGGGGGTTCAGATTAAGTTATTCAGAGGCTCCGTCTAGACTTGAACCCGGGACCGGTGGCAGAAAGATTTTGCTGCTGTCCACTAAGCCACTCATCTCTTCCGCATAATTGGCATTATCGAGCGAGAAACAGGTCTGGCCCTGGAGTGAAAAAAGCTGGGGGCCCATGAAAGAGACAGGAGCCGTAAATGGTTGCCGATTTGTAGGAAAACAATGTCCTGCTGCCTGGGGTGTGGATTAAGAAAATCATTCCATGTGGCCAAATTCAAAACAATGTTAATGGCCACCATATTCAAAGCAATATTTTGTTATAAAATGGATTTTAGCATCTCCACGGGTCTGTTTAACTGCAAAACCAGTTAAAGTATTTGAATGAAAATCACGAAGATTTGAAGGATATTTTAACAATACTTGCACGTTTCATTGGTGTGCACGGGCACCCCCAAAGAGATGGAAGGCTCCCTCTTCCTGCTGCACTCGATCAGATGAAGATAAAATCAGTTGGCAGTGAGCCAGAAGTTTTGGGCTGCTGCTATCAGTGAGCTCAGGTAAGCGCAGGCTGGATCCGTCCCCAATGACGACAGCCTGGCTGGATCTGTTACCAGTGACGACAGCCTGGCTGGATCCGCCACCAGTGACGACAGCCTGGCTGGATCCGTCCCCAATGACGACAGCCTGGCTGGATCCGTCCCCAGTGACGACAGCCTGGCTGGATCCGTCCCCAGTGACGACAGCTTGGCTGGATCCGTTACCAGTGAAGACAGCCTGGCTGGATCCGTCCCCAGTGACGACAGCCTGGCTGGATCCGCCACCAACGACAGCTTGGCTGGATCCGCCACCAGTGACGACAGCTTGGCTGGACCCGTCACCAGTGACGACAGCCTGACTGGATCTGTTACCAGTGACGACAGCTTGACTGGATCCGTCACCAGTGACGACAGCCTGGCTGGATCCGTTACCAGTAATGACAGTCTGGCTGCCGTGCTAAGGGCATGCGTGTAACGCACGTGGTAAATTTTGTTCAGCTCTCCAATAAAAATCGTACTTTGGCACTAATATTTGTCAAGCAGGCCCAGGAAGGGGCACGATAAGAAAGTAAACAATAAACAAAACGATGAAACAAAAAACAAAGTAAAAATAAAAAACGTCCTTAAAAAGCGAAAAAACGAAATACTTTAAAATGAGCAGTGTAGCTTAACCTTAACTCTCTTTTATCCCGACCCCAACATATTTGTTGTGCATACGGGCGCTGATGGCAGTGTTCGTCAGGCAGTTGGCCAGCAGACCACGTGGAACATCACGTGATAAGCGTGTGCGGCTGGCGGGCGGAAATGAGCCAGCGCGGGACCTGCCGGCCGCATCGACGACGGCTGGGGTACAGAGCCGGCGTCCAATACAACAGCCTCACCCCAGCCCGACCGGGCCACAGTGCACCGGGTGTGCCTTTTAACTCAAGAGCCATGCTTCTCTTGTCGATAGGCTCCTTAGTCTGTAGCTGCCTTGGACGACCTGCTGTTTGGCCCTCTGACTGCCGCTGTTTAACTCTCTGACTGCCGCTGTTTAAAGGGAATTTGGCACCTTGGTCGAATCCTGGAATTTAGTGTGATTAGGCGTACTTTCAGCCAAAAATAATGAAACCACTCACTATTTGTCTGAAAAATGTACAATAAGCCCAATGTTTCGATTTTTTAAAATACACCTCTAGGAAAAGAAATAAATATCTGCCCGTGGATGATGTCATGATCTGGCAACCACTACCATACTCGAAACGCTTCAAGTGCTTCGATTGGCTGATGCTCATCGTGACGTCAGCATATTTCGTCACACCAATATAGTTGTCAACTGTGGCATGCTGCTAGGGGTACATGAGGGGTACTTTGCAGGTAGGTTTTAGCTTTTTCTACGAAAATCTCGAGTTCCAGAACAAATGATATATTGAGCACCGGGTTTTCCAACTTGCTTTACAAGATGGCTATCTCAGTTGAAATCACGTTATGAAGGTGCCACATTCCCTTTAACTCTCTGACTGCCGCTGTTTCACCATCTCACCGCTGCTGTTTGACTCTCTGACTGCCACCGTTTGAAGCTGACTGCCGCTGTTGGACCCTCTGACTGCCGCTGTTGGACCTCTGACTGCCGCTGTTTGACCCTCTGATATCTGACCTTGTGACCCTCTGACTGCTGTTTAACCCTTTGCTCCCCCATCTCGCCCGGGTGAGGGGTGTGTAGGATTCTGAATAGGTGCTGTAAACCAGACTACCAGTTTTTTTTAAAGATTTTCTGAAGGAAAAAATGTTGCAAGTCTCGTATAGACTAGCGTGGGCTGTAGCCGGCAGAAAAGTGGTTTAAACCAATGATTTTAGTTCCAACCGGCTGGCTACAACCCGAGTTGAAAATTATAGCAAAATCTAGATCCTACGAATATCAGCTGTTGCGTCCGTGCCACCTGAAATTTATCACCATTTTTAGTGTTTGGAAAGGTCTAGTCGAGTATTTGAGCGCTTCACAGCTTATTGATTTAAACTAACTGCGTACGGGGCTGTTGCCGTGCACTCCTTGAAAAGTTGAGGCTAGGCTGACAGATTTTTTGGCCGAAAGAAGCCAGGCAGGTGGTTCAAAAAAAGAATTATGCAGTTTCCTGAAATTCAAGATTCAGTAGACTTTCTCTGGATATTTTAAAGCTGATTTCGCTTTTACAGGACTTTTAAGACAAATTTTACCTGGCATACTTACTTTCAGTTTTTTATGGAGGGTGCGGAACACGCCTTTATCAAAGGGATCATTGAATATTTGACAGGTTCCTCATGGCAGCTAGTTCACCAATTCGAAGTAAATGGTTGTTAGTATTTAGAAGGAAATGCCATCGAAATGTCAGATGCTCTATCTCAGAAAAGTACATTCATGCTGTAAGAGGCTACAGGCAATAGATGGCCTTGACCAGCGGCCTCGGCTTGTCTCACGCCTATGACGCAGATGTGTTTGGGATGTAACTCTAAGAGGAGGAGGAATGAGAAGGAATACATGTATGTATGACAATGAGTTTGGTAGATATAATGTATTTGTGTCTTGTGCAAAACCATCAAAGATATTATTTTCCAAAAATATCCTCACATGTATAAGTGAATTCTAGGATTCGCTATTGCTCATGCGTAGAACTGTGAATTTGTACTATGACATCATTTCTGTTTTACAGACTACATTCAACACCTACTTGTCGAATCTCAGCGAAATCGACCCATTGGTTTCCAAGATAGCTTGTTTGCATCAGCTCTAGTATGCATGTGCAGTGCGCAGTGACCTTCGCTGACGGCGAGACCGGATATAAAATCAGCATGGTCGATTACTTCTTATGAGGTTCGAATGCATGAAATGTTTTTAGATAGCATGCCCAATACTGCACATGCCCTAACCTGCTTAATTTGATACATAGGCCCAATCCAGCATCTCTCCCGCGAAGGAGCTCTGTGACTTTCCAGAAGATACGGTCCTAGAACAGTGCCAACTTCCACATTTAGCGGGTGGAAATTGAGAAAACGAAAAATGTGTTTATAAAATGCGCTCAATATATTTCAATGTGTTCAAAACTAACTATCTCGCCATTATTTGTATCCCCCCTTTTAGAAATGGGAGAAATATGTTTGCAGAGTTCAGAAAATATGCAGATCTATGATTACCCGTTTGAATGAAAGAAAATGAGATAACGGCGGTATTTTCACTCGTGAGTTTGAAGCAATCTGTTACGATTTAACTACTATTCCTGTGGATTTATGCCGCTAAATGCATCAATCCCGACACCCAAAATAATTATAAATAAGATTGAACATAGTTTCATCACAAACTATTTGCAACTGCTGTCGTTATATCAGTTTTATTGCGGTGATGCGCCCGGGCGTCGCGGTCGCGGCGCCCCTATGGCCGGAATGCCACAAAGAGAGAGAGAGAGAGAGAGAGAGAGAGAGAGAGAGAGAGAGAGAGAGAGAGAGAGAGAGAGAGAGAGAGAGGGACAGTGACAGGGACAGGGAGAGAGAGAGAGAGAGAGAGAGAGAGAGAGAGAGAGAGAGAGAGAGAGAGAGAGAGAGAGAGAAGGGGGAGCAGTGGTCTTTGCAACCATTCTAGGTAGCGAAAAGAGGTGTGAAGCCCGTCTTTATCTTTACTGAAAATGAGGTGTACAATTTGTTACATCACTTTTGAGGGCACAAGGTATGTTTTTAATCACTGATCCTGGATGGGTGTAGTGTGGATATGAAAATGATAAGTTACCTATTATTAGCAAATTTCAATATAAAATCCTTCAAAATTAGTTGTGAAAATGTCTAAAATGTCAGCCATGTAATCGCATATGCTAAGAAAATAGAGTGCTGAGTCGACTCAACTCCGACTCACAGCTTAGAGGCTGACTCTGATTCTGACTCGATTTAACTAGTCGAGCAGTTGAGTCGACTCCAGACTCAACCTAAATCTGGAAGTGAGTCGACTCAACTCTGACGCAAGGAAAACTTGAGTCGACTCAGAGTCGACTCCGACTCTGAGTCACGACTCTACAAGTCTAGTCTGAAGATCATAAAATCTCATTTATGTCCACCATCAATCGCCAGAAACAAAAATATCGTTTCTTGTCTTACGGCAATGGGTTGACACAAGAATTTCGTGCAATTACGAGCCTGGCTGCTTGCGGAACGTATGTACGTTGCGGTAGCCATACCATTTGTTACCATTAGCCCTGTTCCAGCTGTCAGCACCAATCAGCGGGCCGCGTTGCGCCTACGTCACAGGACTGTAGCCTCTCCCCGGGAACTAGTTCTAGAGGTTTTACGGGCTGATGGCCTGCTGTTTGCGCTGATGAAAAATAGTAAGTGCACGAAGTGGCAGCCCAATATTTTTTAATGGCATAAAGGTTTAATTTTCCTTTGCTTAGCACAAACAAGAGGCGATTATGGCACTGATGTTTCTTTTCTGGAGGAGAGGTTAGAGGTCCTGCTGACAAAACTGTGCTGACAGCTGGAACAGGGCTATTGATCGCCTGGCATATGGGAAGGGACTCCTGCATGGTTTGAAGAAGTAGAATAGCCCCTTTATTTAGACCTTGAAAATGTGTGGAAATTTCATACCGAAAGCTTTGGATGAAATGAAATATGTCAATACTGGTTCTCGACACGCTCTACAAAACGGATATCTCATTTCAAAGTCCATTGTAAAAATGGGGCACCCCTTTTGGAGAATGTTGGTGGGAGCGCGTGGTGTTGTTAACGATGAGGCTGGTCCCGGATGTTATTAGCCGTTGGTCTCGCTCAGGCTACCATAGGTGTTTGCCAGGAACTAGCGCACTGGAAGCCTTCTCGAAACTCAAACTGATGTATTCATCCTCGCCACTGCAGCGGCGGCGACGTTGAAACGGGTCAGTAGTTGACACGAGTTCAGTGTTTGTCTGATGCGTCACCTCGCATCAGTGGAACTTGTGCATTGTGTAGAGTTTAGATTGGAATCCCGCCGCTGTGATAGCAGCGCGTGCCTTGGCGACCTGTATCCGGTTGCCAGACAAACACGACAGCCTGCGCCGGAAGTGGCGTCATCCGTCACATTTGTGACGTCACGTCTGGTGGCGCTGAGCCGGCACCAGTCGGTGTCGGATGTCAGCGGCTGTGAGCCGCCGAGCGTGTCACTGTCGGCCCTGACAGGGCGCGCTGAATAAATGAACGAGGTCAGCGCCGCTAACACCGCTGTGTAGGTCAGGGCCCGCTGCTCCTGTGTGAGAAGTCCTGAGCCATTCCCGAAATGGTCGGGTTTGCAAAGTGCATGGCTCACGGCGGTGGACGTGGCGGTGCCGGTGGTGCGGACGCGCTGCTGACCTGACATACACGTACAACACTGATACCACCTGGTCAAGTTCATATTGTACAGCACTGACGCCACCTGGCCAAGTCCATATTGTACAGCACTGACGCCACCTGGCCAAGTCCATATTGTACAGCACTGACGCCACCTGGCCAAGTCCATATTGTACAGCACTGACGCCACCTGGCCAAGTCCATATTGTACAGCACTCACGCCACCTGGCCAAGTCCATATTGTACAGCACTGACGCCACCTGGCCAAGTCCATATTGTACAGCACTGACGCCACCTGGCCAAGTCCATATTGTACAGCACTGACGCCATCTGGCCAAGTCCATATTGTACAGCACTGATACCACCTGCCCAAGTCCATACTGTACAACACTGACACCACCTGACCAAGTCCATATTGTACAGCACTGACGCCACCTGGCCAAAGCCATATTGTACAACACTGATACCACCTGGTCAAGTCCATATTGTATAACACTGACACCACCTGGCCAAGCCCATATTGTAGAACACTGACACCACCTGGCCATATTGTACAACACTGACACCACCAGGTCAAGTCCTTATTGTATAACACTGACACCACCTGGCCAAGTCCATATTGCATAAGACTGACACCACCTGGCCATATTGTACAACACTGAAACCACCTGGCCAAGTCCATATTGTACACCACTGACACCACCTGGCCAAGTCCATATTGTATAACACTGACACCACCTGGTCATATTGTACAACACTGACACCACCTGACCAAGTCCATATTGTAGAACACTGGCACCACCGGGCCCGTCATATGTTGTCATATTTTCCGAGTATGGTAACATATACAAAGGAAATAGGAGCAGGCAGGTTAGGAGAATGTTTCTCCTCCTTCGCCAAAGCCTTCAGAGATTAGCACTCATGTTATGAGTACGACTAGACTAAGAAACATACCAATCAGTTTGATATTGAAACGTTCCGACCGACAGGGTCATAAGGCGCCCATAACACTAAATCAAACATATGCTGAGGCGAAACCCGCAATTACTTTCGTTGTGCCCACTATGCTGAAGCAGCTGGAGGGCACTTACGGCCGCAGATCACGTGGGCTTCGGCGGCACAGGACTCAGCATCCGAGGGCACATTCGGCTCAGAGGCATACACAGTACACGCGTCAGAGGTACAGAATTCCTCGACCAGGGAGCTCTTTTGGAGAGCGCCTGTGCACTGATTGTAAGCGCTTGGCGACCGAGGGCAATTCGACCGAAGGGTACATACATAACGGATGTGCGAATTGGAGCGGTCAAGGCTGCTTCAGAACCGGGGCACGTGCTCCCTGTGGCCTTGACCCTCGTGGTATAAATGGCAAGTGGTGCCGCCTTAAGAGTTCACCCTTCCTGTGAGTTGTCTCCACAGCCGGAAATTTGTGGGGGCTACCCCCACGGCTCCTGCGCCCATTAAATGCTTATATTGTGGTGTCTCATTTTAGTGGCGTATATGGGCCATGGTTTCATGTTCCTTTTTCGTCCAAGTTATTGCATGTTCAGTTTCTGGGGTCGAAGCCTCACTACCGTCATCAGAAGACTTGTCACGAAACACCGGATGTACGATCCGAAAGAGTAGTTCCCGCAATAATTGGTTAACTTCAAAGCCAAAGTTTAACGTCCCATAAAGCACGGGGACGGCCGCCCCGCTCAGTTCACCCTCTCACCAGTCAGTTGCCAGCCGGCCCATGTAGGGTAAATTTTGAGCGCAGAAGCGTCCCAGGGGAATCGACCCCAAGCCTGAACACGCACTGCTACTGCCCGGTTCTCTGAACGGGCTGGAGCCCAACGCTCTAGTAAGCAGCTACAGATTCTATATTTAAGACATTAGTTGAATTTAGCAGCTTATTTGATTCAGAAATTGAGGGAAAACGAAAACTTGCGTGTGCATAAGTCTATGAACTAATGGTAAACTTTTCGAATGTGAACCCAGAAAATCCGGCTGGATTTGCTCTCCAATTCGGTATCCTGCCGGATGTTAGAGGTGTGGTAATCCGGCCAAGTCTGGCCGGATTCTGAATCCGGCGCACCCTCAGAAATATGTGCGCTCTAAAGGAAGTACGCCTAGAGTGCTGAGTGAAACAAAGTATAAAGCCAGGGGTTTTTCGGCGCACTACATATTTTTCAACCCAGTTTAAAATCCCATAGAGATATTTTTTAACTAGAGAGGACATCCTGTACTAAGCGGCAATACCCCTCCCCCCCCGACGTCAAAATTGAAAGTGATGTTAGTACAAATATGGGTCAGGTTAATTGGAGAATCACGTGATAATTTCAACGAGAGCTTCTTGATTTAGCTCACGACTAAATAATTTTTGCAGAGAGTCATTATTCATCGGGAGGATTCGTGGCACTTGGCTTGTAAATTAGCCCTTCATTGTGGGAGCTGGTCGTTCGGATGGTGGGGTCGGGGTCTCCGTGACAAGTCCATTGATGACTTTAGTGAGACTCTAGGTCCAAAACAGAACTTGCAACAACTTGGAAAAATAATTTATTTAAAAAATTATATCCAATTCCTTTGTACTGGGCTTTAAATACAACGGTGTTTTGCCTATAGCAATAACACAATAATTGTCTTACCTTGATCCCCATGGTTCCCTGGAATATTAAAAGTGCATCTATCTCTTCGGGGACACCGCGGGGAAATTTACTAACCCTAAAGTAATTGGTAGTAGCATGCGTAGAGAATGGAGCTGGGAGTGGTGCGACTCATATCCTAGCTACTAATACGCTGAGATGTATGTATAAAGGACCCTAGTAGTTGGTCGCACAGGTACGGAAAGGCACTCTTGCCTACGTATTGAATGGGTAGTGGGTAAAAAAAGTAACCTTTACCTTGTTTGCCCTCAGTAAAAATTGAGAACAAATTGCATTAACTTATAATTAGTTGTTTCACAAATGAAGTTTCTCTCACAGCCCTTGCAGTACGTGATAAATACACGAGTACCGAGTTTTAAGTCCTCTGTCCTTTTAACACGGCGTCGTCCACTGGTGTTACCAACTCTGTCCACACTGACATGTTCCGGCCGAATTTCGAAAGCAGAGGAGCGACGTTAGCCAGAGGCGCGTGCCGGCGGTGCGGTTGGTGGTGCGGTGTCGGCGCCAGCGGTGGACCGGAGCCGCTGCCATGGCGACTGTCCAGTGCCTGCCGTGCCGATGCTGCCCGGCAGCTGGGTCTCTGCTCCACTCGTTCCACACGGAGGGCGTGGCAGCTGGGAGCAGCATGGCGCCGCCCAGGAGTGTGACAGGACTCGGTATCGGGACGGGTGTTCACTCTGATCCAAACTATTGGCGGATTGGATTGGGCTGGCCGACTGGTCCCGGTCTGGGCAGGCGTTTGTATTGAGGTTTTGGTTGATTTGGTCGTATTTTTCGGTCCAGACTGCATTCGGATTGGTGAGCATGGTGTTCAAAGGCAGCGGTGTGGATTTGGGGCAGATTTGGACTGGACTCTAAAGGCATTGTCTCTCGGCCTTCCCGCACTGGTCGGTGGGCGGCAGCAGCCCCCCCCCCCACCCGGCCGCGCCAGGCCGGCCAACGGCCTGGAATGCGGCATCAGTAGAGGGCGGCACGTCCTCCCCTGCAGCCGCCTACCTGCCCCACCGCTGTCCTTTGTTGTCCTGTATCGGCATCAGTAGAGGGCGCCACGTCCGCCCTGGAGCCGCCTCCCTGCCCCACCGCTGTCCTTTGTTATCATGTATCGGCATCAGTAGAGGGCGGCACGTCCTCCCCTGCAGCCGCCTCCCTGCCCCACCGCTGTCCTTTGTTGCTCTGTATCGGCATCAGTAGAGGGCGGCACGTCCGCCCCTGCAGCCGCCTCCCTGCCCCACCGCTGTCCTTTCGTTGCTCCTGTATCGGCATCAGTAGACAGTAAGGGCGGCACGTCCGCCCCTGCAGCCGCCTCCCTGCCCCACCGCTGTCCTTCTTGCTCTGCATCGGCATCAGTAGAGGGCGGCACGTCCGTCCCTGAGCCGCCTCCCTGCCCCACCGCTGTCCTTTGTTATCATGTATCGGCATCAGTAGAGGGCGGCACGTCCCCTCTGGAGCCGCCTCCCTGCCCCACCGCTGTCCTTTGTTGACCTGTATCGGCATCAGTAGAGGCGGCACGTCCGCCGCAGCCGCCTCCTGCCTCACCGCTGTCCTTCGTTGCTCTGCATCGGCATCAGTAGAGGGAGGCACGTCCGCCCCTGGAGGCGCCTCCCTGCCCCACCGCTGTCCTTTGTTATCATGTATCGGCATCAGTAGAGGGCGGCACGTCCTCCCCTGGAGGCGCCTACCTGCCCCACCGCTGTCCTTTGTTGATCTGTATCGGCATCAGTAGATCAGTAGAGGGCGGCACGTCCGCCCCTGGAGGCGCCTCCCTGCCCCACCGCTGTCCTTTGTTGATCTGTATCGGCATCAGTAGAAGGGCGGCACGTCCTCCCCTGGAGCCGCCTCCCTGCCCCACCGCTGTCCTTTGTTGTCCTGTATCGGCATCAGTAGAGGGCGGCACGTCCGCCCCTGGAGGCGCCTCCCTGCCCCACCGCTGTCCTTTGTTGATCTGTATCGGCATCAGTAGATCAGTAGAGGGCGGCACGTCCGCCCCCGGAGGCGCCTCCCTGCCCCACCGCTGTCCTTTGTTGATCATGTATCGGCATCAGTAGAGGCGGCACGTCCTCCTGGAGCCGCCTCCCTGCCCCACCGCTGTCCTTTGTTGTCCTGTATCGGCATCAGTAGAGGGCGGCACGTCCGCCGCAGCGCCTCCGCCTCACCGCTGTCCTTCGTTGCTCTGCATCGGCATCAGTAGAGGGAGGCACGTCCGCCCCTGGAGGCGCCTCCCTGCCCCACCGCTGTCCTTTGTTATCATGTATCGGCATCAGTAGAGGCGCACGTCCTCGGAGCGCCTCCTGCCCCACCGCTGTCCTTTGTTGTCCTGTATCGGCATCAGTAGAGGGCGGCACGTCCTCCTGGAGCCGCCTCCCTGCCCACGCTGTCCTTTGTTATCATGTATCGGCATCAGTAGAGGGCGGCAGTCCTCCTGGAGCCGCCTCCCTGCCCCACCGCTGTCCTTTGTTGTCCTGTATCGGCATCAGTAGAGGGCGGCAGTCCGCCCTGAGCCGCCTCCTGCCCACCGCTGTCCTTCGTTGCTCTGCATCGGATCAGTAGAGGGCGGCACGTCCGCCCCTGAGCCGCCTCCTGCCCCACCGCTGTCCTTTGTTATCTGTATCGGCATCAGTAGAGGGCGGCACGTCCTCCTGGAGCCGCCTCCTGCCCCACCGCTGTCCTTTGTTGTCCTGTATCGGCATCAGTAGAGGGCGGCACGTCCGCCTGCAGCGCCTCCTGCCACCGCTGTCCTTCGTTGCTCATCGGATCAGTAGAGGGCGGCACGTCCGCCCCTGGAGGCGCCTCCCTGCCCCACCGCTGTCCTTTGTTGATCTGTATCGGCATCAGTAGATCAGTAGAGGGCGGCACGTCCCCCTGAGCGCCTCCTGCCCCACCGCTGTCCTTTGTTGTCCTGTATCGGCATCAGTCGAGGGCAACGTCCGCCCCTGAGCGCCTCCTGCCCCACCGCTGTCCTTTGTTGATCTGTATCGGCATCAGTAGAGGCGGCAGTCCCCTGGAGCCGCCTCCTGCCCACCGCTGTCCTTTGTTGCTGTATCGGCATCAGTAGAGGGCGGCACGTCCGCCCCTGGAGGCGCCTCCCTGCCCCACCGCTGTCCTTTGTTGTCCTGTATCGGCATCAGTAGAGGGCGGCACGTCCGCTCCTGGAGCTGCCTCCCTGCCCCACCGCTGTCCTTTGTTGATCAGCACGAGACTCAGACTCAGCTTTACCATAGTGTAGCAGCCTGCTCGGTTAGTTGAGGATTGCCGCACGTCTCAGAAATGGTTTTTCTTATGGAATTAAAAGAGCTTGCCTGTCGCTGCCCCTGGCACGTAAATTTTTGCAACATTTCGAAGTTGGAGGTATCCTTTGCGTGGAAAATTAATTTATTTGTGTTTGTCTCTCGGGCATTTGTTTTACTTCCTGAGTCCGCTTGCCATCATTTTCACCAAACAGAAACCTTTTGGGCTAGGATCCTAAAGAAGAAATTTGGTTTGTCTTAAGATGAGCATTGGCACTTAGACACCGTAAAATCGCATACATACAATCCAAGGGGGCGGTGGAGACCACCGCCTCCTCCCACTCTTGGACCGAGTTTAAGCACGGCGAAGGACTCCTGGAGGGGGAACCCCAGGGATATCTGATGGGCGTTCCCCAAAGTTGATTTGGAGAACCCAAACGCCACGTGAATGCTGGTATCGCCCACCCCTCCCCCAAAAGTCGCCACCTCCCCTCTCATCCGTTGGAGTTGTAACGTGGGAACCCAAGAGTTGCCCTCGGGGGTCTCAAGAGTTGGTCTCGGTGCCCCAAGTGTTGATCTTGGGGATCCCCCAAGAGCTGATCTCAGGGAGCCTCCAAGAGCTGATCTCAGGGAGCCTCCAACAGTTTGTCTCGGAGTGCCCCAAGTGTTGGTCTCGGGAGCCCCCAGGGCTGGTCTCGGTGGCCCCCAGAGCTGGCCTCGATCCCCCAATAATGTTAAAATGTATAAGCTTGTTAGAATTAGGCACGTCACAAATTATTCAGTTTGCAAATATTTCTATTTCCAAAAATTACTGATATGCGTGATATTTGGAAAGGTATTCGATTGATAAACCTGAAACGATTAGTTGTACTCTGTCGCCCTTCTGCAGTGACAGCTGTGTTTTATCGCCTTGCTGCAGTGACAGCTGTGTTCTGTCGCCTTGCTGCAGTGACAGCCGTGTTTTATCGTACTGTTGCAGTGACAGCTATGCTCTGTTGCCCTTCTGCAGTGACAGCTGTGTTTCATCGCCCTGCTGCAGTGACAGCTGTGTTCTGTCGCCTTGCTGCAGTGACAGCTGTGTTTTATCGTACTGTTGCAGTGACAGCTGTGCTCTGTCGCCCTGCTGCAATGACAGCTGTGTTTTATCGCCCTGTTGCAGTGACAGCTGTGCTCTGTCGCCTGTTGCAGTGACAGCTGTGCTCTGTCGCCTTGCTGCAGTGACAGCTGTGTTTTATCGCCCTGCTGCAGTGACAGCTGTGCCCTGTCGCCTGTTGCAGTGACAGCTGTGTTCTATTACCCTGCTGCGGTGACAGCTGTGCTCCAGGCCCCCAGCTGTACAGTCCTCTGCCTCTTCAGTCTTACTCTGTCGCCCTGTTACAGTGGTGCCGCTTGTCCTCTGCCTCTTCAGTAATGCTGTGTCGCCCTGTTACAGTGGTGCCGCTTGTCCTCTGCCTCTTCAGTTGTGCTGTGTCGCCCTGTTACAGTGGTGTCGCTTGTCCTCTGCCTCTTCAGTTGTGCTGTGTCGCCCTGTTACAGTGGTGTCGCTTGTCTTCTGCCTCTTCAGTAGTGCTCTGTCGCCCTGTTACAGTGGTGTTGCTTGTCCTCTGCCTCTTCAGATGTGCTCTGTCGCCCTGTTACAGTGGTGTCACTTATCCTCTGCCCCTTCAGCCGTACTCTGTCGCCCTGTTACAGTGGTGTTGCTTGTCCTCTGCCTCTTCAGTCGTACTCTGTCGCCCTGTTACAGTGGTGTCACTTATCCTCTGCCCCTTCAGCCGTACTCTGTCGCCCTGTTACAATGGTGTTGCTTGTCCTCTGCCTCTTCAGTTGTGCTCTGTCGCCCTGTTACAGTGGTGTTGCTTGTCCTCTGCCTCTTCAGTTGTGCTCTGTCGCCCTGTTACAGTGGTGTCGCTTGTCCTCTGCCTCTTCAGTAGTGCTCTGTCGCCCTGCTGCAGTGGTGTCACTTATCCTCTGCCTCTTCAGTAGTGCTCTGTCGCCCTGTTACAGTGGTGTTGCTTGTCCTCTGCCTCTTCAGTAGTGCTCTGTCGCCCTGTTACAGTGGTGTTGCTTGTCCTCTGCCTCTTCAGTAGTGTTCTGTCAACATCCAAACTCTGTTGCCCCCCCTCGTTAAAAGTGGGGCCGGAAGCCGGGGGCGGTCGGCCGTCTGGCTGCCGGCGGCTATTTTGGGGCGGCGCGGTGGCTGCCAGAGCCCGTCTGTCGGGGGCGGGGGCGGGACGGGGTGCTAACAGATGGAGCACCCCCGCGCCGCGCCGGCAGACGCCCACACCTGCCAGACAATGGCCGCCGGACGTGCCGGCGTCCCTGCCGGCCCTCCTCCCACCCGACCACTATAGCCCCCAATTCTAGGTTTGCTCTTATAACATTAAGTTTCACATGATCCGGTTTTTTCTTCAAATTACCTACATTATTTATTGTTTTCATACAGAAAGTCGGATATTTGGGCCCTTTGCTTATCGATCAGATTTAGTGGAAAATGGAAAAACATGTTAAGGTACCTAAATGACATTTTTGGGCTAAAGTTTGTTTGAACCCGGCACCGTCTCGGCTCTTTTCGGACCCAACATCGCCTGAGGGTCCGATCAGAGCCCTCATGATCTCGGAAAACCAAAGGTGGTACTGGAAAAGATGAAACGGCGCTGAAAGTACGTTATCGTCTTCTACTATTTAGCCCTGTTGCAACCATATCTGTAAACCCGTGAAGCAGCAGCGGGCCAGAATGGGTCAGACTCAGGTCCATTCGGGAAGGCCCTCATAGCTTGGGAACAGGCTTTTTTGCTTGTTCGCTTTTTTTTTTGTTTTTCGTTCTTCTATTACTGTCTTATCACGTCTCTTTCTGTGCCTCTTTGACAAATATCAATGCCAAACTTATGTTTTTATTGGGAAGTTGGGCTATATTAATAACAAAAGCAGCGTGGCAGCCAGGGTAAGGCCGTCCATGGACCATGGGTGGATTCAGGGGTTATGTAACAGGGGCAGGTGCCTCAGTTTTATCCCACCTTCCCCCTCCCTCCAAACTAACCTGGTTCCTCACAGAACTGCGGTCCCCGAGCAAGGGCGGATCCAGGATTTCCAATCCGGTGCGCGGGGGGGGACATTTGGACCAATCGGCGCCAGTTTTGTACGATGCAACTTATCAAGGACTTTAATCTTATGACCGGGGTGCCGATACTTGCATCCCTGGGGAGAGGTGGGTCTTTAAGGGAGCGCCATCGACATTTCAGGGGAGCGTCATCGACCCTTCAGGGGAGCGCCATCGACCTTTCAGGGGGCGCCAAGAGTTGATCGGGGGAAGTGCCCCTTGTCCCACTGAATCCGCCTATGTCTCCCAAGATGCAGAAGTCCAGACACCTGCGATTTGACCACATTCCCCAACATAAGATGCCATCTGAGAGCAATATGTGCCCATGTTACCCATACCTTTAGATAGGGGGCTGTTCATATATGACCAGCCAAAATTGGGGGCATTTAGACCCCCTCCTTTTGTCACAGAAATTGTCAGGAAATGGCTGGCCGACCCCCCCCTGTCATAATTTGCCAGACCGCCCTCTCGTCAGCAACTGTTGTCGACCTCAAAACACTAGCGAAAGGCGCAGGGATGTGGATTTACATCTCTCTTGGAGGGTGTGCGGGCACCCCCAATTAAACGTTGAAGTGGTCTTGAAATGTCCTTTTTCATTGTACATTTTTTATTTGTTGTATCGGGTGAAACAAGTCTATGAACAGGCTAAAGCCCACTTATTATGATATCCCTATTAATGTGGGGATTGCTGGAATTGTTTCCAATTTTCGCACCCCTGATCTTTAACCAAAATGCACGCTCCTGGAAAGGCGCCTAGGATGGAACAAGAACGAGGTAAAAAAAGCATTCCCATTTCCATACCTTTATTCCAGCTGTATTGTATTGTCACTGCCAGTTTTTCGCAGCGCGTGAAACGCCCACGCTAAACCGCGAGCCGGCGCCCGCTAAAAACACCGTCGTTTATCAGGTGCAACACACTGGCATGGCGACACACGCCCCCAACACGCGTTTTGGCACGAAACGGGACAGAACTGGATAGTTGAAAACCAGTCTACAAATCGGGGAATACAACTCAACACCCGCCTGACCTTCGCCCCGGTGGTGAAGGTGGTGGGGGTTAAACAATCCCCCTGCTTGATCTCGACTCTTATGCGGGATAGCGAAAAACATATGTAGTGAGTTAGAGTAGTTTATGGGCTATGTTATTGCGGCGATCAGCGGCAGCGTCCCCTCCTGGCTATAACGCTCTCTGCCCGTAGACTCGGCTCGGAACGGCTGTAAGCTGTCTTTGTTATCTGCCCGAAGGCTCTGGTCGGAACGGCTGTAAGCTGTCTTTGTTATCTGCCCGAAGGCTCTGGTCGGGAGGGCTGTATATGGACTCTGTTCTCTGCCCGAACACTCTGGCTGGAAGGGCTGTATATGGACTCAGTCCTCTGCCCGAAGACCCTGACCGGAAGGGCTGTATATGAACCCTGACCGGAAGGGCTGTATATGGTCTCTGTTCTCTGCCCGAAGATTCTGGCTGGAAGGGCTCTATGTATAATGTATATGGACTCGGGCCGGAGGGGCTGCAGAGTCGGTTAGAAAAAGGCGAGGCACAGTAAGCTTTTTTGCTGTTCTAGCGCCAAACTATTCCTGCTGCAGAGTGAAGTTACAAGTTCTGTGGTACCATGGAACCAGAAACTGTCAACTCTTATTTTCTGGTGAGGAATCCAAAGCTTATAATGGCATGCATTTTTGAAGGTCTTAGAAGACCGTGCAGTGAGTGTGCACCGCTGAAAGCTTGGGATTGATCCCCTAGACGCTCCAGCGCTCAATATTTACTCGACGTAGGTCGGCTGGCAGCCGATTGGTTTGAGGACGTCCTGAGTGGGGTGGCCGTCGCTGTGCTTCGTGGGATGTTAAGCGTTGGCTGCAAAATTAACCCGTCATTGCGAGAATGGATCGTTCCGATGGTGGGGTCGGCGTTTCCGTGACAAGTCTGTTGATAACTTTAGTGAGGCTTTGATCCCAAAAGCCGAACCTGCAATACCCTGCACAAAATGTATTTAAAAAAGATCACGTTTGCTAGGCTATCCGCGTGATGGCTGATTAGTGATTTGCTGTTGCTGAATCTTCCGTTTTATATTATTTATATTATTTTTCGAGTAAGACACGGGAATGAAAGAATGACCTCAGAATCCGTTGAATACCTACTTTTCGAGCTCGACGAAAATTGACACCTCGCATTCTACCCATAAGGAGGCAGATAGATGAGTAGCCTGAATAATAGACACAATCATCAGCAGAAGTAGCAGCAAGTCTCGACTCGACAGCTAAGGCCTTGCATGATAGTAAACGGCCACGTGTAATCTGCACAAAGTGAATGTGCTGGTTCCTGCCGCGTATTTGTCAGTATGTGGCAGGGAGTGACACCTTCACATTGTATGGTGCAGATCTAGCGAGAGAACGGTGCTGATATTTACCTGTCGAGCTGCAACCGGCTCCTATTTTTCCGAGGGCCGTGTATCCCCCAAAATTCAAGGCTTATCTTCTTTCAACAATGGACAGACACAACGTTGCTGTTCTCGCTACAATAGACAACAACAATTCACAAGTTAACATCAGCACTAGAGGGGTCTGGTACAAACTCGCAATGGAGGGAGCCTGGTAGCCCCTCCCTTAAGATCTCGGAAACTAAGAGGCGTAGAATAACGTCAGTTGGGGTGGGTGGGGGCTATGCTGATCTACATCATGGTCGATTTTCATTTACCTAAGTCAATATCTTAAAGGTCAAACGAGGTCATAAAGGTCAAATCTTGGCCAAGCTGGGGACCTATTGGGAAATTCCGTGGTAATGTGGAAAAAAGGCGGGATTAAGCTAAAGGCGGACCAGGAATGACGTTAGTTAATAAGCTTAAAGTGGCAAAGGGAGGGAAGGTCGCAAATAACTTCTCCTAAAATTTTGAGGTCAAGGTCATTCAAGGTCATTGGCCTATGAGGTCACGATATGGTATACTACCTATAATGTTCACTATGACTAGCACTATAGCAACTGTGAGGCGGGAAATGAGGATTGACCTTTCACAATAAACCTTTGACTTTTACCTCTTCCTTTGGGCACCTTAACTATCACGTCATAGCGTCATATACGTCAGACTGGATAACGTCATTTCACCGCAAGCACTGGGGTCAATGACCTTGAAAGTGCTGATGTGACCTTGACCTTTATGTGAGGTGACTTTGGCATATCATCCCGTTATATGACGTTATGACGTCACCACTCGGTCTCCAATGCAAGCGAACTGGTCCGACCGCGCGATTGTGGCAATCTCAAAATGCAGGTCTGACTTCGAAAGCCTGTAAGTCGAAAAATTTGGACCGATTTTCAAAATTCCTTGACCAATGGACGTGTCGTTCGATTCTCTCAAATGTGGCTGAATATCTTTTATTGGGTACGGGCAGTTCTTTGGCCACCTTGGGAAACAGATGGGGGCCTCCGAGACCCCCCTCCCCTCCAGTGCACGTGTTAACACCCGCACTGGAGGGGGTCTGGCACTAAGCTGGAGGCCTGGTAGGCCCCCCTAAGATCTCGGAAACTAAGAGGCATAGAAAAACGAAATTTGAGAGGTGGGTGAGGGTTATGGTGATCTACATCATGACCAATTTTTATTGATCTAGGTCAATATCTTCAAGGTCAAACGAGGTCATAAAGGTCAAAACTTGGCCATGCTGGGGACCGACCGGTAAATGCCGTGATTATGCGAGAAAATGGCAGGAATAAGCTAAAGGCGGACCAGGGTCATATAGAGAAGGCCTCAAAGAGCCTTTCCTTCAATTTTGGGGTCAAGGTCATTCAAGGTCATTGACATGTAAGGTCACAATATAGTATACTACTTATAATGTACACTTTGACTAACACTATAGCCACTGTTTGGTGGGAAATGAGGACTGACCTTTGAAAATGACCTTTGACCTTGCCCTTTGACCTTGACCTTGGTATTGGGGTACCTTATCGATGACGTCATAGCATAACATACGTCAGACCGGGTAACGTCATTTGACCGGAAGCACTGTGGTCAGTGACCTTCAAAGTGCAGATATGACCTTGACCTTGACCTTCATGTGAGGTGACCTTGACATATAATCCCGGTTATATGGTGTTATGACTTCACCACTCGGTATCCAATGCAAGCTAACTGGTCCGACCGCGCGATTACGGCGATCTCAAAATGCAGGTCTGACTTTAAAAGCCTCTAAGTTAAAAAATTTTCGACCGATTTTCAAAAAAATCTTCACCAATCGACGCGCTATTAAATTCTGTTTAATGTGGCTGAATATCGTGTTTCGGCTACGAGCGGTTCTCCGACCACCTCGGAAAAACAGGCGGGGGTGGCCTCCGAGGCCCCCCCTCCAGTGCGCGTGTTAATGGACTGAGTGTTACTAGAAAAAAATCTGTGAAGGCTTGTTTACTGAAGAACAATAAATCCTATTGTTTTGCGAGGAATACATATTGTTTGTTCGCCCAGTTCAATGTTTTTTTTGTAAAGAACACAATTGCTGCGTAGTATTATCATATTGATTCCCATGCTGTGGATTCAGTAAAATCTCTCGCGATGACGTGACGAAAATCCACCGAGTGTCATGGGAAGACTCAAAACCAAAGGGCAAATTACTCTTGCAGCGGCCTATGACATTCTGGAGCAGGGTCAATTGAGATCGTTGACCTAAGACTTCAGTATGTGGTGTGTCCTCGTGGTGCACTTTTTAACAAATGCCGTAGAAGCATTTCGGCTGCAGATGAGGATTTGACTTGACCAATGCTCTTTGATATTGACCTTGTAATTCTGCAGCCATATCTTCAAGGTCATAACAGAACCCTGACTATGATTTCATAATGTAACATTAACTGAGACACCATGTTGGATGACGGTATATCATAGAAAAAGCAGGGCCAATGAACTTGAAAATATCGGTATGGCATTGACCCAGGGGTGTGGATTTCTATCTCTTTGGGGGTGCCTCGGCACTCCCAATGATGTGCTAGGCACTCCCCAATGGTGATTTAGGCACCCCCACCGAAAGGTGAAGCAAAGTCCTTGTAAAGTGTGTAAATAGAGGAAATTATCAACAAATGCCTGTTCCACAGTGCTATAATGGCATTCTGCATCTGACCTACAGCTTAATATTTTATGAAACAACGGAAAGCCTCAGACATAATGGGCAATTATCATCGATGCTATTTCGAGTCCCGAATTAGATTGTGTGCCTTTTCACCATCCAACACGGAGCAAAGCAGCACGTGTTTCCCTCTTCTAGTATATTATCTGTTTGTACCTCGGCAGCGCTCCCTATTGGTCCTCACTCTATAACCCATCCGACGGTTAAGTTTTATATTTTTGAACATCTCTCATCCTTCCCTCGGTTACATTGGGACTGGGCCCCAATCCTCTACACCTTGCAGAAACGCATCGCGACATTCCTGACTTCAGCGAACTCGGCCGCCGGCTAGCCTGTGCTGACTGCCGCCATCTCGCCTGTACCGAAGAGCAGCCTCAGATAGCGTGGCAAATGATGATCAAGCCTATAGAGAGCAAGATATGGCTAGAAATGTTTGAAAAAACATGATATCAATGCATAATATTAATGCATTAACCTGGTTCATGGTTTAAAGCTTTATCATTTTCATGAATAAATTTTTGCTGAATTTTTCACGATACAAGTGAACGCGCCTCTACCAATCAGCGGCCGCCATCCGCCGGCAGCCGCGATTGCCTGCGGGCACAGAGGTTACAGAGGTCACGCTGGGTGCCGCTGATCCCAAGTTCAAGCCTCGGTGGGGAGGGGTCGCGGGCGGATTGTAATGCCTACATGAGTGGTGTTGAAAATGGTGGTCGTTGTGTCTGGTTTCAGACTGAAGGAGGGGAGCGGACAATCTGTGCATGTGGGTAGTATATGGGTTAGGCGTTTGTGCAATGTGCAGTGCCGATAGCACTGGAAAAACATGAGTGCGAGTTCATGAAATGAGTTCGGTATATGGGTGTGTTTGGTGGACAAAATTGCAGGCACCAATTTCTAGTCCATATCACTTTTTTGCAGGGTAGATGATGCAGCTTTTCAAGACTTTTAAAATTGACACACTTATTAGTAATACAATACACACGGTGTATGTGATTGTGACATGCACGCCTATCTGGGATTTCATGCCTATGCAACACTAGAAGTTTAAAATGCTAAAATGACAATTTGAGGCGGAGAGATAAGTAGTTTTGATTGTGTAAACAAGGAGGGTCCAAGGCAAAGCACAAGATACCCGAGGGAATTAACTGATAAGTATGTATATTTTAATGGCATGGGCATCAGTGTATTCCTTTAGCATACGCCATTCCCCTACCAGTTACCACATCCCTTCGATATCGCCGCCACTCAGTCTCCAGGCAGCCAGAAGCCAATGTGCACGGCCGTCTAACCGTGATTGTCCGACCTTCTATCTTTAGGCCTATAAAAATCGGTGTGTATGCTAGAATACTCTACTATTAATCTCCCGAGTGACGTCTCCATTCCTAGTTAGTTATTGCTTATTATTATCATTATTTGTGAAAAGTTATGTACCGTTGTCAGATCAAGACGCTCAACTCTCAGCATTCGCCTTATACCTAATTTGGTGGAATTGAGGCAGTGGGTGACTTCACAAGTAGTGTCAAGCATTGAACGGGCGAATCCTAGCGAAAGAAATTATTAGGTTGGTAGATGTTGATTTTTCAGGCCAAAATGTCCGTACTGACCCAAATAATACAGAGTACTAGAATTTTGAAACGAGGATGGGAGTGGACAATAATAAAACATCAAGAGTTATTATTACGTTATTAGTTATATTAGTTACCGATACTCATCTTAATTAAACGATCTGAGCTTAATTAAATTTTTCCAGCGCTGAAAGTTTTTAACGGCTGGTTTCTTAGTATGTTCGAGTGTTTAAAATCGAATTATGAAATATTTATTGCACGGCACATTTCAGTGGAAACGGTAGCTGAACAGTCTCTAAATAAAGCAGTAGTGGGTTGTTGTGCGGATTTTATTGAACAGTTCCATATAGGACTGTAAACTTATATCTCTTTGGGGCTGTCCGGGCACCCGAGAAGAAATATCGAGTTAGTGTTAAAATACAATTTAAGTTTGATTGTTCATTATTTTCAGGATTGAAAAGGACTGACTGATAGATAAATAATATTATGCTATCTCCTTTCATATGGTGGTCATTAAAATTTTCCTTCTTCAACTTTGGGCACCCCCAATGATGTTCGCAAATCCACACCCCTGCATTGACCTGTTTTTCAGTAATACAGTTCTCATCTTGAAGTGAGGAGGCAATGACATGCCATTTCTATCAGAAATCATGTTGATGCCATTATTTGCTCCACAGTGCAGGTAGAGGGGTGAAAATGCCAGCAGTTGCGATCTTAAAATACGGGTCTGACTTGAGAAACCTGCAAGTTAAATAGTTATCAACTAATCTTAAATGTTTTTGGCATTTGTCGCCTTTATAAATTCTCTTAAGTACAAGCATGTACTTGTTAATTTTGTACAGTAGTCTGGTTACCCCGGAAAGAAAGATGGAGCATTTCGGCGCCCCTTCCAGTGCGCGGGATAATACGAATCAACAATTAGTGAGGGCTATGGAAAATCTAGAACATGAAAGTAATCTTCAAAGCGGGAAATCCACGTTTGCCTTTTTATAGCACACTGGATGCATTTATATATGGCATATCCATCAAATAAGAATGGTGTGTTCCTGAGCAATTGAGGGTACACTAAAATTCCACCAATGGACTTAAATTAGACACTTAAAGGAATATTTCTTTCATTTCTCCTCGTTCATGAACATATCGATAATCCACTGGCTGTTTTTTGTGGAGTACTGTCGGGTGCTTATTTGTAAGCCTTGTAAATTTTGTATTTTTTCTAGTGGTGAATACTTTCACTGCGTGGTGTTTCTCCGGCCTGTGGTCAAAGCCGTACAAAACAGTGCTCGACCGTTTTTTCCCATCCTTTCGCAATATCCCAAACCGCATGGAAAATTACGTCACTACTCAATTGGCCCGATTATCAAAGTACAAAATCTGCGTAGGGGAGGCGCCTCTTGCCATTCCTAGAAAATGCCCTCGGGGCCCAGGTGCGCTGCTGGAACATTAGCATTGACACACCTCTTTCAAGGGGCACCCTGGTAAGAATGGCACTTAATGGTGCCAACTGGCATTTGGGCACTGATGGAGGGTACTACCCCCTGCGCTCATCTGTATGGACCTCGTTGTCTCATTGCATCTAAATTTAGTGATGTAGGTCTATGCCATCTGGGGGCGCCACCACAACAGACACGCTGCTCAGACCTTGAGGGCCACCTGGGCACCGGTCGGGCTCACTTGCCACCTCCTCCATTGCTCTCGGGCTGCACCCCTGCCCTAAATGACGACGAGTTGCCTTATCTGGCTGCGGGCGAACTGGGAACAAAATTGTCACACAGCGAACCTCAGTAGCCTCCAGGTCAGCCGCCCCCACCTCCTTCAGGAGCCCTGACTGACAACAGGCTGACGCAGTCGACCATGAAGGTCTCGAATGGCCACGTACAGCCTGGCTGCACGTGATACTAGGGGCGTTGGGCACTTTGGACCGATATGTACATGCATAACGGGGGCACACCATTCGGCGGCCGGAGGCTTTTCGGCACCAATGACAGGGGACACTAGGCCGCCGTGTTCGCCTGCCTGCTCACCGGACCTAGATGTCATAGTGATGCCGCTTTGAGAGTTCATCCCCTCCTCCAAAGCATATCCGTAACACTTGTTGCCTTTTGACACATTACATAAACGAGGTTGCCGATGGCTTTCATGTTAAAAAGGTGCATCCAGGTTTTGAATGGCTGAAGAAATTCAAGTGGTTTTAGATCTTGCTACGAATTTTCTCTCTTATCCTCTCTTGTTAGATGAAAAGTGATAAGTAAAATGAGACCACATTTTTATTATCTAGCAGTCCTGGAACCTACAAGTTTATACAAGCCACTCAACACACTGCTGTGAAGTTTGAGGACTTGAGTTGAGACTGCTGGGACTGGCTGCCACCTGCAGAGTCAGCGCTTAGCGCTTAGTCTCGTCCTCACCTGGGAGTCTGCCGTCCCTCGGCTGCATCGGCGGCGTCGACGCCGTTTTTTTGCGCTGTCCGGCGATGTGCACAACAAAGGGAAGGAGGGCAGTTACGTAAGCCGGTCAGTGGCGCAGCATATCGAGCTGTGCCAGCCCTACTGCAGAGCTGGCGGCGGCCCAGCCGCGCCGAAACACTGTCTGGCCGGGTCCTACTTACCCCAACAAACGGCTACTCCGGTCCCCGATACTACTGCCACCAACGGGCTCTTCGTTTATGATACCAGAAAATTATGAGGGTGTGCGGACCCCCCTCCCTTTGTCAGAAATCTTCGGAAATTTCTAGACCCCCTCTCGTCAGCAAAACTTTCTTCTTCTCAAGAATGATAGCGAAAGACGCCAAAGGTGGAACAAGTAAAAGGTAAAAACGTTCGCGGAAATTTCCATCTCAGGTTTTCGCTGTAACGTTTCCTTCCGTGATACCTACAGGCGCAGTTTCAGGAATGGGGGCTGAAAAGACATTTGCCTCCCTCTCAGACACCCGATTTTCGTCTATTTTCTGTAAATAATAGTATGTTTTTATATCTTGGGCCCCCTTGCCCCCCCATCGGCCTAGATCTGGCACTGGATACATTATTACAGTAATTCGTGCTGACCTATGTCGGCGAATTGGAACACAGTTCCATTCTGCACCAAAATAAAAATGTGGTGATTATACTAATAGTTGAATATGGTCTGAATGTACAGACTGTTTTCTACAAACTGGCCGATTGAAAGGATCCACTCATACGCGGGGGCCCGAGTCGGGACTGCAGTTCTCGCTGAATAATAAAAACATTCATGTCAGCTGGTGATTTGTCCTCCACTCCACAAATGTCGTTCAATCGGCCACTTAATTCTTGACTGGAAACTTAGCACTCTCTTGCTTTGCTAGCTTATCATCATATAACATGTAATGCTACCTGGCGTCAAAATTGGCACGACAATGACAAATTGAACCGTTGAAAGAAGAGAACAACTGCATGTATTAAAAGTGCTCCAATGGTCCTCCTCCATCATCGGAAGTAAGCAAGCGCCATACTCCTCCCTCATTCGGTGGCTGACGTCATATGTGAAGAGCCTCTAACCAGTTTGATGGGCAGGCATGTGGAGCTGGGAATCAGTCTTGGTCTGGTGGGGCGTCCACCTCCTCTGGCGGTGGTGTGCTGTCCTGTTTGAGGACTTGGTTTTCATTGTTTTCGGGTATCCGTCGTTTCCTGTTTGAGGACCTGGTTTTAATTGTTGTCGGTTATCCGTTGGTCCCTGTTTGAGGTTTTTGTCGGTTATCCGTAGCAGGGGCGTAGCCAGGGGGCGGCAGGGACAGCCGCCCCCCCTGAGGGCCCGAAGGGCCTCCCTGAGGACACGTGCCGCGCGAATCGCGGCTCGCCTGCACTATGCTCTGTGGCCAAATTTGGCATTTTATACCAGACAGGGCCCCCTTAAGCCCTCTTCAGCATTCTATTCTGTAACAAGCAGGTCCCTTTTTGCCCATCAGGGCCCTTTTGGCGCTGTCGCAGGGGCCCTTTTCGGGGCGCCGCCCCTCCCTGAGCGAAATTCTGGCTACGCCCCTGATCGGTAGGTCCCTGTTTAAGGACCTAGTTTTCATTGTTGTCGGATATCCGTAGGTCCCTGTTTGAGGACCTAGTTTTCATTGTTGTCGAATATCCGTAGGTCCCTGTTTGAGGACCTAGTTTTCATTGTTGTCGGATATCCGTCGGTCCCTGTTTGAGGACCTGGTTTTCATTGCTGTCGGTTATCCGTCGGTCCCTGTTTGAGGACCTGGTTTTCATTGTTGTCGGGTATCCGTCTGCGGTATATGGTCGGTCGCCGATTGATTGATGGGCCAGGCTGGAAACTGGGGCACAGGGCTGTGACGGTGGTGCCGAGCTCCCTGCCCGGCCTCCGCTGCCTGCAACCGTCCGTCGCCGTTTGCGCGTCAGCCGGCCGAAATGATGTCGGACACTATATATAGCCTGAACAGCTGACTTGCCCTAGCACTCCCATCACCATCGGACCGAAATGGTGCATTTTGTATGCGTGAAGTTACGGGTGCAAAATTGGACGACGTACCACTCCCACAGCGTTAGAGTTTTATGAAAAATTTGGATAGCTACTACGGGGATTACGCTGGTAGATGGAGCTTTATCGTTTGTCTATATCAATGCTGTTTTCTGTGTGAGGCCGAGAACGTTTGGTTGGGTGGCGAGTTTTGTACGCACCGGCTGAGGCGAGTGTCTGCGGGCATCTTGCGACTGATCCCTGGCACAAGCAGGCAGCTGATGTCCGCATTTCCTTCTTGTGGTGCCAATTTCTGATATCCGGCTCCGCCCTGGGTCTCGTCTCAGAGTCCGAAATACGGCTTATCGAGTAATTAGTCTGAATAAAATTATGATCGAGTTATCAATCCCAAAAAAATTATATTTGAAAAATTATTCTATTTTTCACATAAGTCACTTTTAAGAAAGTATCACTTCCGGTGAATGTAAAAATGTGAAAGCCACTGGCAATCTTGAGAAATGAACAGAGCCAAGTCGTTCCAGGCCTTTTAAGCCTCTGGAAATCACAATCAAGTCAACTTTATTTGGTACCAGGGCACTTGGAACCCTACGGTCAGCCAATTATTTAATATCACTTGATAATCATTAGAAGCTACCTGCTGGAGGAATCGTTTAATGTTTGGTGCGCGTAAAATTTGTCAAGAATAAGCAGTAGCTTAAAGGCAAATCATGAAGGAGTCCGTTCAATTTGTCAAGAATAAGCAGTAGTTTAATGGTAAATCGTGAAGCAGTCTATAAAATGCTTTAAGTCTAAACAGTGGTTTAACGGAAAATTGTTCAGAGGCATGGCTCTACTATCGAATTGGCTCGTAAAAGGTATATATAGAATGTAAAAATCATGCAGAAAATGGGGGACTAAGTCGGCATTCGGCAGCGTGATTCCCCCGAGTTACATCACGGTAAATAATCCCTGTTCCATCACAGCGGGTTCCCTGCGCAGGCTTCAGTCTGGCTCCCGAGGAACCAAATAGGGTGAGAGTTGGGAAGTCAAATAACATTGGCAGTTGGTGCGTCATTTGGCCCTAAAAATTAGGGGATGGGTGGCTTAGTGGATAGCCTCAAAATCTCCTAAGCCACCGGTCCCGGTTTAACGCCCGGCGGAGCCTTTGAATAAGTTGATCTGATTCCCCAAATCCCTCCCAACAGGGTGAGAGCTGGCGACGCCGAATAACATTGACAGGTGGCGCGTCGTTAAACACCCAAAATGATTAAGCCCCCAAAATTATTATGATAATTATGAATTAAGAGGTTATATGCTGCCCTACCTATAATGCAATTTCAAACATTCCAAGGCTTGTCCAACCAACACCTGAATCGGACTCGGGCATTCTCGGCTTAGGATTGGGCCGGCTACCGCTTGATGCCTCAGATTTGGTTACAGATTGACACCTCTTACCTGGTTACCCATCGACACCTCTGACCTGGTTACCGATGTCACCTCTGATCTATCTATTGACACCTTTTAACCTGGTTACCCATCGACACCACTGACCTGGTTACCGATGTCACCTCTGATCTATCTATTGACACTTTTAACCTGGTTACCCATCGACACCACTGACCTGGTTACCGATGTCACCTCTGATCTATCTATTGACACTTTTAACCTGGTTACCCATCGACACCACTGACCTGGTTACCGATGTCTCCTCTGATCTATCTATTGACACTTTTAACCTGGTTACCCATCGACACCTCTGACCTAGTTACCGATGTCACCTCGGATCTGTCTATTGACACTTTTAACCTGGTTACCCATCGACACCTCTGACCTAGTTACCGATGTCACCTCTGATCTATCTATTGACACTTTTAACCTGGTTACCCATCGACACCTCTGACCTAGTTACCGATGTCACCTCGGATCTGTCTATTGACACTTTTAACCTGGTTACCCAATGACACCTCTGACTGGTTACCGATGTCACCTCGGATCTAGTTACCGACTGACATCTCCAATCCCCTGCAGAAATGTTTGGGTTGGCACCCTGTACCTGTAGCAATATGACATTGTTCGGCACCATCCGTCTAAATAAAAGTACCTTCTATGAGTGGCTCGCATCGGATTGAAATTTTGTGCATGGCATTTACCTTCAAAAGATAATTGGGATGATCATTGAAATGGCCTTGTTGTCTTACAGTGAAGTTGTCGGTATTATGCGGAATGACGACGGTGCCGCGTTGCCTGCGTTGCTGAGACCTGCGTTCTAGGTTTTTTTGCGATTAACGAGGCTTACACCTGTTATTTATACATTATACAAGATTATACTTTCCCACTCTACCCTCAGCTAGATCATGCTTACAAGAAGTGTTGAAACCCGTAGCCTCAGCTGCTGCTGGTTCTGGTGGATGCTGCCCAGTGTAAGCGACGCCCCTGACGCTTCTGTTGCTCGGCAGGACATTTTCGAAGAGTTCGAAGAGAAGCGTCGGCGCCGTGGTGCTGACTACAAGGAGATCGACCCCAGCTGCCTCTGCTGGAAGCCCTACCAGCCCCCCGATCAGACCAAAGCCTCTTGATGGCCGAGCCACCAGTCCAAGCCATCAGCTGGGTCGACTGCACAAATTGGCTTATCGAGGGTCGCGACGGTGCACCCTAGTGCCGACAAGCTGTCACTGTTTGGGTCTGACCTGCCGTCCCGCCACGGCTGGGGGATGAGCAGCGTTAGTCGGTGAGGGGTGTATAGTGTTGGGTTGCCTCTCACCGGCTCGAGCTGTCGCAGCGAGTGGCACGGACTGGCGGGGCAGGTTGATGGAGCGCAGCGTTATTAGGACGCATTACGTTGCCTGCTTGTGCGAATGGTTTGTGTGAGCTACCTATTGAAGTGTTTGATACCATGTTTTTTCCGGCTCGTCCCACTACAGAATGTCTGTCACTTACATATAGAGTCCTGCAGTGTTTACGGATCCTGTGTCTGTTCTGCGGTACATACGGAGTCTGTGTCCTGCGGTACATACGGAGTCTGTGTCCTGCGATACGCACGGAGTCTGTGTCCTGCGGTACATACGGGGTCTGGGCCCTGCATCTGACGTTGATGGCGTCACGCTGAGAATGAGCCGGGGCGGCTCTGTGTGGGTCTGAGGTCCCCGGCTCCGAGTGGGCCCGAACTGCGAAGACAAGGTGGTTGCATAAGCCTGTCGGGCCTGTGGGCCAGTGCATTGGCTCCCCACAAAATTCGGGATGAGTTCCCTGTGCCCAGAAAGCCAAAGTTACATTTTTACATTTGGACTCATCATTGGTCAATAAAACAGGAACAGGGTGATCAAGACACAGATTAGAGGTAAAAAATTGGTAAATGTATAATAAAAATCACCTGACAGTATCATCATCTATCTTGGTGCATATACCGTTCTTCCTGCACCATTAGGCCAATGTTCGGCGTATGCTTCCATGACATATTTAGCGTAATGCATTGAGTTATTTGCCGAATTGACATCATTTTCGAATTCTTCGGCCATGTTTACCTTCGGAGACAAAAATGTGGGTCAATATTACTGCCAGCCGATTTATGACCGCATTTTGGAGGCCGCTGGCCCATAGTGCAATAGGCTTGTCCACGCGGGGACTATAGGCTCGATTCATAAATCAATCCGTGAAGGGGTCTGAGCCCAATCTGAGCCCAGTGTGAATCAATCTTAGTTCTGTGTCAGCAAAATAAACTTCATAAAATAGAACAGCATATAGCAAGAGCAGTAGCAATAGTGAGAGCACTGGCGAACCCAAGGGGGTGGTGCAAAAGGGGGTCATGGCTCCCTCCAAAGCCTAAAATAGTATCTTTTGCCCTCGATGGACCAAATTTTAGTCGTTTTTATGAATACTATGTTTTCACGATTTTTTCCTCAATTTAGCCCCCTCCAAAACGTTGGTTTGGCCCCTCGAAAAGCCGCTCCTGGATCTGCCAATGAGCAAGAGCCCAATAGAACATTGGCATGTGCTTAAAAGGGAATGTGGCACCCTGGTCGAATCCCGGAATTTAGTGTAATTAGGGGTATTTTTAGCCGAAAATTATGAAAACGCTCATGATTTCTCTGAAAAATTTACAATAACCTTAATATTTTGATTCTTAAAATGCTCGTATAGGGTAATAAATAAACCTCTGTCTGTGGATGACGTCATGACCTGGTGCTACCATATTCAATAGGCTTCAATTGGCTGACTACTCACCATCAAGATACCTTTACTTAAAGGTACGTTCAAGAGGGATTCCTCCACGCCCGAGTGACGTCACATGGGCGTGGAGGAATTCCTTCACCATTGAGCCGTGTGTTAAACTGGCTGCTAATGGCGCCTCCCGCTTACGAGTTTGTGAGAATAGACGGCAATCAAGTTGCAAATGCAATGGATAAACATTTTGTTTTCGACTCTGGGCCTCTTTTTGCAAAAATTTGAATATTTGATCATTTAATTTTCCCATGTTATATGCTACGAGATGTGACGTCACATCCGGTGGTCTGCGCTTGCTGTTGGAGGGTGGCTGATTCACCATGTCGTTACGCAAACAGCTGACAACTGTGGCCGGAATGCTGGGGTACATTTCAGGTAGGTTTAGCTTTTCTCTACGGAAATTTTGAGTTTCAAGACAAATGATATATTGAGTACCGGGTTTTCCGGCATGCTTTACACTTGGCTATCTCAGTTCAAATCAGGTTATAAAGGTGCCGCATTCCCTTTAAAGGGAATGTGGCACCTCGGTCGAATCCTGGAATTTAGTGTAATTAGGCGTACTTTTAGCCAAAAATAATGAAACCATCATGATTTATCTGAAAAATGTAGAATAAGCTCAATATTTTGATTTTTAAAATGCTCCTCTAGGAAAAGAAATAAATATCTGCCTGTGGATAATGTTATGATCTGGCAACTACTACCATACTTGAAACGCATCAAGGGCTTCGATTGGCTGATGCTCATCGTGACGTCAGCATATGTCGTCACACCAACAGCCATGACAACAGTGGCCTGCTGCGAAGGGTACATGAGGGGTACATTGCTGGTAGGTTTTAGCTTTTTTCTACGGAAATCTCGAGTTCCAAGGCAAATGATACATTGAGTACCGGGTTTTCCGACTTGCTTTACAACTTGGCTATCTCAGTTAAAATCACGTTATGAAGGTGCCACATTCCCTTTAAGGTGAATGTGGCACCTTGGTTGAGTCCTGCAATTTATTTTAATTAGAGGTACTTTGAGCCGAAAATCATGGCACGTCCATGATTTCTTTGAAAAATGTACAATAAGCTCGATATTTGGATTTTAAAATGCTCCTCTAGGAAGGTATATAAATATCTGTCTGTGGATGATGTCATGATCTGGCAACCACTACCATATTCAAAAGGCTTCAAGGGTTTCGATTGGTTGATACTGGCCGTGACGTCAGCATATGTCGTCACACCAACAGCTGCCAACTGTGGCCTGCTGCTAAGGGTACATGTAGGGTTACATTTCAGGTAGGTTTTTAGCTTTTCTCTGCGAAAATTTTGAGTTCCTAGACAAATGATATAATCTGCACCGGGCTTTCCGGCATGCTTTACAACTTGGCCATCGCATTCCCTTGAAAGGGAATGTGGCACCTTTATAACGTGATTTTAACTGAGATAGCCAAGTTGTAAACAATGCCGGAAAACCCTGTACTCAATATATCATCTGTCTTGAAACGCGAAGTTTCCGTAGATAAAAGCTAAAACCTACCTGAACTGCACCCCTCATGTACCCTAAGCAGCAGGCCACAGTTTTCAGTTGTTGGTGTGACGACATAGGCTGATGTCACGGTGAGTATCAGCCAATCGAAGCCCTTGAAGCCTAATGAATACGGTAGTGGCCTACAGATCATGACATCATCCACAGGCAGATATTTATTTTTTCCCTAGATGCGCATTTTAAAAATCAAAATATTGAGCTTATTGTACATTTTTCAGACAAATCATGAACGCTTCCATGATTTTCGGCTAAAAGTACCCCTAATTACACTAAATGCTAGGATTCGAACAAGGTGCCACATCCCCTTAGTAACATCAACCTATCAAAGTCTTGAACTGCTGGAGCGATGAGCTTGAGCTGCAGCAGCCCTGGCTGGGTGTGTGCTGGGTCCGTCTGAGCCACTACAGCGGAGTGGGAGTCGGAGCTGCGGCAGCTCTCCGGTGCCGAGCTGCGGCTGCGACAGCCGCCAGGCGGCAGGGCAAGGTCACGCCGCGGCGGGGTGAAGCACCTGACAGTCTCAAGGCTGGCCCGGCGTCAGCTGAGCCGCTCAAAATGGCCTCCACCCGCCCTCCTCGCGTCCGCCACGCGGCTGCGAGTCGGCGTGACCACGCTGCACATGCTGGCACCCGGCCTGCCAGACTCAGTGTGACTGGGTCAGACTCGGTGTGACTGGTTCAAACGCGGCGTGACTGGTTCAACCACGCCAGACGCGGTATGACTGGTTCAACCACGCCAGACACGGTATGACTGGTTCAGATGCGGTATGGCTGGTTCAACCACGCTGGACGCGGTATGACTGGTTCAGACGCGGTATGACTGGTTCAGTCGCGGTATGACTGGTTCAGTCGCGGCAGGACTGGTTCAGTCACGAGTCGTTTCCGATCCCGGTGCTACTCAGTTATGCAGTTACTTAAGCATATGCAGTTGCTCAAGCATCTGGCTTTCTACTGAGACAGTTAAACATCTGAAAATATTACCTTCGTGGGAGAGGATAACAAAACATAAAAGTTCTTCCCTTTTAACTTGGTGTCGTTTTCAGGCATGGAGGGTAACATCAAATTTCTGCGCGGTTGAGATAGTGGTGATTGCTTTCATCTCAGTGACAACTACGCGCTTAATTAGGAACTGATCACGACACTGTGCCGGTTGACTGTGGAGCTCATGCGGAGGTTGAGCGCACAGTGAGTTTGCCATCCACTGTCCGATTTTGTTGAAATCTGTTAATTACAGTGTGGAGTGTTTTGTGCGGCTGGAGAGGGGCGTTAGGGCGCCGCTTGCCGCCCTGCTAGTTTGCCTGGCGGTGAAGCGCAGGTTGTCGTCTCCTCTAGCAGGTTTTCACCCGGTGTTCTGGACATACCAGCATGTGCTAGAGAAAGGCTTGCCGTAAGTCTTAATGCGTCCAACTGCAGTGGTTACCTCACGTTCACGTTTCTCTGGTGTGTTTGGTGATTGCCACAATATGTATTGTCTATGATTTCCTTTGCTGGTGCTTTAGCCTTGACATGTATGTAAATATAGTATTCGAGAATCCGGTATCACGTGATGCATGTTTGCTTCAACCGGCCAAGATACAACAGCTGTAACATTGCGCAGTGACAAACCGAACGCACCCCGGTGTCTGAACTGAGCTCACACGGGTGTCCTCAGCACACGGGTGTCCTTCTGAACTGAACGCACTGGGGTGTTCTCAGCCCACGGTCCTCTGAACTGAACGCACTGGGGTGTTCTCAGCCCACGGGCCTCTGAACTGGACGCACACGGGTGTCCTAAGCACACGGGCCTCTGAACTGAGCGCACTGGGGTGTTCTCAGCACACGGGCCTCTGAACTGAGCGCACTGGGGTGTCCTCGGACCGCACACGGGCATCCTCACCCAGGTGCGGCGACGGGGGGGCACAATGCATTGCCAAGTGGCGGATCCAGGATTTCTTTTCGGGGATCAGGGGGCTAGGGGCTCAAGCTCCCCCGCCAATGCCTCCAAATGGCCTCCAGCTATATATTTACTATAGACACTAAAATTTCGGGGAGCTTGAGCCCCTAGCCCTCCCCCTGTATCCACCAATACATGTCTTCAGGGGGAAAAACACGACGTGTAGTCCAAAGGTCTTGTCCTTAATGGCCCTGGTATACATTTAATTTCATGTATTTCTTCAAACCAGTGGCAGCGGAGGGTCCGGATTTAAGGGGACATCATTGTCTTTTCAACCCATTTCTTTCCAGCTGACGCCATAGGTTTAGTGTCAAAATGCATCATTTAAGGGGGCACGGTGTCTCGGTGCCCCCATTTCCGCCGCATATGTTTCAAACGTTCCCAAATGATTAGACTATTTTCAAGTGTTAAAATCTTATTATTGAATATTTTTGTAAATATCATGAACATTTAATATCATAAACATTATCACATCAAATCTTAATTGTTGCTTGAAAATTCAAAGCCAAAGGTAAGGATTGAAAGAAAATTTATTTTGCTAATTTCTTTAAACAAACCAATGTATTATCTTTTTGAGTTTACCGACACGTGAAGCTGTTGAACTTAAAGTAGAGCAGCCATATAGTAAGGATCAGAGGTGTGGATTTTTTTAAATGATTGGGGTGCCCAAATTTGAAACAATGTCAGTAACCACCCTAATAAAAAGCGATAGCACAATGTTAAGTTTGTTTTAGCCTCCTCACAGGCCTGTTGAAGAGCACAAAATAAATTTGAAATCCAGGAAATAAAAGACACGTAAATTTAATACTACGTTAACACTACTTCGACGTTTCATTGGGGGTGCCCGGGCACACCCAAAGAGATATAATTCACATCCCTGGTAAGAATGGCTCACTCGTTAGCATGACATTTTCAATCAGTGGAAGGGCTTTAGGATCTACCCCACCCAAATTTTTGCAAACAGAAAGAGAGGGATTCTTCAATGGTCTTGGGGTCCCCTATTCGGAAAGATGGACTATGCGGAAATGTAGTGCGTGTTGCCTCCGATGGGACGGACTATGTCAGCGGTGGTCTCTCGGCATGCTCCATCGAGCTGCCATCTCAGTTCTTATATATCTTGAACGTTCCCTTTGTTTTGGTTTTTTATTAGGCCCATTCCCAAAGACATACTTGCCGGATTACTGGGAGTCTTAGCTTGGGTGTGTAAGAATCCTCTCTACCGGACTAGATGGGACACGGAAGACGGTTTTCTGCCGTGGAGATTGAACCCACATTAATCCATGCTGTCGGGATGAGGTGGCTTAGTGGATAGCACCCTTGTCTTCTAAGCCACCGGTCCCAGGTTCAAGTCCCGGCGGAGCCTCTGAATAAGTCGATCTGATCCCCAAAATCCCTTCCAACAGGGTGAGAGTTGGCGACGCCGTATGACCCTGGCAGTTGGTGCGTCGTTAAACACCAACAATTATTAATCCATGCTGTCCCTACCTAAAGGCGAGCAATGAAGCCACTGGGCCACCCGGCCCATAATATTCATGATAAACTGAAGTGCTTACTTCAATATGAAGCTGCTGCGTTCGCGTGTAAGGAGAGCCATGACTGGTGCAGCCACTGCTGGTGCTGGCACTGCTGGTCCGCTGAGGCCTGTTCTGCGGTCGGCTTACCCTGCCCGGTGCCACCTTTCTGCGTTTGTGCTCTGCTTACCCCTTGGGCTCGGTTACAGCGCCCTTGGATCCGCCGAGGCCCGCTCTGCCCGGTCTACCCCGGCCCTGCCCAGCGGCCACTGTCTTCGCCTTCCTCCTGCGCATACTGTGCGAATAATGATGCTACATCTTGCCACATGCAGTGCTTGGCTGCGTATGACTGCCGTCTCCATGCATTAATAGGTTTGGCTCGAATCTGACCTGATATATTGAGTGTGTAAGAAGTCACCAGTTTGGGGACCCTACCATGTACCAAATCACGTCCCTCCGTGCCAGGTCCAGGCTAAGTCTGGTAGCGTCTAGTTCAGACCAGCGTATTCTGCTTTTTCTGGCACTGAAGTGTGTGCTTGAATTGATCTGCTATTGTGTGCGAGCTTGAATTGATCTGCTATATACGTGTGCTGAACACGTTGAAGCTGCTGTATCTATTGGTGATCGCCAGCTGCTGATTAGTGGTGTTGTGGAGCGGCGCGGATGCGACGGCAGAGCCGACCCTGTGCCACCGTTATAAAAGTTAAGTCCTCAACAATGCTGGCACCCAGTACTTGGGCAACATTCCCAGAGTTCTGTTCCAGAAAACCGTACACTTAGAACACTGGCACTGAATTACTTTTTTGGCTAGTTACTCCTCTGTCCACCTGGTTCGATGCCGAAGTGTGGCTTCTCGTCTGCCAGCATTACTCTGCCACAAAGGTAGTGGATCATTGCAGAGGTGGCCAGTCTGCCTCAGAGGCGACTGACAGTCACAGAGGTGGCCAGTCTGCCACGAAGGCAGTAGACAGTCACAGAGGTGGCCAGTCTGCCACAGAGGCAACTGACAGTCACAGAGGTGGCCAGTCTGCCACGAAGGCAGTAGACAGTCACAGAGGTGGCCAGTCTGCCACAGAGGCAACTGACAGTCACAGAGGTGGCCAGTCTGTCACGGAGACAGTAGACAGTCACAGAGGTGGCCAGTCTACCACGAAGGCAGTAGACAGTCACAGAGGTGGCCAGTCTGCCACAGAGGCGACTGACAGTCACAGAGGTGGCCAGTCTGTCACGGAGACAGTAGACAGTCACAGAGGTGGCCAGTCTACCACGAAGGCAGTAGACAGTCACAGAGGTGGCCAGTCTACCACGAAGGCAGTAGACAGTCACAGAGGTGGTCAGTCTGCCACGAAGGCAGTAGACAGTCACACAGGTGGCCAGAACTTGGTGCTCCAGAAGACGCGTGACGCCGCTCTTTCGCCGCCGATAAGATGTCGAAGGACAAGGGTGGCTCTGAAGAATTGCGCCCGAACAAGTTGGCCGTTCAGTGTCTGGCGCTGGTTTTGGCCTGTCGAGGTATGGCATTGTACTCCTCGGCGGCAGCCTGGACCATCGTGGCCAACCGGCAGCTGGGGAGGGACGTCGGCGGCTTGGGCCTGACTGAAGCAGAAAAGGACTGGGTCCTCACCGTGCATTACGTCGGATCTGGTGTCGGATGTTTTCTTGGCACGTGCCTCTCGCAGTGGTGAGTGGGGCCGGGTGGGGTGGTTTGTATAGGTTTTGACTCTAGGTCTGTTGTTGGCACTGCCTCTCACAGTGGTGAGTGGGGCCGGGTGGGCTGGTTTGTATCGGTTTGACTCTAGGTGCGTTGTAGGCACTGCCTCTCACAGTGGTGAGTGGGGCCGGGTGGGGTGGTTTGTATCGGTTTTGACTCTAGGTCCGTTGTAGGCACTGCCTCTCGCAGTGGTAAGAAAGGCCGGGTGGGGTGGTTTGTATAGGTTTGACTCTCGGTGTGTTGTAGGCACTGCCTCTCGCAGTGGTGAGTGGGGCCAGGTGGGCTGGTTTGTATCGGTTTTGACTCTAAGCTCATGACCGGCTATCTTGTGACAATACGCCAAATCAAAACATCCTCTGTTGTTCCATGTTAATGTGAATTGGAATAGAATGTTAAGTGGGCCCCTTTCAGTTGGTTCAACTCACTCCACTAATTTGGTGAGGTTTCTTGCAATGGGGTGTGTCGCATCTTTTGTCTTCCAAGTCTATAGAATATGTGCAAATGGGATTGAAGTACCCATGCATTAAGACATTTCCCACCTACGTTGTTTACTTCCTCTCCCATTAAGGGTCAGCTTCTTCATTGCATTCGGGATTTATAGTAGAATAACCCAAATACACAAAAACCCAAATGACGTAGGCCTCATTATTGCAATTTGCAAAATTGTTCCAATAAAATAAGAAAATTATGGAAATACCAAGAAACTGGCCAAGAGCAGCGACAAAATGGTAATTCGAGCATTTTAGGTGGTGTCGAAAATGCGATCATTATCTCATAATCGATAAAATATCCCCACATCTATTTGATATTCTGCCACAAATTGTTAAGTATTACAGCCTATCATTTCTCCGAATCAAAAACGTCAGACATTTTTCCGGAGCTCCCAGTCCTACATTTCACGTTATCGGAGCATATGACATTTAAGCAATTGGTCTGGGCTTACAGCTATTAAACACATATCTTCCTGGCACCGATCAATTTCCAAAACACTCAGGCAGCTTCAAAGCCCAAACTTCAATGACTCATGGCAAGACGTGTATTTACACCACCGGGGAGGAACGTCTTGGCCTCAGATAGCCTAAGTCAGGAAAAACGGGCTGACACTTCTCCCCAATGATGCTAACCACCCCACTCTCTCCTGTGTTTGTCCGGTAACTTTAAGACCTTCCAAGATTCCTCTCTTTTTCTTTCATGTTGCAATATTCAGTGCTTCAGATTGTGACTTTACTACAGCATAGTAGCTGTAGACAGCATATGTTAGTGAATGGCCCGTGCAGTGCGAATGAATGTCCGTACGGTGCGGAGTCATCTCATCAGTGCTGGTTTAAAGGGAGATACGCGAAAAAATCATTATTGTGGTTTCTTGCTATTTGAAAAATCCTGATTACGAAACCGTCAATTATGTTTGTATCTTCGGCAAAATTTTGGGAGGTCACTCACTTATTATTCTTGCTATTTGAAAAATCCTGATTACGAAACTGTCAATTATTTTTGTATCTTCGGCAAAATTTTGAGAGGCCACTCACTTATTATCGAAATAGGTTAACAGTTCCGATAAAATGCTGAAACCTTCACCCATTACTTACTTTTAGAAAACTATTTAAAGTTGAAAAGTAATGTTTTTTGTAATAAAACTGTATGTTCTCCTGTATGTGTATTTGAATTAATTTTACAAAACCTTTAAGAAATACCAAATGAATTAGTTTACCCTAGAAAAGGAAAAAAACATAATTACTTAAGTCTTCAACTGTTTCGTACCTCGGGTCTTGAGTCGTTTTCTGCTTCAGCCCCAGGATGACGAACCTTTTGCGTCAGAAAGGTCACGTGACCCCCGATGAGGTGGCTGTACGTTCTGATTGGTCAATTGTGATTTCTTAAAAGTCCTGTATTTTTGTTTTAATATTATTTTTGGCTGTAGCTTTTTTTCAAATGACTTTTTATTGAATAGTTTTAAACTTTTAAGTCACTGCCTAGGAAAATGGGGCCGGTTTTTAGAGAATTTGATAGCCTTAGCCGGGGGTACGTCATTTACATCGATAAGGGGTGTACCGGTAAAGTCGTCTAGAAATGTTGACTTTGAGAGCAATTTTAAGGCATTTGCAGGCCGAATTCGCAAAAATGAGAATAGGACATCTGAAACAACTTTTTGTGACCTTTTGATCTAGCCAATAAAATTGTTTTCGCGTATCTCCCTTTAAGCTAGCGAGGAAAGTTAGGGAAGGGTTTTCGTAGTGACAAACTGGATTTGGGAATAACCAGACGAATTTAGACGCGTTTTTACCTGTGTTCTGGACTCCACAACGTAAAGAAAAATTCCTGGATTCCACGGAATCTTTACCAAAACACTGGCCAAATGTCTTTCACATGCTCGATACTGTGTTCCCATAAGATGATGAAAAATTTGCCCGCTGTCTTAGGTCACGTCATTTCTCTCCTTATTGTGGTTAAGTGTGGGTCTGGTGGTAAGGTCTAGGAAGTTGTAGCGCAGATGTTTCTTGTCGTTGCAGGCCACGCTCCTTTGTGGGACAGTATCATGTTTTTATTCTGAATAAGAGGGCAAACAGACGCCATATCCAGAGGTTCAGGTAACTAGGTTCCATAATCTGTGATAGTCTTTGTGTTACTTTCTGTGCTCACAATTTTTCGGGATGGTTTGGGGGTCATATATGCTCCCGTAAGTTCTGTGGTGAGAATTTTGGATATGAAATAGCTGGTAATACATATTTGTAGAAAAGAGTGCACATTTTACGAACCCCAACAGCTAGGGACCTGGTGAAGGCATAAATAAACACTTTAGGCCTCTTCTTTAGCTCGCGAAACCTCAATTCAGATTGATATTGCTGTAGCGGCACTAATACCGTGTTACTGATTGTGACAGGTTCAGCCCCCGCGACATAATCTACATAGCACTGCCTCCGCACATCATCGGCGCGGCGATGGTCTTCTTCGCTCCCAGCTTCGCAGTGCTTCTGACGGGCCGCGTGGTGGCGGGTGTCAGCTGCGGCATCCCCTTGGCCGTCTCCATGATGTACGTCAGCGCAACCGCCGCGCCTCGGTATCGGGGCGCGTTCTCCGTCTTGGTTGACGCGATCAATATGATTGAAATTCTCGTCATCACTGTGGTTGGTGATTACCTCAACTGGCGCTGGGTAGCAGCCGTCTGTGTAGGGACTACGGTGGTACCCTGCGCCTGTATTCTCTTCCTACCCTCCGATCCCGTGTGGCTGTTGCGGAATGGACGGTTAGCTGAAGCCTATCGGTCAGCCCGCTTCTTCGGAGTGGAGCTTCAGGAAGATGCTTTAGATTTGCATCCTGCTAATCACCAAAGGGGTTTGAACACTCTGAAGCTCTTCGCCAAGCGGAAGAACTTGTACCCTTTCATGATTGTTCTGCTGACATTTTTCTTGAGTGCCTTCTCAGGATACATAGCTATCATGACCTACTCGCTGGAGTTCTTCCGAAGGGCTGGGATACCGATAGGCGCAACGATGTGTTCAGGTCTCTTCATTGCCTGCCGTTTTATGGCAGCCCTGGTGTCCACAGGCTTCGTCGACCGCTGTGGTCGCCGGCCTCTCATGCTGATTTCTACCGGCGGAATGGGTACCTGCTACGCTCTCTTGGTAGTGTACTACCGCGTGCCCTCCCTACAAGCGTTTCCTACTATACCCATCATTCTCATATTGTGTGCAGCCTGTATTTACGGCTTCGGGATAGGCACTTTACCGTGGTGCTTACAGGGAGAGATGTTCCCTGTGGAGATGCGCCAGTTGGGAGGAAGCCTTTTGCCACTCTCCTACTGCTTTTTCTCGTATGGCAGTGTTTTTACGTTCCCAATAATTCTGAATGCCTTTGGGGAAAGTGGGCTGTTTCTTATATTTGCTTGCATCCTGGCAGCGTTCTTCTTATTTGAGCTTCTTGTTGTGCCCGAAACCAAGGGACTAACATTGGCCGAGATTGAGGTGCTGTTTGACAAGCGAGACAGAAAGGAATTCTGTGAGAAAAATCCGACACCTTCGAAGTCTCTTAAAAGTATTCAAAAAGAGATAGAGCTAAGAAAAATTCAGAAAATGATTCATGTGATAGGTTGACATCACCATAGTTGTTACAATGTCATGCATAGATCGTCTAGACAGAACACGAGAGAATGAGATCCTATTCATGGCGCAACCATCAAAATAAACGTAGCCTCATGTTTGGGCACTGCAGATTTAAATCAAACCTGCAACATATTGATGATTACAAGCCTTAAACATGCACAAGAATATGAAATACACATTGTGTATAGCACAGAGTAGGAAGAGCCAGTGCATGTTCTGATATTTCACTCGGGATCGAAGAGGGGAACGGTGCTCGGAGGGCTCCGATCACTCGGGATCAAAGAGGGGGAACGGTGCTCGGAGGGCTCCGACGGGGAAAACTTGACTGTCGAAAAGACACTCTTTTTTTCTTCAGCGGATAAGCTGCTTACCTCTGAACCTAGCAAAAGGGCCAGCAGTGTTCAGCGAAGGGCACAAAGGCCTTTGCCGAAGAGAAAGCGGTTCAGTAGTTCCTTGGGACTAGAAGGCATGTGTACCCTAGTGTTGGGACTAGAAGGCATGTGTACCCCACGTTGGAAACTCGGAGGAGCTGGGGACCAAAAATGGTCCCAAGTCTGCATGCAAAAGAATGTCCTGAGAAGAGCTACCATAATGCACGTGCAGTGTCATCTACCACGAAAACGAAGTGAGTGAAGGTGAGCAAGTTGCGACATATGCAGGGGCGCAGCCAGGGGGGGCACAGGGGGCACGTGCCCCCCATCGGTGCCGGGGTGCCCTTTTGATTGACAGGTGGTGTACCCTCTTTGGGCCGTGCCGCTCGAAATTTAGCGCCCTACGCCGTTGAACCTAGATGAAACTAGACCACATTTAGCGATTTCAACTATTTTTTTGACAATTAAGTGCCTTTTTGGTCAGCTAAAAATTCTGTCGCCTTTCCAAGCAACCGGGAAGAGAATAGGCACGTAATCCGTTTCCAGATAATGCATCATCGTCGCCAATAATCGTACGGGTGGAGCTCATCTGGTGCCCCCTGGAAGTGATCATGTGCCTTCTGAGCTGATCTGTTGCCCTCGTAGTCAATCTGGTGCCCCCCTCCCCTGAATAAATAATTGTGCCTTCTGAACCTATACATGCTCACAAGTTAGCCTGTTGCCTCCGAGCTTGCCTGGTGCCCTATTAGCTGTTTTAGTGCCCCTTGAGCTGATTCGGGCCCCCTGAACTTATTTTATGCCTCCCGGAGTTTATCTAGGTACTATCCAGGGGGCATAGGGGTCCATCCATGCCGCCCATCGGTGCCGGGTGCCCTTTTGATTGCCAGGTGGTGTACCCTCTTTGGGCCGTGCCGCTCAAAATTTAGTGCCCTACGCCGTTGAACCTAGATGGAACCAGACTGCATTTAGTGATTTGAACTATTGTTTGACAATCAAGTGCCTTTTTGGTCAGCTAGGGCATTTTGTCGCCTTTTCAAGGACCCGGGAAGAGTATAGGCACGTAATCCGTTTCCAGATAATGCCTCATCGTCGCCAATAATCGTACGGGCGGAGCTCATCTGGTGCCCCCTGGAGCTGATCATGGGCCCTCTGAGCAGATCTGGTGCCCTCGTTGTCAATCTGGTGCCCCCTGAGAACATAAGTGTGCCTTCTGAGCCTATATAATACTCTCTGAGTTAATTTGATGCCTCCGAGCTTGCCTGGTGTCCTTTTAGACGTTTTAGTGCCCCTTGAGCTGATCCGGGTCCCCTGAGCTTATTTAATGCCTCCCAGAGTTGATCTACTGTCCAGAGGTGCAGCCAGGGTGGTACGGGGGCACGTGACCCCATCATTGCCGGGGTGCCCTTTTGATTGCCAGGTGATGTACCCAATTTGGGCCCTGCCGCTCGAAATTTAGTACCCTACGCCGTTGAACCTAGATGTAACTGGACCGCATGTAGCGATTGAAACTATTGTTGGACAACTGAATACCTTTTTCGGTCAGCTAGGACATTCTGTCGCCTTTCCAAGCACCCGGGAAGAGTATGGGCACCTAGTATGTGTCCACCTAATGCCTCATCATCGCCCATAATCGTACGGGTGAAGCTAATCTGATGCTCCGTGAGCTCATCTCGTGGCCTCTCAGCTGATCTTGGCCCCTTGAGCTGATTACTTGCCCTCTAAGCTGATCTGGTGGCCCTGAGTCAATCGAGTGCCCCACTGAGCAAATAATTATGCCTCCTGAACCTATATAATGCCCTCTGAGTTAGTATAATGCCTCCGAGCTTGCTTCGTGCCCTAATATCTGATTTAGTGCCAGAAGAATCTTTGGATCGTGATTCTTTTATTTCGCTCTTGTAACTCTTGTGTGATTATTGTTTGTTCTTTTGGCTTTGCGAGACACGAGCTACAGCACTTCAATTGACAACATAATCAACTCGATGATTGTGGTCAATATACGGTAGAAGTAGAAGTAGTGCCCCTTGAGCCGATTCGGGCCCCCGGGCTGATCTCATGCCTTCCCAAGTTGATTCTGTCTCCTACGTCAATATGGTGCCTCTTCAGCTGATTAGGTGCCCCCTCAGCTGATTATTGATGTTTCCTTAGATGGCCTGGTGCCCCCTCAGCTGGTTTGGTGGGCCCTGAGCCCACCTTGTGTCCCCTGAGCTGTTATGTTGCTCCCTGAGCTGATTTAGGCTCCTGTCATAGTCTGGGGGGCTGGGAGCTGATCTGGCCCCCGAGCGGATCAATCTGGTGCCACCTGAGCTGCACTAATGCCCCTTAGTCGATCTGGTGCCTCCTGAGCCCATCTGATGCCCTCTGAGCTAGTCTGGTGCCCCCTGAGCTAATCTGGTGCCCTTAAAGCTGATCTGGGCCTCATTGCGTGATTTAATGAGCAGCTCTAAAACCCTGAGCTGAGCTGGGCCCACAGAGGCTGATGAGGGCCCCTGAGATGATATGGGGCTCCTGAGCTGATTAAGTGCCTCCTGACTTGATCTGGTATTCCCGAGCTGGTCGGGGACCACTGATCTGATTGTTTGTCCCCGAAGCTGATCTGGTGCCCTAAGGGCATCTGGTATCCCCTGAGCAGCTCTGGGGCTTTTGAGCTGATTGGTCCCCGAGCTGGTGAGGGATCCTTGAGCTGATTTAGTGCCCCTGACTTGAACTTGCCCCCTGCGCTGATCGATCTAGTGCACCCTGAGCAGATATACTGCTCCCTGAGCTTAACTAATGCCTTCTAAGTCGATCTGGTGCCTGCTGAGTCATCACTGTGTCTCCTGAGTCCATCTTATTCCCTCTGAGCTAGTCTGGTGCCCCATGGCTAATATGGTGCCTTTTAAGCTGACCCGGGCCTCCTAAGTTAATTATGTGATTTCCTGAGCAGCTCCCAGGCCCTGAGCTGAGCTGGGCCCACAGGGGTGGTGAGGGCCCCTGAGATGGTATGGGGCTCCTGAGCTGATTAAGTGCCTCCTGACTTGATCTGGTATTCCCGAGCTGATCTGGGGCCCGAGCTGGTCGGGGATCACTGATCTGATTGTTTGTCCCCTAGGCTGCTCTGGTGCCCTATGGGCCGATCTGGTGTCCCCTGAGCAGCTCTGGGGCTTTTGAACTGCTTTGGACCCGAGCTGGTGAGGGATTCCTGAGCTGAATTAGTGCCCCTGACTTGATCTTGCCCCCTGACCTGACTTGAGGCCCCTGAACTGATCTGGGGCCCCAAGAGCTGATCTGGGGCCCAAGAGCGGATCTAGGTTCTGAGGGTACCCTGAGCTGGTCTGGGCGCTGAGCTTGTGAGAGCCCCTTAAGTTGGCTTGAGGCCCCCTGAAGTGATCTGGTGCCTTCAACTGTTCTAGGGCTTCTTGAAGTGGTTTAAGGCCCTATGAGCTTATCTGTGGCCCATTGAGCTTGTCTGATGACCTAATCTCTGGGACCAATGAGCTAGTCTAGTCCCTGGGTGAAGCATGAGTGGGCGCTGAGCTTGTAGAGCCCCTTAAGTTGGCTTGAGGCCCCCTGAAGTGATCTGGTGCCTTCAACTGTTCTAGGGCTTCTTGAAGTGGTTTAAGGCCCTATGAGCTTATCTGTGGCCCATTGAGCTTGTCTGATGACCTAATCTCTGGGACCAATGAGCTAGTCTAGTCCCTGGGTGAAGCATGAGCTGCTCTGTGGCCCTGATCTACATCAGGGACCGCTGAGGTGGTCTTGAATAGACAGATAATAAGAACACAAGGCCAACTCCCATCATCTCGGGGCGGTGTCACTGAGCTAGTCTAGTCCCTGGAGGCACAACTGGGGGAGGGGAGTTGCTCTGGAGGCCTCTGATCCACACTTGGGGGCCCCAGCGCTGGTCTTGAATAGACGGGGAATAAGAACACAATGGAAACTCCCCTTGTAAAACGGAGCTAACGAGGAATGAGGAATCTCTAAAACGGCTTGTAATACCTAGGCACCCCTGGTTATATAAATTGTTTATTATACTGGTGGATTCTGGGAAGGGATGATAAAAAGGCATGTGCCCCTGAGCTCAGGGCACAGTCCCCTAAACCAAGATTTCTACTAATTAATTTAAATGAAGAACTAGATTTCACAATTTTCAGCCCTGTCACACCATCACCATCCAAACCACCGGCCTGTTCAACTTTTATTTACTCTTAACTGGGACCGAGCCCTGAGAATATGGAACTTAATAAACGCGTTCAAAAGGTATCTCACAAATTTTTTCCGGCAGCAAAAATGTGTTCTTCCAAACACACTATGCTACTCCTCGTCCCACGGCGATTGTGGGAGGCAAGGAACTTAATCCGCGTTCAGCCAGGGCTCACTCGTCACGACAAAACTAGTGGGCATAACAAATGAATTTTCGACTCCAACATGCCTTAACCTGCACATTGTAACAGATACCACATGCTCCGCTGATTTCTCTAATGTTTAGTATTCGCATGAGTTGCCTGATTTGTCCTTAAATCTATCCAAAACAGTCGTGTTTTGGCTAATTCCATGACATTTCGGTGATATTTTTTCTTTTTCGGTTTTAATCGAATTTTCCTTCTCCGACAATGATTTATTTGCATTTTTATTGAACCAAAGATGCCCAAAAAATGATATAAACAAAGATATAGTAAGTTTTTAGGTTACGTTAAAAAGTGCCCTTTTTCCCCAGGGTGCCCCCAAAGTTGGTGTGCCCCCCCCATACGAAAGCTCTGACTGCGCCCCTGGACATATGTGAAGTGTCTTACAGCTCAAGGGAGAACTGGCCCGCTCCAGTGGAGTCGATTGTTGACAGCACTTTGTGTACCTTGAGCAGGCGACCTAGTGCTGGTGCCGCTGCCACGGGTGTGGGCGTGCTTGCCGTGTACTGAGAGGGCTGGTTTTGGGTTCGGCCGATTTTCGGTCGGGCTCATCTTCAAAAGTTTTCAGGATTTGCTCATTTTTGTGGGCTACAGAGATGTCTGGTGACGAAAGGTGACAGAAAAAGATGTGTATTGTCAGCCCACCACCATTGAATTGGTTAGTCATGCTTGTTTTTAGTACCGCCTTCTAGTCCTCTCACTCCGCCGAGGACATAAATTGTGCCTCTTCAGCCCTGGGCTACGCCTATTGTACATGCCTTGTGCGGCATACGCGTTTAGTGTTCAGCACCGCTCACATTGGTGTTATTTTTTACTTGCGAAATAGGACTTTCCAGCGAGAGACAAAAGTTGAAACTCCGATGGTTGCGATTTTACGCTCTTCTTATCCAATCGCTAACCCTCCGGTGATATTTAGATGAATGATTAAGGGTTAGGTGCGTTACCTACTGTCATGTAATAAGCGACTTGGAGTAGTAAGCTGACGTTTCAAGGGTTAGGGTCAACTAATTTTACACAAATACATATTGAAGCATTCGTGTTTTCTTGGCTCCTTTGTTCTCCAGCTATAATCAAATTTTGGATGAACAAACGAAACTTATCATTCATTCCTTACGACAATTAATGAAAAAGCAAAATCAGAGGAGAACACAACAGAAGAAAATCACAACACACCTACAGCACTGTGCTGTATATCCAGAATTACGGACCTATGCAAAACCTCAAATGTCAATAAAGAGGTGGTTAATCAAACTGCTTACCACCGACATAGCAGTACTTGAATCATGGGCGAACGCTGCTCTGAATTTCTTTGTCGCATCTTACTACCCAGTAGCCATCTAGAGCTAAGCTGTTGGCCTCATTGGGAAGATCAGCGGACGAGGAGATCAGTGCGGACGAGGAGATCAGCGGACAAGTAGATCAGCGGACGAGAAGATCAGTGGACGAGGTGATCAGCGGACAAGTAAATCAGTGGCCGAGGAGATCAGCGGACAAGTAGATCAGCGAACGAAGAGATCAGGGGACAAATAGATCAGCGGACAGCTCGGCCATAGCTCAAGCTTGATCGCCACTAGATTTCCGAAAGTGCATCCCAGATACAATGTTATTTGTTGTGCATAGCCTCAGAATGTACTATCCCGGCGGTTGGTACGGTTTGGTTAGTCCTTCTCAAGAAGAAAGACTTCACCGTTCTAAGGTCCGTACCATGAACAGACCACCTACTCATGTATCCCAGTTGACTAAGAAAGGCAATACAATGGTTTTTCATTTAACAGACTTAACCCCGTTCCTTGTTCAGGAAGTGACTTAGTCTCGATAGCTCTCCGAAGACTATAAACTTCAGGACATCACTCGTTACCAAACATCAGTTCCTGTCGGTGGGGGGGGCTGTTCGAGAGCTTAAAGATTTGTTCGACAAGAGATGTTCTTCTTCATGGCACATATCAGCATGCCAGTATATCGACCATCATCACATGTCTTGGGTGCCCTGGGTCTGCCCCGCCGGGCAACATCCTTAACAGTGGATGCGACAACGCTTTTTCTCCATGCCCTCCATTTTTGCAACGAAGGCAGCGCTGCTGATTAGACCTTTTCCAAAGAATGTAGAAAGCGCCTCCTGCAATTTTCCCATCCCAACCAACCCGCCCCGGCTGTATGGGTGAATTAACCTTCGCCCGGGTGGGGGTCTTTTTAGACCCCCCTCGGGTTTTTCCGAAGCGACCAAAAAACGGCGGCGCGCAGCGCCGCCAAACGTGGTCTAGCTGTTCTTTCATCATTTCTACATCTTTCCTGAAAATTTCAGCTCAAGGTCATATCAGGTCAGGTCACCAGGCCAGGTTAAGTGACCTCACCTCAAAAAATGCTTTAGGACCGCGTAACTAAAAGCAATGTTCTGCAAGCCACACAATTTTGTCTTCATTCTCAAAACTGCAGCAGAACTAAATTCAGTTGACGAAGAAGCTGTAGGTACATAGGTACGAAAGTGGGGTACCAAACTTACCCTCCACCAATTATTTTTTAGTTGCATTGCTAAGATCCGCACAGCAGCGGGCTGCATCAGCAGAGTAACCTGCTGCGAACGTAGCCTAACCGGAGAGTGAGCGGTTAGCTGGAAAATATAGCAAGTGCGCGAAGATATCAGCAGGGGCAGCAGCGCTTGACACGGGAACTGCACGTGAAGGTAGGAAGAAAATTGCGTTTCGAAACATATGAACTCGGCCGGCGTGAGAAACTTTTCGAAAACTTTCTCCTCCAGAAAGCTGGGGATGGCCCCACGTCCGTGAAGTTGAGGGGCAGCTGCCTCTTCTGCCACCCCACCCCCGGCTCCTTCCTCCTACCCCACTGGCGTCAGCTGATCCCCTTTCCCACTGTCGTCAGCTGATCCCCTTCCCACTGGCGTCAGCTGATCCCCTTCCCCACTGGCGTCAGCTGATCCCCTTCCCCACTGTCGTCAGCTGATCCCCTTCCCCACTGTCGTCAGCTGATCCCCTTCCCCACTGTCGTCAGCTGATCCCCTTCCCACTGGCGTCAGCTGATCCCCTTCCCCACTGGCGTCAGCTGATCCCCTTCCCCACTGGCGTCAGCTGATCACCTTCCCCACTGGCGTCAGCTGGCGGCGGAGTTCGTGGAGTGCCGCGATGACGGTGCTCCCTCCGCTACCGGTACCAGATATTCAACCCCCCCCACCCCCCACCCCTCCCCACCCCCGTTGCAGCGCCGCGCCGCACCGGTGCAGGGGCGGAGGTCTGGCATTTCCGGCTGCCGCGTCGGCTACTGACGCCCGCCTGCGCCACCGCCCGCCGGTGCGGGGGGATGATGCATACCTGCAACTCGAGCAGGATTCATGTTGTGCTCTTTTTTCCTTTGCTATGGGTCTTCGGTGGCCTGGACTGAGACGGTCCTTAGCAGATTCAACGGCGAATCCAGGAGCAACTTTTGGAGGGGGCCAAACCAAAGTTAGTATTTTTAAAGAAATACGGCCAAAATTTGCTCCTTGGGACCAAAAGATTCTATTTTAGGCTCTGCTGGGGGCCACGGCCTCTATAGCCCCTTTGGATCCACCAGTGAGCAGGTTGCCCTGCCTCTGGAGTTGATGTCAGGGGAGATCGGCTTTGCCTGGCTTCAATTTCGGGTGAGGAGCGGCACGTGTTGAGCTGCATGAGCCGGGCCAGCTGACGGCCGGCACGTTCAACTCGGCTCTCGCTGTCTATTGGTTGCAGGCCGCCACGTGTGCAAGAGCACTGGCCCGACTCCAAAACTTGCAGCCTGCTACCAACGCCCCCTATGGCGCCCGCTACCGATGCCCCTAATGGCGCCCGCTACCGACGCCCCTAATAGCGCCCGCTATCGACGCCCCTAATGGCGCCCGCTATCGACGCCCCTAATGGCGCCAGTTACCGACACCCTAATGGCGCCCGTTACCGGCACCCTAATGGTGCCAGCTACCAACGTCCCTAATGGCGCCCGCTATCGACACCCACTAATGGCGCCCGCTACCAACGCCCCCGTAACGGCGCCCACTACCGACCCCCTAATGGCGCCCGCTACCGACGCCCCTAATGGCGCACGCTATCGATGCCCCTAATGGCGCCCGTTACCAGCGCCCTAATGGCGCCAGCTACCAACGCCCCCTAATGGCGCCCGCTATCGACGCCCCTAATGGCGCCCGCTACCGGCGCCCCTAATGGCGTCAGCTACCGACACCCCCTAATAGCGCCCGCTATTCATGCCCCTAATGGCGCCCGTTACCAGCGCCCTAATGGCGCCAGCTACCAACGCCCCCTAATGGCGCCCGCTATCGACGCCCCTAATGGCGCCCGCTACCGGCGCCAGCTACCGATACCCCCTAATAGCGCCCGCTATTCATGCCCCCTAATGGCGCCCGCTACCCACGCCCCCAGACGCACTGCTGCATCGGTAGCAGACTGGTGAGTGGTGCTGGTCCCGGCGGCCACACGGCGACGCTGCGGCCGACCGGTGCACTGATAGCACCGGTGCACCAGCTGGTGCATCAGTAGTGCACCAGTCAGCTGGTGCATCGGCTGGTGCACTGGCAGCGCGGAGCGCAGACATGTCGTTGCACTGGGCTTTATACAGATGCACCCAATTCGACTTTTTAATCTGGCCGGGGCAGGATTTTCTGGATTTGAGGACAAATAATTCATTCTGGGACTACATTCGTCCTTGTATAATGGCAGTAGGCTTCGGGAACGCATGAGCATGGCTGTTCACAATGAACCAACATTTACAAGCATCTGTAGTGTGCAGTGACTCTGACTTTGCCACATTTCTTTACCGGAAAAGAGCAAAGCCTCTTCAAGCTATTTCAAGTTCCGAATTTCACAACAAATTTTGCTTATGAAAGTCATTCCCGTGATTGTCAGCTATCCGATTCGCGTGATTGTCAGCAAGGACAAAAGCGTGAGGGCCCATTGAATATTCAACCCCCTTATGACCAGAAAAACAGGCTCAGGCAAAGTAACTTTAGACTTAAGCGTACTGTTTGCATTCCGATTAGGCTGCTTTCAAAACCTCCGTTTTTCTTCAAAATGCAACTAAAAATAAGAAAATGCTGAATGAATGTAGGGACCAGGTCTTTACTGTACCTCTTACTTCGACATTTTTTAAAGTTTACAACAATTTGAAGAAAAAGAGATGGGAGGCATATCACGCAGGTAATTAAATTCAATTAAAATATTTCTTGCTTTTATATTTATGACGATCGAGAAAAATTGTGATAAATAAAAGTGTTGTAAATAAGGTACTTCAAAATCTAAGGCCACAATTCGTTAGGGGTGAGAGAATGCCCCTAAAGCCAACCTCCCCTGGATTTGTCAGTGGAAGATTCAAACTCGAGACTGTGAAGTCCCTGAACAGGTTGACCACTGATCCATACAGCTCTTACAACATTCTCCGAGTTCTGGCTTGGTTATTATGAGTGGTATTTCAGTTTGAGAAACTGTGGTCAGAGTTCCCAATAATAACTACGTTCTTAATAATGGGAACAATGGACCATGATTGGAAAAGCTTCTTCCAAAAACTGCAAACGCACGTCCCGGAAAATGGGAGCGCTCGGACTATTCTTTTTAAAAGGTCCCCCAGGCTGCCAGCAGAAAATTACATTGGAAGCCTTCTGCCTGATCGATTCACACTCTGAATGGAACTGGGGAAACTCTACTTTTGTTTGATATGTCCAGCCTTGAACTCTACTTTGCATGTTTATTCGAATATCACGATCTCACTCCATCTGAAAACACCAACGGAAAAAACTAAATTTAAACGATCTTTTATAACCTGAATTGAATAGTTTGTTTCAGAAAATACATGTAAAATAATAGCTGGAAACACATTTTCATCGCAAAGAAAATTCATAAAAGTAGTATTTCTATATTTTTTTACAAAAGCGCTTCCAGTAACGTAACCAGTGGGGGCTAATGACATTTGTTTTGTTATGATGATTGACCTAAAGACCTTACGTGACCACACCGTTTTGAGCAAATTCTAATAACCTGACATTTGTTGGTTTGGTGGGTTATCAGCTGAAATAATACACAGAAGTGGCAATTGGGCCGTTTTGAAATTGTTTTACATTGCTAGGAATCAAACAACCATGTTATTACACTGTTCTACCTCTGGAAGTGTGTTTTCTTCCGGTAAATTAAGGAAGAACGGTGTGCCACTTCCTGAACCGGAAGTATTCCAGGCCATAATTTCAGCTAAATGGGCATAAATCATTCATGAAGTATCTAGAAGAAACAAAAAAGCTGCAATAATTGTAAATTGCCCAATCTGCAACAGCAGATACCATTTTTAACCCATTAGAGCCGTAAAAATACAGCAATACCCTAGCATCAGAGCATGGAAACGCTACCACATTCATTTCGATTTTCCAAAGGCATGTTAAACAAATTATTTCATTTCTCCCAACCTTATCCCGAAACACTTTTGGGAGAAAAATTTCCAATTTTAGGTCATTGAGAGGTGTTGGAATTCTGGCCACAGTTTTCACCTGGTTTTCACCACTGATTTTAGGTGGTTTCGCCTAAAGAAGGTATTTTTCCTATTTTTCCTTCAGTTCACTCTGTCGTAAACAAAATCACTCAGGAACTCTCTCAATCACTCACGCACTCATTACCAATTCATTCACAAATTCAGAACTCGCTCACCCGCTGTCATACACACGCATGGGAGTGTGCGTAGGTAGGTACAGCAGCATGCAGCGCCACTTGCAAACTTCGCTAATTGGCTTACCTGGATTCGTATTTGCGTGTCCAACTTTATTGAAAACTCACCAGTCCTGACAGAACAAGAGACATGGATGAATTTGGAGCTCCCTGCTTGGGCTCGAGTTTGCCTGAGAGTGAGAGGTGCGTTTTTTGTAGAATCAATTGCGAGAGGCAGGATGTGTGTGTGCGGGTTATGATCTATGTTCAGCAGCAGTGGCGGATTCAAGGGGGTAGGGAGCTCAAGCCCCCCCTCCGCAATGTCCGAGGCCCTATAGTTAATACATAGGCGAGGAGCTGCCTGGGGTACTGGTGGGTGAAGCTCGAGCCCCTAGCCCCCCCCAATGCATTCCTGGATCCACCACCGTACAACAGTAATTAAGTAATGTTTGGAGTGACATTGGCTTGATATTTATCACGAAATACGCTCGTGATTTGTACGGAAATCTTAGGAAATTTAATATCATTGCAATCCATATTCAAATACTGCTAGCCACATCTAAATGACATCAAAATGTGCGTTTTTATATTGCGGTGCTTTAAAGGGCAGCTAGGCTATGGATTCCATGGTTATGCAACTCTACATTTAAAGGGAATGTGGCACCTTGGTCGAATCCTGGAATTTAGTGCACTTAGGCGTACTTTTAGACGAAAATAATGAAACTACTCATGATTTCTCTGAAAAGTGTACAATAAGCTCAATATTTTGATTTTTAAAATACTCCTCTAGAAAAAGAAATAAATATCAGACTGTGGATGATGTCACGATCTGGCAACCACTACCATACTTGAAAACCTTCAAGGGCTTCAATTGGCTGATGCTCATTGTGACGTCAGCATATGTCGTCACACCAGCAGTTCACAACAATGGCCGCCCGGTGGGGGCTGATGAGGGGGCTGGTGTCAGGTAGGTTTTAGCTTTTTTTCTATAGAAATATCTAGTTCCAAGACAAATGATATATGGAGTACTGGGTTTTCCGACTTTCTTTACAACTTGGCTATCTCAGTTAAAATCACGCTATGAAGGTGCCACATTCTCCTTAAATGTAGAGTTGCATAACCATGGAATCCATAGCCTAGCTGCCCTTTAAAGCACCGCAATATAAAAACGCACATTTTGATGTCATTTAGATGTGGCTAGCAGTATTTGAATATGGATTGCAATGCTATTTCTGTTCATTAAGTACAGAGGAATTGCCCTGAGTTCGTTGCAACTCTTGAAAAATAACGAATATCTCTATTCCGACCTGAAATCGATACCTACCTACCATACCTACCTACTACAGTTGGGTGCCTTGGAATCTGAACAATAATAAAGCTTTAAAAGTCCCGTTTCCTGGACAGTTCAGCTGTTTTCTGGATTTTTCAGCGTCATAGGGAAGAAGCGATATTTGCAAGACAGCCTTTATACTACGCAATATTTATTGAATTGGATTCGTTTTTGGCCTGGCTATGGTTCAGCATCAGTTGGCTCAGACTCCTGATGTGAAAGACCGCCGTGAGGTCGCCCTGTCTTCTCCCAGTCCGCTGTTGCCGCCCTCGTGGACTGTGGACTGTAGATGTAGCTTTTAGGGCCTTGAGATGTAGAGGGCCGGCGCCGTCTCAGGCCGCGTGCGGGGGTGGAAGGTCCGGTCCTGCCCCGGCGTATTGAACCGCCGCGCCCCGCCGGCAGCCGGCTCCCCCGGCCCCCGCCCACTTCGACACCGCGCCGACAGCACGCAACGACGGAAATTCCAATGACGAAGCCGCAGGGCCTCTCTCTCTCTCACTCCTTCTCTCAGCCCGCGCAAGTGAAAACAACTTCGGGGTGGTTAGTATCATGGGGAAGAAGCGTCAGGTCGTTTTTTTCCCGGCTCAGGCTATGCGTGACCATGGTTAGGTGCCCCTACTTCACGTTTCGCCACGTTTTTGCCTTAGATTGTCCCAGTGCAACATGGACCGCCCTCCGTTTTCAGTGGTAAAAGTTGCCCCGGGCTCATTTAGTGTATGGTTAAGTTACCGATCAGTGCCATATTTTGACCAGTTACCACTCAGGACCCTCCATGGCACACTCATGCCCGCCCGATATATGGTTATGTGACCGCCCCATATGTGGTTGTGGTATCTATTGCAACAAGAACATGCTACGATGCAATATAGCGGGCTGGTAAAATGAAATTTCCTATGAGGTCGAGCTTGAGCACTTTGAAAAATATCCTTTATCTTTTTCAACAATTTTCCAAATACACGGATAAATATACGTGTTGTTTTAAGACTTACCATATGCTGGTTTTACCGAGGATTTTACTTTGCCATTAAAGGGAATGTGGCAGCTTCATAACGTGATTTTAACTGAGATAGCCAAGTTGTAAAGCAAGTCGGAAAACCCGCTACCCAATATTTCATTTGTCTGGGAACTCGATATTTCCGTAGAAAAAGCTAAAACCTACCTGAAATGTACCCCTCATGTACCCTTAGCAGCAGTCCACAGTTGCCATGGCTGTTGGTGTGACGACACATGCTGACGTCACGATGAGTATCAGCCAATCGAAGCCCTTGAAGCGGATTAAATATGGTAGTGGTTGCCAGATCATGACATCATCCACAGGCAGATATTTATTTCTATCCCTCGAAGAGCATTTTAAATATCAAAATATTGAGCTTATTGTACATTTTTCAGAGAAATCGTGGACGCCTCCTTGATTTTCGGCTAAAAGCACCCCTAATTACACTAAATTCCAGGATTCGACCAAGGTGCCACATTCCCTTTAAAGGGAACGTGGCACCTTTTGAACGTGATTAAACTCAGATAGCCAAGTTGTAAAGCATGCCGGAAAACCTGGTACTCAACATATCATTCGTCTTGAAACTCAAAATTTCCGTGGAGAAAAGCTAAAAACCTACCTGAAATGTACCCCAAATATACCCCAGTCAGGCGGCCACAGTTGTCAGCTGTTCGTGTGACAACATACGCTGACGTCATGGTGAGTAATCAGCCAATTTACGCCCTTGAAGCCTATTGAATATGGTAGTAGTTGCCAGATCATGACGTCATCCAAAAGCAGAGGTTTATTTTTCACCCCTAGAGGAATATTTTAAGAATCAAAATATTGAGCTTATTGTACATTTTTCATAGAAATAATCCACGTTCTCATGATTTTAGCCTAAACATAACCCTGATTACACTAAATTCCTGGATTCGACCAAGGTGCCACATTCCCTTTAAAGGGAATCCTGGAATTTAGTGTTATTAGGCGTACTTTTATTCAAAAATAATGAAACCACTCACGATTTCTCTGAAAAATGTACAATAAGCTCAATATTTGGTTTTTAAAATACTCCTCTAGAAAAAGAAATAAATATCAGCCTGTGGATGATGTCACGATCTGGCAACCACTACCATACTTGAAACGCTTCAAGGGCTTCGGTTGGCTGATGCTCACCGTGACGTCAGCATATGTCGTCACACCAGTAGCTCACAACAATGGCCGCCGGCGACGGGGGCTGAGGGGAGGGGGTGGTGTCAGGTAGGTTTTAGCTTTTTTCTACGGAAATATCGAGTTCCAAGACAAATTAAATATGGAGTACCGGGTTTTCCGACCTGCTTTACAACTTGGCTATCTCAGTTAACATCACGTTGTGAAGGTGCCACATTCCCTTTAAAGAAAGGTTGTATCCAGACTTAAAAGCAAATTGTGTGTGAAAAAGATTGAAAGCTCGGCAGGAAGCACTAGCAGAACTGTGTTTGCGTCTCCTAAAAATGCATCAATTCCCCCAAAAATTGACCTCATGTAGAATATTGCAGATTTATCACTATCCGCTCGGCCCAGGCGGGGTGAATTGGAGACAGAAACTGGTCCTCAAAATCTCCAAACGCTATCCGTGCGCGAATTCGACCTCCAAAAGTGGTCCAGATAGAAACGCTCTGTTTCATTGGTATTTGTTGGACAGAGGCACTGAGAAATCCTGCTGTTTCCTGGCGAGTTTAAGTCGGAGCTATTTGAAACGGCATCGACAGCAGGCAAAATTAGTATTACAAAAGCGCCCTCTATGATACCAAAGGCCGCCCTCCAGATGGTAGTTTCCCCTTCAGGCTTCGCCCCCCCCTTTAGTGAAATTCCGGATCCACCCCTGTTCTGCGCACGCCATTCCTAAAAATTACGAGGGAAATAGAATAAGCCGAGCAATTGCAAAATCTCTTTGGTCTAATTCTTAATAACTTGTAACAAATATTGCAGTCCTCGTCACCATTGATTGGAAGAAAGTAGTTTATACCCGAACTACCAACAGAGACGTTTTAGCACACGTCTGCACGCACCTTGAGCATGACACCTGGGTATAAGAATGTACGCTGAAACATAAACCCACAGCCAGAACTGCAAATGAACATGAACGGCGCAAAGCGAGCCGTCGCATCATTCTCAGTCTTTTAATCTGCTGGCGGACAATGTGAAAGCAGCAGCGGCGGGCGGCGGCACAGGCGCTGGCGGGGCAGGGGCGGGGGCGGGGGCGGCCAGACAGCCGCGTCTGACCGTGCTGACCTCTACAGCCCAGTGCGGGCGCTCTCAAGGTCATCTGTTCCGGCCGCCGCCATGGCTGCTCTCATCACCGACAATTGGGGCAGCCGACGGCCTCGTCCCAAGAGTGTCGATAGCTGCCGCGCACGCCCGAAGGGGGGGAATGCATGAGTTCACCTGTGACCTAGGGACAGGTCATGTATTTTTATAAAGATGGCAGTAAATATCGACAATTGTTTCCTTTGAACAAAAAATTGAGTTTGGCCTATTAGGTTTTTAAGCCAAGACAATTGCTGACATATATTCTTATTTCAGTTTAACTTATTTTTAAAATTACTACTGCAAGTAAATTATATCCAAACATTGCGTACTCTCAATCATCACGGCCTTTGAAAGCATCAGATGCGTGATTTTCTTACAGGCGAAAGACACAGTCTTGAAGAACCATGCATGCGTAATTGTACGTGGATTTTGTGTGGCATATTATAAAGATATTAATATTGATTCACACGACCAATAGACGGTATTCGATATATTATATTTTTGGTAACATGCTGGACGTTTCGGACACATTGCTCCTTCATCAGTTGAATAGGTATCGATTGTGAAAAATTAACACATTTTTACAGAAACACGATAAAATATTACAATATTCACAGTTAGAATATTGCACCATTGAAATATCTTTGAATCACGTAAAGAATCATTGAACACGAAAACTTATAAGAATGCCTCGTGACTTAAGGCTAAGTGTACTGTCTCTGCAGTCGACCTTAAAAACCGGTCTTTGAGCTATGACCCGAATGGTTTTTAATCGTGTACGCCGCCTCAAGAGCTTTCCGAATTGGTTTAGTCATACTGCTTTGCACAATCTTAGCATTTTTTTCATTTCTGGTAAATAGTGACATTTATCTATATGTTTTACAGTTCTGCTTGTGTCTGAATTGTTTCTATCGTCACGTTTATGTTCAATCAATCTGTGTGGAAGGCCCGGGCAGTTTCTCCGGTGTACGATTTTTGACAGCGTATAGCTCATGGAATTTTGTATATCAACGAGATAAACGAGGTTAAGGTACCCTGTGTCCGAAACGTCATACATGTTAGAAAAATATTATTTATCAAATACACTCTATTGGCTGTGTGAATCAAAACTTGTTCAAAAACTGAAACAAGATAGTAATATATTGAAGCTCTTTCCGTTTTGCAAAAACCCTGTACTATTCTGTACCATCAGACCTGCGGAATCCAGTCCCGCTCCACGTGAGTGGCATCGGTGTTCGCTCACGTTCCTTAGCGCAAAACCTGTGCTATTCCTGGACTGAGATGACGAACAAAGGCCACAATATCAGTGTCCTAGCGTCTTTGTTCGCCCGAGGCGAGGAAGAGGTACCACCACAGCTCGCGAACGTCGCACAAGCAGGAGACGGCTGACGTTGGTACGATTCTAGTCTCGAAAACACCTGTTAAATGCTTCATGATGGTGCTAAAAAACTTGAGGTTACTAGCCAGCCATGCACTGGTATAGCAGCATTAAAAAAGGCTTTAGGCACATCTACGACCGGATTTTATCGGCGGAAACAAAACCGACAGCTCTGGCTAAAAAGTTTGTTTCAAGCATTCAGATCATTCTTATGGGCAAAAATAAATCTATCGCTGTCAAAAAAGTCCTCCAAAAAGGGTTTCATAGTGCAGCAACGGTGAATGGAACTCGACGATTTCACAGGCTTACTCCATAGATAAGGTTCATGCTATGAATTTTTTCTAGCATGCGATTCTGTCTTGGTGAGTAATGGATATGATGCGAGAATTGTAGCATTCCAGAGAGGTTAATGAACATAGCGCTGACGGAGATCCGTGGTACCCATCACCCTCATGATCATGCTATCACAGAAATATTCGTTTCAATATTATTTTATGTAAGACGAGCAAACTCGTAAGGCTTATTTTGGTCGTTGCTAAGCAATGTCTGCTGAGTGAGAGAAAGGACTAAAAATCTGGCTATTCAAGACGTATCACTGCGTGATACGTTTTGGGCTCCCTGTTCAAAGAATAAATAAATTCTTGTGATGAGACCGTAGATCTGTTAATATTTTTGCTTCGTAGCAAATTCAAAGCGGCTTTCTTATCTGGGCATCCCATGTCAATTACATATATGCCTTTGTACTATAAAAATGTGCAACACTGTGCAGTAATTTGTTTTTTATTGAAAGCTGCCGACTAATTCAATATTTTTTTGCAATCAAAGGTATCAAAGGTGAACTCAGAGTCAGCAGAAGGGGGAGTGGTTATCTTCGGATCAAGTCCCTGACGACACCACACTGCGTTTCATCACTACCTGTACAAACCTGATCGATTGGCCTCCCTCAATAATGAAACATTTATCCGCCCGCTGACTAACAACCTATGAGAGTTGAAAGAGAGTTGCATTATAAATTAATGTATTCTCTAGAGGTCATCTCTGAAACTTGAATTCGCATAACAGGCCCATCGAAGGGCTGTTGGGATGGATATGATACAATGCTTGGTCTCATTGTGCTTACATCACTAATACAAAGTACAATGAAACGATTTTAAGACAAAAACTGTCTCCAATTTTTCACAACGTAATGTTAACACAACAAACTAAACTTTTCCAGAAAAAAACTATCAGCCCTTAGTGCCATCGGTATCCAATCACGTGACCTGACCAAAGGTCACAGGTATAATTTATCCTCAAAAATTCAAATTTGGACGCCACAAATTTTTTTAGTTCTTTGAAATACCGGTGATGTTCAATTTTATATCATTATCAATGCTAATCTCGAAGATATGGCAGTTGAAAAGCAAGGTTACTGGGTATTAAAGTAAGGTTGTTGGTGTTAAGTAAGTAAGGTTATTATAAAGTCATTGGTTCCAAAAGTTTCCTGAGGCCACAACTCGGAAACCGCTGGATGGACGAAACAGTGTTCATCAGCGCCCTGGACAACCCTTTAGACAAACTTTCACCAAAATCTGAGATTCAGTGTGTTGTTGCTTGGTTGATTTGTCGTGGAATGCCCCAGCTATTGAAATACGTCCGACTAAAGCGGCGAGACGAGTAAGACCAGCCCCTGGCCACAAGCCACCATGCTGTGATGTCAAGTGGCCGTCAGAAAATCCCTTTAGGTGCATATATTCGACATTGAAAACTTTACCAAGTTCGGAAGTGTTTCTCCAGCAATCAAAGCGTGAAAGGCATGTCTTGAGCACTAGTCTGCCATCTTTGGCCGTTTTTGTTCTGGTAAAGGACACTTAAATTGTCGAGTTTGGATTCATTTAACATTTCATTCGCCTTAAAAAAAGGACCAGCAATGCAGAAGGGGGGATTCCCTTTCACACAGCAAAGTTTTTAGGCATATTCGGAAAGGAGTAATCAGTTCACTTCATGGTATTGCGAGCATATTAGATGAATATCGCCTGGCGCACATCATTCAATTATTGCGCAAAGCGATAACAGTAGCCTTTTGCTTCCCGTGAATTAGGAACGTATTATTTAAGAAATATCATAATATAGTTAAAAGAGGCAATGGACCTGAATAACTGCATGTTTATAAATTTGTAGTAGAACTTAACCCAAAACTGTCACAGTCGTGTTCTGACCTGCCGATAGCCCTATGCACAGAGTTTAAAGACAATCTGATGTATCAAGGTGAAGGCTCTGTGCTGAAATGTCGTGGAATGCCCCAGGGAAGAGATAGGCGAGGAAAGGGACTGTTTTCTTCTCATGGAACGCTTATTTATCTGCAAACTTCATAGTTTTGGATAAACGAAACTTCAAAGCAGAGGGCGAAACTGAACGGCACGGGTTTGTGACACATTTATGATAGTTGAGGTGCAAAGTGTGACAAAATACGATCGTGACAGTATGGTTCAAATCAAACCACACATTTCGAAATACAGAATGAAGCGTGTAGCGAATATTTAATTAGCAACTCTGTTCTTCAATTGCACAGCGTACCATCAGTGGTACAATATGGACTTGTTCAGTTCTACAAAACGAGAGACCCCGCGCAGAAAAGAAACCGCGTCACAGTTGCCAGATTTTAACAGCAGCCCAATGGCCCGATGTTAGTAGTTGCCAGAAATTGCCGCCAGATGCCGGAAATGTGACAGTCAATTTTTCGAGAAATACATGATTGTGGGCATATTTAAGGCATTAAAGATAACGCAGATAAGTTATCAAGTACTTTTCTGTCCATTTGTCAGGTTAAATAATATTTAAAGTTTGAGTATCTTCGATTTAGCGGTCCCTATTTCTTTGAATTTAGTATCAAGTACGCCTAAAAGCTACTAGGAAAAGTACTAAATGAGTGAAAGAAATAAACATAGCGGCAGCAATCACCAAACAACGCAACACGACAACACAAGTTCGCAATGTTTGTGGATGTAGAGCCTCCAAAAATTTGAACAAGTGGGAAGCTACTGTGAGGGCATATTTATTAGGTATATCTGAGATAGGTGCAGGCAAAACTAGCTGGAATAAATAGTGCGCCCATGGCTAATCAAGATGAATGTAGGCTACTTGATTCTGATGCACTTCACACATCAAACTTGGTTTTCATTCCTAGCTTGCTGTGCCACCTTATTTGTGCCCTAGATCAAGATTGGTTAGGTAGATTTGAGCGGAGGAAGTGGGAGAGTTGGCGCCAGCAGCAAACGCAACAACAGTAATTCAGGTGAGGTTTCATGATCAAATTATCATGTCAATATGTACAGATAGCAAATGTGTGCCAATGCAGTCCTCACAAAGTGTTAAAACACACACTGGAGAGGGCCGCATAACGTCACAGAGGGGGCCAGTAGACCCCCTTCTCATCTCAGAAAATCACAGAAAATCCAGAAAGAAAGACTTAAAAACACGTTGGGGTGTGTTGCTTACTACCAGTGGTAGTAACAACACACAGACGAACTGCCTGGAGTTAAAGCAGGATTTTGACTTATACACTGGATCTTTCTTGATGAGACTCCAATACCTCGTACCTATTAGGCCAATAGACATAATTTTACATCTATGCAGGGTAGCTGCCCAGAGTTTTACGCAAGAAGGAACGACCAGGCAGGTGATAATCAGGTGTTGGAAATTTTAAGCATTTGATCTGGCTATAAAAATGCGCCTAAGGTCCACTTTACCAACACATTTTAGGTAGATCCAAATCCTATGTTGACATTGACATTTTGTCCCTTTGTTGATATGTGAGATGGAAGTTCAGTGGGGGATGGGGAAGCTGTGATCAGGGTTCCCAATTGTGTGTAGTGTACGCTCCCATTTATAGATTAGTTTCCAATAATAATTTCATGATAATTGCCACATTTAATCAGGGAAATGTACCATAATTGGAAACACTCCTTCCAAAAATGGAAACTTCTTCAAAAGGAAATGCATGTCATTGGGAGGAAACTGCAGTCAGAGTTGCCAATAATAATTATGATCCCAGCACTGAAAACAATGATCCATAATTGGAAATTTTCCTTCAAAACATAAACATGATCTAAAAATGAAAACACAGTTTAATACTTCAGCGGTAATGGCTGGTGCTGAACCTTGTCAGTTCAAAATAAGAGACAGGTAGATGACATTCAGCATATTGGAAATAGTATTCAAGTATAAAATTATCATTTCCAGCTTTGTGTGACAGAGGAGGCATATGTCGCATTGAGTTTGTGACAGCCAGTAACTTTCTGCACCTGCTCAAAGCAGGGGTTACTGAGCAGGTATTTTCTACATTACTTATATTTCACCCAAATGTCATGACTCATGAGTGTGCTTTATTCCCTGGAATTTTAAGCAAACAGGCGACATCTTTACAAAGAGAAACAGCTTAAACAAACAAACATCGAAGGAAATTGGCAGTAAATAGTTCAACGGGATAATTCAGAACTTTATGTGATCAGCTCGGTATTTTCACCACATCCGGTGCCAGTGGCGAACTTAACTTGACCATTTACAGAGCTCATTGTCACCTGTTTGGATGGTTAATACAATTGTTTATCCTATCCTATGCCTATCGATAGTGTGAGTTTTGTGCTGGCTGATCCTGGCTGATGTAAATGGGACGTATTTTTAGAGCCTCATCACTAGAAGGGACCAAATCATCGCTGATCATCAACTTTCAAATCATCATTGATCACTACGGATTACTACTGATTGTTTGATTGAAGCTATAAAAAAACAATCGGTCCTGGCTCGCAGGATGTTGAGTGAGGCCTGCGAGATAATTGTGTCGCATAAATTGATTCAATGTCCGTAACCCGTGACTGGTACCTGAACTTCACCTGTGCTTAACTCTCAACCACCCATATCTAAGATGTTTTCACTTTGGTATACGAAATTTGTCACGAGCCACCGTTCCCCCTTGCTGGTAACCACCTTGCTTTCTCACAAGAATGGTGCCATCCCGGCTATACCAGTAATACGCCTCTATTTTTGATAACTGAGCGGATGTTTCTCTTTCAAAATGGTAAATAAAGGTTGCCCTAAACTTTTTCAGATGACTCTGGGTTAAATTCTAAAACATACGCGTTACAATTTTGCAGACAGTCCAGCAGCAATGAATGAATGCCTTACTTACAAAGAACCAACATGCAGTGGCACCTTTACTGTCCAGGGGGCACATTTGCTATCCAGAGGCGCCGTTTCTATCTAGTGGGTGATATTATTATCCTGGGATGCCTATTCAATCCAGGCGGTGAATTTTGCTATGAAGAAAGCGTCTTGACTGTGGAGGGGGCGCTATTCATATTCAGAGGGGCGCCCTTTACACGCAGAGAGCCCCGGCCACGTCTGAATCGGCGCCATCATGGGCGTCGGGGCTGCATTTTTATCACTGCAATTTATTTCTGCGAGAAATTGGTGTAAATGGTTCCTAGACGTGCCTACTGGGTAAAAATGCTTACAGAAGGACGCTTCTCTCGCTGAAAAGTGCCTTTGACTCACACCAAGGAGTCTGCCTCTTCAGGGAGGCAGTCTTTACGCCAATTTGCTCTTGCTCGTCCGGGAGAGCCAATCAAATTCAAGGGGTGCCTGCCCAGGATGAAGCTAAAACCGGGCGTGCAAGTAGATACTTAGGCCCACACTCAATTTTATCCGGGTGCGCTACTGCCTCGCTCCGCCCGGAATGCGCTGTCGCTGGATGTATTTGCGTGTTTGCTCCACTTGGGCGTTGGCCCGGCAGGCCTGTCGCCGCTGTGTTGCCGGCCGCGTGTCGCCAGGCGGTGCTTTTGTGTCAACGCAGTTGGTTTTGGGCCAGAGGTGCCGGCACGTGCCAGCCGACCAGCCGGCGGCCGCGGCGGCCTACTTACCGGTCCAGATCACCAGAGCGCCGCCTCCGCCCCGACATAGCCCGCACGTGCCTGGGGCCCTGGGCACGCGACCAGAGCCTAACATCTGCCCATATCTGGGCACGCGACCAGGGCCCAACATCTGCCCATCTCTGGGTACGCGACTAGGGCCCAATATCTGCCCATCTCTGGGTACGCGACTAGGGCCCAACATCTGCCCATCTCTGGGCACGGGACCAGGGCCCAACATCTGCCCATTTCTGGGCACGGGACCAGGGCCCAACATCTGCCCATCTCTGGACACGCTACCAGGGCCCAACATCTGCCCATCTCTGGGTACGCGACCAGGGCCCAACATCTGCCCATCTCTGGGTACGCGACCAGGGCCCAACATCTGCCCACCTCTGGGCACGCGACCAGGGCCCAACATCCGCCCATCTCTGGGCACGGGACCAGGGCCCAACATCTGCCCATCTCTGGGTACGGGACCAGGGCCCAATATCTGATCATCTCTGGGGATGGGGCTGGTATTTGCCAATCTCTGGGGGGCGGGACCAGGGCCCTATATCTGATCATCTCTGGGGATGGGGCTGGTATTTGCGAATCTCTGGGGGGGCGGGACCAGGGCCCAATATCTGATCATCTCTGGGGATGGGGCTGGTATTTGCCAATCTCTGGGGGCGGGACCAGGGCCCAATATCTGATCATCTCTGGGGATGGGGCTGCTATTTGCGAATCTCTGGGGGGCGGGACCAGGGCCCAATATCTGATCATCTCTGGGGATGGGGCTGCTATTTGCGAATCTCTGGGGGCGGGACCAGGGCCTAATATCTGATCATCTCTGGGGATGGGGCTGGTATTTGCCATTCTCTGGGGGGTGGGACCAGGGCCCAATATCTGATCATCTCTGGGGATGGGGCTGGTATTTGCCAATCTCTGGGGGCGGGACCAGGGTCCAATATCTGATCATCTCTGGGGATGGGGCTGGTATTTGCCAATCTCTGGGGGGGCGGGACCAGGGCCCAATATCTGATCATCTCTGGGGATGGGGCTGCTATTTGCGAATCTCTGGGGGACGGGACCAGGGCCCAATATCTGATCATCTCTGGGGATGGGGCTGCTATTTGCGAATCTCTGGGGGGGCGGGACCAGGGCCCAATATCTGATCATCTCTGGGGATGGGGCTGGTATTTGCCAATCTCTGGGGGGCGGGACCAGGGCCCAATATCTGATCATCTCTGGGGATGGGGCTGCTATTTGCGAATCTCTGGGGGGCGGGACCAGGGCCCAATATCTGATCATCTCTGGGGATGGGGCTGGTATTTGCCAATCTCTGGGGGGCGGGACCAGGGTCCAATATCTGATCATATATTATCAACCATTATCAGGAGCCCTTCTCTGAATAGTAAAGAAGCAGTATGTTTGAACTACATACAAAAGGACGACAGACTTTTGCAGTGTTAGTAGCTTGATCATGATTAACAGGAATTGTGATAGAAGGAGCTAAGGACTAAAAAAGTGTAAAATCACATTTCATACCGAGCTCATATCATTACTAAAGCTGAAAATCACGCGACTTACAATTAAAGTATTTTATACCCTCAAGCTGCGAGGGCAGTTGCACACCTGTGGGTTGTGGAGGATGTGTTTGTGTTGGCTGCAGGTTGTGGAGGGTGTGCTTGAGTTGGCTGCAGGTTGTGGAGGATGTGTGTGTGTTGGATTCAAGTTGAGGATGATGTGTTTGTGTTGGCTGCTGCAGGTTATGAAGGAGGTGTTTGTGTTGGCTGCAGGTTGTGGAGGGTGTATCTGTGTTGGCTGCGGGTTGTGGAGGATGTGTTTGTGTTGGCTACAGAGTTGTGGACTGCGTGCGTAGTTTGGTTCTTTTTTTCGGGGAAAGTTGCGAGCAAGAATGCGTATGACTTTTCCCGAAAAGTCGCGCTTCAAAAAGAAAGCCATAAAAATGTATTGGCACCCGTTGTTTTGCACCAGAAGAAACTCCCAAGTATCTATGAGCATAATCAGGATTTCTGTCAAGGGGCAGCACTGAAAGGGGTACCTGTGACAGCGGTAAAAGGGCCCTTCTGGAACAAAAAATGTGATCGGGCAGGAAAAAACGCTGAACGGTAGAGTTGGCAACGGTCGATGTTAAACTAGCTCGGTAAGTCAAGTTTTCACATAAGCTAATCCCTCGAAGTGCTCGAAAGACGAGAAAGGCCCTTGGTTTTTTCTGCTCTTTAGGAGGAGCTTCTTTCACCTTCGAAGACGTTCCCTCCGAACGGAGAAAACGCGTTAAAAAATATTTTTTACTGGCGGACAAAGAGAATTCAGCTCTTCATTGAGGATGCAGTACCCAGAGAGGACCCTGCAAGCCTCAAAGAGCCTAATGGTCGCAAAATGTTCTGGTATCTGGTAGCTGATGTACCTGAGGGCCCTCGTGCCGGATGCACAGGGCCACCACAGGCTCCCAATCAGCTGACTAGAAAGAGTCCTTTTGATTCTGGGCTCTACAGTCAATTGTGGGTCCAGCTGCTCTCGAAGAGTCTATGGTTACAATAAATTCTTCTGATGAGCCATGAATTATCTGATGAATCTTTTTTAAGTGCATTAAGTGTTCCAAGAGACAGATACCAGCATTGTCCGACGGAAATCGAATCATTACTGGAGACAAAGAAAGGGGATATCTACTAAACCAAACATTTGCGAGAAAATTTAGACAAGACGATCAAGTTCAATATCCAGATACACGTGATCACCTTATTCCCAATCTAGACAAGTTTACTGTATCAGAGAGACGAATTAGGGATATTTTAGAAGGCCTTGAGGTATATAAAGCTTGTAGCCCTGGCAACATCAGCGCTCGGATTATTAAAGGGAATGTGGCACCTTTATAACGTGATTTTAACTGAGATAGCCAAGTCGTAAAGCATGCCGGAAAACTCGGTACTTTATATATCATTTGTCTTGAAACTCAAAGTTTCCGTAGATAAAAGCTAAAAGCCTACCTGAAATGTACCCCTCATGTACCGTAAGCAGCAGGCCACAGTTGTCAGTTGTTGGTGTGACGACATACGCTGACGTCACGGTAAGCATCAGCCAATCGAAGCCCTTGAATCCTATTGAATATGGGAGTGGTTGCCAGATCATGACATCATCCACAGGCAAGTATTTATTTTTTCCCTTGAGGTGCATTGTACAAATCAAAGCTTGTTGTACATTTTTCAAGGAAATCATGGACGGTTCTAGGATTTTCAGTTAAAGTACCTCTAATTAAACTAAATTCCAGGATTCGACCAGCGTGCCACATCCCCTTTAAAGGGAATGTGGCACCTTCATAACGTGATTTTAACTGAGATAGCCAAGTTGTAAAGCAAGTCGGAAAATCCGGTACTCAATATATCATTTGTCTTGGAACTCCATATTTCCGCAGAAAAAAACGAAAACCTACCTGAAGTGTACCCATCATGTACCCTTAGCAGCAGGCCACCGTTGTCAATTTGTCATTGCCGTTGGTGTGACGACATATGTTGACGTCACGGTGAGTATCAGTCAATCAAAGCCCTTGAAGCATATTGGATATGGTAGTGGTTGCTAGATCATGACATAATTCACAGGCATATTTTTCTTTCTTTCCCTATAGGAGCATTTTAAAAATAAAAATATTGCACTTATTATACATTTTTCAGAGAAATCATCGACGGCTCCTTGATTTTCGGCTAAAAGTTCCCCTAATTACACAAAATTCCAGGATTCTATCAATGTACCACATTTCCTTTCAGGAATGCCTTAACAATATCTCATCCCCTGTACAATGTACATACTGATCCAAAAGTCGGTCGATTGGGGTTTTCCCGAGCAGGTGGGTGAAGGGAAACATTATCCCGATTTTCCAAAAAAGGTACCATAAATTCGTCTGAAAATTACCGCAACCTTTCACTCCTCCTGCTGTTTGGCAAAGTTCTGGAGAGATGCGTGTATGAGACCCTGCTTTCTCATGTTCGGCCGTATTGACCGAGAAACAACATCCCACGCAGATATTGCGACAAATTTAGTTAGTCTCCTAAAAACTGCCTGGGATTCCATCTGGGCCATCAGACAGACGTCATCTAAACAGACTATTCTTCGGCTTTCCAGAGCGTCAACCATAAAGTTCTCCTCCACAAGCTTAAAAATCTTACAATATATCCGGACAGGCTTTGAATTGAATTAAAACTTGTTTGTGCAATCGGAAACAACGAGTCATTATCAGTAGAAGATCATCTGATTGGGCCCAGGTTCGCTCTGGAACGCCGGAAGGTAGTCTGATATGTCCTTAGCTATGTGCGCTCTTTATAAATGACCCTCCTGACAACATTCATACAAATATTCTTCTCTTTGCTGACGACGTAAAAGCTCTATAAAAAAATCACTGAGTTAAAGGACTCGGAGCTTCTTTGGCTTGCAGTTTGGTCCAACGATTGGAAACTCAACCTCAACCCATCTAAATGCTGCTCTTTTAGAATCACTCTGAAAATAAATGTAATTCAGGCCCGGTACAGAATTCAAAACACTTATCTGGATCAGATAGAAGAGGTTCGAGACCTGGGTGTTTGGCTCGACGCGAAATTAACCTTTAAAAACCACATAGATTATATTGTCAGCAAGGCAAATAGGACGATGGGTGTGCTCACACGATCTCTCTACACTGGCCGAGAAGCCGGGAAGTCTGAAAACAGACCAAATTCTAGCAACATATTTCGGCAATGTTTGGTCCATTCTTGAATACGGTTGCGTCATTTGGGAAGGGGATGCCCAAACTCATTTGGAAAGGCTAGACAGAATTCAGCACAAATTTCTTAATGGATTATGTGGTCTTATGCTGCCGACGTTCATACATCTCGGCCTTCCACCACGCTTTCTTATCAGGACTTGTTCATTTTATTATAAATCGCCAGCCTCTCGCAAAGAAGATATCAATATGATTTATGTTTCATCCAAAAAGTAATCGTGGGCAAGATAGACTCCGCATTCTTGCTCGCGAGCCTCCCCTTTCACGTTCCATAGCGTCGAACCAGGGGGGCACAGCGACAGATTTTCCAGGTTCCCTTTGGCCGAGTCGAAACTGTAAAGCGAGGTGTTTTTATTCGTGATTTACTCTGTTTTAATGATTTTGCGCGCAAGTGTTCCACAATCGATCCGTCTACCACCACATGCCATATCTTTAAAGGAACTGTGGTGAAGTTCATCAAGCAGCACCCGTTTTGATTGCCGTGTGGCTGTTATTGGTTTCGGCGGAAGTTACCTTTTATCTTGCCTTTTCTCTTGTGCTTTTATCTACACATTTTGGATAACCACTTTTATTATTTTAGAGTCTTTATGTCATGGGCATGTTTTATTCATACTGAGGCTTTTAATGACATCAATACTTAGGAAGAGCGTGTAGTTTTGTTTCCCATGTCGGAATGTCACGGATATCATTTTCATTATTTCATTGTGCTTTTGTTTGCCTTATTTCCATTTCATTTCATTGTGCCTTTGTTTCCATGCCTTTGTTTTACTTATTTGACTTGAGCTAAAGTGGGTTTTACCTGCCGCTCATTTACGCAAATAAACACAAATAAATACAAATACGAACGATCACAGTATACCCTGCTGGCTACAAAGGACTTTGCTGGTCACGGTGGCCTTGTCCCTTATAAGGAGGGCGCAGCCAGGCAAACAGTGTGCTGCTAGCTGTGGAGGGCCCTGTGGGTACAGGAGGCCCTGCTGGCTAAAGTGCTCTTGGTAAAGGGCCTTACCAGCCATTAACACGCGCATTGACAGGGGTCTGAGCCACCTTGCTTTGACAGGAGGTGGCGGGTACCCGCCCCTCCCCCCTGAGATCTCGAGAACCACGCTAGGTAGCGTAAAACGGTAAACGGCGTTGGGTAGTCAATCCACTTCTCCATCGGAAATATTGCAACAATTTTTTGTCAGGTCACATGTAAGATCACTAGCGGTCAAAACATGCCATCATAGGGATAACATGAAAATGAAGGTTTTCGGTCACTTTATCTGAACGAGTAAAGATAGAGCAAAACAACTTAAAGTTTATGAACCCTCGCAGCAAGCCGAATCGTATGATATTTAAGATGACCTTGCTGGGTTAAATCAATGATTTGACCTGACCTGAGGTCAGGTGAAGGTAAAATTGGATAAAAATCATATCCTTAGAACCGCAAAGACAAGTAAAATCCAATGCAGCTAAAATAAACGCTCTATCACCATCCGTTTCTAAGTTATTCAGTTAAAACCATTCTCCCAGGTATTTCCAATCGAGAGGTCATGGCTAGTACCTGACTTTAGGTCATCGATATAATAAATACCGGAACATATTTTAGAGACCACGGTGGGCCCATTATGTGGTATGAGTTTCAATCGGATAAATTTACCCTGTTCCGACTTATGGTATCTTAAATTTTCTTTTAAGTCAGGTCACTTGACCTGTACTGATGACCTGACCTGACATGACCTGACCTTAAAGTTTTGAAAAAAGTTGTAAAAATGATCAGAGTTATGCGACTCACCAGTCAGAGTCGGAGTTTAACTCAAATTCCGACTCATTCGACTCTGAGTTGAGTTGAGTTGAGTCGAGAAAATTAGACAAGTGAGTTGAGTTGAGTTGAGTCGGTTCACAACAAGTCAATGAGTTGAGTTGAGTTGAACTGTGAAGACAGCGAGTCAAATGAGTTGACGAAAGAAGTTGGCTCAACAGGTAAACATATGAAGTAAATGTGTTTGAATTTGCTTACCTCAACCTGTTGCAAGCCTCCTTTAACCTCCTTTAAATCATTTTTCCCTCCAGCGTTTCAATTGTTTAAATCAAAGTTTCAATTTGTCTCAATATATCAATAATTCTACAGTTCAATTGCTTATTCTAAAGGCCCATCCTGATCTGGTCAGAAGAAATCCCTAGACACAAAAAATACATACACTCGAAAAATTAAACAGGTTCCTATCACTGCCCTTGTCTTAAACATTTGAAGTGGTGGAACACACTACAAAATAAAAAGCAAATCTCTCAAAAACTTCTCATCTTCAATATTTAACATTACTTCTTTACTTCAAGCCCTGCAACAACACACATCGTCGCTGGTTGTTGTCGTCAGTAGTCCAAGGGCGTCAGTAGTCGTTGACTGAGAAAAGTGTGCACCATTTCTGTCTTTGAAGAAAAAATTCAACCAAGTATAGGCTCAAGCTTAGGTAGCTCCAGGGCAAAAAGTGTAAGTGTCACGTGATAATTTATACAATGATGCAAATATTTGTTGAACTAAATATGATATTGTTTCTTGTTTCTCAATTGCGACGTCTGCCGCCACCCTTTTCATTTTGCCTATTAATAGCAGTTACTGCTATTAGCATGAGAAATTGGGCCCTTCATTGGACAGAAATGTTAAAAGACCTTTATCGCAAGAATCAGAGGAATTCTTTTTATGTTACTGTTTTTGCCTGATCAGAGTTCCTTGCTTGCCGTCTGTGTTTTATTTGGAAAGCTATACATTAGCAATTTTCTATGAATTCGTGCTTCAGCTTCAATTTTGAGGAGCGATAGGTATGTATTTTATTAAAGGTTCTCAAGCGCAAAGTTGGATTGGGTTTAAAATATGAATATATTAAAATCCAACACGTTGATAGAATTTCCATTTCTACTGCCCTTTTTCATATATGGTATACTTTTTCTCAGGGTTTGCTGTAGTTCTTAGAATGAGCAATTGCAGCTAGGTACTCTTAGAGTTATTGCTTAAATTTTTTCTTCACTTATGGCATATTAATGTTCATTTATAAAGATTACCTAGAATCGTTCTCTAACAGAAAAAAACAATACTTATACCATCCCTACAAATACAGTTAATACCATGTTTTTAGCTTGAACCTTTTTTGACAGTATGGAGGCTCAATTTTTTGCCTGTGTTGGTGGAACCTTAGCCCTTTTAGGTTCCCTTCCATTCCATTTACCTAATTTAATATGCAATGCTCCTTTTAGAAATAATTGCAACACATGGTAGCTTTTTTGGGCAGTGACAGTCTGGAATAATTAAAAAGTTATTCATGGCTGCTGGCTAACTGTGTAACCAATGTTTGAATGCCAATGAATTAAGTTTCCTTCTATTGATCTTCCGTTTCATGACAGACGTTTTGAACAGCTTGTTTTTTTGCTGGTTTATTGATTTATTTCTTCATTTTTTGATATTATTTATATATTTATCATGTATTTATTTAATTTGGAAAACGAGTCAAAGTTTGAGTTGAGTTGAGTCGTGAGTTGAGTTGGAGTTGAGTCGGATGAATTTATCCTTGAGTCGGAGTTGAGTCGACTCACTGAACTCTTGATCATGAGTTTAGTCAGAGTTGAGTCAACCGCTCTCAGCACTGGAGTTGAGTTGAGTCGACTCAAGAAATTTCTGAAACGCACAACTCTGAAAATGAAGAGAATAAAGGTATGCATAGTACGGCGGCGCTACGCGCGGCCGTTTTCATGGTGTCTCCGAAAAACCCGAGGGGGCGGGTACCCACCCCCGTCAATGCGCGTGTTAAAGGTCTTGCAGGTCATAAAATTATCTGCCGGTTTCAAAGGACCCTGCAAGCTACAGAGGCCGGTGATAGACCCCGACGGCCAATTGGGCCCTCAGCCTTACATATAGAGGGCCCAGCTGACTGGGGGGGAAGGGGGGCATTGAGGACCACACAGAGCACTTCGGAGAATAGTCGTTCATACACTACACAGAAAAGGGTCATTCACTACACAGAATTAAGTGCTGGAGAGGGCCCTGTCTGACATGAAGTTCCTCGGTGGGCCACAGAGCATATGGGGGCGGGCCGGGCCGTGATTTGCTCGACCCTTTTTGTCGAGAGGTCCCTTCAGGCCCTCGGGGTGGTCATCGCCCCACCCATTCCCTTGGCTACGCCAAGGCTACACCTTTAGTCATCTGGGCCCTGTAGAGGGCCCAGATGACTAAAGGTGGCCCAGATGACTAAAGGGCCCTGCTGACGATAGAGAGCCCAGGGTAGAACAGTCGGTCCCACTGGTTCAGAGGCTGCTCTAGTTTAGGAGGATCCTGATAGTTAGAGTGGCCCCTGCACGCTTAAACGTCCCTGCTTGTCACGATGGCCTTCTCACTTAACGAGAGCCCAGCTGGCCAGACAGGGCCTTGACGGCTACAGCTGGCCCGGCGAGTTGCGGTGGGACCTGATGACTAAGGAGCCATGAGCGCCGGGGGATCCGGTCCCACCCGCCTTTGACGTTTCGCGAATGATTCTGAGCCCTTTCAAATGAGACGCGCGTCGCTTTGCAGGCCTCTAGGGTGATCCGTTTGACAACTTCTGGCCCAAAACTATCAGGTGGACGCAAAATCCTATCCGTGGGCGCCAATTTTCGCATCCTGAGGGGGAAGCGACATTTCAGGGGGCACCATCCACCTTTCAAGGGGCGCCGTGACCATTTTAGGGGGCGCCGAGGGTCGATGGTTGGAGGGCACGTGCCCCCCATTGCCCCCTGGATACGCGTATGATAGAAAATACCCGTCACATTCTAGCACCCTATGTATCGAGCCTGTTTTGGAGGCAGCAGTTTCCCGCGGTTGTCCACGAGCCCTAAAGTTTAGATTTAAAAGAACTTTTTACAAAACAGCCCGCCAGCCAGTTAAACGAGCCCATATTTTCGCGCGCCCCAACCCAGTAATGTGCGAAACAGCTCGGCGCTGGCGAGGGAGCTTGATTGACAACGGTCTGGGAGTGGGCTGGGCTGGGCTGGGCTGGGCTGGGCTGGGGCGCCGGCTGATCTCACCGCCACCGGCGCACAGCCCACGTCAGGCCTGGCCCGGCCGCCAGCTGATTGGCGCAGCGCACGGTCACGTGACGGCCGCCTGACAAGATCGACCAGTGGCTGACGTCAGCGCGGTATTCCAGGAATGCGCCTGGCCGCCGGAAAAACCAGCTGGGGCTGACGGGGCTGCTGGCGGGTGCGGCGCAGCAGCGCGCCGGCGGTCCCAGAGCTGCCATGATAGCAGACAAGTGGACTCTGTCACCCACACCGCACAACAGCCGATTGTATGTGTTGAAGTAAGTGTTTGTCGCAAGAAGTTGGACTGACGCAGCAGAGCGGGAGGCCAGTGGTGGCCGTCACATCCGGTCACGTCAGATAGCGCAGGCCCGCCGCTCTCAAGTGGGGCATAAACAGGCTCAGAGTTCACGGGTCGGACAGACCAGCACGCTGGCCCAGATAGCCGCGATAGGTCCGGAATGTGGCCACTGGAGAGATAGTCGCCCCCCCCCAATACCGCGCATGCGTGAACAGCTGATAGCATAGTCCCTCCAGGAACCATCATTCGATGTGGTAGTGAAAAAAGATTTTCGAAACTAGAGGATGACGTGATGCACGAGAGAGAAATGTGGAAATGTAGTCGCTCATAAGTATCGCACCATCATCGTCCACTCTCGGTGGTTTGAGAACCGAGATTGGACCGCGTGGTCCAACGTGTTCCAAGTGTCATAATTGGGGCTTTAAAGCATCCACCTGATCATGATGAATGAACGGGGACTCTCAAACCTCTTTAGATTGGATGAGGTTACGATAATCATGAGGAGCGATACTTATGATAGTCTGTGCTCGTTAACACCGGACATGTCGAACAATTCAAAACGCAGTCTTCGTAAGAACATGATACACGCCACAAATACATTCTATCCACACTTGGCATACAACTTTCATCGTACCAAATGCACTAGTCACAGCCACGCCCGCAATGTCTTCGGAATGTTCCAGAGCCGCTGGTCCAGATCAGCTGCTGTAACGAAGGCTTTGCTCAGGCAATTCGTTTGCACTCCAAAAGATGCCGGGTGTAAAGCTTCCAGAGCACCTGATGAAGTACAATGAACAACGCCAGGCAAGATGGACCAGTCAGCTGACTAGTTGCGACGACAGACGACACTCCCGCTCCGACCGCGCCGCCAGCTGCTACCGACTGCCGCCCCGGCCACCGGCCGGCGGCTCCCGGGCCGACACTAGCGCCGCGCGGCGGCCGCCGCCGCCACTGACGTGGCCGCAGTCGACTCACCGGTCTGCGGCCCAGTTGGCGTCATCGGGCCGTGACGTCACGCCATGCAGTGCCTGAGTCAGAGGACTGGCTGCCGCTGCACACAGCAGACGGGTCACTCGGCCTGCCTTTTAGGGCGCCGTTGCTGGCCTCAGGCCTCCGTCGGTCTCTGCTGGTGCTGTTCGACCTTACCGCTGTGACCTTTCACCAGCTGCCGCTCTCGGCTGATGTGGCACACGCCTGAGGCTATTGACCCGGGCGCTGGCCAGTCAGCTGACGGGCCGGCGGCCACGTGGCGCCTGTGACCATTCCGTCGAGTTTGACGACCGCATTACAGACGGGCCGGCGACGGCAATGGCCGTTTTACGAGCCGGTCGCGTCCGAGCTAGAGCGCTTCTCGACTCTTCGCTGACGTCACAAGTCGGGCTCCAGAACGCAGCCAGAGTAGAGATTAACGGAGAGCTCGGACTCCGGGACAGACAGAGGAAGGTCTGAGTCAGAGGATGACTGGACAGACAGAGGAGGTCTGAGTCAGAGGGAAGTCGGACAGCCACACAAGAGAAAACGGAGGTCGGACTCCGGGACACAGACAGAGGGAGGTCTGAGTCAGAAACACAAACAGGGAGAGGTCGGAATCCGGGAGACAGACACACAGGAGACTAACGGAGAGGTCGGACTCCGGGACATAGCCAGAAGGAAGTCAGTCAGAGGGAGATCGGACTTCAGGACACAGCCAGAGGGAAAGGAGAAGTCAGTCAAAGGGAGGTCGGACTCCGGAACATAGCCAGACGGAGGTAGGACTATGTGGCACAGCCAGAAAGGAGATCAAAGGAAAGGTCAGATTCCGGGACATAGCCAAAGGGAGATCGGACTCTGAGACACAGCCGCACAGGAGATGGACAATACACGTTATAAGTGACCAATGAAAAGGGAACACGTAACCTTAGTTGGCGCAACACGTCGCTTGCTGTCCACGGCTCCACACAGTTTTACTCGGGAGAAATGTCGACAGGCGGCGAAGGCTTGCTATCAATTTCCGCGCTGCTCTGGAAGATCTGCCGACGGTCCCGCGCGCTACTTCAGGTACCTGACTGTGTCAATACGAGCCAAAGGCACCCGAGTAGCTCGCGGGACGGTCGGAGCTTAGACGCAGCCAGCAGCTGCCGCTGAGGGGCGCTGACAGGCGGCAGCTTGCGGACGGTCGGAGGAAGCAGCAGCTACCGTAGAGGGGCGCTGACAGTTCTCTTCAGAGACACCAGCCGACGAACGCACACAGATACAAACTAGATCACATCCACAGCTTGACGAAGCCGACAAACGCACACAGACACAGACCAGATCACATCCAGACATTCGCGTCCCACTCTTACAAGAGTTGGGAACGGTCCTTTAATACATTACACCCGAAAATACAGTGTAGAGACAGCACAGTTATTCAAAATACTACGGGAACATACCCCGCCCGAATCTGGCACATCCGAGCTTTCAAGTTATCGTACGCAGTGACTAGAGGGGAAACCGGATGGACGCAACAACAAAGAGATAGTCACAAGAAGCAAAAGAAAAGGTGACGCCCTCTCACTTATCAGTGTTTTACATTGCATTGCATCCCGACTCAACCGGACGCTGATATTGGGCCCCGTCAAACACAATACCTTACCAATGTTGTAGACTGCCAGTGCCCAACTTCTGATTTTACACAATGCACTTCACATATCAGACAAGTTATTTACTCCATACTTCATTAACGCAATGGAAGCCGCGGCCATGCCGCAGCCTCCCAGTGACATCCGGCCTATATCTGGCCCCCACAGCGCCAGCGATAGCTGTGTCGTCACAAAGGAAGCTCGGCGCGGGGCTGGCCTCGGCAGCGCGAGCTGGGGCAGCCTCGGCGGTGAAGGCCATCCCTTCCTCTGTTCAAGCGGCGGCGGCGGCGATGACGGGCGGCCCCCGGCAGCAGTCAGCTGACTCAGGGCCGCCATCAGCTGATTCGGCGCCGCCACGTCCCAGAGCGGTGGTTAGTCACACCGACGCCAAACAGCGCCGGCCACAAAGAAGGCTCCGCAAAGGCCGAGACTGGCCTGCAGCACGTCTACAGCAGCAGTATATTCCGTCCGCTGGCGCTCTTCGGCCTTGAAGCTGTTGTTTGATACGAACAGGTACAGCACAATGAAAATTATTCTCTTGGAGTGTATTTGTTAAAAATATCCAGGGGAACACCACGGATTTGTCCACCCATTTCTTGCTAACTAACGCCATAGGATCAAACGGCTATGGACACTAACGCCATAAGTTTAGTCTTAAAGGTTCTCATCAAAGGGGGAGCACGGAACCTCCTTGTTCTGCCGCCTATGGTGGTATCCCCCGGACAGCCAAATTGCACAGGATACGTAGTGACTTCAAAGAACACTCCTCATCTTTGCTTCTCGTCGCATGTAAATTTCAATTGTATTTAGAGCACACTCAAATGATAAATATCCACAGGCTTGAAAATTGATTTCATATAGGCACATGCCAACGTTTTTTTTTCAGTATTCGGTCTCCGTCACAGATAAAATTTATGGCCAGTCACTGATAAAATGTCTGGCCAGACGGTACTGATAAAATATCTGACCAGAAATCAATGATAAAAATTCTAGCAAGACGTCAGTGATAAAATTTCTGGTCATACGTCCATGACAAAAATTCTGACCCGACGTCATTGCTACAACTTCTGGCCCGACGTCACTGGTACAATTTCTGGCCCGAAGCCACTGGTACAATTTCTGGCCAGACACCTGGCACGAAGCTGCATCGCAAGCCAGTGCATTCTGAGACAGTTGGCTGGCAATGGGCAGAGTATCGGCTTCTTTGACATACGTCCCACATTCACTTTCCAGACTGAGGCGACTGGGCGCCCTTAAACTACGGCGGCGTCGAGATTCGCGAATGTTCCGTCGGTTCGGGTTTCAACTCACGGTGGCGTGCCGGGGCTAGTTCGCAGTCGCCTCACCAGATGGCAGAAGGATCACTGTTCTAGGCGGCTTCCACGGTCAGCTGTGCGCCCCCCCAGTGATTTGGAAGGGGAGGGGCAATCGAAATGGTCTGCCTCCGCTGCGACCTTGCGGGTTACCTTTGGGGTTTTAGGGCGCTTTCAGCGTCTTGGCCATTTCGCCCTTGCGGGTTACCGCCGTGGCTGCGGGATTCAAACGGCTTAGTGCGGAGCTCTTCGTCAGAGCCAAGCGGTGGGTTGGCTTCCAGACAGCGTCCTGCAGCGTCTGGCGGATCCAGCCGGTCCGAGGTTGGCCGCCGCACGACGCCGGTGCGGTTCTTGTTGCTTGATTTTTGTTTCACGTCAAACTTATCCTTTATTCAAACTTTGGCTTTCTTACATAGCCTTCTTACAAGGAAGACAACTTTCTTCTTGAGAGAGTGAATCAAGACTGTCAAAATAAAGGCGGCATACAGTTGGAATTGGACACTACCAGTGCCCTGAAGTGGAAAACCTTTTATAGAACTGACATACGAAACGAAGGTGAAATTCAGACCTCAAACACCGCGTTCTCATGTGATGAAAACAATCGTTGCTACACCAGTTTTGTATACAAGTACCCCGAATCATACAAACAGTGAGCTCTCTTGATAAGGGTTCACCCTGGTGTTTAATTTCAGAGGGGGCGGTGAAGGGTAACCCCTTAGAAGTGACTGATCATTTGTCACTATACGGCTGCAGCACAGCTTTACAAGCACAACTGCACCCTGAACTGATCCTTAACCCTAGGGGCAGGCCCAGACCCGGCCCAGTGCTGTTTTCTCAACATCTTTGGGTTTCTGATGCCCGTCTAAAAGTCCATGGCTTAAAAGAACCCCACATTATTTCTGCAAGACCTGTTGGTAGAAATATGGGATTATAATGTTTTACGAGCGTGAAAAACGAAACTTTGACCAAAAGAAATGATTAATTTGACAGAAATCAACTTTTGAGTTTTCCCACTGATGAAGCCCCGAACCAGCCCTGTTGCTTCTGCCCGGTCTGGGCTAATATCAGGTCTTCAGGCTCGGTCTCACTCCAGATTTATTGACTCGGGTCACCTTGCAAGCAGCGGCGATTCGCAGCCTGGAAGTGCAGCAGTTTAGACAAGCCGACAGGTGGCTGGGAGGCCGCCGTACCACCAGCCGCCGCCCCCGTCTGTCTCCTCCGCAACGGAGCGACACCCGAGTGGCAGGCACGCAACGCCGGGCCACCCAACAAAGCCTCCAGGGCGGCCATCCCAAAGGAGAAAAACCAGTGAAGCCTGCATACTAATCAAAACATACCAGCTCAAAAGTGGAAGAGACTGGCTGAAACGAACCAAAGAAAGCTGGAAAATATCATTGGCCAGAGCATGCCGCATACCTAACTTACACATTAGCCGGATCCAGTATTTCCGATCGGGAGGGAGGGGCCCATGGGGTGCGCCATCCGGACCAGGGGGGCTTTTGAGAGGCAAAACGTATCATATGGGTCCCAACTATGGCGGGGGCGCCGATATTCGTTTCCTACCACTTCCGTTCGTCTTCCGGTCAGTGAACGATCTCGAAATTCGGTACAACAGGGGGGACAAGCCTGAGTGGGGCGGCACGTAATACCTGGGAGGCACCTTTTCCGCATTTCAAATGTCGCGCTTCAAACACGATTTTTTAGGGTGGCTGTTTCAAAGGTCCTGCTGCAAGTAGCGAAGTACAGTTGGCTAAAGGGGAGTCGCTGTATGGAGCGGAGAAGTCAAATAGTCGAGGGTCTGCGGCAGGACCCTGTCACACACCGGCTTCTACAGCATCTGCAGCGCTCAGACCTCGCGTTCCCAGGGTGCTCACGGCGCTTTTGATGGCCGACATGGGCGCCTAACGTCCACTTTACTGACCTAAGGTGAAGCGACTGCCCCCTCCTTCCTTGAATCCGTCCCTGCCTTGTGTACAACACTGCAGCAGTCGAGCTGTCATGTAGAATCGGACGCGGGGCGGCGCCGGCCGGCTCCGAACTATCCCGGACGCGCGCTGACCCACTGCTGCTGCCATCTAGCGAGCGCCGCGGCACTCACCAGCAGCCGCCGGCAAGGCCGCCGCACCGTCAGCTGACGCTGCGACAAATGGTCGCGAAGCACGCGCCAGCGCCCCTCCCCCCCGAGCACTAATGGTGCAGGCGCCGGGCAGTCAGCTGTTGGCGGTGCAAGTCACCATCGGCGCCGGGGCGCCGGTCGGGGACGCACAATCAGAAATAACGCCGACGGCGCGTGTTCGTGCACCATCACATCGCTGGCCACGAATTCAGAAACGCCGATCACACCCACTATCTCCGGAAAACTCTAAATAACGTGGATGAACAGCGGACGCGCGGTAAAAACCAGAGGTGGGGCTTCACTGCAGATTTGTCTAAGCCGCTGCCGCTACCACCGGTGCTTTGTCAAAATCGCGAAACCGCTACTCGCTACTCCACTACTCCGCTATCACTACTTTTTTTACTATACCTAACCTAAAGCACTACCAAAGCAATACCCAACAATACGTTTTTATTGTTCTGTGGACACCAGTGGACATCCGTGGCAAGCTGGTCTCAGTAGTAAAATGAGCTCCGCCGATGTCTAGTGGAACAATGCTGATGCCCGCTGTTACATACAGCGCTGGTGGAACAACGCTGATGCCCGCTGTGGAATATAGCGCTGGTGGAACAACGCTGATGCCCGCTGTTACATACAGCGCTGGTGGAACAACGCTGATGCCCGCTGTGGAATATAGCGCTGGTGGAACAACGCTGATGCCCGCTGTTACATACAGCGCTGGTGGAACAACGCTGATGCCCGCTGTGGAATATAGCGCTGGTGGAACAACGCTGATGCCCGCTGTTGCATACAGCGCTGGTGGAACAACGCTGATGCATATAGCGCTGGTGGAACAACGCTGATGCCCGCTGTTACATACAGCGCTGGTGGAAAAGTGTTGGCCGGTGCCAACTAAGATATCGGGGCGGAAACACTATCAATGGAAAAATCTATTTTTAATACAAATTTGCTGATATTATACAAAAACAGCGAAATACTGTAAAAACAATGCCTACATTTAAATAAATCATACTATGGATGCTATGTGCTCCAATACAGGCTCAAATTATCGCAAAGCATGATCATGTTAAGGTTGGCTCCAGCATAGCTTAGCCCAAAAAATCACTTTTAGGCGTGTTTTTAAAGCACACCCTAAGAGGCACCCAATATAGGGGTGGAACTTTTGGAAACATGAGTCCGAATCTCTTGACCCATGTTAATTAATATAATTTACAGAATCATCCCAAAATCATTTAATATTTCAACGAACGCTGATGATAAAACCAAACCCTTTCAAACACAGATGTCTTTAAAAACGCAAAAACCGTCGAATCAGTCTTCTTCGTAAGTCAGAGTCTGGGCCCTTCTGAAGTCATTCTAGCCACCCCCACTGAGCTGTTCCCGGGCAGTCTGCCCGCACCCTGACACACGGGGCTGGCTGGCTGGCCTCCCTGACACACGGGGCTGGCTGGCTGGCCTCCCTGACACACGGGGCTGGCTGGCTGGCCTCCCTGACACACGGGGCTGGCTGGCTGGCCTCCCTGACACACGGGGCTGGCTGGCTGGCCTCCCTGACACACGGGGCTGGCCGGCCTCCCTGACACACGGGGCTGGCTGGCCCCTGGCCGAGGCCGGTTTTGGCGCGCCCCCGGAGGAATTCGCGCGGCCCTGTAGGCTCGGACGGAGCCAGCAGACAAGCCGAACTGCATGCCAGAAACGCACAGACACGTGCAAATGGACGAAAGCCAGACACGTGGCAAATGGACGAAGCCAGACACGTGGCGAATGGACGAGATCCAGACACGTGGCGAACGGATGAGAGCCAGCCAGATAGCAGATAGGCAGAATGGGTTTGGTTGATTGGACTCCACCCAGGGACCAGCCTCCCCGGAGTACCTCACCTTCGGACAATGGCGGCACCCCTGGTTACTTTACACCGAAACAAGCTGCCATCTCACCCACCAGAGGGGAGCGAATAGTTTTCGAGAAGCCGTGTGATCAGGATAATCAATCATCTAGTCAGTCCAACATCATGAACCATACATATACCCTCAAAAGTTTAACATTTTCCACATGTTCATTACATTCAATGATAATATGGTTGAAGCCCGTGGGCGTGCTATGATTAACATTTTGAATATTTTAGTGAGCGTTCGTCGAAAACAGCCTGGCCACACCCGTTCTGAGCTCTTCGCCCCGAACCGTTAATAAAGGTGCCACGCCCTGAACTATCTGAACATTGCTAGCGCAACTCGTCTGGAATCGCAAATAAACCGTTTAAATGCTCATTGGCTTAAAATGACCAGTTCATTGCGTTTGAGTCTTAAATCAAGAGCATGCCAGATATAGGCCCATTTTCACGCATCGCGAGCAACAAGCTGCCTACTTAACCCTCCCACGGTGAAAAACTCAGTGCAGCACTCCGCGTTTTGAGTTATCGATGCTACAGTCGCCCTCATCCCCCGACTCCAACCGTCGCCTTCACTCCTACAGACTCCAACCGTCGCCCTCATTCCCAGACTCCAGCACAGACTCCAACCGTCGCCCTGACCCCCCCCGACTCCAACCGTCGCCCCCACTGCCACAGACTCCAACTGTCGCCCTCACTCCCACAGACTCCAACTGTCGCCCTCACCTCCCCCCTGACTCCAACTGTAGGACCTCACTGCCACATACTCCAGCACAGACTCCAACTGTCACCCTCACCCCCCGACTCCAACCGTCGCCCCCCCCACTCCCACGGACTCCAGCCGCCGCCCTCACTCCAACAGACTCCAACTGTCGCCCTCACCCCCAGACTCCAACCGTCGCCCGCACTCCCACAGACTCCAACTATCGCCCTCACCCCCACACTCTAGCCGTCACCCCCCCCCACTGACTTGGGCCGTGACCGGCGCCGGCCCGTCCTGTTTGTGCACAGTTCACCGGCGGCGAGGGGACGCCAGCCGGCCGGCCGTCACCGCTGGCTCGATGAGAGCGCGATAACACCCTCCTCCCCTTCCAGACGCGTCCGCGCGCGGCGTCAACAACTGACCCCAGTACCGGGGGACAGTAGACGGTCTGCGTGATGGAGGATGACCGAGGGGGGGGACAAACCACCGATTCGAAGGAAGCCACAATATTCACACTAGAAGAAAATATAACGGAATGTGATATAGGACCTCAAGAACCACAATGTGCGAAAACCCACCGGTAACTCTGTGGAAACTTATAGTGCAGGCGATACTCCTCATTTTGAACAAACTGAAAAGCAGAGAGGAGAATTTCAGCAGAACTACACTGGAACCTGTACTGAAGTGTATTAGTATCGAGGGTAAGTCTTCAGTTTAGAAGTAGCTCACACAATGCCAACTGAATGGGATCACTTCTATGCCCCAGGATCTTCACGTTTAATAAAAATTGTCGGACTTGAATTCATCGCTTCTAAGTCGCCTCAGTTTTGAACACAAAGTAAACGCCGAAGAACTGGTCTTCTTTGAGTCTGGCCAGTTCTACCTCACGACGTAAAGCATATCCCTGTGGAACTCACCTTGGAATTAATCTCCGACACCAAGACTTCACCCTACCAACCCATGCACCGAACCAGCCCTACCCATCACTCCGCCGCGCGCGCTCCACACAGCTCCGCCGACGCGCCTTCGCGGCCAACTGGGCCGCTTTTCCGCCGGCCGGCACGGGCAGACGTGGCGAGCACTGACCCCTTCCCCTCCCCGCCAGACGGACCCCAGCTGCCGTTCACCGGGGCCGCGGAATGGCCCACGCCGGCACCGCGTGCACTGCTGCGGGGACGTACGTACGTGATCCCGGCGGTACCGATGCGCACTGGCGAAACATCGCCGGAATTTTCCCGACAATTCTCTGGATGTGAAACGGAAGGCGCCTCCGGCGCTTCTCCACCTCGGCCGGCTGCGGGGAGGGGCGGGGGGGGCAGCGGGAGAGAGACAAGACTCGGAGATGTGGCGAAAGAAGCAGAGGCGGTGGATAGGGGAACAAGGTAGGCAAATTCCTCCCCCATTTGGAGGGGGCATGGGTTTCGCACACTAAACTGGGTGAGGACTCTCCAGCAAGGGCCCTGTAAACTGGAGCTCTCATCACTGCCTGACTGTCTGGTCGCTGATATGTGTCTGTCGAACGGGCTTTGGTCACTGTGGGGGCCCATCGCATTCTCCCAACGGCACTCGGTGGGGCCCCCACAAGCTTACTGGTGTGTGGCCCGCTAGTTTTCCGGCTGGGGGCCCTACCACTGAACCCTGTCGTAATATAACTGGAATAAACATCGCCCGTCGTTTGGTGTCAAGTAGAGGTGGGACTTTCTGGGCCCGGGACCCCGAGCCAAAAGCCCGGCCGAGGGCCGCGGGCTTGGACCTGGGCCCGGTTCGGTCAGCCACACTAACACACTGAAATCACCTAGTAACACTTATATCTAAGGGCAGGAAGGCGAATCAGGTTGGCTCAGCCACATCAGCAGCTGGACCCTCCCTCACAGTCGCACTAAGCTGCTGGGATTGCCGGGCACGGGGCGGTGTACCGACTGATCGGTGCATTGTAGCACGTATCGCTTTATTCCGAATTATTTATTTTTAACATGTTCATGAAAAAAGATGTCAAACACGACACGTGTTAGAATGCATAATAGGGTGCGCCTTATAACACTTTTTCGAAATCGAAACTTTTTTCACGCGGTTTTAGACGGTAGACACAAATATAAGGACAACCCTGCAAAAAAATTCGTCATTTTCTCGAGTTTAAGCAACGGATTTTCACTTTTTAACCCTCCCCCAGTGGGGGGCGGAAGGATGCTGACTAACCCCCTACAGGTTTTTCGTCGTCACGGAGAAACGGCGGCGCCAAGCGCCACCGTACTTGGTACAGCGTACATGCTTATCATTGATCAATTCTGCAACTTCCCCTAAAAACTTTAAGTTCGGGTCATCTCGGGTCAGGTCACTAGGCCAGGTCAAGTGACCTCACTTCAAAACATTTTTGGGATAGCATAACTCAGAGAAGGATTAATTTATCAATGTGAAGCCTATATCATATAATGGGCTCACCGGGGGCTACAAACTATGTTTCGGCATTTTGTATATTGTTGACCTAAGGTCAGGTACGAGTCATGAACTCTCCATTGGAAATGCATGGGGAAAGCGCAAATTTGCCGAAAAATGCTGCTTTTTCCGTATATAAGGCTTATAGGGACTTCTTATTCCCGGGATCGTAGTATCACAGGCTATTCGCAAGGTTAATTTTGCAATTTTTGACCTGTGACCTCTGAGAGGTGATTTGAGTCTACCTAAGCACGTTCTGAGACTTATGTCAATAACTGCGCAGCAAATTGCAATAGAGCTCTCATTTGGATACTACTATGTTTGATTTGTCATTACAAGTCAAGTGATATGCATATTGACTATGTTTAGTTAGATGATGACCTTGACCTGACCCTAGGTCATGTCATTTTCATACTTTGATCTAGTATGGTCATATTGTACATCATTCGAATTGCCATAAAGAGAGCCATCGAATGACGTTTAAATTTTGGCTCTAACTTAACTCAGCCAAACGCTAGAGTAAAAGGTCTTCTAAATTGTACTATTTTGACCTTTAATGACCTCAATATTACTCTGAGCTAAGACTTTATGGGAAGAGTTTCTTAATCAGTTCAATGGTCTATCAAACCATTCTTTTTTCGCTACCCCGCTCAGGAGCCGAATTGCCGCCCCGGTAGCTCAGTTGGTAAAGCGTTGGGCTCCAGCTCACTGCTCAGAAACATGCAGTGACAGTGCATGTCCAGGCTTGGGATCGGTTCCCCTGAGACGCTCCGGCGCTCAATAGTTTATCCGACGTAGGTCGGCTGGCAATTGCCTGGTGAGAGGGTAACCTGAGCGGGGTGGCCGTCCCTGTGCTTTGTGGGACGTTAAACTTTGGCTTCTAAATTAACCCTTCATTGTGGGAGCTGCTCGTTCGGGTGGTGGGGTTGGGGTCTCCGTGACAAGTCCATTGATGACTTAGGTGAGACTCCGACTCCAATAGCCGTACTAGGAACAGTGACGGATCCAAGGGGGCCCAGGGGCCCGGGCCCCCCCTTAGCTCCGAAGCGCCCCAGTAAAGCTCAGCTCATATCGGGCGCCGAAGGCGCCCGATATGAGCGGCGCGCCTGTACCTATTTCGTGCGCCAAGGTGGTAGATACCACTTATTCCACTTGAATGAACACATACTCCTTAAAAACATGGCAAAGCGCCCCTGCCCAAACACTAGACGCCTTTACTGGTCTTTTGCGCCCCAGTAAAATGTTGAAGATGAAATTTAGAAAGCTAACAAAAGCGCCCCGGCAAAGAAAAAGGCGCCACTAGATAGCAAGATTGCGCCATGGGGAACTAATGCACCCCTGAGTAGCCTAGGCGCCCCCTGGATGAAGCGCCCCTGGGTAGCCTAGGCACCCCCTGGATGAAGCGCCCTACGGATACCATATGCGCCCTTGGCTAGGAAAGGCGCCCCTGGGCAGCAAAGGCAAATCTTGGTAACATAGGTGAACTGGACAGCATAAGCGCCCCTTAGATAGAAATAGGCGCTTTAGGAAAATAAAATGCTCACCTTCGGTAAAAAAGGCGCCCTTTGATAGCCTAGGCGCCCACTGGAAAAAGCGCCCTACGGATGTCATTTGTCATATGCACCCTTGGATAGCAAAGGCGCCCCTGGACAGCAAAGGCGCCCCTGGGTAGCAAAGGCGCCCCTAGGAAGGCACCCCTTCGATAGAAACCCGCCTTTGGATAGCCTAGGCGCCCCCTGGATGAAGCGAACTACGGATATCATATGCGCCGTTGGCTAGGAAAGGCGCCCTGGGCAGCAAAGGCAAATCTTGGCAACATAGGTACCCCGGACAGCATAAGCGCCCCTTAGATAAGTAGGCGCTTTAGGAAAATAAAATGCTTACCTTGGGTAGAAAAAGGCGCCCTTTGATAGCCTAGGCGCCCACTGGAAAAAGCGCCCTAAGGATGTCATATGCACCCTTGGATAGCAAAGGCGCCCCTGGACAGCAAAGACAACCCTGGATAACACAAGTGCTGTGGACAGCAAAGGCGCCCCCTAGGACGGCAGCCCTTCGATAGAAAAGCCGCCTTTGTATAGCCTAGGCGCCCCCTGGATGAAGCGCCCTACGGATATCATATGCGCCCTTGGCTAGGAAAGGCGCCCCTGGGCTGCAAAGGCAAATCTTGGTAACATAAGTGCCCAGGACAGCCTAAGCGCCCCTTAGATATAAATAGGCGCTTTAGAAAATAAAATGCTCACCTTGGGTAGAAAAAGGCGCCCTTTTTTATAGCCTAGGCGCCCACTGGAAAAAGCGCCCTACGGATGTCATATGCACCCTTGGATAGCAAAGGCGCCCCTGGACAGCAAAGACAACCCTAAGTGCTGTGGACAGCAAAGGCGCCCCTGGGTAGCAAAGGCGCCCCTAGAAAGGCACCCCTTCGATAGAAAAACCGCCTTTAGATAGCCTAGGCGCCCCCTGGATGAAGCGCCCTACGGATACTATATGCGCCCTTGGCTAGGAAAGGCGCCCCTGGGCAGAAAAAGCAAATCTTGGTAACATAGGTGCCCTGGACAGCATAAGCGCCCCTTAGATAGAAATAGACGGTTTAGGAAAATAAAGCGCTCACCTTGCGTAAAAAAGGCGCCCTTTGATAGCCTAGGCGCCTACTGAAAAAACGCCCTACGGATGCCATATGCACCCTTGTATAGCAAAGGCGCCCCTGGATAGCAAAGAAAACCCTAGAAAACACAAGTGCTGTGGACAGCAAAGGCACCCCTGGGTAGCAAAGGCGCCCCTAGGAAGGCACCCCTTTGATAGAAAATCCGCCTTTGGATGGCCTAAGCGCCCCCTGGATTAAGCGCCCTACGGATATCATATGCGCCCTTGGCTAGGAAAGGCGCCCCTGGGCAGTAAAGGCAAATCTTGGTAAAATAGGTGCCCTGGCCAGCATAAGCGCTCCTTAAATAGAAATAGGCGCTTTAGGAAAATAAAATGCTCACCTTGGGTAGAAAAGGCGCCCTTTGATAGCCTAGGCGCCCACTGGAAAAGCGCCTACGGATGTCATATGCACCCTTGGACAGCAAAGGCGCCCCTGGACAGCAAATACAACCCTGGATAACACAAGTGCCGTGGACAGCAAAGGCGCCCCTGGGTAGCAAAGGCGCCCTTAGGAAGGCACCCCTTCGATAGAAAAGCCGCCTTTGGATAGCCTAGACGCCCCTGGATAAACTAGGAGCCCGAGAAGGAAAACGAGCGCCCCACTGGGAAGTACAGGCGCCCTCTGTATAACATAGATGTCCCTTATCCACCTTCAGCTGCCCTGCATTGGAGCAGCGCCCCCAAGAGCAAAGGCGCCCCTGGACAAAAAGACGCCTCTTGGTATCAAAGGCGCTCCTAGATAACATATGCGCCCCTTAGATAGGAATAGGCGCTCCAGGAAAGCAAAATGCGCCCCTTGGTTAAGAAAGGTGCCCTTGGATAGCAAAGGCGTCCCTGGACAGCAAAGGCAAATCTGGGAAACATAGGTGCCCTGGACAGAATAGGAGCCCCTTAGATAGAAATAGGCACTTCAGGAAAATAAATGCAACCCTTGGATAGAAAAAGTGCCATTTGATAGTCCAGGCGCCCACTGGATAAAGCGCCGATTGATATCATATGCACTTTTAGATAGCAAAGGCGCCACTGGACAGCAAAGACAACCCTGGATAACACAAGAGCTTTGGACAGCAAAGGCGCCTCTGGATAGCAAAGGCGCCCCTAGGAAGGCACCCCTTGGAAAGCAAAGGCGCCTTTGGATAGCCTATGCGCTCCCTAGATAAACTAGGTGCCTGAGAAGGAAAATGAGCGCTCCATTGGAAAGTACAGACTCCCCTGTATAACATAGATGTCCCTTATCCATCTTCAGCTACCCTGGATTGGAGCAGCGCCCCTCAAAAGCAAAGGCGCCGCTGGACAAAAAGGCGTCTCCGTATATCAAGGGCACTCCTAGATAATATATGCACTCCTTACATAGAAATAGGCACTTCAGGGAAGCGAAAGGCGGCCTTTGGTTAGGACGGCGCCCTTGGACAGCCTAGGCGCCCTTTGCATTAAGCGCCCTACAGATATCATATGCGCCCTTGGATAGCAAAGGCGCCCCTGGACAGCAAAGTTAACCCTTCTTGAAATAGATGATCTGGACAGCATAGGCGGCCATGGATAAACTAGGCACCTGAGAAAGAAAACAAGCGCCTCACCTGAGAGTACAGGCGCCCCCAGGATATTATAGGTGTCCCTTTCCATCTTCAGCTGCCCTTCTGTCTATGGTTTGGCACACCTGTCCGACAGTTGCACGCTCTGTTACAGGGCTCGAGTGCTCAATTTGAGCATGGGCTACCTTTATTAACCACATTTCATTAACCCATAACTGAAGGCTTAGTGTCCCATTGCTGCAACCGGGTGCCTTTTTCAGTATGTGCGCCCCGTTTCCGAGAACGCTGCCCTCACCAACCAGCAGTCCTCCCCGCTCAGCAGATGAGCGCCTCTTTCTGATAACTAGGCACTTTATTTCAGTGTTCGAGCGCCTTATTTCAGAATTTTTATTCTCCATCTATTTTGGGCTCCTCCTGGATTGCAGAGGCGCCCCCTCAAGTGCAAAGGCGCACCTGGATAGAAAAGTGCGCCCCATGTTTGTAAAGGCGCTCCAAGATAGCATATGTTCCCCTTAGATGGAAATAAGCACTCCAGGAAAGTAAAATGCTCCCTTTGGGTAGCAAAGGTGCCCCTTAACAGCGAAGGCAGCCCTAGATAACAAAGGTTCTCTGGACAGCATAGGTGCCCTTGGATAAACTGGTGCCCGGAAGAGAAAAATAGCACCTCACCGGAGACAAAAAGCACCCCAGGATAACGTAGGGGCATGTATTTCAATCATGTCTGTGATTGAAAAATACACCTAGACAGCATATGCGCCCCTGGATAGAAAGACACCCCTGGGCAGTAACGGCGCCCCTGGAAAGCAATAGTGCGCCCCTGTGGAGAAAAAAGCCGCCTCCTGAATAACCTAGGCACCGCCCCCGAAATATCAGACGTCCGTGGATAGAACAGATTGCCTTGAATAAAACAGAGGCCCTGGATAGTAAAGGCGCCCTTTGATAGCATAAGCATTCCTTAGCAACAATATGGGCGGTACATGAGCTCAAGGTTCACGCGCACCTAAGCCCAATAATGGAGCAATCAATCGATGCCGAAGCACTCCTTAAAGCACGGGCGCCAAATTTCCTAAGAAGTAAAGGCGCCTCTGGGTAGCAAAGGCGACCCTCGACAGTGGTGTAGGTATTCCTGAATAACAGCAGCGTCCCTTGATAAGAATAGACCCAAGATGGCACAGGTACCCTGTTGATAGGAAAAACGCCCCTGAATATCAGAGGCACCCTCTGAATGAGGTGCCCATGGAGAGCATAAGGGCGCCCTATGCATAGCAAAGTGCCGCCCCTTGGATAGCCTAAGCGCCCCTTGCATAGGGTAGGCACCACTGGGTAGTATAGGTTACCTTGAATAAAAATACGCCCCTCAATACCAAGGTGAACCTGGATAAGAAAAAGCTCCCCTTGGGCACTGGGTATCAAAGGCACCCCCGGAACAGCAAAGATGCCCTTGGATAGCTAGGTTGCGTCCATTGGGGAGCGAAGGCGCCCCTGGGTGGCACAGGTGCCTCATCGAAGCAAAGGCCTCCTCCAGAGACCATAGGTGTCCCTGATGAGCACAGGTACTCCTGGACAGCCCCTAAATTACGTTGCATAATGTTACGATACCTATTATGACGTATGCTATTATATCAAAGTAAAGGTTATTCAGTGTTTAGATCAAGGTTACAGGTCAATTTTAAAGGTCACTGGCCTTGATGATCAAGGCTTGATCAAAGATCATTGTTAAGCTTGGGCACAGCGCTAGTCATAGCGTAAATTAGGCATAATATGTTGGGTTGTGCCGTAATAGGTCAATGACCTTGAAGGACCTTGACCCCAAAAATTGCAGACATTGTTTAGAGCCTTCCCTTTTGGCCTCAGCCCTGTTCTAGAGTATTCGCGCCCCGTTCCGGCCCGTTGGGGGGTGCTTGAACACCCTCTCGAGGTCTCCCAGTGGCACGAAAAACGTCGGCGCGAAGCGACACAGTACTTGTCGCACCTTATCATTGATCAATTCCGCAACTTTCCCTGAAAATTTAAGGTTGCGTCATCTCAGGTCAGGTCACCAGTGCAGGTCAAGTGACCTCACCCCAAAAAAATGTTTAAGTTGGCGTAAGTAAGAAAAGGGTGAATCTATCGAATTCAAACTTGTACCATATAATGGGCCCAAAAAGTACTAATACATTTATTGCGGGATTTTTCCCATCGATGACCTAGGGACAGGTACGAATCATGACCTCTCCATTGAAAATGCATGGGGTAAAACGGAAATTTGCCGAAAAATTGCTCTATGTCTGCAGACGCCGCTTGGAATACCTTCGGATTCTCCAAATCATGGTATCCTAGGCCTCTTTATCGGTTCATGTTGCAAGTTTAGACATGTTACCTCTGAGAGTTCATCTGGGGCTTCCTAAGCAGGTTTTAAGACTTGGGTTAATTGCTTTGCAGGAAATATTGACAAAACCCGTATTTTGATACCATTTTTATTGCTATTGTGAGTTATTCATATGCATGCTGACTGTGCTAGGGTAGATGGTGACCTTGACCTAGCCTTAGGTCAAGTCATTTTTATGTTTTGACCTAGTATAGTCATATTATGCATTATTTGATGATTCGCCGTAACGAGAGGAAGCGAATTGTGCCTAAAAATGATTCTAGCTCAACTCTGGCAGATGCTAGAGTATATACACACAGAGACATGTTGTAAGCTTTGTCTCGGGGAGGGGCCCTAGCGCTGATCGCGGGAAAAATCCCCAATGGCCCCCAGGGGCCCTCAGGGAGTCAGGAAATCTGGCGTTGGTGGAATCCGGTAGGAGGGATTTTGGGTCTCCAAAATCAGCTGAGGGGCCCGTCCGAGTTAAGGGGGCCCCAGATAAGGGCCCCCGACGAGCTCATTTGACCTCAGCGCCAACACAGGATTCTCAAGACCAGCGTGGGGTGCCTACCTATTTAAACGGTTTCTAAATAAGCTCAGGGACCCAAAACTAACCCAGGGGTCCAATTTTCAACTCATGGGGCCCAGACACTCTGAGGGGAACCTGCAGAAGCTCAGAAGGCCCATAAAACTAATAGGGCCAGGCTAGCTGGGTGCCTCAACGAACTAGTGCCCAGATACGCACAACGGGCCCCAAACAAGCTGAAGGGATCTATATTAGTTAAACGAAAACAATACCAACCCAGGCGACCCTGACCAGCTTAAGGGACACTAATCCAGCTTGGGGCTCAGGCTCAGAGCTCCAGCTTTTAGCTCAGAGGGCCCAGGACCGGTTGAGGGGGCTCTATATCAATAAAAGGGCCCCAAAAAGCTTAATAGGCTTCAGCAGTGACATATAGGTTTCAAGTTCAGTGTGAGTCTGGTTAACTAAAGCGGTCCTAGATCAGCTGAGGGGACTCGATATAAACTCATCGAAGTCACCGAAAACTCAGGGCCCAGGCCCGCAGAGGTTCTGCGGGCTATGAGGCTCAGGTTAGCGTCAATCGGGTATTTCAGTATTGAGCCGTTAGCTGTGATAAGTGGAGGTGGTGGATACGACACCTCAGTTTTTACCATGACCGAATATAACTATATTATTTGCTCATCGCGCTCCAGTTAGTGTCAGTGGGTGCTTTCAGCATTTTCTACCACGGTACCAGTCGTTAGCTGGCCCGAAATATGCTTGATGGTAAACGTGAGCATGTCCTCACTAAGAGGAAGCTTTCATGAAAATAAACATTTACAAATCCTTTTTAAACGCGTTCTTCATTGACACTGGCCGCCTTTTTGGTGGTAAATTGGCCAGTGGCGGATCCAAGGGGGAGGGGAAAAAGGTATTCCCCCAAACGAAAAAGCTCGGGGCAAAACTGCGTTTTCGCCCCCAAAGCGATCAACCTCCTTTTTCCCCTACTCCTTCTTAGTTTATAAGCAAGATTTTGGTGTTCCAACTCTCAACTTCAAACAGAACATAAGTTGATAAGATGTTCCCTGACCTGTCCCCCCGAATCCGGAAATGTAAAAAACACTGAAGATTATATATTCGGGCACAGCCCTTCATCAGAATCATGGAGTAAATATCAATAATTCTCAGTTATAGTATAGCCAGACCTCCATAGTATAGCAAGGCATAGTATAGCCAGCCTTGGATAGGAAGAAGTATCTCGAGCCCATATTTTTCACCCCGTGAAGTTTTTTTGGCTTTTCGCCTCAAATACCCAAAATTCTACGGGCAAGTGATATTGGTAGCGCAGCTTTTTACTGCGTGACGTTTTTTTTTTTGCTTTTCGACTTTGGTTTTCCCCTCCCAAACCGACCGGCTAGATCCGCCACTGAAATTGGCGCCCCTCAGGTTCGGCGCCCCCAGGTTCGGCGCCCTCCGAGCCTGGGCCCCCCCTTAACGAAATCCTAGATCCGTCACTGGGGGACATTATATTTTAATATTGAGCAGGTATTCTTCAGCTACTGCTAAACATGCTTGCTTTTAGGCGACATCCCAATGCTACACATACGTCTTAAAATAATCAAATTTGAGCTGTAAATATATCCACGATTGAAGAATATCAGTTTTGCGGGGTCAAATTTTACTCTCGGAATGGCAGAGTGGATGGAAATTGAAATGAAAACAAAGGACTTAACACTACAAGAAAAGAGAGCAAGACACCGATATCACTCCAAGCAACGCGTGTATTGTTCTGTAAATATTCATATATATGGCAACCCCACTGTGCCCGTACATGCCCTTTATTTTTCCCTAACAAAAATCAGACCCTAACACCGCCTACCTGAAAAGGTAGGACCTTATGTGCGAATTAAAAACAGTTTCACATATGAATGTGCCCTCTCATCAAAGCCGTCCCCTGGAGAGCAAATAGGCCTAATTCATCCACCCAACGCAGGGAAATGATTTCGGCGCCTCCCCTCCCTGAGTGGGCGCCCCTTGGGAGCCAAAGGCGCCCCCTCTGGGGATGGAGGCACCCCCTGGGGATGGAGACGCCTCCCCTGGGAAGGAAGGCGCCTCCTCCCGAAAATCTTGCACATCAGCCCGAAAACGGAATCCACCGTCCCTGAGCTGGGGGCGGCAGTTATGAGCCCAGGGCGGCACGAATTAGAGAGGAAGTGTTAAGCCAGGGGTGACATTCATTAGCCAAGGCGGAATTGATGAACTGGGGGCGGCATGAAACAGGGTGGTAGTGATAAGCCGGGGATAGCAGTGGTGAGCCATTGGCAGCAGTGATGAGCCAGGAGCTGTTTGAATCAGGGCAGAAGTGATAAGTCAGGGCTGACACGAATCAGGGTGGCAGTGATAGGCAGGAGGCGGCAGTGATGAACCATGACGGCATAAATCAGGGTGGTAGTGATGAACCGGGGGCGGCATGAATCACAGTGGTAGGACGGAGCAGCAATGGTTGAGCATTAATCAGGGCAGCAATGCTGAGCCGGGCGGGGGGGGACGACACATGTATTGGGGGGTGCTCAAATTATGATTGGGAGTGCTCGCACATCCAAAGGAGATAGAAAATTTCACCCCTGGCTGACACTAAAACAGTAAAAGCACGGCAGAAGCGGTACCATTTATTCGGTTTGGGGAATTCCTCCAATAGGAAAACAGATAATGATTACACGATAGTGGGCTGCTTTTTTAACATTTTTGTATTCCCAACCCAGGAAAATTTTACGCATTTGCACCACACACCAGACCATTTCTTAACATGTTAACTGGGGGCCATTCCCCCAGTCGGCCGAAATGCCCCCCCGTGCCCGGAAATTGGCCCCCCAGTGAAATACACAGATTACTTAAAATTGACCAAATGCAGACTCACCAAACGAAAATAAGACAGAAGACCACCCGATAATTATAACTTTGTTCTATTTCTGGTCCCAAATTGGCAATCCACAAATATTGCGTTAAACAATTTCCACCCGTGGCTGTCTCCTCCATCGTGCGAAGACGAAACAAAGCGTGTAGTTACGGGAAATTCCGACAAAGCAGCCTCAGCATCAACTAATCACAATGCTGGAGATAAACGCTTGCCTACAACCAATCAAACATCCTGTTCTATCCCACCGGAAGCCCACATCCCAGCCAGTACCGTGGCATTGCATGATGCTCTCATTTCACACGCAGTCAGTTGTCAGCGCTAAGAGCTCGTTCGTGGATTAGACGGGACACGGTGTAGTCAAAGTGCGTAAAACTGGTTGCTGGTGTGGCGGTATGAAGTGCTTGGCCTTTTTATTTATGTTTGTGGTGATAGCATACATAAGCGTCGCCACCGGAAAAAAGTGAGGGGGCCGGCCAAAATTGGTGCCACCAGACCGGTGGATCTGTTGAAAGGCAGATTAAAGGGAATGTGGCACCTTGGTCGAATCCTGGAATTTAGTGTAATTAGGCGTATTCTTAGCCCACCTTGGTCGAATCCTGGAATTTAGTGTAATTAGGCGTATTTTTAGCCAAAAAATGAAACCATGCCTAATTTCTCTTAAAAATGTACAATAAGTTCAATATTTTGATTTTTAAAATACTCCTCTAGGAAAAGAAATAAATATCTGCCTGTGAATGATGTCATGATCTGGCAACCACTACCATACTGGAAACGCATCAAGGGCTTCGATTGGCTGATGCTCATCGTGACGTCAGCATATGTCGTCACATCAACAGCCATGAAAACTGTGGCCTGCTGCTATGGGTACATGAGGGGTACATTGCAGGTAGGTTTTTTCTAACGGAAATAGGTAGGTTTTTTTCTTAACTTTTTTCTACGGAAATCTTGAGTTCCAAGACAAATGATATATTGAGTACCGGGTTTTCCGACTTGCTTTTCAACTTGGCTATCTCACTTAAAATCACGTTATGAAGGTGCCACATTCCCTTTAAGGCCGGGCTCCCAATAACAAGGGCGCTGGTTGGTCAGCGGAAGTCCCTAGTCAAGGCGGGCACTACCCAGTGTACTGCTATCTCCTGGGTATGAGGCGATCGAAGAAAATGCTGCTAGAGGTCAGCCTTTGGTTTTTTAAACCCACTACCCATTTAAAAGGTAGGCAGGAGTGCCCTTCCGCACCCATGCGACCAAACTACAAATTTTCCAGTTGTAAATTTGGGAAAAATCTTTCTTGAAGGTCGCACCACCCCCGCTCCATTTGTTCTTTGCTTTACAAATGAAAACAAAATTTGTTTACTGAGTGTTTCCCCAAGTCTCTCTCGAAAAGAATAGTAGAACTAGTAACATTCAAGAGAAACTTGGGTACTCTAAAGCTGGTATTAGTGGATTAAAGTTTTTCAGGGTTAAATAAGAAGCTCATAAAAAACTGGTCAGTCAAAGGCTATGAGAAAACTAGGCAGCGAGATGAAAAAGAATCACAAAAAGAAAGTATAAAATAATTTTTGGGGCTTATCGACGCACCAACTGCCAGTGTCATATGGCGTCGCCAACTATTTCCCTGTTGGAAGGGTTTCTCGGGAGCCAGCTTGCTCCTTGTTCAGGGAAGCCCCCGGGCCTTGAACCCGGGTCGGCTGAATGGAAGCCAGCTACGCTGACCACTCCACTACCGCGCCCCCACAAAAAGAAAGTACTTGATAGCTTGATTTTTACCTGAATCCATTTACTATTGATTCCCTTCCTGGGATCGACGCTGGTTCCTAAAATGTTCTCTGATAATTTTATCTAATGTAAATTATCCTTGATAATTCACAGCCTTGATCATCCTTAATTTAGCATCATTATTTCCTAGCCTTGATCCAAGGACCTCCCACACTGGACCGAGGCGCCTTAACCAACTGCGCAACGGCGGTGGTACTTTTGTGGGCTGCTGTTTGCTTTCTGGAAGGGTGTTAGAGATCCCTGCTGATTAAACTATGGTGACAGCAGGGCCTCAGCTTGACCTGTTTTGGAGGCCATGGCCGGATTGTTCTCCTCGACAGTGATAAACCAGGGGCGGCAGTGATCAGCCGGGGTCACAGTAAGGATTCGAGGGAGGAAGTGTCTATCCAATGACGGCTCATACATGGGTTAATTAAAAAACAGGGCTAGCATTAATGAGACAGAGGCGGCGTGAATCAGGGCACCAATGATTAATCAGGGCAGCAGTGATGAACCAGGGGAGACAGTGATCAGTAGGGGACAGCGTCGAGATGGTCAAAAATTTAATTTCAATTTTTTTTTACCTCGGCCCAGGCATATTCGGTTGTAAAACGGGTTTATAAGCAGGATTTGTATTTGCAAGGTTTTGATTTGAGCAATTCTTGGTGGCGGGAAATCGCATTTTTATTACCATATGGCTTATGCATGTAGGTCAATGCTGGTTTGCCACATCGTCGAAACTTGATTGTCGTGCTACTGATATCTTGTGAGAACAACAGTATATAAGATACTAAATAGATGTCCAAATATGTCTATTTAAGTACGGCATTTAACTTTTTAGCTCCCGATGAGCAAGCTTCACATAACAATGTGGCTAATTTAGGCTGATAGCGTTGTTTTTTTATGTTTTTCCTCGCGATATGTGATAACATGTATTTACTTTAGTGTTATGGTGGTATGATTTAAGTTCCACATTCTCTTTGTGAGGGTATAAGAGCTGATAAAAAATAGTTCCACTAAAATCGAAGAAGGCACCACTAAATCCCATATTCTCCTATATATATATATATATATATATATATATATATATATATATATATATATATATTGCACTATGGTGGGCATGGGGCTTGCTTATTAATTATGCGTGATTGGGGATGGACTGATAAAACCAACACTGAATTATGACGAAAATCGAGTGCTTTAATACACACATCTATGCATTTCTTTTTATACCCGCCTCAGAGGTACCGTCATGCTGCATGACCCTCTCATATCCACTTTTCCATCCGTTGCTATGCTTGATATTGCTTTCCTTTTTCAGCATGAATCCTTGTCCTAGTGCCAAGCTCAAAACCCGATCCTCCGATAAAACAAACCTCTCCGAAGTAATCGGAACAGGGAGAGAATTTCTGGCGAGTGAAGTACCAACATACTGGGATATATTACGACGAGGAATTCTGCTACCTCAGAGGTACCGTCATGTTGCATGACCCTCTCATATCCACTTTTCCATCCGTTGCTATGCTTAATATTGCTTTCCTTTTTCAGAATGAATCCTTGTCCTAGTCCCAAGCTCAAAACCCGACCCTCCGATAAAACAAACCTCTCCGAAGCAATCGGAACAGGGAGAGAATTTCTGGCGAGTGAAGTACCAACGTACTGGGATATATTACGACGAGGAATTCTGCTACAGCAACAAAGAACCGTTCAGCACGATGTCCCCAAAAACTTCTACTCCGTGAAGAACATTCCAGGTGATTTAACGCCTTTGGTGCTTGCACAGTGGCAGAAATCCAACCCAAAGTTTGTTCAGCCAGCGGTCATAAATGAGAAGTCACTGTCCAGAAAAATTGAGCGATTCTGGTTGAAAACTTCTGAGTATGCGAGGGGAAAGTCAACAGCTGCTGTAACCAACCACGTGGAGAAGAATTTAGACCGACTTTTTGATATAACCTCCTGCCCCCACATAATAATAATTGTTGGGGTTTAACGACGCACCAACTGCCAGGGTCATACGGCGTCGCCAACTCTCACCATGTTGGAAGGGATTTTGGGGATCAGATCGACTTATGCAGAGGCTCCGCCGGGACTTGAACCCGGGACCAGTGGCTTAGAAGACAAGGGTGCTATCCACTAAGCCACCTCATCCCCCTCCTGCCCCCACAAGATTCTACGTTGCACTGATGAGAGTTCCAATTGTTTTGACTCTCAGCAGTGTCAGAAACATGTCCATGTTCAGTGCAACTGCACGTCGGATAAAAAGGTACCTGCTTAAGAGCTGGAGTGGCTTTATCAACACAGATAGAAAATTGGAGAAAGAGGGGCTATGATGATGCAGGGCGTGGACCGGAAGGAGGCGAAACGACAGGAAACGGCGTTGAAGAGGAAACTTAAGAAGGAAGAAGCAACGAGGAAACGAATGAAAACAGAAAACAAACGGACTGAGGATCTCGTGCTTCGAGAGCTAGATGCGGCATCGGCGTCCGATGATGACCTCAGAACCGATGACAAGGGAGATAAAACATTCACTGCTTTACGTGCGGATGATATCCAAAAGAAGTTGGACGTGATGAGGTTAGTAGAAGGTTTTCTTAAAGAGAAAATTAGAACGCTATCCCACCTAGTGCTTCAGTATTTAAACAAACCAAAACTACAACGAAATGTCATGCCGGTTCACAATCTAGCTTTGGCTTCCATTCGGTTTGACGTGCCACCCACTGCTGCGGCAGGCATTGCCACAGGGTTCCTTCAGGATTGGATTGCGAGTTGCTACCTCTCTCCCCAACATTCCTTTCTAGCGTGTGACCCCAGCAAGGTAAGACGGGCGCGTCAGGAAGCCATGAGGGTAGCGAAATCCATAGACCAACAGCAACATGAGGGTTCGCAGATAATTGGACTGGGCTATGATGGCAGGGAAGATGCTAAGACAAGGGCCTTGGTACCAGATTGTCATGGAAAGCTTCATCCTCGAATCATTAAGGAAGAGCACGTTTCGGTGACTGATGAGCCTTCCGGTAGGTATCTCTGGCATTTTGTGCCAGAGACTCCCGTGTATCCCGAAAAGCCGGCGCTGAAAGTAGCCCAAGGTCTATATGATCTCTTAGTCGTACATAATTCCACTGAGTCTCTGATGGTTTGGCAGGGAGACTCCACCAATTCCAACACTGGATGGAGAGGAGGCACCCACACTCCCTTGGAAAAGTTGTTAGGACACAAACTTTTCTGGAGCATATGCATGCTTCATACTAACGAGCTTCTTTTACGGCACCTGATCAAAACCATTGATGGGCCAACTGCATCGGGCAACGAATTCTCAGGTCCCGTAGGCTGCCTTTTATCCAAGGTCAATGAGATGAAGTTTAATGCAGAATTCGAGGCGCTACCGGCAGGTGAAGATCTGGTTGACGTACCAGAGGACATTCTGGAGTCCATGCCCGCAGACCAGAAGTTGTCATACAAACTGGTACAAGCTGTGAAATGTGGCACACTTCCTCCATCTATGCGGGAAATTCAATGTGGAGGGCTTTCTCATGCAAGGTGGCTTACCACTGCTCAGAGTCTGGTTTACATGTGGACCAGAAAACACGGACTCGTTGGCCAGGTATTTGATTGTCTGAGGATTCTGGTTGAGTTTTGTGTCCAGGTCTACTTCAAAATGTATTTTGACATTAAAGTGAAGTCCAAACTACAGGACGGGCCAAAGCATGTCTTAACACAGCTTAGGCTGCTTCAGTCGCAGCCGAAGGCAGTGCAGAAAGCTGTGAGCTTTAGCGTCAGAACTGGCGCCTGGTTCGCACATCCAGAATGTATTCTCCTATCGCTTGTATCTAGTGAGAACAGGGACGACCGAGAATTCGCTGTAAATCAGATCTTGAAGATCAGAGGAGACAGTGAATATGGAGATATGAGCGTCCGTTCACGCATCACCCCGAAACTCAACATGAAGGCAAAGCGTCATCAAGATATGATCGCTTGGGAGCCTGACACCTTTCATGAGCCCGTGTTTACGTGTAGGCTACCGAAGAAAAATATAAAAGATTTTCTCGCCCAACCATTTAAGTCTCCAGACTTCTACATTCATACACAGAGTACAGAGAGAGTAGTGAAACAAGTGACAGAGGCAACTGCAGCAGTGGTAGGCCAGGAGGCTCGAGACGGTTTCATACGGGCTAGGGCGCACCATAGGCAGGACCTGCCGGTTTTTAAGACAAAGAGGCACATTATGACAGTGTTGTAGTAAGTTTTCCGTGGGATGTACAGTGCCAGCATGTCGATGCCATTCGCTCCTGTTACCGCCCCAATAAGAAACCCGCTTTCTATGTCATCACCTCACTATTTGTGTGCGACCATCGAATGTATATTGACTTCCGGGGTGAAATATAGAAGATGTACTACCAATAGTGTGCTCTGTTACAGCAGGTAACTCAGAACTTAATGTACATATATATATATATATATATATAAGGCTCCTAAGTGGAGTAGTGGTTAGCATGACGGATCGGAAAGCCGAAGACCTGGGTTCGAGTTCCAGCTTGGGAGCAATTTTCCAAAGCTGCAACACTATAATAGCCGATAACTTATATATATATATATATATATATATATATATATATATATATATATATATAATTCAACACTATTCTGCCATTTCATACGCTGGAAATTACTTTCCCGGACTTAGTCGGGGTTAGATAAACAATGAACTGGCATGGGCCGAGCGGTTCCGTGGTATTTATCTATTATCTACACCCAAATATAAAACATTATTTCCCGCCACCAAAATGTGTTCAAATTAGAAAAAAATAGTACAGTCCCACTTAAAATTCCGCGTTACAACCGAATATGTCTGGGCCGAACAGTAAAAAAAAACTTTTATTTTGACGCTGTGCCCTAGTGATCAGCCAGGGGGCAGCAGGGATGAACCAGGGGCGGCAGCGATGAGTCAGGGCGGCGCACTTTGGGTCAAAGTATGCCGGGGACAGCATCGATGAGCCAGAGGCGGCATGAATTAGGGCGGCAGTGATGAACCAGGGGCAGCAGTGATCGGCCGGGAGACGGTCCATCATCATATTGGGGTTTTGGGACGCACCGAAATCTAGGGTCATACGGCGCCCATAACACTAAACAGAATACTTACATAGGACATTTCCGCACTAGTTTCATCAAATCAGGTGGTAACACAGGTCAGGTTGTGAAAATTGTATCAAAAGATGATATAACACGCATATAAAATAAATAAATACAATTAAAGTAGATATAGGGGAAGACTGGGGTCAAATGTAACACGGGGCAATTGTAACACTGTCCATATTGTCTAAACTAATCAATGGTTGGCGCTAGTGGCACAACCGGAAATGCGCAATCAGCTGCTGCCTTTGTTAACGAAGTTTCAACTCGGTGCGGCGGGCAAGTCAGACGCTGTTCCCAATTATGTGTTTTTGAGGGTGTTTGGTAACTTTTGAAATATTTAAAGATCACTAGCTTATTGATGGGTATGATAAGGTACAGCGGAAACAGTTTCAGTGCATAAAGAGTGTTTAATTAGCTACGAAATAAAGCACAGAATCTGTCGCCTAGGCCAGCTCGTTGAGCGGCAATTTGGTTGAACAAATTGCGCGTTGCAATGGGGACAATTGTAACATTTCCCTTGGGGTCAAATGTAACAAAGTTACAATTGACCCGTATGGCCTTACGACATATTAAACTTGCTTCTACTGCACAAATACAGTAGCTAAGTTAGTGATTTTTTAATCAGGCACGCACCCAGGATGTTCGTTTGGGGGGCTAACGAAGGGACGTCAGGCCGATGAAGGGGGCGCACTCGTTCACCCAAAGTGGCCAATCTTCATATCCTGGGGGAAGCCATGAAATTTTTTGCTTCGTAGACCTAGTGTCAACTGTCTTTGGGAGGAGGCACTTTACACGTTGGAGGGGGACAGGCCTGGATCCAGGCCGACCGTTGGGGGGCGGTGGGGGGGGCGGGGCAAAGTGGCCTAAAATCGGGAAAACATGGATGTTGAAAATCGACAAAAATCGGGCGATTTTGGGGGAATTGCCCTGTTTGCCCCCTGAATCCTCCAGTGGGGAGGAGTGAGGGTGGAGTGCGGGCCTGCTGTCCCCTGGGTGCGCTACTGTTTATGATTTGCTTTTCCATGATACGTTTGGTCGTAGGTTGACATATGTTTCGGAAAAGTGTCAATGTGGGATGCCATATAAAATATTTCTTATATTGAAAAATTAACGATGATAATTGAGGTTTAAGGGCATGTCACCTGCTATGACTATGTGTGCCCAGTTTAAAAAAAAATTAAAGAGATTTTAGTCAAATTCTAAATATATTTTTGTAGGTAGTCAGTCCAATAAGCAAATGTGCCAAAAACAATACGTTTTGGGTCATTCCTTTTCGGCAACATACAGGGTGACCCAAAAAAAACAGTAATCACCAAAAGTCAAATAACGTCCACAATTTTATTTCGATCATGACCAAACTTCATCCACATTATGACAAGGCCATGTGCTCAACATCCACTAACTTTCAATTATCTGGCTTAAAAACTCGGCTTTTTGCTAGCGCTTCAAGATGTGCTCCAAATGAGCCCCCCGCCGCTGCAGGCGGTGATCCAAAAAACAGTCATCAACAAAAACAAATCACCTCCAAAGTCTTATTTCGTTCATGACAAAACTTCATCAACATTATGAAAAGGGTATGTGCTCAACTTCCATCAACTTTCAAGTCTCTGGCTTAAGAACTCGGCTTTTTACTGGCGCTTCAAGATGTGCTCCAAATGAGCCCCCGCCGCTGCTGGCACACTTGGATCCTGCGGGCGAAGTTCTCGATGACCCGCCCGCATTCCTCCTTCGGGATCACTCTTATGGCTGCTGTGATGGCTGCCTTCAGGGCAGGAATGATCTGTGGGTTGTCTTCATACACCCTGTCCTTCAGGTACTGCCACAGATAAAAATATGGGGTTACAAGCCCGGTGAATGCGGCGACCACTCGGGGTCACACCTGCGGCTGATCATTCGGTTAGGGAACCGCTGCCGTAGCCATGCCTGTGATTCGTTTGAGGTGTGAGGGGTGTCGCCATCCTGTTGGAACCACTGGAGGGCCCTGACAACCCCTCTCCGTCGACCAAGTGTTGTCCAGAACTGGCCAAGCACCTGGACATACCGCTCGGTGTTGATTGTCACAGACTTGCCGGATCCAAGTGTGCTTGCAGCGGCGGGGGGCTCACTTGGAGCACATCTTGAAGCGCCAGTAAAAATCAGAGTTTTTAAGCCAGAAGCTTGAAAGTTGGTGGATTTAAGCACATAGCCTTGTCATAATGTGGATGAAGTTTGGTCATGATCAAAATATATGTTCGGACGATATTTGACTTTTGGTGATGACTTTTTTTTGGGTCACCCCGTATTCAAGACTCACTGACCGGACTGATAAGTAAAGTTTTACAAATATTTTGAACGCGGTATATTCAGTAGGGTGGGTTGATTTTGCATTTTTATTTCTGATCCCCGCTCCCCGGGCAATTTCTGATGTCTTGGCACCCAGTGATCACGAATCAGGCCAAACAAAGTTTATTTGATCATTTTTCGTGCTGGCGAAAACGAATAGTTTGCGGCGGGAAAACATAATTTTTTAGCCAAATTGCTTCCTGCTGCTAGGAATGACAAATTAAAAATTAGACAAAAATACATGCTGATTTACTCGTCTATTGCCTACAAAATGACACCATTTCAAACGATCTGTGCCCCTCCATAATCACGAAGCAAGAACAAATGTTGCACAAGTTGCCGCGTATTGCGTCAGGCTGGCCACAATGGTACTGCCGCGGGGCGTCGTTTCACTGCCTTCTCGGCGCTGAGTCTCCAGGGCCGATTGAGTGTACTGGTCCTGCGTCCTGTCTGCATCAAACTTGAAAAACGTAGGACTGCATTGCTTGTCTGGCGGTAAAAACGCTGAGTTTAATTATTAAAAATTTCAGTACAAGCCCCATACGCACTGTTGTTCACCTTAGCGTGATTGATAAGAAGTGTCCCTCATAGATATGCGCCCAGGCAACAAATATTGATTTTGTCATGCCGATTCAGAGAGGCCTGACTTCATCGCTGAATATTCGAGCTTACGTGTGTGAGATGCATACCTTGTTTACAGTTCTTGAGATGTATGGTGAGTTTGAAAGCATGGTTTGTGAAAGCATGATTAGTTTGGAGAAGTCAATTTGTGTTGTTTTCGAAATATGAGCGCCCGCAAACGGAAAGCGAAATATCATAAAATGTTTCAAGTGGTGTCATACGACCTGCCCCACAACCAGGGCGGCCAAATCACGTGACATCAAAACAATGTCAGGCCAGCTGATGAAAAATCCGCCGATTCAGGAGATACCCGAAATAGCGTGTGTTATAAAAACGACAGGGGCAACGGAGGCCAAAATAGTGAAAACATATGTTTTTTTTAAAAATCGAGCGGTAAAGCGGTGGCAATGGAGGGCTGGGGAAGGGGGAATTGCCCCGTTTTCCGCCGCGGGCCACCTTAGGCCAGGGGCGGATGCAGTCTGACGGTTTGGGGGGCAACGGGAAAATAATCGTGAAACATATGGTTTTTTAAGAACATCGACAAAAATCGGCAATAATCGGGGGCTTTGGGTGGTGAATGCCCCATTGCCCCCTGGATCCGCCAGTGCCTTAGGGCAACAGAGGGGTAGAGGGGGCGGGGGCAACAGAGGGTGGGGGCAAATGCTTCTTTTCGTCCCCCTGGACAACGGGTCTAAGCAGTGGCGATACAAGGAAGCTAGGGAGGCTCAAGCCCCCTAGTTCCACGGGCGGATTCAGAACCGCCGATCGTGAAGGGGGAAGGGCACCAGGGCCGGATCAAGACCGAAGCTTGGGGGGCAACGGAGCCCACAATCGTGAAAAATATGATTTTTGAAGAAAATCAAGGGGCAAAGCGGTGGCAACGGAGGGTGGGGGTGTCCCGTTTGCCACCCCGGGGAAGCCACTTGGCCCTGGGGGCGCCAAATCCTTTCGCGGGGGCCGATTTTCGCATCCTGGGGGGTGGGTAGGAAGCGAAAGTTTTGTCTTGGGTTCCGAAAAAATCCTGGCATTTCTCGGGAGGTCTCCAACACGGGCAATATTTGATATTTGTGACCTCATTTGACCTTGAATATATTACCCAAGGTCAATGAAACTTGGTAAAAATGTAGGACAGCTCGGCCACCACTAACCCTTAAACGCACGTTTTTCAACTTTCTTGGTTTCCGAGACCTTAGGGGCCTACCAGCCCCCCTCCAGTGCGCGTAAGTTTCAGACTCCCTCCAGTGCGCACGTTCAACGTACCTATCGCATGCTTCTGTCACTGTTTCTGAGGACGAAGCGAATATCACGTGCCTTGAACGCCTTGAAATATGCGAACTGTGCCGTTCGGTACAGGCGCATTGAAATTCAATGAAAGAATACTTTTCAAAAACATTGTATTTACTGAGTGGAGGCTACGAGGAGTTCTCATTCAGCACGCAGCACAACATACAGCAAACCGCATACTCAGTAATACAGTAAATACAGTAAATACAGTAAGTACAGTACGCATACAGTAAATTTCATGTAGCATAAATTTGCTAAGACGCCAAAAGTTTGCCAGCAATTTATCCTAAGCATCAATTGGACGAGCCAGAGGACATTTGGCTTGAAACTACCAGCGCTGTTCATCACAGAATTTTAGTCAGCAGTTCCACAATACCACGTTCACAGACTACAGACAACTGGTGTGTCTTTTCACTAAGGTTCCCTTCATCTTTCCCCGCAGTTCCCCTCTACCCTGATGGTCACTCTGGCATCAGGGAACCAACCAGGTAAGTAAACCAGGTAAGTAATATTTGCGAATTCTACATCATGACACAGATATCCCGTTATTTCAATGGGAGAGGTCATCTCATGAGGTGACGCTAGGTCAGCAAATCTGAAAATCCTGGATATACATTTTCTAAACCATAGAAGGGCCATCAAGTGTAGGAATTTTGGTTGCAGACCATCCAATTTTCGATCGCAGAATAACATCACAGACCACCTATTTTTATTGTGTGAACAGCACTGGAAACTACCAGCCTCATAGGCGGATCCAGGATTGCCGATCGGGGGGGCACCTTCCCGGGGGGCGCCATCCGGACCGGGGGGCGCCATCCGGACCAGGGGGCGCCACTTATGACCGGCAAAAGCTATCAGGTGGGCGCCAAATCCTATCGGTGGGCGCCGACTTTCGCATCCTGGGGGGGTGGGAAGCGACATTTCAGGGGGCGCCATCGACCTTTCAGGGGGGCGCCATCGACCTTTCAGGGGGCGCCGAGGGTCGATCGGGGGGCACGTGCCCCCCTTGCCCCCCTGGATCCGCCTATGACCAGCCTCCTTACCGAGTATCTATTGGCCAAATTATTGTCATTGAAAAAGTTGGAACTACTTATACCCTAATATTAAAGTAAGAAAAATTCTTGAAAACACTGCTTACCGAGCTGGTTCCTTTGGAATCCTAAAGAGCACTATATCGCTTCCCTCGTCTTTCCTGCTGCAGCTCCCTGGTAGGCAGCAGTTGACATATTTTTCCCAGGAAGACTTCATCATAGGATAGGAAAACAACTTAGGCACGAAATGAACAGTATATCACCACCACATACACACGCATAAACTCACACATGAAGTCAAATCAAACGACACAGTGGACACAGTAATCAAAGCAACGATAGAGAGAGAGAAACTGAACTGCCTTCAATGCGCCACTTTGTATGCGAAAAAGCTCATATTCCTTCAACACGTGAGCCAGCTTTGTGCCAGCTCCATAGACAAAGCACTATTGTGCCAGCACAAGATTCGACCTGGATTTGAGCTATAGAAATTTCTCAAACTTGGTTTTTGTCTATCGAATATGACAATGTAATTCATAAAAATATTATTTTCTACCTTTAATCTTTCAAAGATGTCTTTTTTGTCCTAAGACGATCAGCAAGCAGCTGTAAAAATGAAACAGGCCTCCAAGCCTGAGCAACGGAGCTTTGGTTTACCTTCTTTCTATTACCTTGCCCCACAACAAGCTCCCTCTGAATCTGGATGGGATCAGAAGGGTTTTGCTAATCAGAGCGCAACAAAATTTCGTCCCGAATTCCAGTAAAAATACATCCTAAGTAAAGTTGCGGATGAAACCATCTCGCTGTGGGAACGGGCTTCTATCCCGACCATGAGAAAAGACAAGGCCCTAGTTCAGATAAAGAGCCTGTGGAAGGAGATGGACTACACTAGAAAAGGTGGGCCACACAGCTGGAAGAAGGCCGCTAAGGGGCCGGTTTCACACCGGGTGGGATAGTCTATGCGATATCTTCTAGGCTGCCAGAGTGCCGGAGCATCCGGAAGGCATTGCATTCTTGAGAGACCAGCGCTGGGACCGCCCGATGACGATTGGCCCAGCAGACGGAGTCACCATGGAGCGCTTGCGTCGGCAGATTAAAAGGCAAGTGAGGAGGACGAAAGCAAGGCAGCCTACACATAACACCGCTAGTGCCAAGCCATGTGACCAGTCAACCCCTGTACTAGCAGTCTTCGGGCCTCGACCCGCTGCCCAATCAGCTAATTGAGCCAGAAGATCGGTCACCTGGATGAATTGATGGCAAGCGATGATGGAAATCCGGCCATGCCGGTGCCGCCGCTGTTGAGACCACTGCCGCTGGCCTCAGCCTCACCGACACCCGGTGCAGCCAGCTCCGATGCTGTTATCTCCGCCGTCAGTGACGACCCAGATTATTATCCCGCAACTCCTCGCAGGACCAAGACATCGGATCTCAGCTTCTTGGTGGAGGCCGTAGATGCAGCCAGCATTGGCACCACAAAAGCCGCCTCAATGCTTTCTATCCAGTAGGGTTCTGTCGTAACACTATTCACGCTATTTGGAGTTTGCTCCTTCTTGTCCTGTCCAAGACCGTACTGAGTGAGGACCATGTTACGACAGAACCCTACTGGATAGAAGGCATTGAGGCGGCTTTTCTGGTGTCAATGCTGGCTGCATCTACAGCCTCCACCAAGAAGTTGAGATCCAATGTCTTGGTCCCGCGAGGAATTGCGGGATGACAATCTGGGTCGTCACTGACGGCGGAGATAACAGCATCGGAGCTGGCTGCAGCGGGCGTCGGTGAGGCTGAGGCCAGCGGCGGCGGTCTCAATAGCGGCGGCACCGGCATGGCCGGGATTTCCATCATTGTTTGCATCAATTCATTCAGGTGACCGATCTTATGGCTCGATTAGCTGATTGGGCAGCGGGTCGAGGCCCGAAAACTGCTGGTACAGGGGTTGCCTGGTCGCAAGGCTTGGCACTAGCGGTGTTATGTGTAGGCTGCCTTGCTGTCGTCCTCCTCACTTGCCTTTTAATCTGCCGACGTAAGCGCTCCATGGTGACTCCGTCTACTGGGCCAATCGTCATCGGGCGGTCCAAGCGCTGGTCTCTCAAGAATGCAATGCCTTCCGGGTGCTCCGGCACTCTGGCAGCCTAGAAGATATCGCATAGACTATCCAGCCAGGTGTGAAACCGGCCCTTAGCGGCCTTCTTCCAGCTGTGTGGCCCAGGGTACTTTAACTACGGGTACAACCAAGTTTCCTACTAAATATAGTCCTCCCATGATGACGTCTTCGCCCTTTCCTACTAAGTTATAGGAGATTCAACTAAGTTTTTGGAAGGATCAGCTGAAACATACAAAGTTTGGGCTTATTTGGCACCAATCTAGTATAAATCGAAATCAACTTGTTTCACCCATTTGACAGTAACCTTGATCTCAACGGCGAGCAGCGTATTTTACGTAAATCTAATGAAAAAATTATAACACTTCAAAGAATTTTTTGAAAGGGCATGCATTTATTTGATCAACTCAGGCCTACATAATAGCCGAGAGAAATAAATTTACCTTCGCTCAAGAGATCACCGGTGTTTATTGTCTTCTGCTGCAGGTACCACCAACAGCCAATCAAAGGTCAGAAATCAACAGCCAATCAAAATCGAGATTAGTCTTACTGCAAACAGCTGTTAGTGCTGAACATGTCCTTATTTTGACACGCTCTGGAAAATTTGTAAAAATAATATTCTTCACTGGAGTTTTTGCAAAACGTCTGATGGTTTCACAAATAAAAATCTTTTAGCTTTCTGTTCAACCATATAAGTTTTGTTGATAGGGGAGAGCGGGGAGAGTTGTATCATGGACAAGTTGTATCAGAGCGATTTTTTCCAAAACTATCCAAGAGATAGCACTCCCGACACGACCAGATGATGCGGCATGAGGTCCGCCATCTTTCTTTATGCTGCCGTCTGCTTGACTTGGCGCGTTTCGCGGTGAGTGTAGAAAATGTATTTCCGGGGTGTCATTCTGTAAAATTTCGTCGTAAGGAAAGGTGTGTTTTTGTCATTCAGATGATCACGAATCGGAAGGATCGCTGTAGCAGTGGTAAGGGTAGATTCTAAGGCTTCGTGCGTGAGAAGGATTTTCTTGGCTGGCCACTGGTTGTTGAGCACGAGGACGTTTTTTCCAATGTGGGAGGGTGGTACATGTTGTATCAAGGCCAGGTGGGGTATGTTGTACCAGTGATACAACTCACCCCAATGTTCATGCAGCTCATTAGGGGTGTCGCCACAGATTCGTTTTTTCCAAAAAACACTATATTGTCACATGTAGCCACAACGAAAAATTAGGTAAAATATTTGTGATGCAAAAAGTGCGGGTCAGGATAAGTGCAAGACGGGCCGCGCTGATGGAATGAAAGCAAAAGCAAAATTAAAGTCTAACAAGTCCAGTGGCGAATCTAGGATTTCGTTAGGGGGCAGGCTCTGAAGGGGGGGCGCCGAACCTGGGGGCGCCGAATCTGAGGGGCGCCAATTTACCACCCAATAGGCGGACAGTGTCGAAGAAAAAAACGCGTTTAAAAAAACGTTTTTGTAAATGCTTATTTTCATTAAAGCAACCTTTCAGTGAAACATGTTCACGTTTACCATTAAACATATTTCGGGCCGGCAAGGTTTCGCCCAGAAAGTAATGACTGGTACATTGGTAGAAAATGCTGGACTAACTGAAGCACCATGAGCAAAGAATACAGCTAACTTCGGTCTTGAAGAAAACTGAGGTGTCGCATCGACCACATCCACATATCATAGTTGTCTTGGCTAACGCTGGGTCCCTACAGAAACCCCGATTGACGCTACATTAAGCGCAATTAACAATTAATACAGAGAACTTTGGTGAACTTAAGTCCTGGCGAAAACTAAGGTGCCGTATCGACCACCTCCACATATCACAGTTGTCTTGACTAACGCTGGGTCCCTACTGAAATCCCCTATTGACGCTAAACTAAGCATCAGAGGCCGCACAGCCTCTGCGGGCCTGGGCCTCTGAGTTTTTGCTGGCTACTTTGAGCTGATACTGAGTCCCCTCAGTTGATCTGGGACCGCTTTAGATAACCAGGCCCTCACACTGAACTTGAATGTGTCGCCACTGGAGCCTTCTGAGTTTTTCGGGGTCCCTTAACTGGTGAAGGGCCCCCTCAACAGATCCTGGGCCCTCTGAATTAATTTTGAGCCATCTGAGAGCGAGTTTTCAGGTTGCCCCTGGGCTGTTCTGGGACCGTGAAAGAGTATTGCACAGGAGCTTACTGGCTTGGCCTTAGATCCTTTGCTGCTTTGGGCCCCCTAAGCTAAAAATAACTCTGTAGGTGAAATTATTGTGGCAGCCACGAGCTGGGTCTAGGGCCCGTGATAGGATTTACTTAAGGGGCCTCTGATTTGGTCATAAGGCCCCTCGCTTGATTAGTCTTCCTTGAGCTGGCAAGGGCCCCCTGGGCTAGTATCGTGTTCGTTTAACTGATATAGGCCCCTTAAGCTTGTTTGGGGCCCGTTGTGCGTATCTGGGCCCCATGAGTTCGTCAAGACACCCAGCTAGTCTGGCCATCTTATTTTGTATGGGCCTCCTGAGCTGCTTTGGGGCCCCCTCAGCGTGTCTAGGCCCCATGAGTTGAAGGTTGGCCCCCTGAGCTAGTTTTGGCCCCCTGAGCTTATTTAGGACCCGTTTAAATGGGTAGGCACCCCACGCTGCCTATACAGCTCATTAGGGATGTCGCCACAGATTCATTGTTGCCAAAACACTATATCATCACAGGTAGCCACAACGAAAAATTAGGTACAAATATTTATGCTGCAAAAAGTGTAGGCCAGGATAAGTGCAAGACGGGCCGCGCTGATGGAATGAAAGCAAAAGCAAAAATTAAAATCTAACAAGTCCCGAGAAGTTATGGCCACATCCCCACCTGCGCTTCACAAATTCGAGGCACACCCCTGCTCGCCCACCGCCTCCTCCTTCAAACGTCCATGCAATTCATCTGTATCCCTGAAACAACCCTTCCCGTAACTATTGTGAGGGGATTACTTAGTAAGTCCATAACTAATACGTTTAGGCTTTTCAGATTGAACAGCTGCAGATTGAACAGACTTTAGCCCTGACTTAAGTCTGCTGGTGCCTAGTCTAGAATTTGCCCGTTTCGTCACATTGTGTTGGCTTCTTTGTTCCAAACGGGTCACCTTTACACCTGGACGGTTGATGTTTCGTTTGCGTTTTTTTGTCGCCATGAATTTCTTACTGCATTGGCCATAGTTTGGTGCAATAAATTGCAAGTTAAGTTTATAATTAAATTTTAAATTCGTTGAAGGTTGTTCCCACGGCCATGATCGGTGGCAGGCACAGTCTTCAAAACGTGACACACTGATACAACTTAACCCACCATGTGATACAACTCACCCAACCGGTGGGGTAAGTTGTATCAAGTGAAAAGGTCCATTCGCCGGGCAGTAGAAGACAAACCAGTAAAGATAAAGAAACAAATCTATCGGCAAAAGGAAGCCAACGGATGCAGCTACGAGATGGTATTGAAATCACGAGGCCATCCCAAGTAGTTACGAAATTAATGAACCTGGAGTAAAAACTGATACAACCCACCCCACCCTCCCCTACAGTTCTAAAACAGGTTATTTAGAGCTTCGAAAAAGTGCAATTTCTCCAATTCCCTGAATAGTAACTATAGTGCCTCTCCAGCCATGATGACGTAATGCTGCCAAACAACTTGAACGGGGTCTGGTGTGGCCCACCTTTTCTAGTGTAGTCCATCTCCTTCCACAGGCTGTTTATCTGAACTAAGACCTTCTATTTCCTCATGGTCGGGATAGAAGCCCGGTCCCACGGAGATGGTTTCATCCGCAACTTGACTTATGATGTATTTTTACTGGAATTCGGGACTCCATTTTGTTGCGCTCTGATCAGCAAAAGTCTTCCGATCCCATCCAGATTCAGAGGCAGCTTGTTGTGGGGCAGGTCGTATGGACACCACTTGAAACATTTTATGATACTTCGCTTTCCGTTTGCGGGCGCTCATATTTCGAAAACAACACAAATTGACTTTTCCAAACTAATCGTGCCTTCACAAACCATGCTTTCAAACTCACCATACATCTCAAGAATTGTAAACAAGGTGTGCATCTCACACAGGTAAGCTCGAATATTCAGCGAGGAAATCAGGCCTCTCTGAATCGGCGTGAATTGTGGAAACGGTTGTGAGGCAGTGTATGTAGGTACACAGCAATATTCAAGGATAAGCAGTAAGCCGGGAAGAACAAGGTACTCACGAGAGCTTCCCATTCCAAGGACGGCGTCGGCACTTGATCTTTTATGACGTCCGATTTCTCGGGGTGCGAACGATTCGAGAACGGATTTTTTAGAATTTCATCCACCAGATTTGGCACTATGGTTCACGTACTTCATAAGGGTCTCACATATTAAATATATTTCTAATAACTGCCATACAACTGTCCTGCACACGAGAAGGCTAGAAATCCGCAAATACAAGAATGCCGATAAACGAATCACCTGTTGTCAAGGTCATAAGATGCGGCAGGGCGCGTGCGACAAATGCTACATTAAAGCGCCGCTTAGGCATGTCAGATTTTCTGGTTTGACGAGTCAATGCTCGCGTCCAAATGAATGAGGTATTAGAGATGGCAATAAAAAAGCACACGTTAGATTTGCCACGGGGTTGGGCAGATTCAGATGAATCGCGAAGTGCCTCACCTCAAAATTGTTGACGGTGCCTCGCAAACGGGGATGGTCAGTGATGAAAATCATCGGCTCCATGACCGAGTAGTCTGACAAAGGAATATTCTCTGCAACTTAACATGCATATTGAAGGGAGGGGGCAGGTATCCGTGCCCCACGGGTTTTTTGGAGGCATCATAAAGACGGCGGCGTGTAGCACCACCGTAATTGACATACCTTTTTTCTGATCATTTTACAACTTTTGTCAACTATTTAAGGTTAGGTCATTTCAGGTTAGGTCACCAGTACAGGTCAAGTGTCCTGACCTCAAAAAGAAGTTTAAGATAGCAATATTCAGAACAGGGTGAACTTAAACGATTGAAACTCATATCACATAATAAGCCCAACGAGTTCTCTAAAATGTGTTACAGTATTTTTGATAGTGATGACCTAAGGTCAGGTACGAGCCATGACCTCTTCATTGAAAATACATGGAAAAATGGTTTTAACTGAATAACTTAATGGATGGCGACGGAGCGTTTATTCTAACTTCATTAGATTGACCTCGTATTGGGGTTTTGAAGATATGCATTTTGACCTAATTTGACCTTGACTGGACCTCAAGTCAATTATATATGACCTGATATTTAGCCATATCTATTTGACCTGACTGGACCAAGCAAAGTCATATTATACATCATTAGATTCGGCTTTCTGCGAGGATTTCAAAGGGCTAAATTATTTTGCTCTAACCTTACTTGTTCAGATGGAATGACCGAAAAACATCATTACCTGTTTTCCTTATGACGGCATGTCTTGAACTCTAGTGACCTTAGATGCCACCTGACAAAAAATGGTTCACATATTTTCGATAGAGAAGTGAATAGGCTAACCAACGCTCTTTACCGTTTTTCGCTATCTAGCGTGGTTCTCGAGATCTTAGGGAGGCGGGTAGGGGAAGATGGTCATTATGCGCCCCCTTAAGGAAAATCGTCTGCCAAAAATTATGCAGTTGACTTTGGTGCTACTTCTGACCTGAAAAATATTTTGTGAATAATTTGCTTTTATTTTGCACGGCCATAACGTGTTAAGTTGATCGAACATTTGAGTGATTTAAATTTTTTGTAAAACCTTGCAAAGGGCGCAATTATGAACAGGGTATCTAAAATGCGCCCACCAAGGTTCATAAATACGCCCGGGTTTATTATGCCTCCAGGGTACGACTGTGAGTGATTGTTGAGTTTCATTAGAAGCCTTTGGAGATGTCAATATTTCCGAGAAGTCGGCGTAAGCATAATAGTATATGATGGACGACAGTATGGTTCAGAAATCCCAGTGACATGCAAATAGTAGAAAACCATTCCTTGAGGAAGGAGTCCAAGAGGAAGACGAGAAGCAATTTATATATATATCGATGGCTTGTTTTGCTCTGCGTTCGTATCGCTCCCAAATTAATACATTGCCAGAAACATAATTTGCGACTGAGATTGTATTTTTGCTGAGAGCCAAACCAAAGAGCCAACGATCAACCAGCGCCGTTTCCAGTGAGCAACAGTGAGCAGCGACCTCATTCACAATAGAAATCACATGTAAACTTATTGGATCCGCCGGAGCAGACCTCGTGAAACCAACGCTCACCTCCTCACACTCAGCCAGAATTCAGATTTCCGCTTACCCTGGGGGTTTTACCCCTCACCCATCATTTTCTCACCATTCATAAAATTTTACTCGGGGCCACAATAGGTCAGTTCACCGGGCAAGGTCAAACAAGGTCACCTTAGTTCAAATTTTGAGCTCTACCATAGCTATATTTCCAAGCTGATCGATTTGAAACTTTCCACACTTTATGACCCTTCCAGGGTCTTTAAAATATATATCCTGGATCACCTCTCCCGTAGAAAAAGCATGAGGAAATCTGTCTAATGATCTAAAAGTCACAAAAATGATAGCAAATGCTCATATATATATATATATATATATATATATATATATATATATATATATATATATATATATATATATAAAACGCACTCTTGGCCACCCTTTCACGCTGGGGCGATATTTACCCTTTGACATAACTGATGTCATCATGGTCACTCGGGGTCAAAGACAGTATGTTAACGGTAACTTTTGACCAAACCAAGCTAGAGCGCTGCGCTGAACTAAACGTCATTAAGTATGTTTTGCTAATGGCTTTCATTTGATATATGGCAAGTTTACTTTACGACCTTCCATGATCTCAAGCCATGTTATGTCAAGAGGTGCCCTCTGGAGGTGAAACCACTGGCAGGAGGTCATTATGTTCCACGTAGCGGAGAAAGCCCTGGCATTTTCCTATAACATTTTCTGAACCAGACCTTAATAGCTCTAATGACACGCGGGCAATGCCCAGGTGTCTTAAGCATTGAATGTTTTAGTGGAAATAGCCTATCGTGACCCAAATTGACCTCTGGAGGTCAACCAGTTGACCTGTGGGCTTAAATATGTAGAGTAAACCCGTAATTAATTTACACGAGTTTTCTAATGTTTTTTTGCAGTTTTGCGCAAACCCCCATAATTTCGGAGTTAGAGAGGGGCCATCGAAGGCCCTGGTGGTGCTAAGCTGGCGGCGGACCCCTAGTGGGGCGCGGGTTAAAGTGGGTTCAATCCTCATGGCCAGGGGAGCCGCCACAGAATTTTCGCAGGGGGGGACGGATCCGGGCGGGTGCTGACCGGGGAGGCGAATTTTGAGCATATTCGGTACCCGACAGCATTAATGACGATTGACCCAAAATTTTTGGGGGGACGTCCCCCCGGTTGGCCAACTGGGGGATGCGTCCCCGTCGTCCCGCCCCCTGCTTTCGGTGCCCATGCTCACGGCTGGAAACCGCCTTCCGTATCTAGGTAACTTAGATTTGTTGCAAATATCACAGAAATACTGATTTCCCAAACCAACACCAATTTCATCAAGTTGTTCGGTAAGCAGCTCGGGTGGAAACCGGATTTCCAATGCTGGAATCATGAAAGAGAGCATCAAGTCAAACTGTGATGATTTAAACGTTCGGTCCAAAATACGCCCCTGGCGCAATTTGGTAGGGCACATTTTAAAATCAGCAGGGCCTAGGCAAAACAAAATTAAAGTCGAATAAAATTAAACAAAGTCGATCAATTTGAAACTTCCTACACTTCATGACCCCTTCAAGGATCTACAAGGTGTATATCCGGGATTTTTCGATTTCGTGACCTGAGGTCATGTCACGAGGTGACCTCTCCCATTAACAAAGGATGGGTAAAAGCTGTCTTATGATCTAAAAGTCACAAAAACGATTGAAAATACTCGGCTTCGTCAGAAAAGCGTTCTTGGACACCCTTTCACGGATTCCAGGGGCCATATTTGCCCTTTGACCTCTCTCAAGGTCATCCAAGGTCACCAGGGGTCAAAAACAGTATTTTAACAATAACTTTTGACCTATATAAGCTAGAGCGCTGAATCAAACACCGCCGCGTATGTCTCGTCACTGGCTTTCGTTTGATATACGGCAAGGTCACTATCTGACCTTTCGTGACCTCAGGTCATCTTAGGTCACGAGGTGACCTCTGGAGGTCAAACCACTGGCGGGAGGTCATTACTTTCAACATAGCGGGAAAAGGTCTGACATTTTCCTATCCAATGTACTTTACCACATCTCAATAGCTCTAATGGCACAAGAGTTATGCCCAGTTCGCTTAAGCACTGCATATTTGAGTGAAAATAGCCGATCTTGACCTAATTTGACCTCTGGAGGTCAAACCATTGACCTGAGCGCTAAAACATCCGAAGTAATTTCTTACTGAATTCACGCGAACTTTCTAATGCACTTTGCAGATTTGCGCTAACGCCCATACTTTCGGAGTTAGAAGGGTGCCATCGATGCCCCCAGTGGGGCGAAGGTGGCGCCGAACCCCCGGTGGGGCGCGGGTTAAGAGCCCCAGATCCCATCCTGGGAGTGTCGCTACTCGCATGCTGGGACACAGGAGGCGGGGCGGGAGAGGAAACACTTTTCAAAGGGCGCCTGGCACTGTTCAGATGGCCTACGAGAGAAAACGTGGGAATGCAAACACATGGTTGGGGGTGCAAAACCTTGCATTTTCTTAACCTATGTACGGCTGTCGTTGCGTTCTTGCAACAAAAACATGCCTTGGTATACTTGGTGTTCACGGAGCGGGAGTGACTTCCGGATAAACAATCTAGCACGAGCCAACGCGCGCACCATTGTTGCGCACGAGACATGAGACCGATGAGACCAACATATTTCCAGAGTCGATCGTCAGTCATTGTTGGAAGCTGGAAGAAGGGAGTGGTGATTTCTCTTTTACGGCCAATATCTACGGTAGGTAGTAAATGGGTTAAATGTACAAAGTTACGCTCCTGATAACCTCCTCATACCGACAATAAGCTTTAAATTCCGACACGTTTTAAACGAATGACACATAATTTTCAAGGTGAAGCTATTATGAGGTCATTCTGAGCATGACAAATTTTCTATAAGTGGAAATAACGACTTCAAATAAGCTTGATTGACGCTGATTTTCAGATGGGGATCAGGAGTGGGAGGAAGGTCGAGCCGCCACCGCCCAGTAGGGCACCTCCGACTCCGAGTCAGAAGCATCTTAAGTCCAGCAAGCCCGCCACAAGAGCGGCTGCCCCCGTGGCTAAGAATGAATATGACCTGGGTGTCGTCTTCCCGTCGATGCACATGTTCCGCCCTGCCAAAAAGCTGCCCACTCTGTCTAGCACGGTGGGGATGCTGAGACACTACAGCAGCCAGAGGCAGACCAGGAAAGGAGTCGGGTCAGACCAGGCCTCTAGGGAGGTGGAAAACATTTTAACCGCAAAGTGGTACCATGACACGCTTCCCTGCGTCAGCTTCGAGACCCTGGTACACTGGCTGGTGAAGCTGTACCAGGAGGTCACCCTCGGTAGTCGAGACATGAGAAGGACGGACGAAAAAAACAGGAAGAGCGTGGAGCGATACAAGGAGCTTGTTTCGGAGAAAGATAAGCTCTACGACATCATCGAGGAGGACGAGACGAAGAGGAAGGGGAAGCAGAAGGAGTGGGGGTAAGCATGGGAACAGAAAGATGAAGGGAATCTACTTGGTGGACATGAGGAATGACAGGAAGATGGAGTGCGGTGGCTCAGTGGATCCAGTCTGGTACCCGGCGGTCATGAAGTTGAGGCGGCAGAAGCAGGTGGAGGAGAGAAACAGGGAGGGCATGTCTAGGCAGTTTCTATTCAGGCCGCTCTCTGAGATAGAAGAACTTTTGGATAAAGAGGGGGATATGAAGTTCAGTGAGAGTGGTAGGAGTGGTAACAGTGATGATGAAAATGATGTCATTTCTGAAGCGGTTGAAAAAGAAAGGAACGTAGAAGTTACCGATGATACGAACCAGTTAGGGAAAATCCGGGTTTACAGGGAATGTTGATGACCAAGATGACCCCATGCTCCTCACATACAGGCATGTGAGGCTCAGTGAAAGAAAGGTAAGGGATAAGGGGTATAGGTCTACACAACTCTAGCGAATCGGAGTGGTGAGGGGCTCTTGCCTACTGAATCGGTCAAAGCTGTCGTAGAGGTGGCCAACTCTTGAATTGGCAGGACCTAGAAGGTCCCAGGAGAGGATGCTCAAAGCTCTGACGTGGACACAATGCCCCACGTGAAAAACAGGGAGATGTTGAACATGCTGGAGGCCCAGTCCTTGGACCTAGTGGTGGACAGGATGGCGCAGGGCAAAGTGGAAGGGAGAACCCTCACCCACTACACCGACTCAAGTACAAGAAGCAGGAATGTCTCATGGTGCTGCCCGGCGAGCGTATCGAACGGCAAGTGCTGGACTACGGAATATTCCAGGAGTCCCTTGAGAAATTGACACTGAGAAGAAGAAGAGATGTGATCCCCTCCTGATGCACAATGTATAGTTATAGGAGTTCAATAAATCTGAAAATATGATCATTTACTTCAGTGTTTATTGGCTAGCTGACTACTCTACCAAAGGGGCCAGTTGCATACTAAGCTCAGTTTGCCACAGAACTTTGGTCCAAGGTGCCAGGGTTTTAAAATTAAGTTAACGAGCTCAAACTTTCACAATGCTTATGTATATATATACAAAGATCATTTTACCAGGTTTGTGGGAAATTCTAAAATTATGCGATTATCACCCCACCATATCCAGCCCGCGTCAAAATTATGCCGCTAACTGCAGGGCATTTTTAAGGAAAAGTCAGTGGGGGGGGGCATTTCTTGTGCTGGCTATTATAGTGTCGGAGGCCCCATTTTGAGGGGGTTTAATAAAACTTAGACGCGTTATTGTTTAAAAATGTTTCTCAATTTTTGTGCTATTCCATGTCTAGAGATTATAGATGCTGTCCAGGGCTGTCAGGTTTTTTTTTTAGCGAAAAATATCAAACCGAGTTAGAAAAAGGGCAAAAGAGGGCAAAGTTTTATTTCCACTAAAATAGCCAAATAAACTATACAAAAGCCAGATTTGAGGCTAAAAGGAGCCATAGCGGTAGTCATAAAACCACAGAAAAAGCGACTTGTATCACTGTTTAAGACTTATTGTTTTAACACACTAAAAAGGCTAAGCACTTCATACCGCCACACCAGCAACCAGTCTTACGCACTTTGATTACACTGTGTCCCGTCTAATCCACGGACGAGCTCTTAGCGCTGACAACTGACTGTGTGTGAAATGAGAACATCATGCAATGTCACGGTACTGGCTGAGATGTGGGCAGGGGCGCAGCCAGGGGGAGGCACAGGGGGCACGTGCTCCCCCATCGGTGCCGGAGTGCCCTTATGATCGCTAGGCGGTGTACCCCATTTGTGTCGTGCCGCTCGAAATTTGGTGCCCTACGCCGTTGAACCTAGGTGCAACTAGACCGCATTTAGTGATTAAAACTATTGTTTGATAATTTAGAGCCTTTTTCGTCAGCTAGGGCATTCTGTTGCCTTTTTAAGCACCCGGTAGGAGTAAGAGCACATAATCCGTTTCCAGCTAATGCCTCATCGTCGCCAATAATCGTACGGGCGGAGCCAATATGGTGCCCCTTGAGCTCATCTGGTGCCACTGAGCTGGTTTTGACCCCTTGAGCTGATCACGTGCCCTCTAAGCTAGTCTGGTGCCCCTGAGTCAATCTGGTGCCCCCCTGAGCCATAATTGTGCCTCCTGAGCCCATCCCATGCGCTCTGACCTAATCTGGTGCCCCCTGATCTAGTTTGGCGCACCCTGAGCCTATTTTGTACCCTTTAAGGTGATCTGGGTCTCCTGAGTTGATTAAACAATCTCCTTAGCAGCTCTGGAGCCCTGAGCTGAGCTGGGCCCACTGAGGCTGTTGAGGGCCCCTGAGCTGGTATGGGGCTTCTGGACTGATTAAGTGCCTCCTGACTTGATCTGGTACCCCCCGAGCGGATCTGGGCCCCGAGCTGGTCGGGAAAGACTAAGCTGATCCCTTGTCCTTTGAGCTGATATAGTGCTCCCTGAGCTGATTATACCCCCGCTCTGGACTGAGGACTAAGAATTTATTTGCGCCCTCGAGCTGATCGATCTGGTGCCCCCTGATCATTAATATTGCTCCTTGAGCTGAACTGATGCCCACTTAGCTGATCTGGTGCCTCCTGAGTCATCATTGTGCCTCCTGAGCCCAGCTGATGCCCTATGAGTTAGTCTGGTGCCCCCTGAGCTAATATGGTGCCCTTTAAGCTGACCTGGGCCTCCTGGGTTGATTAAGTGATTTCCTGAGCATCTGTAAAGTCCTGAGCTGAGCTGGACCCACAGAGGCTGATGAGGCCCCTGAGTTGGTATGGGGCTCCTGAGCTGATTAAGTTCCTCCTGACTTGATGTGGTACCCCCGAGCTGATCAGAGCCCCGAGCTGGTCGGGGACCACTGATCTGATTGTTTGTCCCCAAAGCTGGTCTGGTGCCCTATGGGCCGATCTGCTGTCCCCTGAACAGCTCTGAGGCTTTTGAACTGATGGTGGCCCAGAGCTGGCGAGGGATCCCTGAGCTAATTTGGTGCCCCTGACTTGATCTTGCCCCTTGACCTGACTTGATCTTGCCCCTGACCTGACTGGGGGCCCCTGAAATTATCTTGGGTCCCAAGAGCTGTTCTGGGCCCCAAGTGTGGATCTGGGTTCTGGGGGGTACCCTAAGCTGGTCTGGGCGCTAAGCTTGTGATAGCCCCTTAAGTCGGCCTGAGGCCCCCTAAGGTGATCTGGCGCCTTAAACTGTTCGGGGGCTTCTTGAACTGGTTTAATGCCCTATGAGCCTATCTGGAGCCCATTGAGCTAGTCTGATGACCTAATCTCTGGGGCCACTGAGCTAGTCTAATCCCTGGGTGAAGCATGAGCTGCTCTGGGGGCCCTGATCTACATCAGGGGCCCCTGAGGTGGTCTTGAATAGATAGAGAATAATAACACTAGGCCAACTCCCATCATCTCCGGGCGGGGTCACTGAGCTAGTCTAGTCCCTGAAGGCACAACTGGTGGGATGGGGGAAGCTGCTCTGGAGGGCTCTGATCCACACCTGGGGGCCCCAGAGCTGGTCTTGAAATGATGGGGAGTAAGAATACAATGGAAACTCCCCTTGTAAAAGGAGCTAACGAGGAATGAGGCATCGCTAAACGGCTTGTGATGGTTACGCATCCCTGGTTATATAAATTATTATACTGGTGGTTTCTGGGAAGGGATGATAAAAGACATGTGCCCCTGAGCTCAGAGCACAGTCCTCTACTCCAGGATTTCTATTAATTTATTTAAATTAAGAACTAGTTTTCACAATTTTCAACCCTGTCACACCATACCCATCCAAGCCACCGGCCTGTTCACTTTTTCAATACCCTTAATTGGGACCGATCCTTGAGAATATGGAACTTAATAAACGCGTTCACAAGGTATCTCCCAAATTATTCCGGCAGCAAAACTTGTATTCTTCCAAAATCATTATGCCACTCCTCGTCCCAACGGTGATTCTGGGAGGCGAGGAACTTAATCTACGTTCAACCAGCGCTCAGTCGTCACGGCAAAACCAGCCGGCATAACAAATAAATTTTCGACTCCAATATTTCTTAACTTGCACATGATAACAGATATCACAGGCTCCGCTGATTTAGCTGATGTTAAGTATTTGCATGAGTTGGCTGATTTGCCCTTAAATCTATTCAAAACAGTCATGTTTTGGCTACTTCCATGAAATTTTGGTGATTTTTAAAATCTAGTTTTCCTTCTCCGTCAATGCTTGATTTGAATTTTTATTGAACCATAGATGCCCAAAAAATGATATAAACAAAGATAAAGTAAGTTTTTTTAGGTTACGTTAAAAAGTGCCCCTTTTCTCCCGGGGTGCCCCTCAAAGTTGGTTTGCCCCCCATACTAAAGCTCTGGCTGCGCCCCTAGATGTGGGCTTCTAGTCGGGTAGAACAGGATGTTTGGGTGTAGGTCAGCGCTCATCTCCAGCGTTGTGATTAGTTGATGCTGCTTTGCCGGGATTTCCCGTAACTACGCGCTTTGTTTCGTCTTCGCACGATGTAGTAGACAGCCACGGGTGGAGATTTTTTAACAAAATTTTTGTTGATTGCCAATTTGGGACCAGAAATAGAACAAAGTTATAATAATCGGGTGGTGTTCTGTCTTATTTTCGTTAGGTGAGTCTGCATTTGGTCAATTTTAAGTCATCTGTCTATTTCACTGGGGGGGCAATTTCCGGGCACTGGGGGCATTTCGGCTGACTGGGGGGGGCAAATGGCCCCCGGTTAACATGTTAAAAAATGGCCAGGCTAACTGGTAATATACACGCTATATTTTGACATCTTTTGTCTAAAGCAGTAGTTCATCTTCTAAAACCTAGATGGAAGCACCAACAACATACCGAAATAGCTAAAATCCGTTTTGCCCCAAAGTCCATTTTGCCCCGGTCTCCCCTACTTACTTCACCATTTAAAAGTGGCCAAGCAGTGCTTAATGTGCCTCTATGTATGGAAGTGCCGCCACGGGATAGACCCCATTGGAGGTGCCTCCCTCCCCTTAGACGAAAACTCTCCTCTGCGTTCCCGTTTTCTAAGTGTGCCTCAACCCGCTTATACCCTTTTACAATGAGTATATTCCTGCTCACCTGGGCGCGTCTCTGCGCGAAATTTCCTCCTTTCTCGTTGTCAGCGCGTGTCTTTTGGTATTTGCCTGAATCTCGGAATATTTTGCGAAAATAATTTCCCAAGATGACGATCTGGTATGTTCGGGTGACATCTGCCTTATCTATAGGAACCGTGGGGCCTCACCACAAAACAAACACGTGTGCTCTTCTTCAAGAAGAAGAAAGAGGCAGCAGCGGGGGTAAAGCTTGTGAAGCAGTGTATGAAGTAGAAGGCGTGTGAAGAAGGCGGGAGGAGAAAGGAGATTGGCGCAGGAGACGACGGCTTACATAATAAGGACAAGGTAATACAAAGGTTATATAAACGATATTTATATAGATGCTGCTCCGCTAGATACATTGGACTTCTGCGTCCAACAGAGGCGTAGCCAAGGGGGGCGGCAGGGACAGCCGCCCCTCCCTGAGAGCCCGAAGGGCCCCCTGAGAGCATGAGCCGCGCGAAGCGCTGCTCGCCCGCACTATACTATGTGGCCAAATTTGGCATTTCATACCAGACAGGGCCCTCTTAAGCCCTCTTTGGCACTCTATTCTGTAACAAGGAGGGCCCTTTTTACCCATCAGGGCCCTTTTGACGCTGTCACAGGGGCCCTTTTTGGGGCGCCGCCCCTCCCTGAGCAAAATCCTGGCTACGCCCCTGGCGTCCAATGACAACACTTCCAATTTCCACAGTGATGAATCTGAGGCGCCTTAAAAATTTTATAAATATTAACATTTACAAATACAAAGCTTAAACAGGATTTTTAGATTGATAAACAAACACCAACACCACAAACTGAGTTCCAATATCCCAAATTTAAATCCCCAAAAAAAACAAACAGCACCCATCGGATGCACCAACGGCAGCAGGATTTCAACGAGACAAAGGAAACCCCAAATAAAAATTTAAACAACCGTGTACGGCAAGAAATGCTTAAGAGTCCATGGTCCCCCTTAAATTTATTCATTCTTCGGTCACTGCTGTGATGTTATGATACTGCTGTATTTTCATTATTATTGTTCCCCCTTCAAGTGAATTAACCTCTTGCTTAATTCACTGGAAGAAATTAGACTGCTTGAAGATAGAGCAGTGCAATAACTGAGGGTTATTTGATGCCTATCATATAAAACAAAATCCGTAGTGGCTATGTATGCACCAAAATTTTAAAAAATAATAATTTAGGATGCTTCTTATATTGTACCTTTGGGTTATTGGATCTTGGGAGGCACTGGGTGCCTTTGTAGTCTTTACAGCAGGCTCCTGTGCAAGGAACAGAGTTGGTCAGTGTCTGGGCAGGAATATTTGTGAGTGGTGCAGTGTGCTTCCCATTGTACCTTAAAACTGCTGGTTTGGGACACAGCTTAAAGATTTTGCAACGAAGATTGGTGTCTTTTCATTTTGTATGATTTTTCTGAAATGTATGTGTCCAAGAATCAAATTCAAGTTATAAAAGGTTGTTTCAATGCAATTTGATCCAAATATACCTACCGATTTTCCCATGAATTGTGATCATTGTATTTTAGCGAATATATTGGATACCTAGCGTTCAAAGTTGGATAACTGAAGTTAAAGTTGGACTTCAACAACAATTTCACAGTGTGAATTGATCAGCCAGAAGGCTTTCTATGTTCTAGTCTGGCAGCAGGGGGCTTTCTGAAAACATGGTCCCAAGTGTTGTTATTCTGGGGAGAGAGAGAGAGAGAGAGAGAGAGAGAGAGAGAGAGAGAGAGAGAGAGAGAGAGAGAGAGAGAGAGAGAGAGAGAGAGAGAGAGAGAGAGAGAGAGAGAGAGAGAGAGAGAGAGGGAGAGGAGAGGGAGAGGAGAGAGAGAGGGAGAGGGAGAGGGAGAGGGAGAGGGAGAGGGAGAGAGAGGGAGAGAGAGGGAGAGAGAGAGAGAGAGAGAGAGAGAGAGAGAGAGAGAGAGAGAGAGAGAGAGAGAGAGAGAGAGAGAGAGAGAGAGAGAGAGAGAGAGAGAGAGAGAGAGAGAGAGAGGGAGAGGAGAGAGGAGAGAGAGAGAGGGAGAGGAGAGAGAGAGAGAGAGAGAGAGAGAGAGAGAGAGAGAGAGAGAGAGAGAGAGAGAGAGAGAGAGAGAGAGAGAGAGAGAGAGAGAGAGAGAGAGAGAGAGAGAGAGAGAGAGAGAGAGAGAGAGAGAGAGAGAGAGAGAGAGAGAGAGAGAGAGAGAGAGAGAGAGAGAGAGAGAGAGAGAGAGAGAGAGAGAGAGAGAGAGAGAGAGAGAGAGAGAGAGAGAGAGAGAGAGAGAGAGAGAGAGAGAGAGAGAGAGAGAGAGAGAGAGAGAGAGAGAGAGAGAGAGAGAGAGAGAGAGAGAGAGAGAGAGAGAGAGAGAGAGAGAGAGAGAGAGAGAGAGAGAGAGAGAGAGAGAGAGAGAGAGAGAGAGAGAGAGAGAGAGAGAGAGAGAGAGAGAGCCATTTTGCCATTTTGTGACTAATGGTAGGAACTTACAATTCCAACAATCTTAGGGGGCCTTGTGCAGTGGTTATTCTCAAAACAAAATTTGCATCATTCTAGTTCTCTTTCCCTGCATTCGTTCGGTGGGAGTCATGCTCTTCAGAGTGATGTCTGTGTTGTGTCCTCTGATATGTGCTTGTTTTTTTATCACCGAATATACGTGAATGGTTTCAAGTGAGACCAAGATGCCTGCTGGTGCGTCCAAAAGTATGAAAAAGGTGCGTTTCCATTAAAATGTTGAAATTCAGGACACTGATGAGACTACACGGACAGAAGATTGATGATCAATTGGTTTGATGCCGATGATAATTTGGTGTTGGTGATGATTTGATACTGATGCCGACAGACCAGCTGTTTTTACTAAAGACCGACCGCCTGTCATGTCCAGCTCGGCATTCACATGTATCACCTGTCACGTGGCGTTCGCCAATGGAGACGTGCAGCGCGAACACTACAAGACCGACTGGCACCGCTACAACCTCAAGCGAAAGGTAACCCTGCCACCTCCTTGGTATTGCGAGGGGACGCAGTGGCGTCGCGAAGGCGCGTTCGACGCCCACGCTGGCCACCCAGGCTCAGATCCCGGGAAGGTATAATACTGCCAACTGGCTGCAAGTTTCCGACGTCATGTGACGTCAGCAGTCAGAAGCGCTTCGTTGCAGAGCCCCAGGGCATGGTATGCCAACGTGACGGCTCTGGGTCATGGGCCAAATATAACTCGGAGCTTGTGGAAGTTCACTTTGATCAACGCGGGCGTAGTGAAATGTGTAGCTTGGGATATTGGTTCAGTTTTTCTTTACCCAAGTACGAGAGTAAGCACAAGCTGAATGTTGCAACATTGACCCGTAACTATAACTTCCTGTGGAGCACCGCCGACTGTGACTCGGGCTCAGGTGACGAAGCTGCCCCTACGTGACCTATTGTGACCGTGGCGCAGGTGGCGGAGCGCCCCACGTGACCTGTTGTGGCCGGGCCGCAGGTGGCGGAGCTGCCCCACGTGACCTGTTGTGGCCGGACCGCAGGTGGCTGAGCTGCCCCACGTGACCTGCTGTGGCAGGGGTGCAGGTGGCGGAGCTGCCCCACGTGACCTGTTGTGGCCGGGCCGCAGGTGGCGGAGCTGCCCCACGTGACCTGTTGTGGCCGGACCGCAGGTGGCGGAGCTGCCCCACGTGACCTGTTGTGGCCGGGCCGCAGGTGGCGGAGCTGCCCCAGTGACCTGTTGTGGCCGGACCGCAGGTGGCGGAGCTACCCCACGTGACCTGTTGTGGCCGGGCCGCAGGTGGCGGAGCTGCTCCACGTGACCTGTTGTGGCCGGGCCGCAGGTGGCGGAGCTGCCCCACGTGACCTGTTGTGGCCGGGCCGCAGGTGGCGGAGCTGCCCCACGTGACCTGTTGTGGCCGGGCCGCAGGTGGCCGAGCTGCCACACGTGACTGCCGAGCGGTTCCGGGAGCGGGTGCTGGCCCAGCAGGCGCCGTCCGCCGCCGCCGCGCAGCCAGAGCCGGAGGCGCTGCACTGTGCCGCCTGCAGAAAGCCGTTCCGATCTGCTGCCCAGTATCGCAACCACGTGAGTCTCAGTCACCGCCTCTCCGCCACGTTCTGCTGGAGCTGGTGCGTAGCCTGCCGACATCAAAGCCAACTGTTGGTGCTATCAAGCACCAGATCCGGGCACTTCGCTACCTACTTATTTATTCCATTATCCGCTACTCCGCGGCTTAAGGACTCTTAAGATGCTCCTGAAGTGTGATAAGCAATAAATGAATCATTTTCCTGCTTATTAAAAAAATCATTCATGCACACTTCCGCGCGAATATGGCAGTCAGCACACTTTCTGGAGGCGCCTTTACTCTATCCGATGCCTGAACAGCTCAGGGGTGAGCCATAAGACTGCAGAAGGGCCCGTAAGGTGGCGGCCTAGTGCAGCTTGGAGGCCTGTGCAACTTGGATTTAAAAACATTTCACATAATTCAGAAGACCGGAAAAAGTTTGGGTGGGGCCCTTTACAGCTTGGGGCCCCGTATGATTCATTAGCGGTCCTGCAAAACTCCAGGAGCCCGCAAAACGGGCGTTATTCCTAAGCTGGGGCCCGTTACAGCTTGGGAGTCCCGTATGACTCATGAGCTGTCAAGTTACACTCCAGGAGCCCGCAAAACTGGCGTTATTCTTAAGCTGGGGCCTGCTCAACGTTCTGATATATGTTCACAACTCCAGGGGCCCACAAAAATTAGGATAGGACGAGTGCCATCGTAGGTCTCGCACAATTCTGCGGCCTGCTCATTTTCAGCGTGCACAAAAATATATCTCAGAGGCCCGCGCAAATTTAGCTGGAGCCCGTGAAATCTTGGGGCCTGCAAAAAACCAGAGTTGGGTATGGACAACTCTAGGGCCCCGAAGAACATTATATGGGGTCCTTGCCCCATCAGGGCCTCCCAGATTCTGAGGGACTGTGCAATTTAAAGGTTAAAAACATTTCAAACAAATTGGAAAGCCTGTACGAGGTTTGTGTGGGGCCTGCATTACCTTTAGGGGCCCGTATTGTCTTTGGTCCCACACAATCTCAGAGCTGAACGGCAAAACTCTGGGACCTTAGAATTTTTCTCGGGCCCGAGATATGCGTATGGGGACCGCAAACTCTAGGGCCCGTGGAAGTCTAGGAGGGTTCTGCTGTATCTCGAGGCTGATACAGCCGGATATCGGGGTTAGTTTGGGTAGAGCAGTTGCAGGGGCGCAGCCAGAGCTTTAATATGGGGGGGCACACCAACTTTGAGGGGCACCCCGGGAAAAAGGGCACTTTTTAACGTAACCTAAAAAACTTACCATATCTTTCTTTATATCATTTTTCGGGCATCTTTGGTTAAATAAAAATGCAAATAAATCATTGTCGGAGAAGGAAAATTCGATTAAAACCGAAAAAGAAAAAATATCACCATAAGGTCATGAAAGTAGCCAAAACTCCACTGTTTTAAATAGATTTAAGGGCAAATCAGCCAACTCATGCAAGTACTTAACATCAGAAAAATCAGCGGAGCATGTAATATCTGTTATCATGTGCAAGTTAAGGCATATTGGAGTCGAAAATTCATTTGTTATGCCCACTGGTTTTGTCTTGACGAGTCAGCCCTGGTCGAACGCAGATTAAGTTCCTTGCCTCCCACAATCGCCGTGGGACGAGGAGTGGCATAGTGACTTTGCAAGATTCGAATTTGTGCTGCCGGAATAATTTGGGAGATACCTTTTGAACGCGTTTATTAAGTTCCATATTCTCAAGGATCGGTCCCAGTTCAGAGTAAAGAAAAGGTGAACAGGCCGGTGGTTTGGATGGGGATGGTGGGACAGGGCTGAAAATTGTGAAAACTGGTTCTTCATTTAAATTAATTAGTAGAAATCCTGGTTTAGGGGACTGTGCTCGGAGCTCAGGGGCACATGCCTTTTATCATTCCTTCCCAGAATCCACCAGTATAATAAGCAATTTATATAACCAGGGGTGCCTAGGCATCACAAGCCGTTTTAGAGATTCCTCATTCCTCGTTAGCTCCGTTTTACAAGGGGAGTTTCCATCGTGCTCTTATTCCCCATCTATTCAAGACCAGCTCTGGGGCCCCTAAGTGTGGATCATAGGCCTCCAGAGCAGCTTCCCCATCCCCCCAGTTATGCCTCCAGGGACTAGACTAGCTCTGTGACCCCGCCCCGAAATGATGGGAGTTGGCCTTGTGTTCTTATTATCTGTCTATTCAAGATCACCTCAGGGGCCCCTGATGTGAGAGCCCCAGACAGCTCTTCACCAGGACAACTAGCTCATGGCCCAGAGATAGGTCACAGACAGCTCAATGGGCCACAATAGGCTCATAGGGCCTAAACCAGTTCAAGAGCCCCAGAACAATTTAAGGCACCAGGTCACGTCAGGGGCCTCAAGCCAACATTAGGGCCACAAGCCAGAGCCCAGACCAGCCAGGTACCGTCAGAACCCAGATCCGCTCTGGGCTCCAGATCAGCTCTGGGCCTCAAGTCAGGTCAGGGGAAGATCAAGTCAGGGCACTAAATCACCAGTGATCCCTAACCAGCTCGTTCCCAATCAGTTCAAAAGCCCCAGAGCTGCTCAGGGAACACCAGATCGGCCCATAGGCCACGAGATCAGCTTCGTGGACAAACAATCAGATCAGTGGTCCCCGACCAGCTCGGGGCCCAGATCAGCTCGGGAATACCAGATCACGTCAGGAGGCACTTAATCAGCTCAGGAGCCCCATACCATCTAAGGGGCCCTCACCAACCCCTGTTGGCCCAGCTCAGCTCAGGGCTTTAGAGCTGCTCATGACATCACGTAAGTAGGCCCAGGTCAGCTTAAAGGGCACCAGATTAGCTCAGGGGGCACCAGACTAGCTCAGAGGGCATCAAATGGACTCAGGAGGCACCGGATCGTTTCAGGGGCATTGGTGCAGCTCAGGTGGCACCAGATCGATCCGCTCGGGGGCCCAGATCAGCTCCCAGCCCCCAGACTATGGCAGGGGCCTAAACCAGCTCAGGGAGCAACATAACAGCTCAGGGGACACAAGATGGGCTCAGGGTCCACCAAACCAGCTCAAGGGGCACCAGACCATCTAAGGGACATCAATAAGACCATCTAAGGGACATCAATAATAACCATCTGAGGACTAATCAGCTGAAGGATTTAGGAGACAGTAGATCAACTGGGGAGAAATGAGATCAGCTCGGGGCCCGAATCAGCTCAAGGGCACTAAATCAGCTATTAGGGCACCAAGCAAGCTCGGAGGCATTAGACTAACTTAGAGGGCATTATATAGGTTCAGGAGGCACAATTGTTTGCGCAATGGGGCACTCTATTGACTCAGGGGCACCAGATCAGCTTAGAGGGCAAGTAATCAGCTCAAGGGGCCAAGACCAGCTGAGAGGCCACGAGATGAGCTCAAGGGGCACCGGATTAGCTTCACCCGTACGATTATTGGCGGTGATGAGGCATTAGGTGGGCACATACTAGGTGCCCATACTCTTCCTGGGTGCTTGGAAAGGCAACAGAATGCCCTAGCTGACCGAAAAAGGTATTAAATTGTCCAACAATAGTTTCAATCGCTACATGCGGTCCAGTTACATCTAGGTTCAACAGGGTAGGGCACTAAATTTCGAGCGGCACGGCCCAAATTGGGTACACCACCGGGAAATCAAAAGGGCACCCTGGCAGTGATGGGGGCACGTGCCCCCTGTGCCCCCTCTGGCTGCACCTCTGGACAGTAGATCAACTCCGGGAGGCATTAAATAAGCTCAGGGGGCCCGGATCAGCTCAAGGGGCACTAAAACAGCTAATAGGGCACCAGGCAAGCTCGGAGGCATCAGACTAACTCAGAGAGTATTATATATATATATATATCAGAAGGCACACTTATTTTCTCAGGGGGCACCAGATTGACTACAAGGGCACCAGATCAGCTCAGAGGGCACATGATCAGCTCCAGGGGGTACCAGATGAGCTCCGCCCGTATGATTATTGGCGACGATGAGGCATTATCTGGAAACGGATTACGTGCCTATACTCTTCCCGGATGCTTGGAAAGGCGACAGAAAGCCCTAACTGACCAAAAGGCACTTCATTGTCAAACAATAGTTTAAATCGCTAAATGCAGTATAGTTCCATCTAGGCTCAATGGCGCAGGGCACTAAATTTCGAGCGGAATGGCCTAAAGGGGGTACACCACCTGGCAAACAAAAAGGGCACCCGGTACCGACAGGGGCACGTGCCCCCTGTGCCCCCTGGCTGCGCCCCTGGACAGTAGATAAACTTTGAGAGGCATTAAATAAGTTCAGGGGGCCCGGATCAGCTCAATGGACACTAAAACAGCTAAAAGGACACCAAGCAAGCTCGGAGGCACCAGACTAACTCAGAGAGCATTATATAGGTTCACAAGGCACAATTATTTTCTCAGGGGGGCATCAGATTGACTACGAGGGCATCCGATCAGCTCAGGAGGCACATGATCAGCTCCAGGGGCCAAGACCAGCGCTCAGGGGGCACCAGATGAGCTCAAGGGGCACCAGATTAGCTCCATCCGTACGATTAATTGGCGACGATGAGGCATTATCTAAAAACGGATTACGTGCCTATACTCCTCCGGGGTGCCTGGAAAGGCGACAGCATGCCCTAACTGACCAAAAGGCCCTTAATTGTCAAAAACAATAGTTTAAATCGCTAAATGCAGTCTAGTTCCATCTAGGCTCAACGGCATAGGGCACTAAATTTCGAGCGGCACGGCCCAAAGAGGGTACACCACCTGACAATCAAAAGGGCAGCCCGGCACCGGTGGGGGAGGGGGCACGTGCCCCCTGTGCCCCCCCCTGCCTGCGCCCCTGGGCAGTTGTCAATTTTAGAGGAATCAAAGTTCTAGGGGCCTACACACAACCTTACGCACTACTCGGGGCGAATCGTGCATTCCCCGGCGGAGCCCCTGCCGGGGACCTTGAAATCTCCTTCGGGCCAGCCGGGGGCCCGGCTGACCCAGGGGAGCGATCGCCCCCATGGGTCTGGCCTGCACCTACAAATTTGAAATTTACACGGCTGGATAGTTTGCTTTCAACGCATTGTCACGTGGTTCTCCTGCGCCGGTGGGGCTAGCCCAGGGCCACAGGCTGCTGTTTCTGGTGGATGAAGCGGACTCACCGATTGTTTGCCATACAATTGTTGGATTGCATCACAGCAATTTGTGTGGGGCGAGGGAGGGGACTCACTGATCGTTATGAGCATGTACAGCCCCCTGCAATTGAATCTGTACACACTAGGCTCAAAAGTTTTTGCTATATTATGAGCTTACTACTGCTTGCAGAGTCGTAATTGAACATTCATCTTGTGTGTTTTTATCCCAGCTATCGATTACGTACCCACCAATACTCAGCAGTCTCATGTTTTAGAAACATATAAGCGAAAAACTAAATTGTCACGAGACAGCCATCAAAAACCTTTTCTGCAAATCATTTTCAAATGATGAACCGGGAACCCGGTTTTTGGAACAATATCTAAAGCTAAGGGCAATACACACATGCTGTATATTTCATCATGACCGAGGGAGCAATAGTGGTCCAGAATTTAGCCAAAAACTGTCGAGCCTAGTGTGTACAGATTCAATTGCAGGGGCTGTACCTTTGGAATAAGTTACAGTAATGCTAGAGTGGGTCGGGGCGCGGTCTGGCCGGGATGTGCAGTGTTGGAGTTGTGTGACCGTCCGCCGCCCACAGCTGCAGTCTCGGCGCCACCTGGAGCAGCAGCGACAGTGGGACGCCGATGCCGAGGCCCGCCAGCAGCGTCAGAAGGTCGCTGAGCTGAACCGCAAAAACTGCGAGGTGTCGGCTGTGCCGGACAAGCCAGGCGACCGCCCCGCCGCCGGCGCTGCTGGTGAGTGCCGCGCCAGCGCGCCGCACCTATATCAGTCGGTGCTGTGCTGGTACGGCGAGTGGCAGCTCCTACGGCGGATTTCTCACCAATCGATATCATTTTTGTATTAAAATGTATCCCCATCGTTTTCACTGTCAGGTGAATTATGAACTATGAAAACTGAAATCGCAATGCATGATGTTGATAGCAGAAGTATTAATTTTTGGTTGGAGAACGCAATAGCTGCTTAAGTCAAATGGCTTCACCAACTTTACCATGTTGAAATGGTTTGGGGAACCAGCTTACTCTTATTTAGAGAACTCGTCAGGATTTGAACCCGAGGCCTGTGACTCAGAAGGCAGACGCTATGTGCTCTGAATTGCGTGCTGATATTTTCTACTCCCTCTGGGCCTCGGAACCGGAGTGTTTCTTTTCTTTCATCGTCCTCGCTGCGACTCCTGTGCATTCTTTGTCCTAGTTCAAATCGAGCAAGCCTTCATGACACAGTCGTTTGTTTGCTCAGCGTGAGCAGTGAAAAGAGGTGGTGGTCCAGTAAGCCTCAGTCTGACGCCGGTGCCGTCGGTGCTGCTGCAGCGGCCGACGCGTCCGATGACGAGATGTCGGTGGAGGAGGTGGACTCGGACGAGTGGGAGGAGTGGGCCGACGACGGCATCCCGGCCACCTCCTGTCTCTTCTGCCCGCACACCTCCGACCAGCTGGCTGCCAACCTGCGCCACATGACCCAGCAGCACTCCTTCTTTGTGCCGGACGTGGAGTACGTCAGTGACCTGGAGGGACTGCTCATCTACCTGGGACAGAAGGTGCAAAAACAGACACACCTATCAACGTACTTTGGCATTTTCGGTTTTGTTCCTGTCGGACCCTTGTTTAGAATGCTCTTACGGTCACGGGAATATATTCTTGTGTGTATGTGACCAGTGTTTATCAGGGGTGTAAAATTGAAGCTGACCGCTCGGTCGGCGCAGCCGCGGTTGACCTCTGGGGTGGGGGCAGCTTCAGTACCCTCTGTTTATGGACCGGTCGCGGGAAGAAACTTTCCGCCTCATGCAGCCGGGAGTCCCCAAAGCAATCTCCCGGTTACATGAGTCGATAAGTCTGTTCCCTTGCTTGGTGCGTAAATAGAGCGTTCTGAAGCTACTCATGTATCCTGGGTAAATTGTACCCGGTCAAATGTAACCAGTGAAGTGTATCCGGTTCGGCTAAGAGCGTTAGTTCTGCCAAGGCTATATTTTAGAAGCTTGACAGTATATGACAATTATATTTTTGGGGTAGTCATATCTCTTCATTCTTACTCCATCTACCAAAAATAATCGAAATCGGTGATATAAATTGAAAAATGGGTACGATTGGCGTGGTTGCCCCTATCGTGTTTCAAAAGTCAAGGTTTTGTGTGGAGAGCCATACCCTGGCAGCTTTGATTCTCCACTCACTCATCATGGCTGAGAGCCTAATCTTACACTCACTCCAGTGCCTCATGCTCACTTTTAATCATTGTATCTTTAGACACTTCCCTTATACGGGTCAGTGGAGTAGAACAATACACCAACGCTCAGTATTTATTGTGCAGCTTGTTATTTGTAAATCAAGGAGTAAATTGAAAAAATGTGACCCTCACCGAGAGCACAAGTGAACACATTTTGCTTCGTAGGGCTCCCTAGGAGCTAGTATTTTCTACTCACCGATTACGATTTTTGGCGGGAATTATCCCCCCCCCCTAAGTTCAAAGCTTATTTGGAGACACTGCGATGGTGACCCGTGTTGTGTGTCATTGGTTCAAATCTGTCAGCCTGGACAGCAGCATCTTAAAAGTGGACCAAAGTCAATACGTCATCAATTACATGAGTCATCGTGAAAAAGGCGGATCAAGTCATCCGTTCTTTTTATTTGTTTTGGCATGAGGTGTCGTGTTCAGCCCAGTTGTTGAACTGGATTATTTCAACCAGTGTCCTTCCAGTCACCTAAGGGGTATGACGACATTGAGTATACCTGCTTCACGAGTATTCTTCGGAACCGCAAGCTAAGTTAGTAAATCGATCGCCTGTTTTCACGCTTGCTCGTTACCAGATTGCACCGGGGCTGAATCGGCTCTAAATGAGAGAAGACTCTGGCCCTGACCACATTGGGGAAGCAGAAGTGGGGAACTCGATTTTATATTTATGTGAGAATGTTTGCGCGCTTAATCCTTTAGTTTCGTAAACATAGATTAAGAACATTACTATACAGAGCCAGAAATGTGTGTGCTCATAAATTGAGTCGAGAATCGACTCTTGACTCACTGCTAACGAAAGTATTTTTGGCCCTCAAATAGTCTTACTCTGACTTAACGACACTGTGGGAGCAGTCGGTATAAAATCTCGCCACAAATATCAAACCTGGCTGACTGGTTTGTGACTCTCCCAATGGAGCCAGGGAGTCGGAGTCTGCTCTCATTCAGACGAACCGTTCCCCAGGGTGTGAGAGCTCTGCGTGCCGCCCGCTGCTTCGTACACTAAATCGATCCGGATCACGTGTTCTGCGATGGCCGCACAAAGTTCGCCTGGGCCTCGGTTGGGCGGCAGCGCTGTCGTGTCGGTGTGTGGTCGGTCTGTCGCGCCGCGCGTCACCCTGCTGCTGTGCCGTTGGTGACGATGGTGCGTGTCTGCTGACCAGGTTGGAGAGGGCTACGTCTGCCTCTGGTGCAACGATCGCGGCCGCAGGTTCACCTCGGTGGAGGCGTGCCAGAAACACATGCGCGACAAAGGACACGCCAAAATGCTGCACGAAGGAGAGGTAGGTCACTCCCCTCCCGACCGCTGGAATTCTGGTGGGGTGCTGGAAACGCCACATGAATTACGTGGTTTTGTTTAAGAGAATGTGGCTTATTTTCTTTGGGATTTGAACTGAGATCACCAGGTTGTAGAGCATACCGGGCAACCTCAGGTTTGATGTTTTATTTGACCCAGGGCCAGGGGCGTCGCCACATTTTTTTCTTTTGTATTTTCATGGGGACGGACCTGACCTCGCGACCGCAGGCTGGGAGGTTAAGCCAAAACTTAGGACTCCAAAATTCAACTGCTTCTTCTTAGTAGTTGATGTTTGATAGATTATAATCAAATTATAATCAGTGGCGGCGCTGCCATAGAGGCACATTAGGCACTGCTTAGCCACTTTTAAATGTCGAAGTAGGTATTTACTTTATGTGGAGTAAATCTAATTTGACTCGATGTTTAAGTTACAGAGAATATTCCTTTTTCGGATCACTGGGTCAAAGAGCCGATAATTTGCATAACTGAGAATCCACGTTCGCAGCTCTTACCGTCAACAAATGTGATATTGGCACTTCGCGATTTCGCTGAATCTGCCTAGCACCGTGGCAAACCTAACGTGTGCTTTTTGATTTCTCTAATACCTCATTCATTCGGACGCGAGTACTGGCTCGTTAAATCACCAACCCAGGCTTGACTTAGAAGCTAGCACGTGCGATGTCGTGTCTTAGGACCTTGATTACAGCGGATTCCTTTATTGACATTGTATTCGCGGATGTCTAGCCTTCTCTAGTGCGGGACAGTTGTTTGGCAATTATTAGCGATATATTTAATTTGCAAAACCCTTATGAAGAACTTGAGTCATGGCACAAAATCTGGCGGATAAAATTAAAAAATCCGTTCACAAATCGATTCTACAGCGGGAAATTGGACATCATAAACAATGAAGTGCCGAAGCTGTCCTTGAAATTTGAAGCTCTCGTGAGTGCCTTGTCCTTCCCGGCGTACTTACCTACCCATCCTTCTTGAATTTTGCCTTGTACCTTCATATACTACCGCATAACCGTTTCCACAATCCACCGCAGATGTTTTTTTGTATTTTTCTTCAATTTGTATGATATTAAACATTTAAACAGAAATATTATTTTTGCTCATCGACTTGAGCTTGCCCCCTTCTCCAGCCGACCTGCTGGAATTGCCCCTGTCTAATATCATGTAAAAAGCCTGGGCGACGTCCTTATCTCTAAGCGAATCGTGCCTAGGCTGTCATAATCTTCAAGCGCCACCACATAATATTGATATTATCCGTGAGTGGTTCGGTATAGTGCTAATCTTAGTAGAATTGGTATCAGTACATTCAAAAAGTAGTTCACCAATGAAAAGCAGGTCCCACTCCAAAAAGGTGTATAAGTTAAAACTTTTAGTCTAGCATCGATCCCTTGAAGCACTTATCCCTTTTTTACTTGGTGGCGTTTGGTTTCGGGCTTATCGATGCACGAACTACCAGGGTATCATTAGCGTCGTTTGCTTTCCGGCTTATCGATGCACCGGCTGCCAGGGTTTCCTGAGGTGCGTCCGTTTTCGGGCTTATCGATGCACCAACTGGCGGGTCCCATCAGGGAACCCATCCTGACTTGTGGCATTTGTTCGGCAAGGCCAAATCGGAGAAAGGGGGAGCGTCACGCCCGGGGCTCCACTCAGCCTTAGGTGTACCGTCGCCGCATCGCACGTTTGTTCTGCTTTTGTTCTATTACGTAGTTGACTAGCCTTTAGTTCCTGTCTTCTTATGCCCTGGTTGTTCCCTCGACAGTTCGTGCGTTCTTCGGCCTTTTTTACGGGTATATAGCGCCCACAAGAGGCCATCTCGAGCCCCGGCGACGAGGTGGACGAGATGCTGGAGGTTGTGGTATCTTTCTCTAACTGGGGCAGAGTGGGCGTTTTGCCGTTCTACCGCTAAAGTACTCCTGCATACCAGGGTGAATGGATAGCTTCTCTCAAACCATGGAACTAGAAATTGCTTCTTAGTTTCTGGTTTTGAATCCAAAGCTTCTAACTTCACATATATTTTTTTAGAAATTGTGTTTTCTACGTTATTCCTGAGATGGCTGGTGCTTGGTAGACAGCTATCTCGCTCTGAATTAGATGAAACTTCTGTTTCAATGTTGCTCCGAGGAATGCACGAGAATGAGAGAATGACTTTGAAAACTCATGACTTTTTGGCTTTTTAAACGGCTATATTTCCACTGTATAACGTCAGTTTGTTGTTTCCTGCCACGCATATGCCAGATATGTGGCAGGGATTGACATCTCTATATTGTATGGTGCGGTTCTAGTTCTGAAAGAACGATACAAATGTGTACCTGTGGAGCTGCAACCGAATATTGCTTTTACCAAGGGCTGTGCATCTGGCAAATAGAAGGCTTATCTTATTTCAAAACTAGTTTACACATATCTCAGTGTTTCATTTTCATTTTTAGTTTCATTAGTAATTGTTTCAAGTTTCATTAGAAAAATAGTTCTATGGAGCAGAGTTGTGCCACTCATGAGTCAGAGTTGGAGTTTAACTCAAATTCCGACTCATTCGACTCTGAGTTGAGTTGAGTCGAAAAAATTTGACAAGTGAGTTGGTGAGTTGAGTTAAGTTGAGTCGGTTCACAACACGTGTTGAGTTGTGGAGACACCGAGTCAAATTAGTTGACGAAAAAAGTTGGCTCAACAGGTAAGCATGATGTAAAGTAAAAGTGTTTGAATTTGCCTACCTTTTGCAAACCTCCTTCCTCCTTTAAATACCTTTTCCCTCCAGAATTTCAATTGTTCAAATCAAAGTTTCAATTTGTTTCAATATACAGTAATTATATGGTTCAATTGCTTATTTTAGAGGCCCATCCGGTCTGAATAAATCTCTAGGCACAAATAATACATATTCTCGAACCATCCAACAGGTTCCTATCACTGGCCTTATCTTAAACATTTGAGGTGGTGCAACGCACCACACAATTCATTTCAAATCTCTCACAAACTTCTCATCTTCAATATTTAGCGCTACTTTTTTACTTTAACCACTCCAACAGCACACTGCGTCGTCGTCGCTGATTGTTGTCGTCAGTGGTCGTCACTGAGAATAGTGTGTGCGCCATTGTTGTCTTTGAAGAACGAATTCAACCGAGTATAGGTTCAAGCTTAATGAACCTCAAGGCAAAAAATGAAAATATCACGTGATGATTCATAAATTTATGCAAATATTTGTATACCTGCATGTTTTGTTGTTCCTTTCGTCCTAAATGCGCCGTCTGTTGCTGCTGTTTTCATTTTGCCCGTTAAAAGCAAATATCACTATTAATATTAAAAATTGGACTCCTGATTGGACAGAAATGTTGAGACACCTTTATCGCAAGAATCAGAGGAATTATTTCATGCTACTGGTTTTGTCTGATCAGAGACCCTCGCCTGGCGTCCGTGTTTTATTTAGAAAGCTATACATGATACATTTTCTCTGAAGTCATGCTCCAATTTTGAAGAGCGATAGGTATGTACTGTATTGGAGGTTCTCAAGCTAAAAATTGGATTGGGTTTAAAATATGAATCTATTAAAATCCAACATTTTGATAGAATTTCCATTTCTATTGTCCTTCGTCATATATGGTATACTTTTTCTAAGGGTTTGCTGTAGTTCTTAGATTTAGCAATTGCAACTAGATAATCTAGTAACTATTGCTTAACTTTTCATTAAACTCATTGCATAGTAATGTTTAATTTATAAAAATTACCTAGCATCGTTCTTAAACAGAAAAAACAATAACTATACCATCCCTGCCAAATACAGTTTATATCATCCTTTTTAGCTTGGACCTTTTTTGACAGTGTGGAGGCTCAATTTTTGCCTGTGTTGGTGTAACCTTAGCCCTCTTAGGTTCCTTTCCATTTCATTTACTTAGTTTAATATGTAATGCTCCTTTTAGAAATAATTGCAACATGTGGTAGCTTTTTGCGCAGTGACAGTTTGGAAGAATGAAAAAGTTATTCATGGTTGCTGGCTAATTATTAACCAGTGTTTGAATGCCAATTAATTAATTTTGCTTCTATTAATCTTCTGCTTTGTGTCAGACTTTCTGAACAGTTTGTTTTTTGCTGGTTTATTGATTTTCTTCTATATTTATCATTTATTTTATTTTGAAAACGAGTCGAAGTTTGAGTTGAGTTGAGTCGTGAGTTAAGTCAGAGTTAAGTCGGATGAATTTAGCTTTGAGTCGGAGTTGAGTCGATTCGCTGTATTATTGATCATGAGTTGAGTCGGAGTTGAGTCAACCGCTCTCAGCACTTAGTTGAGTTGAGTCGACTCAAGAAAATTCTGAAACGCACAACTCTGCTATGGAGGCTTATTTGCTCAAGAAAGGGCTAAATCAATCCCATCAATATGCGAGAAAGAAATATTATTAATTCCCTTAGTTCAGTGCTCCTAGAGCAATTCACAAAATTGCCGCGTAGTAGTGCTATTGTAATGTCCTTGCTGTGGATCTATTAAAATCTCCCGCGGTGATGTGGCAAAGACCCACAAGGCAACGTGCACAGCCTGCTACCGCGGAGGAAATGTACATTGCGGTTCTTCCTGAAATTTTGGAGCAAGATCTTTTGAGATTATGAAAGAGAGACATTATGTAATAATCTTTTGTATGACATAATCTTTGTATTATGCCATACAGAGTCACGTGACCCTGTATGAACAGTCAGCTTTCATGTTACCGTGTGCGAACAATACCAGCGGCCACGTGACCCTGAGTGAACAATGCGAGCTGTCACGTGACCCTGAGTGAACAATGTCAGCCGTCACGTGACCCTGAGTGAACAATGTCAGTCGTCGCGTGACTGAGTAAACAATACCAGCTGTCACGTGACCGTGCGCCTACAGGCCCTAACCGAGTATGCCGACTACTACGACTACAGCGCCTCCTACCCGGAGGGCGGTGCCGCGGACGAGGCTCCGGAGCCAGCGGCGCTGGAGGCCTCCGGCTACGAGCTGGTGCTGCCATCTGGAGCCGTGGTCGGCCACCGCGCGCTGGCCAGATACTACAGGTAGGCGGCGCCTGGTTGGAAGACCGGCTACTGTTATAGCTGCGGGTCCAGCAGCACTCCACGGACCAGGCTCGGGTTATGGGCGGGCTCTAGCGACCGGAGCTGGCGGCGTTCACTCTGCGGTATCTGAATGCGAATGCAGGTATAGCATGTCTTCTTTCAGAGCCCTAACCAAGTTAAGCAATCGTGGGATCAGTGCAACATGACCGGGGAGTGCGGGAGACCAAGCAGCACACTGACTCGCTTCTGCTGGCTGTACAGGCAGTCGCTGAGGCCGGAGAAGGTGGTGGCCCTGCGGAAGACCACCGGTATCCTCACCTCTCGGGACGTGGCGCATCAGTATAGACTGATGGGCTGGGTCGGCTCAGACAAAAAACAACTTCAAAGGTCAGTTACGGTCTCTCTCGCTCTCTCTCTCTCTCTCGCTCTCTCTCTCTCTCTCTCTCTCCTCTTCCTTTCCTCTCTCTTTCTCTCCTCTCTCTCCTCTCTCTCTCTCCCCCTCTCTCTCTCTCTCTCTCTCTCTCTCTCTCTCTCTCTCTCTCTCTCTCTCTCTCTCTCTAGGAGCCATTTTTAACCTCCATCACAGTGGTGTTAGTCAAAGACTGCATGCGGTGGTTATTGTTGCCTTCATTGTGTGTGGGGCGCGGGTTGTGCGGACGCTGTCGGCCGCTCTGACCGTGGTGTGCTTGTTTGCTTTTCAGGACGGCGCGCGACATGCAGGTCCTGCGGAGACATCAAACCCGCGACCAGCTCAGGATGGGGGTCAAGGCCAACAAACTTCAGCACCATTACCGCGAACAGAACCCCGTTTGACCGCCCCACCACTCCACGGCAGCCCGTGTGGAGTTGTGGACGCCCCGCGACTCCACAGGAAGCCGTGTGGAGTTGTGGACGCTCCGCGACTCCACAGGAACGTGGAGTTGGGACGGACTAAGAAGCCGTGTGTGGACGCCCGCGACTCCACAGGAAGCCGTGTGGAGTTGTGGAGCCCGCGACTCCACAGGAAGCCGTGTGGAGTTGTGGACGCCCGCGACTCCACGGCAGCCCGTGGGAGTTGTGGACGCTCCGCGACTCCACGGCAGTCCATAGGGAGTTGTGGACGCACCACCATTCCACGGGAACCCATGCTGATTGTGTCCGGGGAAAATCGCAATAGTGGATGTTTCTCGTGTAAAGCCGTGCCGAATATGCCGTGTCCGGTGGTGTGATTTGGTGTGGAGCTGAGCGCAGACGATGCAGGAGTGTGTGGGAGCGGCTGCTCCCTTTGTTATTTTCGGTGTGGAATCGTAACGTGAGTGCCGCATTAGGGCTTGATTCTGGCCGTTGCTTGGGCCGGGGCCAGCAGCGCAGTCTTGCCTCGACCTTTACACAATATCCATGCACTGGGTGGCGAGGGGGAACCCACTCGCCTCCAAAGGCACTGTGATTGTGTGCTGATTGTTCACCATGAATGGGAAGGTCTGGAAGCGCTGGCGTCGGACGCGTTGAAGTGGTATATGTACATCGGATGGTGGAGTGCGATATACATCCGATGGTAGAGTGCGATATACATCTGTTGGTAGAGTGGACGCGCTGCGGGAGGTGTGGCCTGGGAGCTGGCCTGTGTGATGGCCACGGACGCAGAGGTGGGTGGTGACTGCTCACGGGACTGCTGCCGGACTGCCCGCAATAGCTGAACCAGTCCACCCAGTACAACTCCGTCACGGGTCAGCCGCCGGAGGGGTACCGGAAACAACTTCATAAGGTGCACGTTTTTCATATATCCTAAGAACTAGACGTTTTAAATATATTTCGCTTGGTGATTGTTGTGATCTGACACATGCAGGCGCCTGGAGCACGAGAAGCAACGTACCACCTACCTCAGCCGACCTTTCCAGGCGTGGCTCTGAAAACGTTCTTCTGACATATTGCTCCGGCTCCCCCGTGTAGTTCCTCTTCTACCGGAGACTTGAGACCCGTATAGCAATTCCTGGTCCATTCTGTGGTTTCAGTTGTCATATTCATATTTCTTTCGTCCACAGGCAATGAGACGTATTAACTTTCTGAATTGGGATGGCAATTCAAATCCTCCGGACGAGACGCAACTCATCCGAAAATTGTACAAACGTCTTTCCAAAAATGAGGGTGCCAGCGGGTACGATGTTCGCCAGAAGTATGGATCTGTAAACCACGGCAGTCGATCGCACCTCCAGCATTTTTAGCGCAAAAGGGTGTTAGTGGATACTTATGTATGTGGTGTGCAATAATTCGATTAGTTTCCGAATCTTTCCAAGGTAAAAATACTTTCGAACATATACACTTTTGCATATGCGGAAATGTTCATGCTTAATAAATTGGAAGTTTTCACTAAAATAGAAGCTCTTGCCTGAGTACACACACATTGAAAATGTGAAACTTATGTCATGTGAAAGGATATGCTTCCATGCGGTTATGGGAGTTGCATCCCTGCAACATTTTTTTGGCCGGAACTCGGAATCAACGAGTTAAGCTTGGACGTTGGAGTGAAACCATACATTTCTCAAAGCGTGATTGTGATTCTGAGTTGAATTTTTGAAGGTAGGACAGAATGCCTCAGATCGGAATGCTGCTCTCTGCTTTAGTCTTCCACGGGTATCCTCTATCTTTTCCACCTGCCCCTTGTATTTGGTTTATTTCAGTCCTGGGCCACCAAAAGCAATGACAAATGGCTTCTTTTTTGGGACGGAAACGCAAAACATAGCAAGAAGTTTCAGCAGATAATTGAGAAATGCAATTACACCTGCGCTATGAATTTGACTATATTCGGTCAACATTCCGTAGAGTTATGAAGTAAAACATTACATCAGCTTTCCTGAAACGAAGTAAAAATGGTGATAGGTCTCGTTGCCTTCGGATGCCTGGGCCACGCGGTCACTCCGTATTCACCGCTTCAGAAGCGCATACAATATAATCAGCGTTCCACCGCTGCGTAGTCTTTATGGTTTCGGTCGGCGTTCGATGCTGCTACGAGTCGTGATATTCAAGAACAAATTGCATCGCGACAGGATAAAACACACGCATAACAAATAACAAAAAAGGCGACCGGCTTTAGCCACCTTTGTAAGGCACACGACAGTGAACAGTTGACTGAAACATACTCAACGGCAGGCTCGCTACATGTTAAACATGGGCGAGTAAAATAGTCAACAAATGAAAGCACCGCGTCATTTCAAAGCTATGACTTTCCTGTGTCAAACCCGCCACCAAACAAAATAGCCAGCTCACAGCTCTGACATGACGGAGGCTAGAATATTAACACGATTGTAGCACTCTTGGTGCCTGGCGCGCTCGCAACTTCGTCCGACGAAACTTCAACTGTAACAAACCATGTAGACCGCTGCAGTAAGTACATACAGCGTTTGTATTAGTGCACCCTGGAGGACAGAACAGCGAGAGCAGTGAGGCTAGGTTCTGTACCGCTCCAAAAGCCAAGTCCCCACCGACCAAAAATACGCTATGTTCGCCATTAACCGGCCGGCCTTCCCTTCCGGCCCGGAGAACTTCCCACATAACCGGCCTTGAGACCTTCCCACAACTTTAACCGGCCGCCCCGGTAGCTCAGTTGGTAGAGCGTTGGGCTCCGGCCCGCTGCTCACAGATGCAGTGGCAGTGCATGTCCAGGCTTTGGATCGGTTCCCCGAAGACGCTCCGGCGCTCAATAGTTTACCCGACGTAGGTCGGCTGGCAACTGACTGGTGAGGGGGTGACCTGAAAGCGGGCAGCCGTCCCTGTGCTTTGTGGGACGTTTAACTTTGACTTCTAAATTAACCCTTCATTTTAGGAGTTGCTCGTTCGGGTGGTGGGGTCGGGGTTTCCGTGACAAGTCCCTTGATGACTTTCGTGAGACTCCGGCTACAACTGCCGTGCGGGGAACAACTTGGACAAAATTTATTTAAAAAACCTCGCCGAGTGTGGGTGGTGCTTAAACACTCCCTCCAGCCTGTCCAAGGTGGCTAGAGAAAGGCGCGCCGATCGCCACCCTACTTGATCTCACTTATCCTTGATTTTTTTTCGCACCCTTTCCCAAAATGTCAGGTCCAGGTCGTCTCGGGTCAGGTCAAGTGACTTCGCTTCCAAAAGGCTCCGCGTGTCAGGAGCGAGAGTGTATTTAATATTGTGAGATTGATACATAGTAAGACAACCGATAACCACAATATCTGGCTGAGGATTTTTATATCGACCGGGAACGGGCCATGACCTATCAGTGGAAAGGCTTTCGGAAGATGGGGAAAGGATGCGAAGTGACTCAATGCCCCACATGCAACTAATAACAACGTATTCCTCTCTAAATCGTGCCGTCTTATGCCATCCCAAGCAAACCATTTGGGTGGGCTGGGCGGGATATCTCGCGCCTATTCGTTTATAGCCCTACGCGGCTTTAGATGCGTTCCACGGGCGAGCGGGCTGCGAGCCGGCATCTCGGACGTAGCCGAGCCAAGCATCGTGATCGTGCTTTTGGCCAGCTGGCCGAACCAGTGGTGGTGGAAGTGCGATCTTGACTGGCAGGCAGACGCTTTAACACTTTTCTGTACTGTTCCACGTCTATTAGGTCTGCTTCCGCCTTAATCCGAGCTAATTGTTCACTTGATTGATTTATACCATTTATAGCGTTTTGCGATAAAAGTTACGGTTACATGTCTAGTACGTAACCAGCGCGACAATCTGACACGATTTCATTCACAGAAACTATTGATCATTCTCGGAAGGCACCAGTCTCTTCGGGGGCGTGGCTTCTTATCCCGCCGCCAGCCATTTTTTAAAGGTTATGTGCCAGGTATGCCTGCTAAAAGAAAACAAAAACAATGACCCGTGTCGCAATTTTACTAGTTCCATCCCATCCTCGGAGCTGTGTACGTTGCACACAGCACTTGTCATCTCTCTTGGGAAAGCATGCGCGGCACAGCACGGCAGAGCAGGCTGTAAGCCGTCAATCCTGGGTGGGCTAAGTCTGGGGCAGGTCTGTGCTTGGTCCGGAAGGTTGCTTCACCCCCGGACAAAACGACCCGCGCCCGAGTTTCCGCCGGACCATTTTTGCCAGACGCACAGCCAAAACTTTTTGCCACACCCAGCTCGGACCGGCGTTATTTGATACAGCGCCGGACCAAATTGTTTGCTGGGTCCACGGGACCATGAAAGCTTCGACCCATGACCTCCGAGAGGTCGCTTTAGCATGTTTCAAGGCCCAGTGGTGAACTTGGGCGCGAATGGTGACCGACCCTTCATTTTGATGTCATGTTGCTTGAACGCCCATTGCGAGTCGATTGATATACTTGATGACCATATTTGGTCACAGTGGGGTCTTGACCTGACTTCGGTTCAAGTAATTGTTGTACTTTGAACTAGCATAGTTATATGATAAATCATTCGAATCTCCGTAACGAGTGCATTCTAATTGTGTCTAAAACTTGACCCTATATCAGCCCAGTGAGAGCAAGAGTAAAAAAATGCAAACCTGTCACATTCTTTGACCTAAATATTTACCAGAGCCAAGAAGTGACTGATATTTTTTGCTATGCTTTCTAACCTCGCGTTTCTTCGCTATCTCCCTATGAACCGAGATTCATATATTACCAACACTTCTACTCAAATGGGGTGGCTTTTGAAATGTTGTCGTGATAAGATGAGAAGGTGATGTTCAAGGAGATCAAAGGGGATGTGATGTTCAAACCCTCCATAACACGGCGAAAATGAATATGAGGCACACCAGGGCGGGGGTCAAAAGCAATGTGGCACCTTGCTGTAATTTTAGCATGCAGCGGTTTAAGCGTAATTTGTATTGAAAATGATAAATTCGGCCTCATTTATGCTGAAAAATGGTCAATAGGTATAATATTTCGTATCATTTCATTTTCCTTCGCAATACGTAAAGCCATTCACATCAGCGTGACGTCATCATATGGAAGCAAGTCATGCTGCCACATACAATAAACCTAGTTGAATGGCTGCGCCATAAAAGAATGCGAATACAAATCGAATGTTTTTAGCTAAATCACGCTACTATTGTGACCCAAAGTGATCCTTTTCCAAGTGCCCTAGCCACTCTTAGTGCGTAGGTTTTAAAAGCCCCTAAGTAAGCCATTTGTCCCTGCAGCACGCGTGGTGAGGCTTGAGCAAGACGCCACTTTCCCAAGTTTGACTCAAATTACGTGACCACCGGGGGAGGAGGGGGTCAGTAGGCGGCTATTTTTTCTGCGCGGACGGTAAGTTCTAGGGAAAATAAAAGTTGGATCGAGTGGTTTCCGGGCCTGCTCTATCACAAGGCCATCTCAGTTCGAACCCCATTATGAGGGTGCCAAATGCCCTTTAACTGTGCCGCACACAATCCTAACCCATTTCATGTCCACCGCTGCAAGCCCGAAAGCACAGAACCTTAAGACCCTACTGGCAGATTCAGCAGGCCAGGCCCCCCACCCACCGCCTTAAATGATAATCTTAACACTAACAATATAGATAATTGTTGGGGTTTAACGACGCACCAACTGCCAGGGTCATACGGCGTCGCCAACTCTCACCCTGTTGGAAGGGATTTTGGGGATCAGATCGAGTTATTCAGAGGCTCCGCCGGGACTTGAACCCGGGACCAGTGGCTTAGAAGACAAGGGTGCTATCCACTAAGCCACCTCATCCCCTCTAACAATATAGCATGGACTGGAAAGCGAAGGGCAGAAAAGTTCACGGTGCCCCCCCCTGAAATCTGCCGCCTGCGCCAGTGCCTGCATTTGTAGATATGAAGCATCAGAGTAAGGCAGACGCGCGCGTCTCGCCAACATCAGATCACCACCCAACTGTCAGTTCCAGCCAGAAAACAAGCCAACAGAGAAGGTCAAAGACACGGCAGCGCAACTCCTCCAGTCCTCTTCCATACAACTCCTTCACTACCTTCCAAGAAACGCAAACCAATCTTGCGAGTACGAAGCCGGAACGACTGCGTGCGCGTGGATCACTTGGCAGTCGACTCTCGCCGCACAATGTCTATCCGGGAGCACCATTAAACATCATACCGCGAGGCAGTACCTGCCTGACGTTGAGGTTCACCCTGCTGTTGCGCAGGTAGCTGCTAACAGCCGCATCGTCGTCCGCTGTCGCCGCGTGGTCGGTGTCCATCGCGCCCTCACTAGAAGCACAGGTCTCCTCACCACTGTCGCACTCACAGCGTATAGCGTCCGAGCGGCGCCGCTGGTGGCACGGCGAGTCCAGCGACCGGCGAGCCTGCTTCCAGGCCGCTTCCGCCCCCACCTCACCACTGGCGCTGAGCTTACGCTTGGCGTCGTGCCACCTGCCGGCGAGAACCAGAAGTTAGGTTTGACGTCACTCGCCACCACGGCTTACGCATCCCCGGAAGACCAAACAAGGTGGACACTTGTCCGCGAAGACAGCATACATGTAAACAGTTTTATGATGTCTCACAAACAGGTCCACTGGCGTCCTTGTTCAGCAATGGCTCTGTTGCTCTAGACATGGCGCCACTGCCGGCGGAACGTTTTCGTCTAAGGGGGAGGGGCACCCCTGCAAAAGGGCCCATCTCGTAGGTTGGGAGTGTGCGACAGGTAGGTCAAAGGTACATTTCAAAGCAATCATCACTGCTGCAGGGCGCAGTCGTAGACACCAACATTTTCGAAACTCGCCCACTTCGACTTTGACAAAGGTGTAAACACAGCATCCAAAGAAAAGTGCTTACTCGCCCATTGTTAGAGACAGGCAAGGCCTAGCAAAAGGTGCTGCTTAGTAGAATCCGGGTTTATTATTTTCGGGCCGCATTTGTTTGAAATGATCTTAGTAGCAAAGGCGGTACGTGTGTGACTGGTGCTTTCTTTTAGTATGCATGCTCACAGAAAAGAAAAGAAGACCTCGGATACGAGTTTCGGTTCGTCACATAAAGAACGATCAAACCAGGCATTAGTTTGTGTATTTTGTGTTCCTATAGTTACAAATGAACGCAAATATTCAGACACGAACTGATTAGGAATTAATCAAACTGATACCATACGTCAAAAATTTGACAATTCAGCCCTTAAAACAGAAATTGTCCCAACACTTCTTTTCGTTTCTTTGTACACGCCGTCTTGTCCAAAGCTTAGATATACGTCACGGCATCTAACTGATCATCTCTTACCAGTTACCCCTCGTGCACCAACCTTCATAAGCATCAGAAGCGTTTCAGTTCGGTATGTTTACGACTTACAGTAAAATTACTGGGACAAGAATGTGCATTCTGGACTATTTGAACTTGATTTTCGGAGTTGGGTTTCTAATCACCTCATGGCTTTTTGGTTATGAGAAGCAGCGCTTCATAAGAAAAAATTAATCAAAAAAGCTCCTAGGCATCCCGTCAAGCTGTGGCGATGTCACTTAAAATATACAACAGATACATAAAATAACAGGTCGGTTTAAAAGAGGCTTAACCTTCGACCCATAAGCAAGTTAAGAGATACAAGAAACCAAAGGGCTACGAAAAAGAGATGACATTAAAGCCAACTCTCTTCATATAATACATTATGCTGATGATTCCAACAGGCAAATGCTGCCCCAGGACCCAGTCCAGTATGAGAAACCCCGCAGATAACGAGTAATCTCACAGTCCCGGCATTCCTACAGGACTTGTTTCGCAGTGAGTATCACCATAACGCGGATACTCTGACGGGACATGCCGCTAAAACAGCTACAACATAAGCGTTTGTAGAGTGGGCGTGTCCCAGCCGCGGTCTACAGAGTGACCTCGTCCCTTCTGCAGCCCGTGCTGCTGGTCGGGCACGACCCTAACCGGGGCTTTAGCTCCCTCAGTTGCTTGCCTTCGATTTGCGGACCTTACTCCCACGTGTGTGATAATTCACATCCAGCCCTTAAGAATTGAACTACTTGCAAGCTTGTAAAGTGCTACCTTCTGGTTACGGTGATTTTATCAGTCTGCCGAGCCGCATGTGTGCAGCACACACACGCAGAGACGGAAAGACAAGAGCAACGCCGCGTGGCCTCGGCCTTCAAAGTGGCCGAATTTTTACCCGAACTACTTCAGTACGTCCGACGCGTCGACTTTTTGGTGTCGAATCCCTTTGTTGGAATACAATAGTACTACCAAATTTCAGAGTAGAATCGAAAAGCAATCCAGTATCCGCATATGAGAAGAGGCCTGGAAGGAACCGAACCCCAAAACGTTTGATTGAAGGAAAATAATAAGAGCTATCAGGATGCAAATTCTTTCACAGATCAAGGAGTGTATCTGAGCCTTAGAACCAAACACTACTAGAAGTTACGAGAAAGCAAAACAACTGGAGAAGTTAATAAGACGGGCAAAGTCATCTGCTTAAGACCACAAGGCTTGTCAACGACGGGATCTTTTTAAAGCCCATCGTTTTAATATTTATGTCCCGATCCACTCTGGATCATGAAAGAGGTCACGCGATGAGATCGATGATCCTATGTGTAAAACCTTTAACATCGGAGGAAAATCAACAGAGTGGGTCTACTGTCACGCTCTGTGAGCAGCCTTTCAGAGTTGAAGCTTATTTCGAAAGCCCGGACAAAGCGCCGCTTCACTGTCATCTTCGGTGATTTAAGGGGGAGGGCACCTTAATGGCGGTGCCCTCCCCTGGTCCGTCCGATATGCAATCAACCATTTGAAACTATCAGAACATAAAATACAGCACGGAGGGACACGGCATACCTAAAAACCGCAGCTTACAGAGTAGGCCGATTGGTAGTTCGGCGTCGCCACTGACCGTGTATCGGGCGACGGCAGCGGCACGGCGTGGTAGCACAGCCGACTCTGGCCAGACATGATGGGACGTCGCCACTGACCGTGTATCGGGCGACGGCAGCGGCACGGCGTGGTAGCACAGCCGACTCTGGCCAGACATGATGACGTCACCACTGACCGTGTATCGGGCGACGGCAGCGGCACGGCGTGGTAGCACAGCCGACTCTGGCCAGACATGATGGCGACGTCACCACTGACCGTGTATCGGGCGATGGCAGCAGACGCGGCATGGCGTGGTAGCACAGCCGACTCTGGCCAGACATGATGGCGACGTCACCACTGACCGTGTATCGGGCGATGGCAGCAGACGCGGCACGGCGTGGTAGCACAGCTGACTCTGGCCAGACATGATGATGACGTCACCACTGACCGTGTATCGGGCGACGGCAGCGGCACGGCGTGGTAGCACAGCCGATTCTGGCCAGACATGATGGCGACGTCACCACTGACCGTGTATCGGGCGATGACAGCAGACGCGGCACGGCGTGGTAGCACAGCCGACTCTGGCCAGACATGATGGCGACGTCACCACTGACCGTGTATCGGGCGATGGCAGCAGACGCGGCACGGCGTGGTAGCACAGCCGACTCTGGCCAGACATGATGACGTCGCCACTGACCGTGTATCGGGCGATGGCAGCAGACGCGGCACGGCGTGGTAGCACAGCCGACTCTGGCCAGACATGATGACGTCGCCACTGACCGTGTATCGGGCGACGGCAGCGGCACGGCGTGGTAGCACAGCCGACTCTGGCCAGACATGATGGCGACGTCACCACTGACCGTGTATCGGGCGACGGCAGCGGCACGGCGTGGTAGCACAGCCGACTCTGGCCAGACATGATGACGTCACCACTGACCGTGTATCGGGCGACGGCAGGAGGCGCGGCACGGCGTGGTAGCACAGCCGACTCTGGCCAGACATAATGGCGACGTCACCACTGACCGTGTATCGGGCGATGGCAGCAGACGCGGCACGGCGTGGTAGCACAGCCGACTCTGGCCAGACATGATGACGTCACCACTGACCGTGTATCGGGCGACGGCAGGAGGCGCGGCACGGCGTGGTAGCACAGCCGACTCTGGCCAGACATGATGACGTCACCACTGACCGTGTATCGGGCGACGGCAGGAGGCGCGGCACGGCGTGGTAGCACAGCCGACTCTGGCCAGACATAATGGCGACGTCACCACTGACCGTGTATCGGGCGATGGCAGCAGACGCGGCATGGCGTGGTAGCACAGCCGACTCTGGCCAGACATGATGACGACGTCACCACTGACTGTGTATCGGGCGACGGCAGCGGCACGGCGTGGTAGCACAGCCGACTCTGGCCAGACATGATGGCGACGTCACCACTGACCGTGTATCGGGCGATGGCAGCAGACGCGGCATGGCGTGGAAGCACAGCCGACTCTGGACAGACATGATGGCGACGTCACCACTGACCGTGTATCGGGCGATGGCAGCGGCACGGCGTGGTAGCACAGCCGACTCTGGCCAGACATGATGGCGACGTCACCACTGACCGTGTATCGGGTGATGGCAGCAGACGCGGCACGGCGTGGTAGCACAGCCGACTCTGGACAGACATGATGGCGACGTCACCACTGACCGTGTATCGGGCGATGGCAGCGGCACGGCGTGGTAGCACAGCCGACTCTGGCCAGACATGATGGCGACGTCACCACTGACCGTGTATCGGGCGATGGCAGCAGACGCGGCATGGCGTGGTAGCACAGCCGACTCTGGACAGACATGATGGCGACGTCACCACTGACCGTGTATCGGGCGATGGCAGCGGCACGGCGTGGTAGCACAGCCGACTCTGGCCAGACATGATGGCGACGTCACCACTGACCGTGTATCGGGCGATGGCAGCAGACGCGGCACGGCGTGGTAGCACAGCCGACTCTGGCCAGACATGATGGCGACGTCACCACTGACCGTGTATCGGGCGATGGCAGCAGACGCGGCACGGCGTGGTAGCACAGCCGACTCTGGCCAGACATGATGACGTCACCACTGACCGTGTATCGGGCGATGGCAGCGGCACGGCGTGGTAGCACAGCCGACTCTGGCCAGACATGATGGCGACGTCACCACTGACCGTGTATCGGGCGACGGCAGGAGGCGCGGCACGGCGTGGTAGCACAGCCGACTCTGGCCAGACATAATGGCGACGTCACCACTGACCGTGTATCGGGTGATGGCAGCAGACGCGGCACGGCGTGGTAGCACAGCCGACTCTGGCCAGACATGATGACGACGTCGCCACTGCGGATCAACAGGGCGGCAGGCGGCGCAGAGCGGTCCAGGCCTCCCAGCAGAAACACAGCCGACTGCCCGAAACTGCCGACACCGTACACAGACATTACGGCGACAGAATGGTGAGACGCGGCATCGTGGGACACCGGATTATCGCGACAAAATGACAACACGTGATATCCCAGGACACCGGATTACCGTAACAAAATGACCTCGGCCTGCGGCCTCGGCAGGTGCCGCTCCGGCGCAGCAGAAGCCGGTGACAATGTACGTTAGCTGTACATTTCGATTTACGGGCGAGGATTTTTAGCAGCATTATAGTTACAGCAACGCAATGTCGGTTACATAGCATGTCTCTTTACACTGCACCACATCTGTCGTCTGTTCAAGTCATTGACAGAATATACACACGTTTAACGCTTATTTATGTAAAGACTGCGCATGCACAGACCAATGGAAATATACTGTACACAGTTTTGTGGTTTACCGACTATATTCCACATATACCTGCAAGTTTTCTGATAAATCTGCCCATTCATTACCGAGATAGCCTCGGTACCTTTAGTCCCAACGCGCATGCGCAGTGACATTTGTAGTGCATGGCAGCGAAGATACTAGCATAATTGAATTAACCATGCTGGTTTATTGTGTTCTTCTCCTGGTCTAAAGTGGCCTCCCATTGATTTTTCTTTCTTAGAATTCCTACTGCGCATGGGCAGGACAGTTCAGCGTTATAATGCCGTCGATTGGGATTTGCAGAGAGTATCCTGCTCTTACTTGCAAAATTTGAGCCGAATCGGTTGATTGACTCTCGAGAAAGCCTCCGTTATCGTAAGCCCCAATGCGGATGCGCAGTAACCTTTGTAATTACCAAAGGTGACAAAACTATCATGCAAGATTTAAGCATGTTGGCTTTCCCTCTGTTCATGTCCTCGTCTGAAATATCTTCACCTCTGAGGCTTATTTTTAGAATTGCTACTGCGCATGCGCAAAGCAGTGCAGCTGTAATATGAAATCATATGTGGTTTACGTTCCGTGCCATTCTCTTGCTCACAAAGGTATGGTAGGGGCCATCAGTTTTGTGCATCAAACTTTTACTTGCCTTCTTTTTATATGTGCTGGACGTGAAATTTAAATGATTTGTATAGGACTTTAAATTATTTAGTGCTCGGGAGTGCACCGTTCCAGTTGGTTTGTACCGTTTTTATTAATATACTGTGTACAATTGTATTTGCAGAGGCAAAATGGATTGAATTGCTATCAAATGCATCTCAGGTCACTCATACGAATGAACATATCAATATATCTTGCTCTGGCAACGGGAACATAGCAATAATTTTAGTGGTCCTCTTTTGAATAAAAGGACATTATGAACCTTCCCTGATAGGTGAAAATAGATTTAAAACAAATCTATAAATGTATGAGAGCTGAACATGTTTCATCTTCTAATATTTGTTAAGTTGAACAATCATGATAAATGACTAGACTGTGAATATTTGGCTAAGTGTCAGTTATTCGCTCGATATAGCAAAATATCCAATAAAACTGTTCGTTTCGACAATCGCCCATCAGTTGATTGTCAGATGAAGTTTATACCAAAAAATTTCCGTCAGGTGACTGGCCAGGAGCGACAGCGAGTACGTCCAGCGGCCCAGATGCTCAACGAGCGCGTGGGAAAGTGTCTACTCCACCTATTCGGTCAGCGCTTCGTCAAGCAGGCTCAGTTCATCATCACCTGCGACGAGATGTTCGACATGTCGGAGATCAGCAAATTGCCATTAACGGCACAATCTCCGACAAGGATAAAGCTGAGGCATTAAACAGGACGTATAGCAACGTCTCAAAACAAGTGCGTGCCGCCAAGCAGGACCGCGCCGCCATGCGGAAGCTCAAGGCCCCAGAGCTCAGCGTCTGCGCCGAGTGTGCGGGAGCCCGCAGGGACTGCTGCTCAGCCTTTAGTGAGGCCGAGCTCGCTCAGCAAATCCAGCGTCTCCCACTTAAAAAGGCACCCGGTCCGGACGCAAACGAGCACCTGAAGTACCTCGGTCCCACCGCCCGTGGGATCCTTCTGCGCCTCATCAATGAGTCCTGGCTGAGAGCAGAGGTCCCGTTTGAGTGGAGGCGGGCAACAATTATCGCAATCCCCAAGGCGGGAAAAACAAGAGGCTACTCGGAAGCTATCGGCCGATTGCCCTCACAAGTCACGTCGCCAAGCTGGCAGAGCGCCTCATCCAGGCTCGCCTGATGCACATCGCGGAGCAGAAAGAGATGATACCTCCAGAGCAGGTAGGATTCCGCGCCAAGCGTTCTGTAGCAGACAGCATCGGCCGCCTGGTACAAACCATTCAAGACGGATGGCAACGCCCCAAGGCCCGCAGTACCAACCCACCAGACGGAGCAACCGCCCAGAAGTTCGTGCTCCTAGCGTTTGATTTCGCCAGGGCGTACGACGCGGTGGATCATCGACTCCTCCGAGTCCGCCTGCTTGATCTCGGCCCACCCCGGTGTATGGTAAACTGGGTTTGGAAATTCCTGAGGGACAGACGCGCCAGAGTCGAGTTTAACGGCTCACTCAGCTGTGAGAGGGTGTACAGGGCGGGTCTCCCGCAGGGGGAGTCCTGTCCCCCGCCTTGTTTCTGTTGTGGGCGGCCCCTCTCGCAGAGTCCCTCAGACCCCTGCCAGGCGTGACGCCGTTCATGTACGCCGACGACACCGCTGCACTTTGCTCCGGGAACACAGTGAAGGTGGCCCAGGAGAGGGACCAGGTGGCGGCGGATGCCCTCGTCAAGTCAAGCCTCGAAGATGCGGGTTGCAGGCGACAAAACCCAAGTGATGGTCCTCTCGCAGTAGTCACGGGACGCGACAGACGTAACCATCATGGTGGCGGGGACGCCTGTCGCGGCAGCACCGCAGCTTAAGCTTCTCGGCGTGACCCTCGACCGCCTGCTTCACTTCGGGCCCCACTGTAGGTCGCTGAAGGCAAAGGCCCGGCCCAGGATAGCCCAACTCCGTAAGCTAACTGGCCGCACCTGGGGTCTGGAGGAGAGAACCCTCCGCGCCGTAGCCAATGGATACGTGCGTGGAGCCATTGAACACGCCGCGGAGGCGTGGCTGCCGGCCACCTCGCCCTCCAATGCTCTCCTGCTAGAGAGGGAGCTGCGGGCGGCAGCACGTGTGGTGACCGGGTGTCCCAGGTCGACCCCGGCCCATGCCGTTCTCGCAGAAGCCGGCATAGACCCAGTCTCATCAAGAACGAAGACCCTTGCAGCGCGATTTCTTGCGAGAGCTCTGGCCCCGCCACCTAGCGACCCCCTGCGGGTGGTGGCAGAGGCCACAGTCCGGGGACGCCTCACCTCGGTAACAGGGTGGAGGGAGGTTGGACGGGCGTTCTGGGGTGCCGTCGGCATCTCCCTACCGATTGAGTCTCTACTCCCCCGACGCGTGCCACCGTGCGAGGAGACTGCCTCGACAGTCACCTTTGCGCTGAGCGTGGGTGCGCCCCTGCACGCCGGAGCCTCAAGCGAAGAGAAGAAGACCCAGGCGCTCTTCCATCTCACCGCCTTACCTCAATGTGCGACTTGGGCCTGGACGGATGGATCCGCCGCCGGTGGAGTCTCGAATGGAGGTGCCGGGGCGTTCATAGAGGAGCCCGGCGGTCAAACGCATGAGCTTAGATCGCCCGCTGGACGTCTCTGCTCCAGCTTTCGTGCAGAGATGGTCGCCTTACAATCGGCACTCCAACACCTCATCGACCACCCGGCGCACACCGAGGACCCCATCGTCATTTACACGGACTCCCAATCGGCCCTGGCAGCCCTCCGTGCTGGCCCCGCCGAACAGACGTCCTCCATGGGGACCCGCATCTGGAGGGACCTCTCGACGCTGGTCAGGGGAATCGACGGATCCATCCACAGTGGATCCCCTCCCATTGCGGCATCATGGGCAATGAGAGGGCGGACGAGCTCGCCAGGGAGCCGCCGCTCTCCCACAAGAGCAGGCCCCTCTTGACGTCACCACCGTGTTCCGGGCGGCTGCGAGAGCGGCGCGGGCCGAGTATGTCCAGGCTTGGCCCGCCGGCTGGTACCGCCTTCTGATGGGGGGGCGCCTCCCGTCGCCGATTCCGGCTGGCAACCGGGAAGTGGCGGTGGAGGTACAACAGTTGCGTGCCGGACACTGGTCCGGATCCAGTCAGTATCTTCACCGGATTGGACGAAGCCCCTTCCGTGACTGCGCAGCCTGCAGTTCCGCGGCATGCCCCGCAGGAAGGTGCCCGATCTGCCGGGAGGAGGCTGACACCCCGGAGCACGTGCTCCGGCGGTGCCCCGCCTTGATGGGGACCCGACACCGACTGACGGGGACCATATCCCCGTCTTATGAGGAAGTCCGGAGAACCGACGTCGTGGCAGCCCTGGCGGCCGCCAGCAGGTCCCTCCAGAGCCGAATGGCCACACCGCGTTAGCGGCTGGAGGGACACAATAACAACAACAACAGATGTTCGACACCTGCAACTTTCGGTGCTTCCTGAACGGCAAGGCTCATCGGTCAGCATTCGGCTTGGAGCACACCATCAATGCTCAGTATACTTCTCTGCTCGAGTTCATGTGGCTGATTCGGGACTCCCGAGTCGGATGCCAGAGCAGGTACCATTCCAGAACGGGTTAATCATGTCCTTAACAGCCCTGCGAGGTCTCCACAGCATGCTTCAGAACATCTACGGTGTCAAGTACTTTCTGACGTCTCGGGTGAATCAGGACATGGTAACGAACTTCTTCTCTCAGGTCAGGGGCTTGGGAGCAGGCAGCACCCACCCAACGGCGGTGGAGGCCAAGACTCGTGTTCTCATGCTAGACCACATGCTGATGGAGCCCCAGTCTCGCTGGAAGAAGAAGAATCAACATACCTGAGTGCGGCTACCCTGCAACTGGACACCCCCCCCCGACAGTCATTACTGAAGAGCTTGATGACATCGCTGCTGTGTGATCAGATGGAGAGGGTGCAGCCGTGCCCCGCTCCACCGGTACCGGACAACCCGGAGCAGGACTGGCTGGACGAGGATGACCAGGACGACGCCGCGGAACGAGCTGCTCCGTCAGCAGGTGTAACAGACAGCCTCACACGCGGACGGCCGAGACCAGACTGTATTGCACCGCGTACTCAGGTCAGCGCCACACCCCACGGCAGGGGCGCGCTCAGGTCGCACATTTACACTGTCCCCTCTGACCTCTTCAAATTCACGAGAACATCCTCGCATATGTCGAGCTTTCGTACATAGGAGAATCGCAAGAGCATTTGCGTTGGCCAGACAACATGTCACATACATCCAACCGGCAATGGTGATCTGACAGCGCAACAGAACAAAACAACACGACACATTACACTCGTCTTGAACATCTCTTTCTACAACTGGTTTGATATACTTCACGTGGGTAGAATAAACCCTTCCAGTTCCAGGATCCATGTACTCCAAATGTCGTCTGCTGCACCACCTGACATCAATGAAAATCGGAGACCAAGGCGAAACCATTTTCCGAGAAATACCTCGCGGGTAATTGAAATTTCTGACCCTTATTTGGTCGCCCGGCTTGAAGATTGGCTCCTTGGCTCTTTGTTTGCTGTCGTATTGCGCCTTTTGTTGCTCTTGCGCCGATACCATATTTTCATTCGCACGTCTCAACGTAAAAGACAGAAGTCGAAGCTTTTCCTGAACATAGGTCGCACATTTACAGCAGGGGACGCGAACCAAAAACTTTGTAAGTAGGCACCGGCCTACGTGGCGGCCTTTGTTGCTGCAAAATGCAAACCTGTGGACAGCTCTCTCTGATACATATCATCGACCATGCCTGTAGTAGATGAAAGTGGGAAACTGGAGTGGTTGCAACGTCTCAATCGGGGTGGTCTCACAATACCAAGAGAAAAGTCGCTTAGGCAAGTAGGGGAGCTAGAGGTTTTAGTTTGTGCTATGCATGGACCAAGCGACATCGATAGGAAACCAGGATTCATTCGCCGTTTGACTTCTGATGTGCTGGTTAAATTCCCGGACCTTCACGAAAAGGTAGCGCGAAAGTACGCGGTGACGAGAACACACATGCGGGTGAAGTGGCTGCAACGGTTGTATGTGGAGGGGAAGCGAAAGGCAAGGGCAGAACAGAAAAGTCGTCGGGAAATGAACATAATGCGTTACTACATTTAGTAAAAGTGATTGAGTAGTATCCTCAGGTAGCCAGCTACTATTGATAATACTGTATCTGCACCCAGTTTGTATACTAATCGGGCGTTTACCCGCTGTAGCGCCGCGTCAGAGGTACGAGTCGGTGATTGATAAGGGATTATTTATATATTTTAGGAACGTGCATTGATCTATATATCTATGATAGAAGTGATAACAGTTGTGTGTACGTTTGGTTTTTTACATGTGTTTTTTTGTGATTTGGATGTCCTTAGCGCAAAAACATTTAAAAACCTAAAAAAATAGCGGGGAGTGGTGTGGCCCATAATATTTTCTATCCATTTTTCTTCTTTGTTTTTCTTCGTAGAGTAAATGGGCACATGGGAAAGGGAAGGGCACTCCTGCATACCCAACAATGGGCAGGGGCAAAATTTTATGCGTGATCTGTACATTTTGTGTTGCGTAGTTTGTTGCCGCCGTAAACTTATCACTTATGTATGCTAGTCAAATAAAACTGTTGGCTTCCCTGTTATGTATAGTAGTGTGACCTTTGTACACAGTGTCCTATTTTTGGTGCATCTGAACAAGAAGTGAAGTATTCGTCATATATTTATCGTGACGAACGGCTCAGTGGCTGAGACTGCGTTAGTGCGCAAACCATGAAAGAATACGTGTGGAAATGAACGCGACACCACACAAAACATTTGCACGCCGTTACGATTTCGTTTAGCATTTGTATACCGTCGATTCTCTGCTCACCTATATTATGATTAAATGTATGATTATGGATTGAGATATTTCATTTGGAAATGTCTGCCGAGATGGTGCTGAATTAAATAGTCTTTCCGAAAAATTGCGCTGAATGTGATGTCAAAGGAGCTTCTTCGCTGCCGTGATGAATATAAATCACTGCATTGGTACATAAATTTTTTCCCACGGTATTTACCTAAGCATTTTAACACAAATTAGATCGTTTTCTGGTGAAGTTGCTAGATCTTCGAAAGAAAATACCCTCCCACGTTTGTTGTGTTGTGCCCTGATTTAGCTTGACAAAGTGGAGAAAATGCCTGAAAATAAATATCCACCGAAACATGTTCCGGCTGAACATATGGCTGGTAATTATGTTAACACGCGCATTGACGGGGGCGGGTACCCACCCCCCTCGGGTTTTTCGGAGACAGCAGAAAAACGGCGGCGCGTAGCGCCGCCGTACTTGGCATACCTTTTCCCTCATCATTTTTACAACTTCTGTGAAAATTTTAAGGTTAGGTCATCTCAGGTCAGATCACCAGTACAGGTCAAGTGACCTGACCTCAAAAAAAGTTTAAGATAGCATAAGTCGGAGCAGGGTGAACTTATCCGATTGAAACTCATCACTTAATGGGCCCACCGAGTTCTCTAAAATATTTCCCGGTATTTTTTTATATCGATGACCTAAGGTCAGGTACAAGGCATGACCTCTCCGTTGGAAATACATGGAAAAATGGTTTTTACTGAATAAATCAGTAACGGATGGTGATAAAGCGTTCATTCTAGTTGCATTAGACTCACCTTGTCTTTGCGGTTCTAATAATATAAATTTTATATAATTTGACCTTGACCTGATCTCAGGTCAGGTCAAATCCTTGATTTGACCTAGCAAGGTCAAATCATATATCATTCGATTCGGCTTGCTAGGAGGATTCCTTTAGTTTAAAAGTAGTTTTGCTCTATCTTTACTTGTTCAGATGTAATGGCCGAAAACCTTAAATTATATGTTATCCCTAGGACGGCCAGTGTGCAAAGTATGACATTTTTGACGAGATCTCGTTGGTGCGAGTGCCCTTGGGGACAGGAGCGAGTGTGCGAATTTTACCAACCTGGTGCGAATTTGTGAGACTGGTGCGAGGAAGGTGACACTGAAAACCAAACAAATAATGGCTAGGTGGTTATAAAGATACAGGAGGGGGCCTTATGAAAAGTCCTCAACTAACTAACTAACTAATAAGAGAGATAGCATTGCATCTTGGGGGTAGGAATGGATGCGTTTTTCTCCCTGGTATATGGAAGATTGGTGCGAATTTTTGGTGGCTGGCGGTGCGAGAATTTTAGATGGTGCCATACTTCGCAGACTTGTAGGACGGCATGTTTCAACCTCTCGTGACCTTAAATGTGACCTGACAAAAAATGGTTCAAATATTTTTGATAAAGAAATAGATGGGCTACCCAACGCTTTACCGTTTTTCGCTACCTACCTTGGTTCTCGAGATCTTAGGGGGCGGGTACCCACCCCCTCGTCAAGGTGAAGGTGGCTCAGACCCCCGTCAAAGCGCGTGTTAAATTAGGAGACATTAAAATTGTAGTGAAAATTTCCCGCAAGGTCATTTTCATTTCCGCTGGGGGCTAGAGGGTAAAATGCTCCAACGACAGAACACTTGTGCCAATGAGCGCCGCCACGGCACCTAGAATTAGGAGGGGGGCAAACTCATTTCTGCCTCTCCTGGGTGGGAACGAATATTTTTTGCTCTACAGACCTTGTGTAAACATCTCTTTCAGTGCTTGTCAGACCTAGTATAAAGGTACATCTCCAAGTACATGATCGCTCTCCGGGGCGAGGGGGAGCGAATATTTTTTACTCTACAGACCTAGGGTAAACACTTTTTCAAAAATTTCTCCGGCGTTTTGGGGGGCCAAAAGATAGTTTGGTCCCCCTCCAACGCTTTGGGGGCGATGGTCCCTCCGATACACTTTGGTCCCTCCGATACACATCAACTCTACAGCACATCCCCTGGCCATCCTCGGCGCTCATAGATACTGATCTAAATGCACCCTTTTCCCCCCTACAATAGAAAACCTGGATCAGCCATTGTATGTTTCAGTTGAGAGCACCATAGTCTACACACTTGAAACACTAAAAACGGGTCTTCACTCATACGCGTCGGAAAAAGGGGGGCAGGGGGCCCTGGCCCCCACTTTTCGGCCAAAAATTTCCTGATCTCAATCAAAATTAGGGAAAACCGAACATTCTTATATCCAGCCGCTGCGGAAGGCTACGAGGAGCCCAAATTCGAAGAGTTTTTGGTCCCGATGTTGAAAGTTTTTTGTCAGCATCAGGTTGAAGTTTGGCTGCCTCCCCCCTCTTTTTGCCGTTGGCGAAACCTATGTCTTCAATGTCCTTAATTCACCAAGCCGAGCCCATTACAGCCTTCGGGGTACCGCCGGACAGATTTTCATCTCTAGTTGGGTTCTAAAGTGACTTAACGGCAATTTGCATTACTCCCGGCCGGCTCCTGGGTTTGTTTTGCAAAACTCGAACAGAGGTGTGTTGGACTGCTGGCAACCCACAAACTCTTTTGCGGTGCGCAGGAGCAATCCTGCATATTACGGGCTGGCTGCCGTCTGCATTCTATAAAACTTGATATTGCGCGTGCGCGTTGCAGAAAAACCTGCCAGTCCGCCTGCAGCCGAACACATCTCCGGCTAGTTCGGGTCGGACCGTAGGTAGAGGTTTAAATCTTTTTTTCAAATCTTCCTTGTAGGATAAATTTGCTAAATTAATGACTAAAAAGGTTTGAAAATACATTCTGAATACAAATACATTATATGAGAAACATCAAAACATAATTTTAGTAACCATGGCAACGAGAAAAGCCTGTTCCTGGCTAGTGATGGAGTGCTGGGTTTAATAATCTAACTGCTATTGATAAATATTTCGATAATTGTGATGTGGCCTCCCAAAAAAATTAGTCGAAGATACAAAAATGATGATTGGTTTCAGGATCAGGATTTTTCAAATATCAAGAAACCACAATAAATTTTTTTCGCGTATCTCCCTTTAATCCCCCATGTAAAAATGCCTACAGCTATGGCATAGGCGGAGGATGTTTCAAAGCAATGATGAGGATGCTCAAGCTAATAGTTGAATTCAGGGTGGTGCGGGGGGGCATAGAGGCACGTGCTCCTCTTGATCGACCCTCGGCGCCTCCTGGAATGGCCACGGCGCCCCCTTAAACATTCGATGGCGCCGCCTGAAATGTCACTTCCCACCCCCTAATATGCGAAAATCTGCGCCCATCGGAAGGATTTTGCGTCCACCTGATAGGTTTTGCCGGTCAAAAGTGAGGCCCCCTGTTCCGGATTACACCCCTTCCCCGGGAAGGTTTCTCCCCTATCGGAAATCCTTGATCCACCTATACTCGAGCTCCTTAGCCCCACACCCGTACTGATGTCCTGGATCCGCCTATGCTCGAGCTCCCGAGCCCCACCCCCGTACCGATGTCCTGGACCCGCTTATGCTCGAGCTCCTTAGCCCCATCCCCGTACTGATGTCCTGGATCCGACTATGCTTTAACTCCCTTGCCCCACCCCCTTACTGATGTCCTGGATCCGCCTATGCTCGAACTCTTTAGCCCCTACCCCGTGCTGATGCCCTGGATCCGCTTATGGTCGAGCTCCTTAGCCCCACCCCCGTACTAATGTCCTGGATCCGCCTATGCTCGAGCTCCTTAGCCTCAACCCCTTACTGATGTCCTGGATCCGCCTATGCTAATGTACTAATTTTTATTCGCCTCGACCGTCTCTGGTGCAAGCTAGAAGAAGATAAAAATAAGAGTAAGTCATCATTTTGGCCTACTATCCTCGTTTCGTCGCTAATCTTTCTCCTTGATTTTTGTCGCGTTTCACGTGTTTTTAAGAGCTCCTTCAAGAAAAAAGCTTCGCGGGAATATTGAAATATTTTAGGATGGCTAATTTTAGAGAACAATAAAAAACAAGTTTTGGAAAGAGAACATCAGCACCGGAGATTAAAGAAAATAAAAAGTATGCAACAATTGAACACCAGTGAAGCAAGATCAACGATGTCACAGACAAGATGGAGCACAAACAACGAAATTTATCAGACCGAAGACGAAATAAAAACGAAGCCGAAGAATCGAACATTTTCATCCTCATTTTACTTTAGTTTAAATGTTCGAAGTGTGTGGCGATTGTGCGTGTGTTTTTTACCGGTACCTGATCCTTATCCTTATCCTTACTCTACCTGGAGGCTGTGAGCGCATGCGCCTGTGGCTGCAGCGACCCCTCCAGGTAGAATCCCATCCTCTTGATCCTTACTTTTCCTCATCCTTACCATCTCCTTCCATAGTTTATAATCACTTCATACTCATTGCGACGACACTTTAAAAGCCACCCCATTTGTGTGGAAGTGTGAGAAATACATGATGATGCTCGAGCTCCTTAGCCCCAACCCGTACTGATGTCCTGGATCCGCCTATGCTCGAGCTCTTTACCCCCACCCCCGCACTGATATCCTAGATCCGCCTATGATCGAGCTCCTTAGCCCCACCCCCGTACTGATGTCCTGGATTCGCCTATGCTCGAGCTCCTTAGCCCCACCCCCATACTGATGGCCTGGATCCGCCACTGCTTATAGAGTTGATTTAAGCAGGCAGTGCAAGGAGTTACGTGTCATGGTATCACCACAAAGAGGATTTATTCGGCTGGGAAAGAAATGGTTTGCAACGGTGGATCCTTTGACCAGTGTTACCTATGATCAGAGGATGCATTAACTAGTGGGTAGATAGATAGATAGATAGATGATAAACTTTTATGTGACGGAAACAATATGACAGGTATAACAAAGAGATTGACGCAAAAGCCCGAAGGCTTAAAGGGAGATACGCGAAAAAATTTTATTGGCTATATCAAAAGGTTACAAAAAGTTGTTTCAGAAGTCCTATTCTCATTTTTGCGAATTCGGCCTGCAAATGCCTTAAAATTGCTCTCAAAGTCAACATTTCTAGACGACTTTACCGGTACACCTCATATCGATGTATATGACGTACACACGGCTAAGGCTATCAATTTCTCTAAAAATTCGGTCATATCTATCCTAAACAGTGATGTAGAACTGTGGACTACTACAGAAAAAAATTACTTTAGAAAACAACATTCCAAAACTCTTTTGAAACAGAAATATAGGGCTTAAAAGAAATCACAATTAACCAATCAGAAGTCTAGGAATTCTCAAAGCGGGGTCACGTGACCTATCTGACGCAAAAGTTTTGTCAACCTGGGGCCGAAGCAGAAAATGACTCAAGACCTGAGGTACGAAACCCCTGAAGATTTGAGTAATTATCTTTTTTCCGTTTCTAGGGCAAACTAATTCATTTTGTAGTTTTTAGAAGTTTTTTTTATAATTAATTCAAATACAAATATTTACCTACCAAGTACACGTACAGGTGGCAAGACGTAAGGACCGGCGGGCGGCGTGGGGACGTAATGGCTTCAAATAACCCTCCGAGGGAGTTGCTGTTCGGGTGGTGGGGTCGGGGTCCTGACAAGTCACTTAGTGAGCCGACACAGCGACAACTAACAAAATTTATAAAAAAATACAGGAGAACAGACATTTGTACTACAAAAAAACATTACTTTTCAACTTTAAATAGTTTTCAAAAAGTAAATGATGGGTATGGGCATGGGTAAGTGATGGGCGTTTTATTGAAACTGTTAACCTATTTCGATAATAAGTAAGTGGCCTCCCAAAATTTTGCCGAAGATGCAAAAATAATTGATAGTTTCGTTATCAGGATTTTTCAAATAGCAAGAAACCACCATAATAATTTTTTCGCGTATCTCCCTTTAAGTCGTGGGGCCTCTCTTATCTCTCTCATTAAACACATCACCTATACCGGACGTATCACACACATACACAGTAAGACTTGGACACACATAAAGAAACAAAACACAAAAAACCAAACAAGCAAACCAGTTCCTGACCACCGTTTTGTTTTTGATTCGTCGGAAGTCGCCGCCGTGAGCGGGACCCTACCGAACGGCCACCACCCGGCCGTCCGAGTGATAGGAATATCTAACAGACAAGGCCACCGGCCGCACATGTAGAGGAGCCGAAGCGAGACAGACTACCCTGCCACCACCGAGCATTTGCGCTGGTCTATAGCATGCGTAGATAGCTGTGGCGTCTGTCTCGGATAGCAGCTCCCAGTGCGCCGCCAGCACCGACGCTGACGCCGTAAGGCGGGGTGAGGTTTCGAGCGGGAAACATACTAGCATTGTGTATTACATTTAAGTAAAGGTACACTGGTGTTGCAATGATCTGCAACCTGTTGCAATGGCAAGATATGTCTCTGAACTAGCTTTCTGCCGAATTTCATCCACTTCCATCGATATCAAACATTCAAAATCCTGGTGTGAAGCAAAAATGAACATATAAAATTCCCACTTTGAAATGTATTTTACGACTTACAGCTCGGAAGCCGTAAGAGATAAGTGCGGGGTATGAGTGAGAAAAATGACGGCAACGAAGTTTTCTATCCAGCCGTGTTAAGTTCAATACCGTAGCTATCATGTTTTGGAAACCAGGTGGCTGAGAATAAAAGTTTCAAAACTTATATTTTATTTTTGCCTATAAAATAAAAAAGTTTCAGACTGAAAACTTTCATCTCTAAATATATAAAGAAGGAGGCTATTCTCTTTTATTATCTGAAATAGAAACTAAATTTGATTAATTAGATCGGAAGATATAAGGGTTTGAATGATATTTCGGGAAATGCAGACCTTCACCGAATTGGCCAAAAATGACCCTCAAATATCCGTTTTCATTTTGGTTTTGTGTTTGTGCAGAACTGCACAAACAGGCCTATAAGTTGGTATTTGACTTAGAATCTGAACTGCCGTAGCTTCAGATATTTCGAGCCTATAGTTTCGACCAATGGTTTTCCGCCAAATTTAGGGTGCAAGGTTTAAAAGCTAATTTAGAGCACTAAATTTGAGAGTTTTTCTTTCCAACTTTTCGTGTGAACTACAAATTTCCGTGATGCAAAAGGGTGCAAGATTGAATACTTTCGATGAATTAGCAAAAAATAGAAAATTAAAAGTTAAGAATCACATAATGCAAAATTCTAGGCAAAATTTTGGAAATTTTGAAAATTGACAACCGTGGTGCTTATTCCTTTGGAAGTGCCTTCTACCCATAAAAGTTTTAAGTCTCTGATACCAGCGCTCAGAACAGACAACAACGACGACGAGACCAGAAAAACTGTCAGAATACAAGCCGTTTCTTACTTCGTTCGTCACCGGCTTCTGATAACACGTGATATCCCAGGACACCGGATTACCGTGAACAATGATGACACGTGATAACCCAGGACATCAGATTACCGTGAAAAATGATAGCACGTGATATCCCAGGACATCGGATTACCGTGAAAAATGATAACACGTGATATCCCAGGACACCGGATTACCGTAACAAAATGATAACACGTGATATCCCAGGACATCGGATTACCGTGAAAAATGATGACACGTGATATCCCGGGACATCGGATTACCGTAACAAAATGATGACTCGTGATATCCCGGGACATCGGATTGCCGTGAAAAATGATGACACGTGATATCCCGGGACACCCGACTACCGTAACCAAATGATTGCAAAAATTCGCACTAAGCACAGTATCCGTGCTTAAAGGTGAAGCTAAAATCTAGCATAAAAGTCATTAATACATTTCGGGAATGCCAGATCATCGGATATATACTTGCATTGACTAACACTTCGACTGAAAAACACCAATACTAGAATGAATAATAACAAAGGCACGCCTTTTCCACGGCAATAATCTGACCAGCCCCCATGCCTATCAAAACTCCTATCAACACCGGGTTCATAGCGTTGCCTGCTGCTGCAAGGCAGCGTCCTCACTTGAAAAACGGCAATGGCGCTGACATGTCCCACTCGCAGCAGTCCGTGTGTGGCGCTAGTGTGCACTCACCTCAGGGACAGCAGGGAGCAGAGGCGCTGACATGTCCCACTCGGAGCGGTCCGTGTGTGGCGCTAGTGTGCACTCACCTCAGGGACAGCAGGGGTGCTGACATGTCCCACTCGGAGCGGTCCGTGTGTGGCGCTAGTGTCGAGTCTGCGTGGTAAAAGTTGACGATGGCCGCCTCGGCAGCGAAGTCGGCGAACCCGGCAGCGCGCGCCAGCAGAGCACACAGCTGGGCCAGGTCCGATGGGAACGGCGACCGGTCACACATGTTGTACAGCTGACGGAGCAGACATTACTCAGTGTACAGCTGACGGAGCGGGCATTACTCAGTGTACAGCTGACGAAGCAAGCATTACTGGGTAGTCAGTATACATCTGAGGGAGCAGGCATTACACAGTGTACATCTGACGGAGCAGACATTACTCCTCAGTGTACAGCTGACGGAGCAGGCATTGCTCAGTGCACAGCTGACGGAGCAAGCACTACTCGGTAGTCAGTGTACATCTGACGGAGCAAGCATTACACAATGTACAGCTGACGGAGCGGACATTACTCAGTGTACAGCTTACGGAGCAGATATTACTCAGAGTACAGCTGACGGAGCAAGCATTACTCAGTGTACAGCTGACGGAGCAAGCATTACTCGGTAGTCAGTATACATCTGAGGGAGCAGGCATTACTCAGCGTACAGCTGACGGAGCGGACATTACTCAGTGTACAGCTGACGGAGCAGGATTAGCGTAAGCGAGGGCGAATTACCAGAGTACAGCTGACGGAGCAAGCATTACTCAGTGTACAGCTGACGGAGCAGACATTACTCAGTGTATAGTGACAGAGCACGCATTACTCAGTGTACAGCTGACGGAGCAGGCATTACTCGGTAGTCAGTGAACATTTGACGGAGCAAGCATTACTCAGTGTACAGCTGACGGAGCGGACATTACTCAGTGTACAACTGACGGAGCAAGCATTACTCAGTGTACCGCTGACGGAGCAGACATTACTCAGTGTATAGTGACGGATCACGCATTACTCAGTGTACAGCTGACGGAGCAGGCATTCCTCGGTAGTCAATGCACATCCGACGGAGCAGGCATTACTCAGTTTACAGCTGACGGAGCAGACATTACTCCGTCGTCAGTGTATAGCTGACGGAACAGACATTACTCAGTGTACAGCTGACGGAGCAGGCATTACTCGGAAGTCAGTGTACACCTGAAGGAGCAGGCATTACTCGGAAGTCAGTGTACACCTGACGGAGCAGGCATTACTCAGTGTACAGCTGACGGAGCAGACATTACTCGGTTATCAGTGTACAGATGACGGAGCAGGCATTATTCAGTGTACAGCTGACAGAGTAGGCATTGTTCAGTGTACAGCTGACGGAGCAGACATTACTCAGTGTACAGCTGACGGAGCAGACATTGCTCAAGGTACAGCTGACAGAATAGACATTACTCAATGTACAGCTGACGGGGCAGGCATTACTCAGTGTACAGCTGTCTGAGCAGACATTACTCAGTGTATAGCTTATGGAGCACGCATTACTCAATGTATAGCTGACGGAGGAGACATTGCTCAGTGCACAGCAAACGGAGCAGACATTACTCAAGGTACAGCTGCCGGAGCAGACATTACTCGCTCGTCAGTGTACAGCTGACGGAGCAAACATCACTTGGTCGTCAGCATACAGCTGATGGAGGAGACATTACTGGCTCGTCAATGTACAGCTGACGGAGCAGATATTACCGCTCGTCAGTGTACAGCTGATGGAGCAGACATTACTGGCTCGTCAGTGTACAGCTGACGGAGCAGATATTACCGCTCGTCAGTGTTCAGCTGACGAAGCAGACATTACTGGCTCTTCAGTCATATATGCGCTGCTGACGAAGAGCCAGGGGCGTAGCCAAGGGAGGGGGCGGCAGGGACAGCCGCCCCTCCCTGAGGGCCTGAAGGGTCCCCCTGAGGACACGAGCCGCGCTTCGCGCGGCTCGCCCGCACTATGCTCTGTGGCAAAATTTGGCATTTTATACCAGACAGGGCCCTATCAGGGCCCTATGTCCTCTGGCCTTCGTCGCAACATCTCTCCGGAGAGCCCTCAGCCGGCTTCGCGATATCCGTCCCTGTTTCCCGCCTAATATTGGGCGCCTTTCAAAACTCAGAAGAAAGGAAGAACATTGTAGAAGGCTAATAATACACAAAACTCACCATCAAGATAGGTCAAAGCGAGAAGACATTTAAGCAAGTTTCACAATTTTCAATTGAAACATATATTTTCAATTTAGTACTGGAGATCTGCTATGGAGGCGGTTGACGACCACCTAAGACCACACTATCAACACAGGCACACACTACATACAAGTGACGTCCACATTTACTCATTACACCAGACATTAAATACACATCAGCAGATTTATCCACAATCCGCTCGAAAATCTAGGGTGAGCCAAGCTGTACACAAACTAGCATATTTCTATTTAGTACTGGCAATCCGACAAGCCCATTTTATCGCCTAAAGGCGCCTAAAGCCAACTTATTCACATTCGCACTCAACCACGATAAACATACAAGTATACAAATAGGTTCAGTGTCTATATGATTTCAGTTGGCACCGTGAGATCTTTGAGGTCAGGTTAGTAAAGTTTTGGGTACCGTGCAGCCTATTAGGTACATTAAATCGACGTACCACGGGCACAGAGCTGGCATTCACTTGCACTATCGGACATTCGGTGACACACCTGGCAGACATACTCACAATTTGCTTGGAATTTGATTTGCTCGCTCACCACCGCTCGTCGAGACGGTGTCACGTCAATGGCTACAGTTCTTACAGTGCCCATTTGCAGCATTGGATTATCAGGCTAGTCAAACCTGGATAGCAGAACATTACAGGTCACCACTTTTTGAGCATTGCACACTGTTTGGTAAAAATTGAGCTTTGTGGAGATTCTCATTTTGAAAGCAGGGTCTAATAGGGTTTTCACTTCACCATCATAGGATTTATGGGCCTGCATCATTAGACTCTTTGGTAGGTTGATTCCACTCGCATTGACTGCACACTTGGTGTTGATTCTGGAACGCTGGGGCTGTCAAACCACTGGGATTGGTCTCAGCTTGGGTTTGCCAGAACAGCCATGTGGCGATCGCCACCTCCTCAGAGGCGCCGAGCTAGCACATTGTCATCTCCCTTGGCTGGTGCTGCTGTGGTGGCAACCACTGCGTCACCGTCAAAAAGTGGGTTCAGCGGTGATGGAGCGTCAGGCGTGGCTGGAAAGACCAACGAACAATCTGTTTCCAACAGAAAACACCTTGCCCAATCTGATTCTCGGAGCTGCATCTGCCTGGATCAAGGGCTTCTGAGGAGCTGGTGAACCCGATGTGACTGGAGCACAGCTAACCCCATGTGGACACCTATCGGTATTGTTGACAAGGTGATTAAACTTATAGACACTAAGATCTCAGACTCTCCCCCACTCTCTAGGTCATCTAGTGCTAGCAGCAATTCAGGCACACTCAGTTTGCAAGGGGGTCCTGGAAAGCAAACCTGCTGGGAAGAAGAAAGGATGGGAACATGGTGTCCGATGTGATGTATGTCATGCATGGTTCCACATTGGATGCCAGGCCATCCCCAAACAGGCATATAATGCCCTCAACAGGCACAAAACACTGGCATGGATAGCAACATTTGCAAGCTGGAGGTAAAATGTCCCCGTCCCGAACCAGCATCTACAGACTCAGACGATTGCAACCTTAAAACCACCACCTCCAGACTGAGGAAGCAGCAGCTCGCAACTGCTAACAAAGAGACCCAAGTCTCCACAGGGAAGCAACACTCAGATCTGGAAAAGAGTCGATGAACTAGACAAGCGAGTCAGGGACACATCAACTTAGTGTCTCAAGCCATGGAGCTGCAGGAAAAACAATCACAACTACACAGAACTCATAAAAGATCTATCCGGAAACTGTTGCACACAAGGAGTCGTATGCTAGCATTGTTAAGGGGTCATGCGAACAGCTTTCCAAGGAAATTGAGGTTAAGTGTGTGCAGGCTGTGAATAACTCTGCAGGACCAAGGATGGTGTGGGGAAAGTGGCTGATGCTATCGATGGTTTTCTGGACAGAGAGGGAGAAAGTGCAATCTTGTCATTCATAACTTACCAGAGCAGGCTGGGGATACTAGAATGGATCGTTCCAATGCAGACATGTCAGAGTTCACAGGTATGATCAGGAGTGCTCGTCTTAATGTTCACACTAAGTCGTCATTTCGGGCTGGAAAACCCTCAACAGGTAGGCATCGACTGTTGATTGTGACACTAAAGTGAGGATGACAAACACCAATCTTGAGACTGGCATCCCAGCTCGAGACCAGCCAGATATGGCCAGACACATCACACCTGATTGACTGGCAGGAACGGCAAAAGAAGGAGATGAGGGCGGAGCTGCGCCAGCACAGAGCAGGAGAAACAGACTTGGTCATTAAGCGTGGGAGGATTTGCAAGCGGGATACTGTCAGCAAAGCCCTTCCGAGCCAGACCGGGTCTGGCGGCAATCAGGCCTCGGCGGCCACAGTAACCAATGTGGATACAGACGAGGCAGCACGAAATGGGCCAGTTCGGTACTGGGTCTGGAGCGTACCTCCCCACGATCGCGGTCATCTCCACCAATGGTCCCCACCACAGCCCGGAGAGTAACCGCCAATGCCTCGCTACCCTCCAGTGCAACAGACGACAGGCGTGTTCGTGGCAGCACTTCTCAAGCTGCCCAGGACCACGACAACCCAGCGAGCAGGCAATGAGCTTAAGATACCTATACGAACTGTGACCAATTTGTCAAAAGAGGAGGAGTTAGTTATGATGATCGCAGGAAATAAACCAGACATATGTTATTAACCAAGTCATTCCTAAGGCAGCGCTCCACTCTCTATGGCCCTGAGAATCACAGGATATTCACTTCATCGAGCTTGACCACACAAAGAAAATTTGGGCAGAAGTGGAGAAAGAGGCGTGTGTGTTTTGTTAGGGATGACATCCTACATCTGCGATCCCAATCTCGATCCCATCAAGGTTCAGGGAGCAACCGGCGCAGCGAAACTGTGGGACAACAAAATTCTTATAGTGGGCTGCATTTACCTAGTCCCTCATAACCACCAACAATAATGTTGTATATCTGGAACGTCTTTTCGTGCAATTGGACCTGGCTCCCACTCACTTATTGGTTACGGAGATTTCAACTTTCCGCTGATAGATTGGGACACGGAATATTGCTCGGCTCCAGAGGGCCATCCTTCTCACAAGTTCGTCAAAATCGTTCAGGACAGTTTCCTATTTCAACATGTGAAGCGCCCAACACGTTATAAGCTGGGGAGACTAGCAACATACTTGATTTAGTATTCTCCAACGAGGAGGGTATGGTGCGTAACATGGAATACCTTCAGGTTTAGGTAAAAGTGACCATGTCACACTTAGATTTACACTGAAATGTTCCTCAGTTTCAACTGAGCAAGGGAAACCAAACTCAACTCACAGGGCAAACTTTACTCTGCTTCGACAGATGTTAGCAATACGACTGGACAGCGATGGCACACCTGGATTTGGAAGACTGTTATCAATTCTTCAAAAATACTATAGACTCACTAACTGATGCCGCATCCCATACAACAAGTCAGAAGAAAATTTAGAAACATATACAGACAAGTGAAGCAGGCAGACCAAAGATAAAAAAACACTTTGGAGGATATACACGAACACAAAGACGACTTGGATCACGTCCGTTTCACACAATGTCGGAATCGATTGAGATCGTTGACCCGCAGGTTACTGACCTCCCACCAGCAAACAATACTAGGGGTATAAAGGACAAACCCAAATCAACCTGGCAATATATTCATTCCAGATTGAACACCAGGGTAGGCTTGGCTGATCTTCGTGATGACAACACTGGCGCTGGAGACAAAGGACAAAGAAAACCGAGCTGCGAATTCCTCTTTTCAAGTGCCTTCACAAGCGAAGATACTTCCAATGTCCCGTATCTTGGACTTAGATGGCAGGGCGAAGTCCTTGATGATATTGTCTTGTCAACAGATCTTGTGCTTGCAAAGCTCTGAACTTAAAGCAAACTAGTCACCGGACCAGACAACATACACCCACGAGTTCGCGAGAGGTGGCGAACGAAATATGTCATCCATTGTCTATACTTTTAGGAAATCGATTGATGTAGGCGTATTGCCCCAGGGTGGAAACTCGGATCTGTGGTTCCTATCTTTAAAAGGAGATCGGCACAGGCCAGAAAACTATAGGCCAGTGAGCCTAACTGCTATTCCCTGTAAAGTGCTTGAATCATTAATCAAAGACAAGCAATGGAACACCTTCTAAGTCACGATCTGCGAGTAAGGACCAGCACGGATTCAGACCCAAGCGCTCCTGTGATACTCAGATGTTGGAGGTGATTGAGGATTGGAGTCGGGTGCTGGAGGAGAAGAGTCCACTTGATGCGATGTACCTAGACTATAGGAAGGCATTTGATTCTGTCCCTCATGAGCGTCTCCTTCACAAGCTGGGTGTTACGGGGTGCGGGGAAACTCTTGAAGTGGATTAGGGCATTCCTCACCTTCAGGAAACAACAGGTCATCGTTGGCTCCTCCGCTTCGAACTGGGCTGCGGTAACGAGCGGCGTTCCACAAGGGTCTGTGCTAGGCCCGTTGCTCTTTGTCATTTTCATTAATGACCTCCCGACCACATTCGATCTTCAGTTAAAATCTTTGCGGACGATACGAAGCTGTATTATCCGGCTTCGACACCTGATTACACTCAGATACTACAGAGAGACATCCATGCGGTCGTGGAATGGTCATCGCAGTGGCAGCTACCGTTCAACACCAGCAAGTGTTCTGTGTTGCATGTGGGCCATAGCAACCCTGGGTTTACCTACACTATGGCAGGATCCATTATCTCCGAGTCAGACGCAGAGAAAGACTTAGGAGTTTGGACTGACTGTGACTTAAAATTTCATGAACAAGCAGCCACAGCCGTATCAAGGGCTTCGCGAGTCCTAGCGATGGTACGGAAGTCTTTCACTGCCATTAATATCACGTCACTGCCTTTGCTGTACAAATCCCTGGTTAGGCCTATCCTTGAGTACGGGAACATCACATGGGGACCCTTTACCCGGCGTGATCAGCAGGCAGTGGAGAAGGTGCAGAGACGAGCGACCCGCTTGGTCCCAACACTTCGAAACCTCGGATACGTAGATAGGCTAAAGGCACTCGACCTCCCTTCACTGTACCATCGTCGCCGGAGAGGAGATATGATTAGAGTTTTCCAGGTCTTAAGGGGATATATCGACCTTGATCCCGAGCAGTTTTCACCATAGCAACCCACTCACGTACCCGAGGTCACTCCTGGAAGCTTGCAAAACCTGTAGCAGTGTCCAGAGTCCGCCGGAATTGCTTCAGTGTTAGAATTGTGACAGACTGGAACTCACTTCCAGCTGCAGTGGTAGAGTCTACGACGACTAACCAGTTCAAATCACGGCTTGACGCCCACTGGGCACTACAGAAATATGACATCCCAAACCAGGACTGAGCAAGACCTCACATGTAGTTGAGCTCCATTAGAACGGACCCCACAGGCATTAAGCCTTCACTACTCCGATTATCATATCATATCATATCATATCATATCATATCATATCAAGCCCTCTTCAGCACTCTTCTGTAACAACCAGGGCCCTTTTTACCCATCAGGGCCCTTTGGCGCTGTCGCAGGGCCCTTTTCGGGGCGCCGCCCCTCCCTGAGCGAAATCCTGGCTACGCCCCTGCGAAGAGCGGCCCACTGAGTCACTCATGTAGAGTATATTTGCAGACATGTTGGTGTTTCTTTTTTTAGAATTTAGACGTGAACAGCTCACTGCCCACGACGTAGTTTATTTACAGCAAGTTTTCAACGAAATCTGTGGATATTTAAAGGTCGTGCAAAATCGGTAGAGATGTCACGTCTTCCACGGACAATGGCAATTCCATCTTACTCATTTAAGCTTAGTCACTGTAGCACCTGATTTGAATCCACTGGATATGACTGTCGCTGCCCCCTTCCCCGCCGCCGCCGCACCGGAACGTGATAGCCCTCCTGCGCTCTGACATGGGTACCCGTTTTTTCCATCATCACTCGCTCGTTTGGGCTTTACCACCTTGTCTCATCTCATTTTTATTTGTTTGGCTTTATCCCAAGTGTACAAGTGTATAAATATATGTGTGTGGATGCAAACGCGATTTCTCTGGTCGATCCCACCAACCCTGCGCGTGCAGTTGACAGTGTGGGCCGTCACAGAGCCACGGAACCACACCAGCACAACCGACACCTCAGTGTATCAGACGGTACCTTGGATTGCCAGTCGTGGTGGAAGCCCAGTGTGACCCAGCGTAGTTTCCGCAGCCGCAGCTCGTCAGCGCCACTACCGGGACACCACCGCCTGTCAGCGCCACTACCGGGACACCGCCGCCTGTCAGCGACACTACCGGGACCAGCGCCACTACCGGGACACCACCGCCTGTCAGCGCCACTACCGGGACTCCACCGCCTGTCAGCGCCATTACCGGGACACCACCGCCTGTCAGCGCCACTACCGGGACACCACCGCCTGTCAGCGCCACTACCGGGACACCACCGCCTGTCAGCGCCACTACCGGGACACCACCGCCTGTCAGCGTCACTACCGGGACACCAACGCCTGTCAGCGCCACTACCGGGACACCACCGCCTGTCAGCGCCACTACCGGGACACCACCGCCTGTCAGCGCCATTACCGGGACACCACCGCCTGTCAGCGTCATTACCGGGACACCAACGCCTGTCAGCGCCACTACCGGGACACCACCGCCTGTCAGCGCCACTACCCGGACACCAACGCCTGTCAGCGCCACTACCGGGACACCACCGCCTGTCAGCGCCACTACCGGGACACCACCGCCTGTCAGCGTCATTACCGGGACACCACCGCCTGTCAGCGCCACTACCAGGACACCACCGCCTGTCAGCGCCACTACCGGGACACCACCGCCTGTCAGCGCCATTACCGGGACACCACCGCCTGTCAGCGCCACTACCGGGACACCGCCGCCTGTCAGCGCCACTACCAGGACACCGCCGCCTGTCAGCGCCACTACCGGGACACCACCGCCTGTCAGCGCCACTACCGGGACACCACCGCCTGTCAGCGCCACTATCAGAGTCAGCGCCACTACCGGGACACCACCGCCCGTCAGCGCCAGTACCGGGACACCACCGCCTGTCAGCGCCACTACCGGGACACCACCGCCCGTCAGCGCCACTATCAGGACACCACCACCTGTCAGCGCCAGTACCGGGACACCACCGCCTGTCAGCGCCACTACTGGGACACCACCGCCTGTCAGCGCCACTACCGGACACCGCCGCCTGTCAGCGTCATTACCGGGACACCACCGCCTGTCAGCGTCATTACCGGGACACCGCCGCCTGTCAGCGCCACTACCGGGACACCACCGCCAGTCAGCGCCATTACCGGGACACCACCGCCAGTCAGCGCCATTACCGGGACACCACCGCCTGTCAACGCCACTACCGGGACACCGCCGCCTGTCAGCGCCACTACCAGGACACCACCGCCTGTCAGCGCCACTACCGGGACACCCCCGCCTGTCAGTGCCACTACCGGGACACCACCGCCTGTCAGCGACACCACCGAGACACCCCCGCCTGTCAGCGACACCACCGGGACACCACCGCCATAACTTGTCAGTGCTGCCAACCGGTGGTGGTTCAGGTCAGGTCATAGCTTGTCAGGCCATTGCGACCACCCATCCGCACAGCCAACAGTGAAGTTCCCACCACTTCAGGATGACTGACAACCCATAATAACCCGCACAGTGCAGGGGGTCCTAAAGTGCCCCCACCTATTTTTCCGAGGTGGCCGGAGAACCGCTCACCGCCAGAAAACGCTGCTACGCTACATTTGAGAGAGTTCATGAGTGCGTCGATTGGTGGAGGAATTTTGAAAATCGATCTACAGTTTGTTTACTTATACGCTTTCAAAGTCAGACTTATATTCTAAGAGCATCGCAATCACGCGGTCACACCAGTTCGCTTGCACTGTAGACCAAGTGGTGACGTAATAACGTCATATAATCGGGCTATATGCCAAAAGTACCCCACATTAATGTCAAGGTCACATGTCAAGGTCATTGACCCCAGTGTTCCGGTCAGATGGCATCATTCAGTGTGACGTATACTATGATTTCATATTTAACGCTACCCAATGTCAAGGTCAAGGTCAAATGTCTATTCTCAAGGTCAATTCCTCATTTCCCCTCCAAAGGTTAAGTTCCAGTTATATTGTACATTATGGGGATGTCCTATTGTTACGTCACAAGTCAGTGACCTTGAAGGACCTGGCCCTCAAACATTCAGAAGACATTATGTGGGACCATCCTTCTAAGACCCTAGTCCGCTTTTTAGTGTATTCTTGACTTTCTCCTGCTTAATCACGGCATTTCCCAATAGGCCAATGTTTGAGGAGTTCAGCACGAGTCCAGCAAGAGAAGAGCGAGAAGCGGATCGCACAATCTGGTTTAGGGTTCAAAACGTGAGTTTTTTATTTGGGACAAAGCTGGACGGTGTTTAAAGGACTTTTTAAGCTATGGCTCGAGATTGCAGTATGAATTTGTAAGTGATCTCCAGCCGGAATATCACGTGTGATTTCTTCAAGATTGAAGGTAAAGATTCAGGACCTTAAAATTTTAAAGGTAATGTGGCACCTTTATAACATGATTTTAACTGAGATAGCCAAGTTGTAAAACATGCCAGAAAACCCGGTACTCTATATTTCATTCGTCTTGAAGCTCAAAATTTCCGTAGAGAAAAGCTAAAAACTACCTGAAATGTACCCTACATGTAACCTTAGCAGCAGGCCACAGTTGTCATGGCTGGTGGTGTGACGTCATATGCTGCCGTCACGGTGGGTATCAGCCAATCGAAGCCCTTGAAGAGTATTGAATATGGTAGTGGTTGCCAGATCATGACATCATCCACAGGCAGATATTTCTTTCTTTCCCCAGATGACCATTTCAAACAGGGGTTGCGCTCCGGCTTTTTAGCATAGGCCAAAAACGGCAACCTCAAATCTGGCATTCACAATGGTGATGACGTCAGCGATCGCCTAGAGCTGCTTAGCAACGCATTGTCGCTGGGCATTGTAGAAGACGGGGCTATCAGGAGATAAGTTGCGTGTTAGGGGCAATAAAACTGTTTTTTGTGGACGTGGGAAAATAAATCCTGGGTCTACCCCTCGCCAGATGCATCTTGAAACCGTACAAACACTCCACGATCCGTAACCCATTTACATTGAATGAACCGGCGACTCCACCTCGAGAGCAACTGCTGACGTCACAAACGTAAAAGTCTCTAGAAACAAAGGTTGCCATTTTTTGAGAGTGGAGCGTTCTACCTCTACATTTAAAGGCCTTGATTTCAAAAATCAAAATATTGAGCTCATTGTACATTTTTCCGAGAAATCATGAACACTTTCATGATTTTCGGCTAAAAGTACTCCTAATTACACAGAATTTCAGGATTCGACCAAGGTGCCACTGCGGCCCCTATTAGAGCAAACGAGAACTCGATGATCTTCATTGCTTAAGAATAAGTGGAAAACAAATAATAAAGTATAATAGTAAACACGTGCGTAGGGGATTATTTCTATACCTTGCAACCCCATTTTTTTCGATTTTCGGTGCCACCAATCCTAATGAAGGGCGGCGAGCTGGGAGCCGGGCGCTCACTTGTTGCAGAGGCGCCACCAGTTGTGGCCGGGCGGCAGCAGGCCCTGGCCGTCCAGGTTGGTCTTGTAGGGCCGTGTTGCCAGGTCGCACAGACACCGGCCCGCCCACAGCCGCTGGCCCCACGCCGTGAACGGGTTCTGGATGAAAATCAGACCTGCACCACAAATAACACAAGCGCTGCTGGACAAATAAGAATACACACGACATCTATATGTTTGACACACACCATCGAGGGTGACTGGTAAGAAAGTGTGGTTCGCAAACATGCAATATACCTTACGCATTAAAGTACCACAATTTATCAAAGCCGAGGGAGCCACAAAGCTCAAAAGACGAAAGTTCAAATTTTAGGGACTTTTCCACTTTCCTGAAAAGATAACACTGACATAAGTTCTGTATAGAAGATAAAGTAGCGGTTCCCCGACGGTGGCTGACGGCGCCATTTAGGGCCACAGCCCATTTAGGGCCAGGACGTAATTAAGGGTCATGACCCCATTTAGAACCCCGACGCTATTTAGGATCATGACCCGAATTAGGGTCATGAGCCCATTCAGGGTCACGGCGCCATTAAGGCCATGACGCCATTTGGGGTTAAGTCCCCATTTAGGACCACGTCCCATTTAGGGCCACGACGCTATTTAATGTCATGACCCCAACTAGGGTCATGACCCCATTTAGGACCACAGCGCCATTTAGGGTCATGACCCCATTCCAGGGCCAAGGCTCCATTCTTTGCGGGTCCAAAGGCCTATAAATGTGCACCTCTGCCAAGGCAGCTTTGATACAACCCCGAAGCATTTTAGACGAACGATTATGACATAATTTCAGACTGCCCCACCTGCTTTTGTGGTTACCCGGATGAAAACGAAGAACACTAAATCCTGCAAGGCCGCCTTTTTGGACCCCCAAGAATCATTGTGGAAAATAATATATCAACCATATCAAATTCGTTATTTAGAAACACGCACCCAAAAGACCAAATAAATAGCTTACTTTACGGCCGAAATCTTTCTTCTGGTACAGATCAGGCAGTGGCTCATGAGGTCTTTCATTTTATTCATACCAGTAAGAAATTTGTGGCAAATAACAGGCAGTAGCTCATGCAACCTTTAATTTTTTAACAGTAAGAAATGTGTGGTAAATTACAGACAGCAGCTTATGCGACCTTTAATTTTATTCATAACAGTAGGAGGTTTGTGGCCAACAACAGGCAGTAAGATTTACCAGGCAATTGCCAGTGCTCGATGGGGTGTTATTTCAATAGTGTGTGTCGCGGCGGTGACATGACCCGTGTGGCGGCTCTGAGACGGCACGGCCATTGTGATTGGGTTGGATTTAAGCGCTCCGGCGTTTTTGCGTGCTTCGTAAAAAGTTCTTAATATGTTTTGGAGTAAGAAATGCATAGATCGATTAGATGCAACGCAATCTTGCCCTCAGGCTACCAAAGTCTAAATCACTCACTGACGTCAATACTACCTAGGCAGCCTACATCCGCCCGGCCGCTGGGACGCCGCCCGTGTCCAATGGAACCACTAACGTCAGCTGATCTGGGTGGCAAATAGAGACGGTATGCCATTAGCATGCGTGTATTGAATCCGTGTATTCACCCTTAATTATGACAAAATTTGCCGGACAACGTGTTGTTATGCGATGTCTGGCTTTCACTGAGCCTGTTAATTACGGCTGAATGAAACGAATTTCCGAGTTATGCCCATAATGTTAGTAAGAAGCGATGGAACCCCAGGCGTCTGCAGTGAACCGTCTCTCAGCGGACCTTTTTCGGGTCAATACAGACACGGGCGGATCCAGGATTACCGATCGGGAAAGGGAGGGGCACGCTGTCGGAAAAGGGCGCAGTGGCGAATACAATGAGGGGGGATGGGGTTAGGGAGGCTCTAGCCCAGCACCGAAATGTGAGAGTGATGTAGTCAAAAATTCGCCCCCAAAACTTAATTAAATAAGCCCCAATTATCACCATTCATACGGTGCCCCCACAACCTGCCCGTTAGGCGGTCAGTGCTGGGGACTTCTGATGTTAAGTCTAATATTATTACCGAGCGGGCGCGCCGGCGAAATTTCTCCTAACATATTTAATCCTATTTTCATACAATCCTTTATTTTAATGATGGGACATGCAGTTCCCTACTATAAAGAGGCTGTCATGAGGTCAACGCTGGGAGCTACTAATATTAAGAATAATATAATATATTATAGTTTATAGATTTTACTATATATTATAAGTTCAATCTAACATCACACTGGGAACAGGGCTAATAGTGAGAACTTTCACATAAAGCCACATCCAAAAAAAATAAAGTAGCAAATTTCTATCGATGCTCCTAAAAACCTAATGTTCCACATGTTCAGGCTGCAGACGCCTGCGGCGTAAACCAGCAGAGGTCAGCGGGGCTCTCTGCCCGGCGACTTCAGCTGCAGCTGGGGGAGCCTAGTGTTGCCCCCGCCCAAAGTTCAGGAGGGTGCTGGCCTGCCCTTCAGGCTACCACCAGACCTCAAGCTGTAGTGGTAGCGAGAATGTATCCTGAATGGATCACTTTGGGTGCTTTAATTACCTGTCAGTTTTCCACCGAGACTCCCAAGCAGCATGCACGTCGAAATTGCCAAACGTCACTAAAATATAGCAAAATTGCCTAGAGAACCTTCCACCCTCCCCCTTCTTGTAAGTATTGCCCCACCGCAGTTGACATGCTCGAATGTACCACCCGGCCCTGGCCTACAATGAAAACATCCACCGTAAATTACTGGTTGACAAAAGAGAAGCTTAGAGTGGACGCCGTCCCTGGCCGCTTGCCCAATGATAAGCCACTCCCCTTGTACCCATGGGCGGATTCAGGAAAGGCAAGAGGGCCCCGCCCACGATCAAAACTCGGCGCCTCCTGAAATGCGCCACGGCGCACCCAGAAAGCGATCACCCCTTGAAATGTTGTTTTCACCCAAGGTACAAGTATCGGTGCCCCCGCCATGGGATTTGGCGCCCACCTGAAAGGTTTTGTCGTAAAAAAGTGGCAACCCCGGTCCGGACGGCACCCTACCCCGACCATGTGCACCCCCCTGATCGGAAATCCTAAATCCGCTTGTGCCTGTACCTGAGATTTCGCCACCAAAACTTTGGCTTCTAAATCAACCCTTCATTGTGGGAGTTGCTCGTTCGGGTGGTGGAGTCGGGGTCTCTGTGACAAGTCCCTTGATGACTTTAGTGAGACTGCGACTCCAGCAGCCGTACTGGGAACAACTTGGACAAAATTTATAATAAAAAACAGGAGCCGACTGATCCAACAGTGGGTTCCAACATGCTACGTGAGTTAATTTGCATTGAATTTTCAAAAGGGCATAAGGTTGCATAGGCAGCTTTTTGTTTCCATGGCTAAGCTTGTTTGGATGAAGCGCGTGTGCACCGCAGACACCAGCTCAGACACACTGGCCGTCATTGGTCCACCATTAAATCACCGAATGATCTCTCAAGTCAGCAAGCTCTGACTTTCAATCATATTTACGCAACTTTTACAATGATCCCAAGCCCCTGATTTCCAAGGCGGAGCTATGAACTAAATACGATCCCGGGCACACAGTGGTAACGCTTCTGGAGAACATACAGTGCGATAGCTCACAGGCAACAACACATCGCTACAAACAACACATTGGATGACGAGACAGTGACAAATATGCTACCTGGGTGGCTATGAAGGGTGTAGGCCTTCCAGTCCCGTGGGTGGTTCAGACCACACCGCTCATGGTCTTGTACAACATCCCGCCAGCTGAGCTGATAATTCGATACTGCAGCCTGGGACAAACAGCAGGCAATCTCATTTGGCATACCTCACCTGTGGCTGTGGGTCATTCGCAGTCACTGTTCAGAAGGGACAAACCATCTGCGTCCTTTGATTACGAAAAAGGCATTCTGATTGGCAGCCGTATACAATTAGGCAGGTTTCTCTATTTCTGGGGCTTTACCATCACAACATCTCCTCACAGACTGTAGCTCTCTCTCTCTCTCTCTCTCTCTCTCTCTCTCTCTCTCTCTCTCTCTCTCTCTCTCTCTCTCTCTCTCTCTCTCTCTCTCTCTCTCTCTCCCTTTTACCTCTATGCCGTTGGTGGATGCTGGAACTTCACCAATTTGATCAAAATCAACAACTTGCGAGAATTCCGGGGGCGGCTTTCTTCTCTTGTAGTATTTGAAGGAGTCTTTCATTGCATCTACCTCTTTATCAAAAATAACAGAGGCCGAAACACCACCTGTTTCCATCTCCATTTTGTTCGTTTCTGTCGGCAGTAGTTGGGTAGGGTTAAATCAGAGGCATGTAGACTTCTGACACAGGCAAGAGATGAAAGCATCACGAAAAAACCGCAGCTGCAGCAAAAAAGAAGAAGAAAACGTTTCGAGAAAATCAATCAGTTCATACACAAATTTTCCCAGGATGGAGAGGATTCCAGCTAGAGAGGAAAGCCTGAGCAGACCACTCTTGATTTGAGCAGCAGGCATGACGAGCGGAGACGCGACGACCGCCACATGTCCGTTGAGCCGACACATACACAACATCTCGTAAAATGAAATGCACGTGCAGTTCATCCCAGATTCCTGAATAACAGTGGACACATTGTTTGTAACGGACCTACACAGGCCGAGAAGTGAGATCATTGAATAGGACTTCCCACTCACGGTTAACTGCTCACCCTGAAGCCAAGCACTCCAGATGGACATGAATTTACGAACATAATCTTTGGATGTTTCAACGATTATACTGATAATACACAAGTACGCAGGAGCCGTACGGGCTCTGGATCCTAGACACTCTGGACTGGCTATGGCCCCCGGACACTCCGGACTGAGTCTGGATCCCGATTACTCTCGATCCCGATTACTCTGGACTGGATCTAGGCTCTGGACCGAATTACTCTGTACTGGCTCTGGCCCCCGGACACTCTGGTCCCCCATTACTCTGGATTGGCTCCGGGCTCTGGACCCCAATTACTCTGGACTGGCTCTGGGCCCAATTACTCTGGACTGGCTGTGGGCCCCATTACTCTGGACTGGCTTTGGCCCCTGGACACTCTTGACTGGCTCTGGAACTTGACTACTCTGGACTGACTCTGACCCCCGGACACTGGTCCCCAATTACTCTGGACTGGCTCTGGACTCTGGACCCCGATTACTCTGGACTGGCTCTGGCCCCGGGCTCTGGATCCCAGACACTGGTCTAACTGTCCATGGTCACCGTCACGTATTGTTAACGCATGGTACAACCGGAAAAACACTTGAGAAGAAGCCACTTTACTACAAAAAAAAGAAACTATGAAAAATCATAGTAGCTAATAGCATAAATGCCACCCGTAAAAAAAAACAATAAGAAACACATGAGGAAACTGCAACCATGACGTACGGCTCCTTACTATCTAGTTTGAGAAAAACAGCCACCAGCTGCAGCCGTTTGTGGTTTAACATTTTACGAAAGTACGTGGTTAGCACAACTTCCACAATATTCGTAGCGTATCACGCTAAAACTGACACGATACTATGATTATATTTTTGGTAAGCATCTTTGAAGTACCCGCTCTTCAATTGCCCTGGGCTTGCGCAGTTCTAGCTCAGTAAAAAAATCCATGGCAGCCAATGAAACCCCCTCGTCAGAAAAGGCCAAACCCCTCCACCTCCGTCAGAAAAAAGCAAGAAAATGCCAGACCGATCCCCCTTCAGTGGCTGAGGTCACATGTGAGCACTCCTAAACAGGAGAGTCGGGGAATGCTCGGATGACTTGATATCTTCATCCACACTACTTATCTTGATGTTTCGCCTACATCATAGTACTATATACTACTTTCTTGCAAATTGAGATGTCATTGGTGATCTTCTAAATATAGCCCCACAGCAGAGGAAACCCACCCAGATACCAGGGCAGATTGAATCAGCTCTCGTGAAGAGTTAAGCGGTGGCAAAGCCAGCCATTGTTGGCATCAATATTTTACCCATTTTCACCCGTCTCCATTCAAATAAAAAATCAAGTTAAATAAAAATAGGTGAGCTTTGAGGCACAATTCACGCCAGTAAATTTGAAATAATTTAATTGAAACCCAAATAAACGAATTACAAATTCCATATCCCACCAGATCAACCTCAGATTAAGAGCGATCTAATAGAGATCAGGATTTCCGCAACTGTCGATCATTAATACACAGCCGCCCCGGTAGCTCAGCTGGTAGAGCGTTGGGCTCCGGCTCACTGCTCAGAGGCATGCAGTGGCAGCGCATGTCCAGACTTGGGATCGGTTCCCCTGAGACGCTCCGGCGCTCAATAGTTTGCCCGACGTAGGTCGCCTGGCAACTGACTGGTAAGAGGGTAACCTGAGCGGGGCGGCCGTCCCTGTGCTTTGTGGGACGTTAAACTTTGGCTTCTAAATTATCCCTTCATTGTGGGGGTTGCTCGTTCGGGTGGTGGGGTCGAGGTCTCCGTGACAAGTCCCTTGAGGACTTTAGTGAGACTCCGACTCCAGCAGCCGTACTGGGAACAAGTTGGACAAAATTTATTTTAAAAAAAACTGTCTGACATTTTCCATTCCTAAATAACATCTTAAGCCGGGGAAGGTGAAGTGGTTCCGAACGATTGAAGTGCGTTAAAAGAAAAGTCATGCGATTTTGCCAAATTCGAAGCTGATTTATTCCAGTCTAACTAAGATTTTTCAGTGTAAAATCGACTGGTTAATTTTTAAGTGAAACTTATCCTAATTTGACAGTACTTTATTTTATTCAAAAGTGCAAAAAAATGTGGGCCAAGAAAGACAAAAGACTTTTTAATTTATATTACTTACCCCAAAAATTGATAGCAATAGACTGCGTCCACAGCCTTTTCTGTACTTCAGAACTTCAACTGTAAAGAGCATCACATAAAAGTAGGTGCAAGCGGCGAGCCGTAAATAGTGACTGCAGAGTCCAACAAGGGTGCGGAGCCTGCCCGCATCACTGGACACCGCCGAACAGCGACAAGCGACAGTCCGGGGTACATTGTTTGGGGGTCGATGACTGGCATGCAGCCAGGACCCTCACCACGGGTATTTGAAGCTGATATGCGCATCCAAGTGAACAGTGGTCTATAGTAGTATGAAACAAGATTGAATCCGCAGAATACGTGATTCAGTATCAAAACCTGCTGCGCCAACCATAACCTGCTGGCGTCGCGGGCGCGGTCCTAGCGTCGTGATTGCCAAGGAAAAAACCCTGAGGAAGCATGCTGACTTTTACATGGTGACATGTGATTTCCGACTCTGTATCCAGCGGTCGCGAGGGAACGCGACTTCCCAGCTGCTTTCGACGTTCATGTTACTTAACATACAAGCTGACAGAGTTCCACCACGTCATGATCCATGGTGATCATTCCGAGGCCATTTTTTTCCGGAAATCGGTATCCGAGGCACGCAAACAATAGATAGCTAGTCCCCGCTGCGATAGCCGCCGACACATGGGCGCGCCTGCCCACGCTCACACATCGACCACGCAATAGGCGCACCCGCCTCACGCTGCCAGTCCAGCCCCGCGGCTGGCAGTCATGGCTTCTCGGGAGGACGCAGTGCCGCCGGTGCAGCTCTTTCACGGCACCATCATACACAGCACGGCCGACTCAGACGCCGAGATCCACCAGGACTCAGTTCTGCTGGTGGAGAGGGGCCGCGTCACCAGTCTGGCACCGGAGCACCAGCTGGAGGACCTGCTGCAGCGGACGGGCGCCTCCAGCGAGGACGTGACGCGACTGAGCCGACACCAGCTGCTGCTGCCCGGCCTGGTGGATGCACACGTGCACGCGTGCCAGTACCCCAACGCCGGCCTGGCACTGGACATGCCGCTGCTGGAGTGGCTGGATAAATACACCTTTCCCATGGAGAGCCGTTTCCAGGAGGAAAGCTTCGCGCGGCAGGTGTACTCGACTGTGGTGGGGCGGACCCTGCGGAACGGCACCACCTGCGCCTCCTACTTCGCCACCATCCACAGGCCGGCCTGCGAGCTGCTGGTGGACATCTGCCGGGACGCCGGCCAGCGCGCTCTGGTCGGCAAAGTCAACATGGACCGCAACGCTCCGGAGTACTACTGCGAGACCACCGACCACAGCCTGCGGGAGACGGCCGCCTTCGTGGACACGGTGCTGTCGGGCGCCGACGGCCGCAGCGGTCTGGTGCAGCCCACCATCACCCCCAGGTTCGCCATCTCCTGCTCCGACAGGCTGCTGCAGGGACTGGGTCAGCTGGCCCAGCAGCACCACCTGCACGTGCAGACGCACTGTGGCGAGTGTCTGCCGGAGGTGGCGTTCGTGCAGAAGCTGTTCCCACAGAGCGCTCACTACGTGGACGTGTACAGACAGGCGGGTCTGCTGGGGCCACGGACGGTGCTGGCACACTGCGTTCACGTCAAAGACGAGGAACTGGACGCACTGCGGGAGACGGGCACCGGCGCAGCGCACTGCCCCCTCTCTAACATCAACCTGCGGTCGGGCCTGTGTGACGTGCTGCGACTGCAGCGAGGCGGCGTGAACGTCGGCATCGGCACAGGTCAGCCGCCGCCCCTCAGTAACTACCGCAGGTGATAACACAGCACACGTCCGCCTCCACCCCACCACTCACCTATAGAAACGCCCCTCCCTCCGTAACCACCGTAGGTGATAACAGCATAACACAGGTCAGCCCCCGCACCACTAGAATCGCCCTTCTGTAACCACCGTTGGTGTAACAGCACAGTGCAGGTCAGCCGCCCCACAACTGGAAAGCCCAGCCCCCGTAACCACCGTGGGGGATAACAGTACAACACAGGTCAGCCCCCCCCACCACTAGAATCACCCCTCTGTAACCACCAGGTGATAACAGCACTGCAACAGCACCACAGCGCTGCTCAGCTGAACCCAATCACCTACACGCATCGATCTCCTCGTTTCGCAGTTCGATTTCCCCTAAACAAGCCGACTGACATTTCCAGCGCCGATGTGACCTGCACAACGAACGTAGGGAATATTTAGAGTCATAAACCTCACAACATATTCAAACAGTTCTGAACTGAGTGAATCCCTTTTCTGAGGATCAGAGAACTTAGTTTCATAACACTTCATAAAAATGCGCACGAATTGACATATGATTATTTTATATTAACGGACAAGTCTGGTCAACAAAGCGACGGGTGGCGGGTCAGTCCTTAGGGGAGTCATTATCGAACAACTCGAACTCTCCACAGTTACGACATAATCTCGCAAAACGTATCATGTTTGAGGATACTGGGGCCAGGTTCTACGCAGGGGCAAGCACGCTCCACTGAAAATTATCTTGCTGACTTTTATCATGGCACGCTAACGGACGGGTGGATCAGTTTAAACATTTACCAAGCCCGTATTTCTAATAATAATGACACTGGTTGGTCAGCGTACCTCGTGTGTTAAGGCAAGCACTGCCCAGTTCACTGCCACCTCCTGGGTAGGAGGCAGTCGAGGAAAGACTGCCAGAGGTCAGCTTTGATCCGGGGACCTCCAACACGCCGCGGTGACGCTTGAATTGCGCCACGCACTACGCGGTGGTATGCATTTTTAGCGTCAATATGTGTATGGGTTTAATTGATCCCGACACGCAAAAGCCTCTGGGCCTTCCCACATTCACAAATGAGTAAATTTACTAATTTCCGATAGGTAAGAGGAAGTAGAATTGAGGGTATGTATCTATCTTATATGAGTCTTTTTGCTATGAATATATAGGGCACAACTCTCCTCAAGTTTTTCCAATGTTTAAGAATCACATTTGCACCGGAATATTTAATGACTTAAGCTGTCACTGGGGGGGAGAGGCCGCTGCTTATTAGGATAAATAAATACGTGTTCAACCAGACATAAATATACATTCAGCCCTTCATGACAATACACTCAAAAACAGCGTGTAATTCGTAAAGTACGTAAAAAAAAATTGCCCTGGCAGGGAACTGTTTACAGAAGAAAGTTAATTCCCGTCGTTACGGTTTCACACCTCCCCTGCTAAACAACAGGAGTTTTTCACCGACATGATTTTAATGAAAGCAGCCTAAGAGGTCACTACCAAGATGCAGGGACGTACCAATGCGTCTAATGGGCCTATTGATCACATAGTTCTTGTCACGTGAAATAGGCTTGTAATACAGAGCACTGTTCTCCGTACAGCAATCACTGAACGTGTTACCAACCGGCAGATGTATCTGGTGGTCACGACCCGTCCATCTTGAGTAACGTGCGCAGCGCCCTGCAGACGTCCAACATACACAATATCAACCGGAGCGACTACGCACAATTCGACTTCCGGCACGCCTTCAAGCTGGCCACGCTGGGTGGCGCCGCTGCGCTGGGCTTGGCGGACTGCACCGGCAACTTCGAGCCCGGCAAACAGCTGGACGCCTTGCTAGTCAGCATGGGAGAAGGTACAGGCCAGGTCGACATACTAACGCCGCTATCCACCGATGAGCTGCTACAGAAGTTTATCTATCTGGCAGATAGCAGGGACATTCAGAGTGTGTATGTGGCTGGGAGGGAGGTGGTGTCAAGCCAAGATCACGCATTGTGAAGACAACACTTACAGCGCAGATTCATTGAAAAAGAAACAGAATGGCGAACTGATGAAATACAAATTTGGACGAAACAATAACAAAGTGAATACCCGGCATTGAGAGGTAGACAAAGAACAGAACTACTTGTATGGCTAAACATGCGTTGCACGTACTTTACCGCCATAACTAAAGGTGACGATAATGTACAGCCGGTTCCATACTGTTTGTTAGGTATTAGGCCGCGGTCGTTTTGCAAAATATTTCTCAAGTGATGGTCCTTGCCGATACTATTGTTGCCTAACCTGCTGCGTCTTAACTTGATGCATGAACTGACGTGCAAAAATACATCAGGTCCAAAATTCGAAAGTAATTGAGAAAAGACACAGCAAATCATCGGGATCGGTGAAAAGTTTTTGTCCATAATTTTCCAAATTGACGTCTCATCCAGTTTGCAGGGCCCTAAATTTAAAGAGCTCGTCAAAATACATTACTAGAGATGAAACCTTTCGTGAAAAGTGTAAACGGTTTTAAGACATTTCTTAACAAATCTGACACTAATACCTACCAGTGTGGAACCGGCTGTGTCTATTTTCCTCATGATGAGTCCTTATATTTCTTGCAACTTTTTCGTGTACCCAATGGCTTGAAAATATCCGAGCTTGCACATCAGAGGAGGGTGAATGTCCGCAGCTGTTAGGGTTACATATCTCAATTTTTGTTACATTATTGGGGTGGCGGTATATCTATATAACTATTGAGTAGCGTGGTGTGTCTGTCTGTCTGCCCACTGTCCGTCTTCAAGCTGGCACAAGTTCATTGGAACGCTGCACGGCCTAAGCCAATGACGTCACAGATCTGGAATCTTTTGCAAAATGTTGGTGCATATTTGAGAACGTACATAGGCTAGGTCACATCACACAGGGGCGCACAGCTTTCTCGTGCCCCGCGCTTGAAGTGATCCCCCTTGACATGTCAGAGGATCGGCGCTCTCTGCATTCACAGTGGTGAAAGCGACGCCGGCATTAACTGCAACATTCCTCTAATATGGTTCTGATGCTATGAAGTGAACTGATTCCGCCCTTGCAAATACACAAAAACACTTAAGCTTTGAGAAAGGAATCCCCGATTTGTTATCCAGGGCCTTTTCTAAGGTGAATAAAATGTTGAACGAATCAAAACTCGACAATTTAAGGGCCATTTTCCAGAACAAAGTCCTCAGCGACCTTAAGCAGTCTTCATTGTAACTTGAACGACCCAGGTCCACTGGACATGTCCCCCAGCGGCGGCTCCCGCCATGCACTGGGTGTCGCCGTGTCGTTGGCTGCTCCTGTTTTGTCTGCCGTCTGGCGGGGCCCACCAGGCCGCGTGTGCTCAGGCCGTCATTTGGACTGTAGCATTTGGGCACAAATCACAGCTTAAGCTTGCATGCGTCATTTAGAATTGAAGATCTGACGGCAACCTGGTGGACCGCGGTGTGGTGGGGCGAGGGCTCCTGCCGTTATGGATGTTATCTGTGATCTTGCTCTTGCATCATGAGTGCCAAGCTGTTTTTCCCTCAATTTTATGTCCGCCTATCCATTCCTTTTCGAGTGCATTAACGTGGATCTGGAGCAAGGTCAGAGATGGTCCTTTCATCACGGTTGCTCAAGCATGGTCTTCAGTGGTGTGGGTGTACGAGTTTCACACTGTTTGAAGGCCGACCCCATTTAATGCTCACTTGTGATGTGTGATTTTAAATGTTTTCCTTGTGAATAAATCATGGTTCTGTGTCGACAGCGGTGCACAATCATGCTCTCATTTTTTCCTAATGCCCCGCCCCCTGGGGAAGAGGGGAAGGGTGCGCTCGGGTCACTGCCCTGCTGCGTGCCCACGGTCGCCATCGCAGTTCTCGCTTCGCTCACTGGGTCAGTAGTGGCAGGGCACCAACATAAACATGGGGGTTTCTGTGCCGTGCTGTCCGCTGTTGCTGTGGAGTCCGTGAAGCAGGGAACAGGCGCACATACTGGATGTGGGAATCGTACGCGGATCCCACCGGCCGACGTATATGCGCTTCCTTCAAAGCAGTGTGTGGCTCCTCGGTTGTCCTTGTGGCTCCACCCTCCTCCCACCTGTTTTTGGGTGGTGATGCATTGTATCATAACTGTGTGGGTGTCTATGTGCAATTTTTTTCCTAGCCTGTCCTTGTGTTAAGTCAGGTGAAAGTATGAAAATGACAATGGCTTCAATATGAGAGCTCATCACCAAAGGAGCTAGGCACTGGATGCAACAGGTGACTCTGTGACTCCTAAGAGATGTTTTGGCAATAATAGCAGCAAGGACCTCTGGAACTATTGACAAACAAGTTAACATTCCATAACCTATTCTCAATACATGTCTCAGACTTCTATAAATATGGCTGGTAGCCTCACCTATTGGTTAGAAGTGGCTGCTTGCCTGGGCATCACAATTTTGGGGACCATCTCCTCTGGTAAATGTGGGAGGGAGAGGTGAGGCTGTGTTGCTCTCCTCTTGAAATGTAATGGTTACATCAGCAGGATATCATATTCTGGGCTGCACCCAATGCAGATGGGTTCCTGGAAAATTAGGTCTGAGGAAGCCACAGTTGGCCAGCCAGACACAGAGTCTCATGCTGCAGCTTGTCTGACCCTTAGCAACTGTCTCTGACTGTACATGATATCAACACTGATGAAAACAGTGGCTTAGATCATGATCAAAATATGTTCCAGATTTTGTGATCACATGTTGATCTGGAACCAGACTTTTATTCCAACACGACAGGAATTCCCGCATGAGAGGCCATCCCTACAAACTATTCAAGCCTCCAGCTATGTCTGGGGTCCAACAGAATGCATTTTCTATCCACATTATCAATGACCGGAACAGTCTACCAGCCGAAGTTGTCTCAGCACAATCGACTAATGCCTAGAAGGCCAGACTTGACTCTCTCTGGTCCAACCTGAAGAAACCATTCCTGATAGACTGGGCAATGCTAAACCTGACAGAGCTGGATGGGAACAGACTCACACAGGCTTTCAGTAGCCTCCTTGTCCAAAGACCACAAATAAGTAACAAGATAGGACAACCGATCAGAATAATAATGAAGACATTGACTTCTTGAAGTGCTATTCCCCCAGCACTTTAACACAAGCCATGCCAGAATGCTGGGGAAATACCTAGCCCTTGGCGGACGTCAGCGTGAAACTGCTGGGTTTTTCAGCTAGAAATAGAAATGACACATCATCGGAATCAGGAGACTAGAACTCTCTCTCTATCTCTCCGTTATGACAGAAATGGAAGGAGGAGAACTCCAAGAAAAGAACACATTTTATATCACTTACTTGAACTCAGTCAGGCAATGTACTCAGGTCAGGTTGGGTTCAGGCTCCCTCATAACAATGCTCTTTCTGCTGCATTGCGTTCCGAGAGCAGACGTCACAATGGCGCAAGAAAATCCCTTTGCCAATTCTCAACTCGGAAAACGTTTTGGAAAATGTTTTTTTGGAAATGTTTTGCTAGCTCCATAAGTGAAGTCCAAGAAGTGAAGTAGACACATTTTTAGATCTAGAACTGCATCTTTAACATTTTTGGTCTCAATAAATGACTCTACACTCGTGGAGTCAGTCAAGAATATGCTTGTATTTTTCTTGCCTTGGAAAAGTGTCCTACAAAGTAGATTCCTTCTGATACCTGAAGTTTTTGAGTATTCACAAAGGATAAATTAGTTTATTCTCTGTTTGGTTCATGGCTTTGGTGAACGATATTATTGAAAGTTTTAGTGCTACGCAAAGCCAAAGGTTATATTTGTTATACGACCGGTTTCGGGGCCATCTCGGTCCCATTATCAAGTAAAAAAAGAGCAAGATAAAATCACACACACACTACATAGTTATATAAAACGAATTTCAGTAAACTCGATGGAACATGGTTCAAGTAAAAAAAGAGCAAGATAAAATCACACACACACTACATAGTTATATAAAACGAATTTCAGTAAACACGATGGAACATGGATGAACCATGTTCCATCGAGTTTACTGAAATTCGTTTTATATAACTATATAGTGTGTGTGTGATTTTATCTTGCTCTTTTTACTTGATAATGGGACCGAGATGGCCCCGAAACCGGTCGTATAACAAATACAACCTTTGGCTTTGCGTAGCACTAAAACTTTCAATAATATAAATTAGTTTACTTCATATCACTGAAACTATATTCATGGAATATTTCAGTTACTGACGCAGACCATTCAACTATAGCGCAAAGTGTTGCGGTGGTGATTTACTTTTAGTGAATTAGTGACGTATTAATTAAAATTATCCTATGGATATAAATGTTTAAGGCAAAAAAGCAGAAATAAATATTGAAATATATACACTTTATTACCAGTCAAACAAAATAAGATTCATTCATTAAAAATTTTATCTTGAAAGACAAAAGATTACCTTACTACGGCGTATGATTTTCGTGAACGTAGCGCTCCTCGTGTTTACCCTGCCTCGTTTGAAGGTGTCTTGTTCCGAAATGGCCGCTGTCAAGACTGTTAATTTTGTAGCTGGAAGAGGGAAAAAGAGCGGCGATTGTAATTGTTTTGCGCGGTTGAAATAAATATCGTTACTGGTAACCTGTTCACATATGTGTTTTTCTTTATAACAAGAATATTTAAGCCATTGTAACCGTTCACCGGTTAGGTATTCATTGAAAATACCTAAAGCCTGAGCCGCGAAACCACAGCCATGAGTGATCCGGAATCTGCAAGTTGCCACTTGAATGTGAGTCATACCTACCTCATAGTGATGAATAAAAGTTGTATTTGTGTTTTTCAGTGGTGTGAATTTCTGAAAGTGATAGGTGTGACCAAATTGATACATGTGACGGGTCACATCCGACCATCCTATCTGCATGTTACACAAGATGTGGTACTGTGGTCCAATGTGTGCCTTTTTTCTATTTGTGTTGCTTTTATATTGCACCCTAAGTATTTTATCATAGGTTAAATAAATGTGAGTGGTTTCAAATTTGCATTAAGTTCAATAACCAGCAAATGAATTGACCAAGAATTTAAGTTCCATACCTAGGCAGCTAGTACCAGCCTTAAAGCGAATCCGATCCTGGGAGTTATAAGGAAGGCTTTGCCAACCTAGGCAGTAAGATGCTGCCCCTATTGTACAAGAGCTTAGTCAGGCTACTTTTGGAGTATGGAAACCCAATTTAGGGTCCTTTCTTTAGGGCCGACCAGATTATGTTTGAACAAGTGCAGTGCTGAGCGACCCATTTGATACCAGGTATGCGTCATCATCATCATCTTAAAGTTTTTTATTTTATTTTACAAAAATACAGATGAATAGAAGCAGATATGAGAACAGCAACAGTGTGTGAGAGAGGCAAGCAATAATGAGCAACAGAATAGAGAAACACTTAGTAAGCTCAACAGAATAAAACAAAAGTAAGAAGGTGAGCATGCTGTCAGATGAGAGCAAAGAATAATGCAGTTCATTTGAATAAACATAAAACAGAGGAACAAAAAACAAATGAACTAACAGAACAGACAAACAAAAAAACAATGGAACAAACAGAGAAAACAGTACAACTAAATGAGCACAACAAAATGAAGCAAAATGAGATGAACATAACCATATGACCTGAGCAGAATTTGATAGTGTAAAAACACTTAAGAAGCAAATAAAAGATAAAAAACACTTAAGAAGCAAATAAAAGAAAAACACATAAACTAGCATGCAGCATAATTTTAAGTTGAGGCCCACATATGTTGCTATTGCTAAATCAGAGACAAAACTAGCTTTACCATCTATTCTATCAAATATTCTATTTGTTTCATAACGTGGTCACATTTGGGACCAAGGAGAAAAATGAGTGTCATGAAGAAAAAAAGAAAGAACAGTCAGAAGAAGTAGCAACAGTTCAAACTCAGACACCAATACTAACACACACATTGACAGGGGTCTGAGCCACCCTCACTTTGATGGGCAGGTACCCGCCACCCCCCCCCAGATCTTGAGAACTATGCTAGATAGTTAAAAACAGTAAACAGTGTTGGGTAGCCCATCCACTTCTCTGTCAAAAATATGTCAACCATTTTTATCAGGTCACATTTAAGCTCACTAGAGGTCAAGACATGCCATCATGGGGATAACATGTAAATTAAGGTTTTCAGTGATTATATCTGAACAAGTAAATATAGAACAAAATTGGACTATTGGAATTCTCACAGCAAGCTGAATCAAATGGTGTATAATATGACCTTGCTAGGTCAAATATGGGATTTGATCTGACCTGAGGTCATGTCAAGATCAAATTAGGTAATAATGCATAGCATTGGAATGGAAAAGAGAAGGTAAATCTAATGCAGTCAAAATAAATGCTCCATCACCATCCATTTCTAAGTTATTTAGTTAAAGAAAATTTTCCCATGTATTTTCAATGGAGAGGTCATGTTTCATACCTGACCTTAGGTCATCAATTAAAAATACCAGAACATATTTTAGAGAACTCAGTGGGCCCATTATGTCATATGAGTTTCAATCGGATAAGCTCACCCTGTTCTGACTTACCTATGCCATCTTAAACTTTTTTGAGGTCAGGTCACTTGACCTGTAGTGGTGATCTGACCTGAGATGACCAAACCATTAAATTTTGTCAAAAGTTCCTCAAGTTTTTTTTTGGAGATAACATAAAAACGGTGACACATAGTGCCGCCGTACTTGGTATACCTTTTCTCCGATCATTTTTACAACCTTTGTCAAAATTTTAAGGTTAGGTCATTTCAGTTCAGGTCACCAGTACAGATGAAGTGACCTGACCTAAATAAGTTTATGATAGCATAAGTCAGAACAGGGTGAACTTATCCGATTGAAACTCATATCAATTAATAGGCACTCTGAGTTCTCTAAAATATGTTCTAGTGTTTTTATATCAATGAATGAGGTCAGGTACGAGCCATGACCTCTCCACTGGAAACACGTTGGAAAATAGATTGTAACTAAATGACTTAGTAATGGATGATACAGCATTTATTTCAACTTCATTGTATTTTCCTCGTTCTTGCGATTCTAATTATATATATTTTGTCCTAATTTGACCTTGACCTGACATCAGGTCAGGTCAAATGGGACAGGTCAAATGCTACATTTTCCCTAGCAAGGTCATATTATATATAATTCGATTTAGCTTGCTGCGAGGATTCCAATGGTCTGAATTATTTTACTCTATGTTTATTGGTCAGAAGTAATGTCGAAACCTTCATTTAATGTTATCCCTGTGACAGCATGTCTGACCTCTAGTGAACTTAAATGTGCGTGAAAATGGTTCCAATATTTCGATTGAAAGTGGATGGGCTACCCAACGCCGTTTACCGTTTTCGTTATCTAGCGTGGTTCTCGAGAGCTTAGGGTGTCCCCAGTCAATGCGAAGGTGGCTCAGACCCCGTCAATGCACGTGTTTAAAAACGTGATCAGTGAGAACAAATCAGACCAGTGGAATCGAACCAATAACAAAGCAGAACAAACAAACAAAACAGGAAAAGAAGGCGAAAACAATATACCTAATACCGCAGATACATTAGAAAAACACGGGTGATAGGCAAGTAATCATTGCTCCAGATGAAGTGAAGCCGGGCGGACAACAAACTTATACTAGCTGGCTGCCACAATCAGAATTTCTGGTGAAATTTGTGTTGTGTTTGTGTTTAAATTTGTGGTGTTTGTGGGAAGAAGTGCAACAATTGAATACGACATAACGCACAAGGAGACGTTGAGACACCTGCAGCTGCCCTCGTTTGAGTATAGAAGAAAGAGAGGGGACATGTACAACCTCATCACTGGACGTACAGGACTAAGCAAGGATGAATTCCTCTAGATGGCACCAGACAGCACAGCCAAAGGACATGAACTGAAAGTATTTAAGCCAGAAACCCTTTCAAGAGAAAGAAGGAACCATCTTACCATCAGGAGCAGGAACAATTGGAACTTTCTTCCCAGCTGGGTCGTAGAGTCTGAAAATACAAACATATGCAAAGCCAACCTGGGCCCCATTCCATAAAACTTACGCTATTAGCGTAGAAATATCATAATGCAGCGTAGAATGTGAGTAATACGCCACAATCTTGTTATAAATGTAAAATAAACTTAGAAGTGTCAAAGTTCTTCCATGCATAAGTTTGATGTGAGAGTTACTCATGTCAAACTGAACGGATATATATATAGTGTTCTATAGCAATTTGGTAGGGCAACAATTATTGATAGCTAGTGAGGCAAATACTCAGGAAAGCGGACCTTGTTTTTTACCTTGACTTTCTGCCGTGATTTTTATTTTCCCTTCTAGGGAGTACAGAACCCTAGGTAGGCTGACCAAGTCATATGGTGCCTATGGAGGGTGAAAATTCAATTTTGGATGGCTGTAACGAAAGAAATCCCAGTATCTCCACCGAGGCCTCTGGCAAAAATGATGATATAGACACCTAGGTACTGGCATTTAGGTATTCTTCAAAGATGCTGATTCACTATTCCTTTCCCAGTTTCACAAAATTATCAGGTTTGCAAGCCTGTCCCAGTTGACTCACAGTTAGTAGACACACTTGAGTTCGACTAGATTACACTTGCACAGCAACAAACTGCAGGGGGAAATAAAAGTTGATTTGCGCCGAGAAACCACGGCGTAAAATTTGAGAAGTTCCGGCCAAATGCGTAAGTTTTCCACCCCATAATACAGAAGCGTAAAGATACGGACAGAACTGAGCGGCGGCATCGCCTTCATCGGTGAGTCCCGCTTAAGGCATATGACGAAACCTCACAATGAATGCATCGCCTGTAGTGGACTTCATGGATACCTTCATAGCACGTGCTTTTGCGTACGATGCCAGAAAATCACTTCATTCCGTCTGGTTCCCACTGTGTCAGCATCGCGTACAAACAGCAGAATACCATTTAACAGCCTTAAAAACCGTAGTGAACCCTGTATGACTACTTTTAGGCAACGACGAATGTAAGATTTCGGTCCCCTCTCTTTGCAGTTTGCTATTAAAGGACGCCGCTTTTGACCCAAAGGGCGCCTAGTACCACATCCTGAGGGAGCGGGGTGTTACCGGTTTTTTTGCATCGCAGACGGCGTGTTAACTAGTTTGAGGCGAGCGTTTTCCAGGCTCAAAAGGGCGTCTTTTGTGTTTTGGGGGGAGCGGCCTCGCCCTTCGCCCCCCTGGATCGGTCTCTGATTTCAGGTGGGGTTTATCCTTTTTACGAGAATTTCGAGTTCTGAGGCAAGCGATTGCTGAGCATAGGGGTTTCCCGGGTGTTTTACCAAATGGGTCTCTCTGTTATGACCATATGATACGGGGCTGTTTACATATTACATCACCCACTAAAGGCGGATAGTGTTCGGCATTTTCTGACTTTTCTGACAAAGGGGAGGGGGTCGGGCCTTTTCTGACAATTTCTGACGGAGGGGGCTAAAATATCGGCAGTCGTGGAAATTTTTATTGAACGAGGACAACGAGGACCCAGGGCATGAAGAATGGGAGTTTAAAATTTACGTACTCAAACACGTAAGTGTCACCACCGTCAAAAATGGAGGGGGTGGGTCATCCTTGATGTTCAAAATCCCACGGGTTTCTTACGCTGCGTAAATTTGCTAGCACGGGGACACGGCGGAAAATTTGTAATTGTCTGAAAGCCCACTGCATACAAATTTGTGCTCTACCCAAGTATTATTTTCCGCTGACAACACGGTAACTAACCGGTCGCAGCAAGGACACCGCAAAAGAGGTTTCTGCAAAAAAACGTATATTTATTGCGTGTGCTATTAGTGCGCCTTCTTCGGCAGTATTTTAAAGAGTTCATGAGAAAGTAAATAATCGAATAAGGGAAGATAAATCCAATAATTCCTAATTTATTAGAAAATATATATGGCCTTTTTAATATTAATAAAGCAGCTATTTGTTATATTTGGAAGGGGTAATTCCATTCCATTCTGAAATTGGGCGTAATTTACACTAAATTTCATATCTACGCCGCTTTCGCAAGGTGCCTCTCTTTTGCAGTGTCCCAAAATGGGGTGTGGGTGCAGAACGACACCCAGTCAAGCAAATTTTCCACTCACTTTTTTGCTGAATTTTCCACCCACCTCCAACAATCCTTACTACTATTGAATTTTACTCAACAATACTTACTACAAAGGCCAGTTCCATTGCCTCCTCTACCAACGTCCACTGGAAAAGAGAGCAGCAGAATCGACTAGAATATCGCCAAATTAACTCGGCTCTTAGCGCTTCTCCGCTTTGTGAAAGAAAATCTATCGATTTCTATTTTCTGGCCAATTATACCTGGCATCCTTATCTCCACCGATTTCAGTCGACCTACAGAATCGAAATTCTGGCGCGGCAAGACGCACAGTGACCCTCTGCCCCACCGGAGAAAGTTCCAATGGGTGAAAACGCCACTAAATTCCACCACTCACAAAATTGGTGAGTGGAAAATAGACACCCTAGCCTTGTTTGCCAAAAATGAGCTGACCGCTTTGAAAGATACATTTATGGAAAGCAGTTTATCTGTTCACATGATTTCTAGGCTTACGTCATTGAAAAGTTGTTTTGTATTTCGGTACCGAGAATAGTAAAAACATTTTGGTCATCTTGCTGTTAAAAGCAAATATCTTGAAATTTGCATGCTAAGCAGCATATTTTTGACATTGTATCATAGAAAATTGACCATTTATTGCGAAAAAATAATTGTTATCCATATCAGCCCTTCATTGCTGCGTCAACGCCGTGTACACCCAAATCCACTCAGACACCCTACGACACCCTAGGCATAAATACGCTGATATTTAAGTTGAACTAAAAGTGTCCGGTACTCGAATACATTGAAACTCTACATTTTCATTAAATGATTTTTGGGAAACAAGAATGCATCCAGTTACCCTTCAAACATCGGCACTTTTTGTATGGCTGGTCTACGGCGTGACTAACCAAAACGCCGTCTTTATATCTAGTAAATAAAAGCGGCATATTTAGGCTTTTGAAAGGCAGGTTTCATATTCGTTATTGACAAAACATTGTTATTTTTCCTCTTTGTGTGCTTTTAATTGTATAATTTTCTAGTAAATAAGCATTTAGAAAATTAATTTAGAACAGTTTTTAAATGCAAATTATGCAGCTCATGCGACCGGCAGGTGGCAGGCGATCAGAAATTTAAATTAGTAGTCGCTCTGACGCTGTCGCAACCCGCCGCGCCTGGCTGATTGTAACAAAGAAAAAAAACAACACAGAAACGTGGAAGGCTGGAGCTTCGATTAGATTGATAGAAAGCAGCATATTCAAATGAAGGTGAGTATATATGTGAAGAAGAGCAGGGAATTGACAGGTAGAAAAGAAACTTTAGCAGGAGTCTGGAAGAGTTTATTGCAACGATAGAAAGCTTGCAGTTTCGTCTGGGTTAGTTAAGTGTAAACCAAGGCTCTACTGGGCCTAGCATAGGTGTATGCGAGGTGCAGTGATTGAGGTCAGGAGCGGCCTCCAAAATTCCGATAACTATAGGTATAGGTATAGGAGGGGCGTTGTCCCGGACAGAAAAACTATACAGTGTATGCTTAGATAATTAATTTTGGCACTAGGTATTGCATGAAAAAATATTTTCATTTTCAACCACCTGCCGGTCTCGGAGCCCCCTCTGCAGAGTTGGTCTAAGGGGGCCCCGATATTTCGTCTCAGGGCCCTTGAGCGCTGGTCGTGTGGGAGAGAGAGGAGGAGACAAGAGTTGGTCTAGGAAGCCCCCAAGAGTTGATCTTCATCCCACAAATGTTAGTCTTGGTGGCTCCCAGAGTTCTTTCACCCGAAGGTTGGTCTCAGGGCCCCCAAAAAGTTTTTATTTGTGCCAATTCACCAATTCCTTAGAAAATAATTGGAGACTGCAGCAGGGGGTTTAAGTTGGTAAATATTTACCTGCTTAACCCAAATTTTCACATGGTAATAGTCAAACAATGCTGCTTGGGGACGATTTAAAAATATTTAATTTGAGAAAATTAAAGGAAACATCCATCCTTCAGTTCAAACAAGGGCTCTGAGAGTTTACCACCTGAGTACCCAAATTGGAAAATGTTTACCCCGCCATACATTTGAAGGGAATTTTCCACTCACTCGCCATACATTCCGAGCTGAATTTTCCACTCGACACCTAGCCAAAACCTATTTTGGGTCACTGCTCTTTTGTGAAACGTGATTCTGAGTACGGCGTAAATTTGGAGGTGAGTGTGGTGTAAAAACACGTCGCATTTCTTCAACTTGTATGAAATGGTGCCCAGGGACAAGTATTGGGAAGATATATGTGCCTCACTCCTTATTAGGCATATTTCAACTCCTTAGTACATGAGCTCGTCGAGGTAGGAACAACAGTGACCTCATCAGAGGCCTGAGGGTTTCATAAACCATTAAGGTAAGGTATGCATCCGTAGACGCTTATTTGCGCACACGTTCAACAAAACACTCCATAATAAGAGCAGGTCGGGGCTTTCTTTTTTCATATGCCATCTCGCCTTCGGACGCCGAGCCAGCTCACCCGTGCACGAAGGGCGTGTGGGCTTTTATTGAAAGGAATATGAGTATATGCAGTGTCCAGCCCTCCTGTGGGGCTAATCTGTGTGAAACAATTTGAAACCATACTCATGTATTGTTCACAGGAGATTAAAAGCACATTGAACACAATGAATCAACTCAGGTATGTCCATTTCAACTCCAGACTGCAAAGCATGGCAACAGTCGAGACAAGAGGTACCAGCCACCCTGTCTGCAAAGAATTGCAACAGGTTAAACAAGATGCAGCAGTCATCTAGAATTCTCACCAATTTGCACCACCAGCCACCTAAAATTCACACCGATCTGCAGCAAACCTGGGAGAAAAAGTCTACCCATCCCTAGTCATAAAATGCACCGCTACCTCTCTCATCCCACAGGTTCTTTGCAACTGTTCATCTCCCCATGTACTACACATCTACCTCTTATGGGCGATTCAACCATGGCAGCAAACTTCAATACTATGTCATATTCAATTTTATTGCAGCTTATGTGTACTTAGCCCATTCAGCAGATTGTGGCAGGCCTCTCGACTAGGTTTTTAGGGTAACTCAAATCCTGCCCGAATTGGGGTATACATTTGGTTGCTAGGGCAGACCTTTCTCTCCACTGGGTCATGCATTTTTGTTTTATATTGTGTGAAAGCCACTAAAAACAGTAATCACTCTATCTTTCCTTATTTTTCTTCTTTTTGGTGCCGCTGTGGCTGCCTCGGTATGTCAGTGCTGCACCAAGTGTTAGTTTCTGCCCCAAGGTTTTCTTACCTGCCCCAAGAGATGGACAAAGTCTGAACAAAAACTGGTAGGTCTGCCCGGAGGCTGCCCCAATGAGATCTTGTCGAAACCTGTCGCTACATACTACACAGTTATCGCTACATACTACATGCAATAATCGCTGCATACTTCATACGCTAATTGCTACATACTACACACTCACTAATTGCTACATAACCACTACTTTTGTGGCATGATAAGTGAATGAATTCTTTCATCTGTCTGGGACCTTCTATAGAATTTGCGTGGCCTGTTTTTCTGCAAACCTGTCTGTGACTATCAGGTTCTTATCAGTTTTTCCCGGCATTGCAGAGTTCGCAAATGTCAGAAGAAGAGAAAACCAAAGAAGCAGAAGTGCTCAGGAGCCAAGCCAATGAAAAGTTCTCAGGTAAGGCCAATAGTATGAATTAGTAAGTCAGTGGGATGTGGGATGGCCTATCAGAAGCCGATGACGCTGACCTGGCCGAGACCGATGACGTACGGCTGACCTGGCCGAGCTGCTCTGTTGTCACCTGCGCCTGGCCACGGCTGACGTGGCCGAGCTGCTCTGTTGTCACCTGCGCCTGGTCACGGCTGACCTGGCCGAGCTGCTCTGTTGTCACCTGCGCCTGGTCACGGCTGACGTGGCCGAGCTGCTCTGTTGTCACCTGCGCCTGGTCACGGCTGACGTGGCCGAGCTGCTCTGTTGTCACCTGCGCCTGGTCACGGCTGACGTGGCCGAGCTGCTCTGTTGTCACCTGCGCCTGGTCACGGCTGACGTGGCCGAGCTGCTCTGTTGTCACCTGCGCCTGGCCACGGCTGACCTGGCCGAGCCGCTCTGTTGTCACCTGCGCCTGGCCACGGCTGACGTGGCCGAGCTGCTCTGTTGTCACCTGCGCCTGGCCACGGCTGACGTGGCCGAGCTGCTCTGTTGTCACCTGCGCCTGGCCACGGCTGACGTGGCCGAGCTGCTCTGTTGTCACCTGCGCCTGGCCACGGCTAACGTGGCCGAGCTGCTCTGTTGTCACCTGCGCCTGGCCACGGCTGACGTGGCCGAGCTGCTCTGTTGTCACCTGCGCCTGGCTGTGTGTCTTACTACTGTCCCTACATACTCACTCAAGTCACCCTTCACCCACAGACCAAAAGTACGAGCAGGCCATCGAGCTGTATACACGTGCCATTGAGCTGAAGCCAGACAACCACATCTACTACGCCAACCGGAGTATCTCGCACCTGCGGCTGGAGAACTTCGGCTATGCCCTGACAGACGCGTCCAAGGCTGTAGAGCTGGAGAAGACCTATGTCAAAGGCTACTACCGGCGGGCCGCAGCCTTCATGGGCATAGGAAAATGGAAGGCGGCGCTCAGGGACTTCGAGAGTGTAAGTGGGGTTCGGAAAACGAGGCGAATCGAGATCGTAAGTCGGCACTGAAGATTTGATTTGTTTGATGTGTGCCACCCCAGTATGAACTCTGCCACCACAGTCTATCGTGTGCTGCCCTAGTACATGGTCCTAAAATTTTCCAAAAAGAGGTCAAAATCGATCTATCATTCAATGCTCAAAATTCGTTGTCATGCATTTTTTCAGACAAAGTTTTAAAAAGTAACACATGCTACAGATTCTCCGTTACCTTTCCAGTCTTATTTGTCAAATAAAAGACCCGTCCTAAATAAGAGACCTAAAAATAAAATAGCTTGCTGGTGAGGCCGAAAGGAAAATGGAAGAGGTACATTTTCCACTTAAAATGTCGAATTTCGCCACACTGCCCCAGTGTGGCCTATGCTGCCTTACACTATCGTGCAAAGGAAGAAACCATTTCGTCGATTTTTCAAGGAAACAAAATGTTACATGGGAGCACTGTATAGGTTTTTGTTTTCCGTTTTGCAAGACATTGGGATTAAAGATGAGAAGAAATGGGCATAAATTAGGTGTTTGAAGAACAGTTACGCTCATTATTGTATCATTTGAACAAAAAATAATATCCGTTAAGTTACTTTTACAACTGTGTTACTGTGTTTTTCCCTCGTTCGAAATTCATCAGGGAACTCCCACTGAGACCCCTTTGAAGGTGAAAGAAGTTCCTCTTGAAAAGGAAGAAATACCTAAGACATTTTTCGCTTTACGAGCACGATTGGTATTCAAAGTAATGTGGTAGGTACACATATGTCTTGTGATAGCGCAGCTATTATTTCAGGGCGCTCTGGTTTAAAGTGACTTTTTGGGATTAGACGGTATGGAAAAGTGGTGTGCTGAACTAGCTTGGCCCTGGCAGTCGCTGCTTCGGTCGCCCTACGATTTGTTTTTGCTCACTGACATTTTTTGTTTGTTCCAGAGGGGCCTTTTTGGCGCTATCGCAGGGGCCCATTCCGGTGCTGCTCCCCTCCCTGAGCGAAATCCTGACTACGCCCCTGGGAGGCACCTGTCCGTAGCTGGCATTTCCCTTGGATCCGCCCTTGTTTAATGCACGGACTCATCCCGCGGCCAGGCTGGCTTTGCCCATCATTTATCTCCATGACATGATAAACATGTTGATTTTTTGTTCAATAGGTCCAGAGAGGGATGTGATGAGAAAGCTAACACATGCAAAAAAATCGAAAAAGTGAAAAGCGAAGAAAACGTAACTAAAAACGGCTTCTGACGAAAAGCGTAGCTAAAAAAGAGCAGTGATACATGAAAAGAGTACGCAGTGTAGCTAACATTAAGAAGAACCCGTGTCTTTCAGGTGGTGAAGGCCCGTCCGCGGGACCGCGACGCCAAGGAGAAGTTCACACAGTGTCGCAACATGGTGCGTCGGCTGGCGTTCGAGCGGGCCATCGCCGTCGACGACAGCACGGGCGGCAGTGTGGCCGACTCCATCGACATCGACTCCATGAGTAAGCCGGCTCCTGATTGTAATGGCCTCCGCTGCACCCCACTGAGGCGTAAACAAGGGGCACGGGAAAGGCCCGATTTCATTGTCACGTAGTTGCTTCCTCCACCGATGATGTTTCTCTCCGTCAGCTGACATTATAGGGGGGGGCTGACGCCTGTTTAAGAGTCCTGCCAACCACCGGAGCAAGGTCACCTGTCGGCCAGCGCCTCCCGGGAGGCCGGGTTGTCCCGTCGTAGGGTGGCACGCACAGGGTCCAGGGTTAGGAGGTGTCCCGGGGTATCGTCCTCCTCGTGACACTTGGCATGTAGCCTCGGTGTCTAAGGGGATCCGCTCGCGGTAGTAGTGCAGTGGTAAGGAGTGGCCGGTGCGCAGCTGCGCCACTCCCACACTCTCCTCTTAGCAGAGTCCTGGGTAGCACCGTAGGATGGGCCGCCCAGTACTGCATTAGCGCAGCGGGTCGGTGCTACATGATTTTATTTTTGTGGGGTTAGCGGTGAAATCAGTCTTTGGGCGACGGCAGGTCAATCACACAGGTCAGCACCCGGGACATTTTGCTACAGCGGATCCCTTCCTACTGTGTGATTCCGAGCAACAAAGCAGCTGAGGCGCTGGAGAGTGAGGCGGCTGCGCTGCCCCAGGCAAACATCGAGCTAGACGTCACATCTATCAACAGGGCGGCGGCCCGGGTGACCCGCTGCCGTCGGTCCGCCAGTGGCCAGCCGGATGGCAGTGCCACCTGGAGGCTGTGCCCTCCCACTCCGGTATCAGCGGGGAGCGTTCGACGGCGGTGGGGATGCATCATATTTGGCGTTTTAGGGCGCGCCGACATCTATGGTGATACGGCACGCGGTGGGGATACAGCAGCTGAGGGCCGGCCACTGATCAGGGTCGGTGCAATGCCTGCACCCGATCAGACACATCCTGTGGGCGCCAGACGGCAGTGCAGTGACCGGGTCAGCACTGCGGCACGGTGTTCCACTGGCGAAGAGGCGGCGGACGTGCCGACGGAGCGCCCGTCCCTGATGGGCATAGCTTCACAGCCGATTGTCATTTCGACTTTGAGGCAGACTGCAACGGAGCTTACGATGAAATATGAAATCCTGCGGTATCATCTGCGGACTCTTTCATTCCTAAGACCTGGGTTCTTCTGAGACGTATCCCAGTCCCCTGGTGGAGTGACGATTGCAAACATCTTATTCTCAAAAGACGTCGCTTCTTTCGTATTTTCAAGAAAAGACCAGCACTCAACAATTAGTAGGTACTGCAAAACGAAAGCCCAGGGAAAGCGAACAGTTCAGGAAACCAAGAGAAGGTCTTGGCATGCCTACATAAGTGCAATAAACCGGCTGACACCTCTCAGCACTGTATGACAACTCATCAATAAGATAATCAAAGAATAATTGCTTATATTTCGCAATTCCAGAATTCAGACTATACCCTAGCTTTTCAGTTGTCGGAAGCATTCAGCAATTTGAGGTCATCGGGAGAAACCTGTGAGAAAAGGACCATAAAAAGTCCATATTTTCAATATTCTGGAAACGCCATTGATAAAGACAAATGAGAAAGGAAGCATAATTTGATATAAACTAAGGGCCTTCGATCCAAAAGTGAAAACAAAAATACTCTGCGACAGAGATAGCTTGGCTTTATTTCCATACCGTATCGCCAGAGGTGCAAGCTTCGGTGGACTTTTGAGGTTTCGATTTTTTCAGATGGAGGTTTTTTGGAAAGGACAACCGAAAGTTATATATATATATATATAAACTTATATAAATAAATAAATAAATATATATATAAACTTATATATAATATATATATATATATATATATTCAAAATGTCTGCCATGCCTGCTGTCTGTTCTTGTTTGAGTTTTACGAACGATTGCGACATAATCTCACTGACGAAGGTTTAGAATAAACCGATACGTTTGAGTATGAGCAAACCAGTGTGTTTTTAGTAATGTTTAAATAGTGATACGTTTGTAAGAATATATATATATATATATATATATATATATATATATATATATATATATATACAGTGTCCTGAAATTAATTTTCTGCAGAGTGTGGGATGTCGAAATTCAGGGAAAAAGAGGTCAAAATTAATTGACAAAAAGGGGAAAAAAGCAAATGTAAGATCAGAACATCTTGGAAAACAAGTGCATGTACTTAAAATACAGGTACTAAAACATCATATACACATGAAATACAAAAACAAATAAGGGATGACAAATATTAAAATTAACTGTATTAACAGAAGTTAAACCAACTTGAGAAACCCACAAATCCAACTCCTGTCTAGTTCAGCATTTTTCCAAAACAAAAGCAAAGCATCAGAAACGTACAAGGGAATACATTAATAAGCTGCAAACCTACAGTATTAAGATATAAGTAAAGCAAAGTCTGGAATACCTACCTACCAAAAACAATACCTCGGGTGAGGTAGGTCTTGCTTTAGAACCTTTAACAAGCTGAAATGTCCAAAAGGCATGGATAATTCAAAAAATTGTCCATTTGAACAAAATATTTTCAAACAAACTTATTTTTGGAAATTATACCTACATCAGCGGGATTCACTCCCCCTGTTTTCACTTGCATTCATGGAGGAATTGCAGCATGCAATCAAACAATAAAAGTACCTAGTCAAATGGCCACCATGAAAATAATAACTTACCTTTACTGCCTGGATTTCTCAAACTTGAATTATACTACCCTCATTGAAATAAAGAATGAACAACAGGTTGAGGTTCAGAATTAGCCTGCTAAAGCCATAAGACATACCAACACTGGCTACTTAAAACTTAACAACTCTCAAACGTACGTATGAGCTTTGACACCCTGCATGCAATCCAGAAACGTACACAAACACTCATCTCAACTGCGGCAAATTAATTTTCACGATGCTAAGAAAGAAATCTCGCGTCAAATTCAGCAGCCATGCCTGTCGACACTAGTTGCCAAGTACGGTTTTCCTAATGCGAGTAAACTGATCAGGCAGGTCCGCTGAGCGTGAAAAGGATGTCGAAATTCTCCACCTTTAAATCACGCAGAGATACGGCGCTTGTAAAGAAAAAAACTAATTTTACCTTAATATTTAGTTATTTTTCTAAAAGCATCCTGAAATTCATTTAAATATTTTGGCTGCCTTTGTAGATATTCCGAGAAATACATAGAGGTGCAATTTTCATGATCCGTGAAGATTCCCTCTTTAGGTATTATTGTTTTCAAAACAGTTGAACAAATATCCAATACTGGGATTTTTTATCAAACCAAGACGGCAGAAGGATTTCGAAATTCAGTCGTAAGGAGCTGACGTCATCAAACTATATAATACGTCAGTAGCACTGCATTTCAAGGCCTTGGGCCTTGGTTAGTAGTAGCATCCAAGAATGGTGGGGTGACGATGGCTTGGGTTTCGAGTAATGTGAATGTCATGATCTCTCCTACCAGCTTTAGCCTCAGGCAGTTTTAACTATCAGTTTTGGCTAGCAAAATTATGAGCAATATTGCAGGTTTTTAATTTGTCCCTGAACTTAAATTCTCCAATGCTACTGCGAGTCAGCGCTGCCGCTAGTCATCGCGTTTATTTTGAATTCAGCTATATGTTAATGACGAAAGCGTAAATCCCAAGCGTGTGAGGCGTGGGGTTTTGTTGTTGAAAGAGGAGGGAGAGGGAGATAAGAGCGTGTGGTTTATAAAGTGGGGTATATTATTAGTAGTCTTACTTTATTAGTACGCTAAGAGGCGTGAGGGGTAGATGGCTGACTTTATTTTTGTTATACGGTTGATTCAGCGTATTGCATCTCCGGTTTAGAGATGCTGTCTGTCAGGCGTTATCTTTCACATTCTGTGAGGTCTCAGTGTGCTTGTGAAGAAGCAATTGTTAGGAATGTTCTCTTTTACAGGGTTTTGTCCTTTTGAGCATTCATTGTAAAATGTTTGTGCTAGAATCCTTCAGTATTTAAACTTCCTTCTCTCCAAAGATGAATGCTGTGTTCTATTTTGACATGGAATCGGTCCTGATGGGACTGTTTAAAGAATGCTGCATTTCATATGAAGGTAATAGGTTCACAAAGCTAGTGTTGCAGCATCTTTATCGAATGGTATGTTGGCTTCAGTTGCTGGTCTGGGCCTGCTTTAATTCCTCAACTTCTGAAACAGGGAAACTGATAATGCTGCATTTTTATTAATTTAGATCCATACATGTATTTGTGACAACAGCAACAAGCAACAAAAGACCATGCCAGTACATGTTAACACTAGGCTAAAAACCAGTAGGAGAAGCAAATAAGGGCACACTAAAAAGCTGTCATTGAGGCCACCACCTCGCAAGCTGATGATGCCGCAAGTTAATGATTCTGATGATTTTGTTTAGGATGTCAAAATTCAAGATTTAGGATGTCAAATTTGAACAAGTCTGGGTGTGGGTTTCCACGCAAAATTCCCAATTTCAGGACACTATATATATATAGATATATATATATATATATATATATATATATATATATATATATATATATATATATATATAGGACCTTTTTATGACTAGAGGAAGAATTCGAGTGGTATTTTTTTATTTTCGGGTGTATTTTAAGGACCATGGCTATCTGCGGCTGTCGATTTTAGTCAGGCAGCTTGACCTGAGCTTCGGTCGAACGGCCCGCCAGCGCGGCAGGCGGGCCCTAACCGCCGTGCCGACCGTATTACTGCTCCTTTCCCGGGGTGACATACTGCCGCAACCATCATCTTTTCTTTTTGTGAATTGAGAGTGAACAAGTGGTACAGCCAATCACCGGCAGTGATTGCCACTCGACTTCAACATCATCGACCAAACTCTTTCCCATCACGCATCCAAGACTAGAAAAAGGCGTGAGCGCATGGCGGGCTTCGGCAGTGACGGAACACGACTGCGGTGCCTAAGGGCACAGCGTCACAAGCCTCTGAAGAAGAACAGGGACAGGTATTGCTGAGGTGGCCTCGGCCGGCCAGTCTTCGTAGGATCAATACATAAAGATCAAGGAAGGTGTGCTGGCCGCTGTTACAAAAGCTGCGAGCTTTGGGGCCTCACGAAGACCCTGTCTACCCGTCGTCGGAGCATGAGTTGGAGCTGGGAGAAAAGAAGTAAATCCCGTGCAGCCGCAAGAGAACTCACATACCGGCCGAAACACAACCCTACCAAGAACGTACGTTTCATAAAACCAACGTTACGAGTACTCACCGCTTGCGTGTATTACACAGTCAAATCGATGCAATCGTCTGCACATCAACTCCGCACCAGCAACCTCGTGGTATGGCACCAACCGTCCTTTACCTAACAAGGCTAACTTGGGGCAGTGGTAAAGCAAGCCTTTAATACCGGCGGCCGTCCCCAGTGCGGAGCAGGAGCGCAGACTGAGGATGGTGCGAGGTCCAGGTGAGCTCGCCACCAGCGCACTCCAGCGGCGAGTCCGGTAACTACGGCTACCGCGCCAACTGCACAACGCAGGAGTGCTTTTTTCAGGAATTGACGGGCCTAGTTGGACTGACACGGATTATGTAAGAGGCTGCAAATGAGAAGAAAGTTCGAACAATTCGGAGAAATTGAATTCGGGATGGCAGAGATGATGCGGCCCTTCGCCAGGGACGGGGGGTTGGGGGTCAAAAGCCCTCCTGCCGACTGGGGTCGCGGCTGTCGTTGCGGTCAGTTGGCTGTAACCACCCTTGCGATCGGTCCGGCGGGTGGGAATGGGAGCCTTGTGTGCACCTGACAAGGGGTGTGGTGTGGCCGACAGCGATCGGTCCGGCGGGTGGGAGTGTGGGAGCCGTGCGTGCACCTGACACGGGTGTGGTGTGGCCGACAGCGATCGGTCCGGCGGGTGGGAGTGTGGGAGCCGTGCGTGCACCTGACACGGGTGTGGTGTGGCCGACAGCGATCGAGGACGACTACGGCGGGCCGGCGCTGCAGGATGGACGGGTCACCGCTCAGTTCATGGAGGAGCTGATGCAATGGTTCAGGGACCAGAAACTCCTCCACAGAAAGTACGCCTTCAAGGTGAGTGTACTGCACTAACCTGTTAGATAGCTGCTCCTGTGGTGTTGAGAGAGTGTCTGATTTTTATCATGGGTTTTGAACTGAGATGATAGTTTGGTAGAGCGTGTCCAGAACCGTCTGTTGGCATAGCTCAGTTCACCCAAAGCTCTCTGTATTAAATTTCCGTACCTTCTAAAGTTAAAGAGCATCAAAGTTCTTATTCAAACCAGGAAGAGATCCCCTTCCATCTGGATGTAACAATTTGACTGGTCTAAATCACACCGCCATGCAGGCCACGTGATACATGCTAACAATGGCAACGCTCGTCGCAACGTTACATGCCGCTTGTGGCACCCTAGTGGCCAGTCTCGTAATTAAACGCGAATTACTCGCTACCAACCGAGGGTAGTAAAAAGGTGATACAAAAGGAGATGTTTGGAAAAAATTATACTTTGGTCCTGCGATATTGAAGGTGGAAACAAAACCTGGTTTCCTGGCTTAGTTTTGCTTCCAATCCAACTGGGCTTCTGTCGATCGGGCGTCATTTGACCACTTGCAGTAGCATGGCCTTCCCCCTTGTCAGCTCTCAAGGAAACTGTCTGGAAAATCTCAAGGCCTGTAATAGATGGTTAGATACATTTCTATACCACGCCACTCGTCGAAAATATTGGACGCGTAAAAAGATGCTCACCATTTTGCATGTTTGATTTGATCAGTGACGTAGTTCATTGACCCTTCACGAGTAGATTCGATATGATTCGAAGGTTTTGAGTCTAGAAAAACTTATTTAGGGCCACTGACTTCCTTTATTTAGAACCTGTAGCCCTAAAAACAATTTTTCCGTAAGAATTTCTGAACTTTTAAATTTCAAACTTGCATCCTGATGGCGGAAAGGGCTTCAAATTCAAAACTAACGTCATCAACTACATCGGGCTCGCAAATTCACGTACTGGACTGCCTTCGGCTGGTGCTTAGAGTAGTCCAGGCTAGTGCGATATTTTGACGAGCTAGTGCTTAATTATGAGTATTTAAAACCTTACAGGAAGTAATGCAGTTCAATTGCACAACAGTTTCTTTATTAAAAAAGCCTTACAGGAAGTAAAAGGATTTCCACGCAATCTCCCCGAAAGGGAAAAGTTAAGCTTTCACATGCTTTGCTTTGAGAAAATGAAAGAGAAGCAACAGGTCTATCAGCGAAATTTGTGTTTGACGTTCGAGATCACTTTGCAAATATGTTTCCACACATGGCCCTGGCTTAAATCGACTATTGATTCTAGTCTTTGATTCGTTTTCCTCATGGAAGTGTATTTTTGGTGTATATTTCATAAGTGTCTGTAGTGTTAATGGGTATCCGAAAAATGCGCGGTAAGGAGGTTCACGAAAATTTCCGTAGGCTATAATTTCTAAAGTTTTGGTCTGATCCAGTTAAAACGCCCAAATTCGGCTTCAGGGTCTACCGGAAGATTTTAAGATTTACACCGCCTATTTTAAAGAAAACAGAAGAGGTGCCGCGCAGACTTTTGTCCGTTGCTGGGCCGATTTGTACTAGAAATTGTCCACCTTTTGAGACACAGGAAAAATAAATTTTACGATTCAAACTATGTGCACCCAAGGTTGAACATAAGGAATAAAGTCCCTCTTACCATGATCATTCTAGTCAAACCACCAGTTTCTAAACTACTGTTCTTTTAGTGTGCCTCAGAGGCTCTTTCTCTCTCTCTCTCTCTCTCTCTCTCTCTCTCTCTCTCTCTCTCTCTCTCTCTCTCTCTCTCTCTCTCTCGCCCTCGCCCTCGCCCTCGCCCTCGCCCTCGCCCTCGCCCTCGCCCTCTCCCTCGCCCTCTCCCTCGCCCTCGCCCTCGCCCTCGCCCTCGCCCTCGCTCTCGCTCTCTCTCTCCCTCTCTTTCTCCCTCTCATTCTCCCTCTCATTCTCTCATTCTCTCATTCTCTCTCTCTCTCTCTCTCTCTCTCTCTCTCTCTCTCTCGCTCTCGCTCTCGCTCTCTCTCTCGCTCTCGCTCTCGCTCTCGCTCTCTCTCTCTCTCTCTCTCTCTCTCTCTCTCTCTCTCTCTCTCTCTCTCTCTCTCTCTCTCTCTCTCTCTCTCTCTCTCTCTCTCTCTCTCTCTCTCTCTCTCTCTCTCTCTCTCTCTCTCTCGTCTGTCGCAGTTGCTCCCTGCCCGTCTCCTCTCCCACCCTGCCTTTCTGTCCTCGTGACCTGTATTGGCCGCGTGCGTCAGTCGCCCGTCGCCCGTCGCCTGTCTGTCTGTCTGATCGCTGTATTTGTTTCAGATCCTGCTGGACATGAAGGATTACTTGACGCAGCAGCCCTCTCTGGTGGACGTTACCATCCCCGCCGACAGCAAGTTCACTGTGTGTGGAGACATCCACGGACAGTACTACGACCTGATGAATATCTTCAGACTCAACGGCGTGCCGTCCGAAACCAACCCATACGTATCCTTTGTAACTGGATCTGCAGATACGACTGTGTCGTATTCAGACAGCGATTTGTGGCATGTTTTATGCAAATTCTTGATGTGCAAACCTCAGATTTATTTTATCACTGCTGCGTTAAACACGTTAAATTGTGTACTCAATATTTTGTGACTCCATTGTGGTTAGGATTATTTTGCGAATTAAGATCGAATATTTGTTCTCTCGATGAATACCTGTGCGAATATGATGCATTGCAGTCTCCTTGACGATGTGCTCAGCTATTTAACGGCGACTTCGTCGATCGGGGATCCTTCTCAGTGGAGTGCATCCTCACTCTGTTCGGCTTCAAGTTGTTGTACCCGAACCACTTCTTCATGTCCAGAGGTACGTGTTTGCTGAGTGGCTATTTCAACTTTTTTCACTTTCAGCTTATTTATTTGGTCGTTCGCCAGATGCAAAGGTAAACAGACATTGTGTAGGCAGTTTCGCAAAGCCTGTCGTACCGTTGATTAGCTCAATGTAGCTTTTACCTTCATTGGACAAATAGTAAGAAGCAGACGGCTGGAGAGGAAGATACCGAGCAACAAACTTGCGTTAGTATTTCACGAACGGGCTGCCTGCGCTACGGAACCCACCGTCGGCCCCGCTAAGGGCTCCCATTCACTCTTTGCATCAGCCGCTCACCCCCGCCGGCAGGTAACCATGAGAGCGAGACGATGAACCAGATGTACGGCTTTGACGGCGAGGTGAACGCCAAGTACTCGTCGCGCATGGCCGACCTCTTCACGGAGGTGTACAACTGGCTGCCGCTGTGCCACGTGCTCAACTCGCGCGTGTTCGTCACGCACGGCGGCCTGTTCTCGCGTGACGGCGTGACGCTGGCCGAGCTGCGTGCCGTGGAGCGCGGCCGGCAGCCGCCGGAGGAGGGCCTCATGTGCGAGCTGCTCTGGTCCGACCCACAGCCGCAGCCAGGCCGCGGACCGTCCAAGCGCGGCGTCGGCTGCCAGTTCGGCCCGGACGTGACGGCCGAGTTCTGTCGGACCAACGGCCTCGACTACGTGGTGCGCTCGCACGAGGTGAAGGCCGAGGGCTACGAGGTGGCGCACGGCGGCAGGTGCATCACCGTCTTCTCGGCGCCCAACTACTGGTCAGTGCCTGCCGCCGCTGGCCGATACACGGCTGCTAGTGGCGTAAGTCCTACCGCCTCTCTTTGCGTGTGATTTGGCGGAGTAGTTATTTGTACTCTTAAAAGCTCGATTGTTGTTGATTGCTGATTGTAAAAATCCTGTGGCTGTGCCGTTAGTTGTGATTTCGTTAGAGTAACGTCCAACAGTCACCGTCCACCCGCGTTACCGCGTGCTCCCCACAGTGCTAACCAGTGCTCGTTTTCAGCGACACGATGAACAACAAGGGTGCCTTCATCACCATGACTGGTGCAGATATGACCCCCAAGTACACTACTTACGAAGCTGTGGTAAGTGCGCAGAGACTTTGTTGGAACATTGAGAAATAACACGTTGCCTCACACGGGAGACTCGATGAGGTCCAAATGTTGAAAAGAACGACATCAATGATTGTTATCCAGATGCGAGGCGGAAATTTGCGGGGGGGCTCTTGGCTCACGAGATTGCACATCGCGTATAACCCAGTTGTCGAAAGCGCCCTAAAACACCACGAGATTGCTCATCGGGTTAACAGCCTGTACAGCGATTGTAGTTGTTCCATAATTGTGTTACATTTTTGGTAATTTCAGAAATGTAGCGGGCGTATCTGTCCATGAAATTGTCTCGATAATTTTTTCTGTAATTGCCCAGACATGGAACTTTCTGTTCCAGCCAATTATATCTTTAAATGCTGTTGAGGTTGATGTGCCTTTGGCATGTATTTTAGGGCAATTGATGGGATGCACCGATGCTGTTTTTTTCTCGGTACCATAAAAGTTCTGTAAGTTGCACTGTCCCATTCCCAAACCACCAGCAAAATGGTATCTCTCAGTATCCAACAAAATAACTCTGTTTGGCATAGGCAATTTGGGAGAGCCAGACGTCCCAGGGTGGGGGAGGCGACGTTTCAGAGGGTGCCATATACGTATCAGCGAGGGGAAAAAGAACATTTCTGAGATGCAATAGATAGATGTTTGGGGATGCAAAATTCTGCATTGGGGATGCACTTGTGCCGGGAAAGTGTTCAAAGCTGGCGGGCTGTCGGTATGAAGCCAAAGTGTGGAAGGTGAGGCGACGCCGGCGACGCCGCCTCAGCAGTTGTCCCCCTCCCCCGTAACCTGTTCACGGGCTGCCCAGTCGCCCCAGCCGTGGTTTTCGTGATGTTTATGCCTATTTTTATGTGATACTTTTTGTTATGAGGGCTGGGGAAAATTGCTACTAAAACAAAGTAATACTGGTCATCAGGTTTTTTGTACCTTCAGCAGTTAGTAAACCTTGCAGTTTTTTATCAATTCCAAATGAAAATAAAGGCTAAAAAAGAGCTGCAATGATTCTTTCGGGCAATTGCTGCACCCTAAAGACCATGAGTGGTGCTTCAGGCGCGGAGAGATGAGATGGCATGGAGTGTTCTTCTTCTTAGATTGTTTTTCTACTGGGATAAATTTGTAATCTAATTGATAGCGAGTGAAGGTATTGCTGCTGAAGATGTGGATTCCATTTGTTGTCAATGGGTTCCATCTTGACTGTCATATGCATTACTAAGTCTGTATTTAGTGTGCTCAGAGCTTTTAAATGCGATGCAAGTCATTATGGAGGTAAGCACCCATCATAAACAACCTGTATCTGCACCATATCTTATAATCAATACTGCATTTCTTGCCCTATGCTTTTGCTTCTGAGGATGGTTGTCCGCTGACTTATTGAAGATAGCTGAATCTGCTTAGAGCTGCTTGTACCTTTTAATATTATAATTGGATGTAGCTAAATGGGGTTTCAGGTTGAATTGGTGTGAAACATCTATTTTAGAGCCCCAATAAGTATAGATTTGCTTTATATAGTCATCCTATCGCTTTTTTATGGAATGTGGCCTGCCCGGGATTTTCTAGTTTTTTCCAAAGGCCGGGCTTGTGACGGCCCGCGAAATTTCCCGAAATTCCCACCTCTTGTGGTGGCTGATCTGACTTATACGGCTGATAGTCGAAATAAGTATAAACCAGGCTTGAAAGGAAGCCTGCTATCCAGTGGTTTACTGAGCCCTGTTCACCCTGTTCTATTTTACTGCTCGCCACTACCCGTGCCGGCTCGCCGCTACTCAGCCGATCAGCGTCGAGCAATGGGGAGAAGTATGGTGATGACGTCAGTTAGTGTATGCATTATCGTGAGCGTTCTTTTTTAGTACATGCACCTTGAAGGTAACCCAGCACTTGTCTCGGCAGCCGCATCCCAACGTGAAGCCTATGGCGTACGCCAACTCTCTGATGAGCATGTTCATATAACGCGGGCGTGCTCTAGTCGAGAGTGGGGGCTGCCCCGCCCAGGCGACGGACCAGCGCCCGCCGTCTGCTGTGTATGGCGCGAACTGGCTGCACCAGACGCCGAGTGGTACCGACCCACCCGCGCCCTGGCGCTCGGCACCAGTGAGGGCCGCCGGTGGTCGGAGCCAAAGACTCTTAGGGGCTGTAAATGGACATGGGTGAGAGTGAGTGATATAGCTCAAACGGGGCAGCGCGGGACGGTGGCGTTGCCGTCCGAGCGGCTACGTCACCGCTCTGGGTGGGCAGCGTCGCCCGCCGTTTCCACTGAAGCTGTCAGCTGTCGCCCCTGACAGCTGACGGACTGTTTGAGCCGGGGATTTGTGTGGCTCATGTGCTCTGAGTTGTTAACCGAACGACAGCGGGCTGTCAGAGGCCAGGCCAGTGCCTGTCTCTGGCGCGGTGCCGGCCTCTGGAGCCGTCTCAGGCGCGGTGCCGGTCTCTGGGACTGACTCAGGCGCGGTGCCGGTCTCTGGGGCCAACTCTGCCGCGGTGCCGGTCTCTGGGGCCGGCTGAAAGGCGGTACCGGTCTCTGGAGCCGACTGAAAGGCGGTGCCGGTCTCTGGAGCCGACTCAGGCGCGGTGCCGGTCTCTGGGACCGACTCAGGCCCGGTGCCGGTCTCTGGGGCCGACTGAAGGCGGTGCCGGTCTCTGGAGCCGACTCAGGCGCGGTGCCGGTCTCTGGGACCGACTCAGGCGCGGTGCCGGTCTCTGGGACCGACTCAGGCGTGGTGCCGGTCTCTGGGACCGACTCAGGCGCGGTGCCGGTCTCTGGGGCCAACTCTGCTGCGGTGCCGGTGCCTCGTGTGGTCACAGTTACGGACGTGGTGGCGTCGCGGGAAGTCAGGATACCGGCTCAGTAGGCGTTCTGTGGATATGATGAGCCGGTGATCTCTGCTGATTTTACGCTCGGCCTGTTTTTCAACATGACAGGTTCATGATATCCCGAGTGCCTGCGTTAGACATGGTGTAAAACTGGTGCGTTCGGCCGCTGTTAGGTGTCATTAGTGGTTGTGTGTATACGAACACGCATGCCTGCTGAGATCATTGGTCATTGTGGTTGTTGAGTGCTGTGCACAGAGCCTGGAGCGACCCTACACGTGTGAGCGGTGGTAATTGCGTAAGTGTGGATCAGTGCCTGCATCCATCTTCACTGGCGCTGACGTTGCGCTGGTGCGACAATCAATGTATTTCACTGGGCCCCTGTGTATATGCTGGGTCGCAGCCGCTGGTCTATCCCCGCGGACCATGGTCCCCGGTCCAGACGTGGCTGCGGCCGCCCCTGTTCTCCCCGCGGACCACGGTTCCCGGTCCAGAACTGGCCGCGGCCGCCCGTCTCCTCCCCGCGGACCATGGTCCCCGGTCCAGAACTGGCCGCGGCCGCCCGTCTCCTCCCCGCGGACCATGGTCCCCAGTCCAGACCTGGCCGTGTTCACTGCGACTCTTGTCCGTGCGCAATAAACGAGCCAACATGATCAGGGACACGTTGTACCGTTCTCAGATGGTGAGGAACGCTGGTCTTTAAAAACTGACAGCTCCTCTCGTGATGTATCCGAGCTTTCGAGCCAACATGATCAGGGACACGCTGTACCGTTCTCAGATGGTGAGGAACGCTGGTCTTTAAAAACTGACAGCTCCTCTCGTGATGTATCCGAGCTTTCGAGCCAACATGATCAGGGACACGCTGTACCGTTCTCAGATGGTGAGGAACGCTGGTCGTTAAAAACTGACAGCTCCTCTCGTGATGTATCCGAGCTTTATTGGACGGTATGAACTGTTGACGGCAACTTTTGACCGCAGCTGGTCATCTTCTCGGCTGGGTACTCCTAATAGCGGAGCCCCTATCCCTCTACCGCGGTGGGACGCTGCGGCATCCCGGGATAGAGGCGTCAGTGGAGTCTGGCATTCCTGGCGATCACAAAAAAAATCCTGAATCTTCAGCCGACCATTCGTCTTTAAATTTGTTTCATATGTGGTTTCAAGGGCCCTGAATCGATTGAAAGCCTTAAAAAACCACATGTTTTTCCGAAGATACGGCCACAGGCAATTGGGGCATTCCACGACAGATCGACCAAGGCTTGACACCACCATGTCTATAAAAAAATCTGAAACTTTGTCTCCGGAGTAGTTTTGGGCCAGAAACACGCCTGTGAGAATCTTAGCCCCCTCCCACCAATGGTGACCGAGATATAGCCCGAGGCATTTTCGGGAGGTCACCTTGTAGACTCATCTTTGATCCTTCATAACTCCAAAATGCATTGTCTGATTAACAAGTTTTGTATATCATTGAACTCGCCTTGAATTATACATTATTTAGAAAAAATAAAATTTCAAAATTTTGAAAATTTTGAATATTAATTCGTTTGACCTTTTCTTTTTTGACCTAGGTTGACCTTTTTGCAGTTGAAATTACCCTTTTAGACATCTCAAAAATTTTGCCTCATAAAATATATTTCGATACAAAATTAAAAAAGTGTTCTTGCTATAAATTCCAAATTTTTAGCACCTAAGGTAGGTATGCAGACGGTTTTTGACCACTGCGGTAGTGCAGCCTTATGTTTAACACCGCAAACAAAGCAATTGCTTTTGTAACCATTTTGTAATCGGTTGCTGGCAGTCATATTGCATTGTTTTTACGAAATTTTCATCGTGCAAGTGTCAGAGTTTATGAAAATTAACACGCGCCCACACGAGGAGGCAGGCAACCGGCCTCCTCATGTTTCCACAGGAAGTAAAAACAACCTTGGCGCAGCTCCACCGTACTTCATGTACCACTTACTCGAAATTTGTTACAGCTTCTGGAAAAATTTAGTTCTAGGTCATACCAGGTCAGACCGCCAACGCAGGTCAAGGAACCTAACCTCGAAAAAAACTGGAGGTGCATCAGTAGGGTCAAATTTAATCTATCGGGCTTAGATTCACATCACATAGTAGGCCACCGAGCAAGATACCGCTTCTGGAAAAAATTGTGTAGCAGGATTTCTATATCGATAGCCTGGGACAAGGTCAAGGTCACGATCTTTCCATTACAGATGCATGGGGCAATTGGTAAATTTTGATGACTTGCCAGAATTGAGAATTGTCGAGAATTACAATGGAGGTTTTATTTTTACGTTGTCGTTTCTGACTTGCCACTGCAGTTTGATTAATATTATTTTTACCATACAGACCCAAGCCCGGCTCTAGGTCAAAGCAGGCTTATTTTGAAATTTGACTAGACAAGATTATAAGATATATAATCCGATCGGGCTCGACAAGAGCATTCCAATATTGCTGAACATTTTTTTTTCTACGGCCCTCCTCTGTCAGCTGTTATGCCACAAAATTTAGCTTTCCACTTAGTTCCTGTAAGGAATACTTTGACCTCGAACAACCTCAAAGGTGACTCGACTAAACGCTTGTATGTAACATAGTCGGTAGTGATTCAAACTGGCTATTTAGCGGCGTCGCTCCCAGTGCACTGTTCATTCTACATGGTTTACTGAACAGCATAGATAATCCACAATTAGGCCACGGAGCCTGTGTGATATAACATGCCTCCAAACAAAACACTGCGATGGCTCGTGCTTTTTTCAGAACTTATGCCTGGAGCGTGAAAGCGAGATAAATGACTGAGTAATGTACATCTCCTGACGGAGAGCTGTACTGCACAATGCAAAAATATATTTAACTTCATCAAATGGTGCTGCCATGCACACGATTTCAAAGCAATGCAAAGGTTTAATTCCAGTGCAAAAGTTATATCGAAGCAAAATTAAATTATGTAAATGAAGTGTTTTCACTACGTCTCACAGCAAGGGCGCCTGTGACTATATCGAGAGCACTGCGAAACCGGCAACCCATCACGATGGTTTAGAAGTCCAGTGAAATATCAAATACGTGATGCCAAAGGTACGCATGCTCTTCTTACGCATACATTTTTTCAGCAGGATTAAGTTCTTGTACAATCCACAATCAAGCATAGCCAATATTGCCAGACAGCTCGAAAGCCTGTTCGCCGATGCGATCATGGAAACATGAATACAAGTTTCAAAGAATACCAACGGTAAAAAGGCTGTTCATGAAATCTCTACAAACAAAGAAAGAGAGGTTCGGGTTTCGTTTACCTATGTTCGAACCAAACAGTGTCGTGCTGTGCAAATAAACTTTCTTTTATGGGTCCTGCGTGAATGGTCGCAAATTTAGTCATGGCGAATTTCCAATACAAAAGGAATATTAAAGATACTGGTATAGATTATTTAGCTTAGGTAATGAGTGATCTGACGGCCATCATTGCAGGTGAATGAATGCGTCTGTACAGGACAAAGTCAGTGTCAGTGTTGAAGTCATCTCAAAGTGTTCCATTATTCTTCAATGATTATACAAGGCACCAGGAGTGTAGAATTATATCTATTTGTGGGTGTCCGACCACCTCCAATGAACCGTGGAAACAGTGGTAAACGTGGTAAAACATCATTTGAATGTTCTCTTTTTTCATTTCAAATACTACTTATTGGTGCAATGTAGTTCAACCGGCCTGTGAGAGGGCTAAACACATAATACATTTTGCGATTTATTTTCACGTAGTGGCTCTTGATATTGCTTCAAATTTTCCCATACCTAATCATTAAAAAAACACTAATCAAAAGCCTTTCAAAGTGGTGTTTGAACTGGGATCAGTGTCAGCTATGAAATGATCACCTTCTAAAAATATCATGTGAGGCAACATGTTCAAGTGACCAAGTCGAATGCGTTAAGATTTCAGGACATTTTTCACATATATGAGCAGATTGAAATTACTTCCTGGGAATGAAAGCCTTTCAGTTCTTTTACATTGTATGAATCCTCTCAAACGTATGCTGTCCTGCAATGGGTCACCTTGTATTGATACTATTTTTCATCTCCGGGAACGATGTAATTGTGTGAGTTAGTGGTGCTTATAGGATAAATTATACTTGTCTCAATTATTGATAAAGTGGCGACATCTTTGTAAATTTTCGTTTAAGGCTGTAAGGCCCATTACTAATAAGTTCCTTTACCCTCGTCTCCCTCGATACAATGGATCCCTTTTTATCACTTTTAATAGCTGCTATTTTTCTTTTTACAAATCTTGTCCAAGTTGTTTCCAGTTCAGTTTTAGGAGTCGGAGTCTCACTAGAGTCATCAAGGGACTTTTACGGAGAACCCGATCCCACCACGCAAAAGAGCAACTCCCACGATGAAGAGTTGATTAAGGAACCAAAGTTGAACGTCCCACAAGGCATAACGATGGCCATCTACCTCAGGTCACCCCCTCACCAGTCAGTTGCCAGATGACCTACGGTATTTACGCTACCTGCCATCTGCCAGTTGACCTAAATTATTTTGCCAGAAGTTGAAACAAATGTCGAGTTAGAGGTAGATGAAGTACGGTGGCGCTGCGTGGATGTGTTTTTTACTACCGGTAGAAACGTGAGGAGGCCGGTTGCCCGCCCCCTCGTGTGGGCGCGTGTTAATTTTCATAAATTCTGACACTTGCACGATGACAATTTCGTAAAGACAATGCAATATGATTGCAAGCAACCGATTACAAAAGCAATTGCTTTGTTTGCGGTGTTAAACATAAGGCTGTACTACCGCAGTGGTCAAAAACCGTCTGCATACCTACCTTAGGTGCTAAAAATTTGGAATTTATAGCAAGAACGCATTTTTAATTTTTTTAACGAAAGACATTTTATGGAGCAAAATTTTTGAGGTGTCTAAAAGGGCAATTTCAACTGCGAAAAGGTCAACCTAGGTCAAAAAGAAAAGGTCAAACGAATTAAAATTCAAAATTTTCAAAATTTTGAAATTTTCTTTTTTAAATAATGTATAATTCAATATGAGTTCAATGCTATACAAAACCTGTCAATCAAGCAATGCGTGTTGGAGTTATGAAGCATCAAAGATGACTCTACAAGGTGACCTCCCGAAAATGTCTCGGGCTATATCTCGGTCACCGTTGGGCAGAGTGGGCTAATATTCTCACAGGCGTGTCCCTGGCCCAAAACTACCCCGGAGACAAAGTTTCATATTTTTTCTAGACATGGTGGTGTCAAATTGAAATATTTTTGGTCGTTTTGTCCCCGGAATGCCCCAATTGTCAAAGGTGACCTAGTTAGCGTCTTCAAGGAACCCATATTTCTGGTTCTATGATGGCGACTTAGGTAAGTCATTTTGTCTTCTGTACACTATAGACGAAACAATATTTCGGCTATCAAGGGTTTTCAATTTCCGAAAATTGTGATCGTGTGACCTTTGGACCTAATTTTTTAATGGTGACCTGGAGCCGAATTCGCTTGCAAATTTTATTTGCGTCTGAAAGCAATTTGAAACAATTTGATCCTTTTTAAATAAAAGAACCTAAATATAACCTGATACAAGATTGGTATCCCGTTATATCTACTAATTCTGAGCTTCCAAAGATGAATACCAGGTGACAATAGACAGCTGTCATCATCTTTGGAGTTTTAGGACGCATTTTCGAGGCCTTATAATTTTTCTAGGAACAAAACTGGGTGATCGTACTGACTGAAACTCCTATGGAATCCGAAGTCAATCTCCCAGACTCAATACAGATCGATCGAAATTGAAAGGTTGCCAACATCACTGACGGGGCTACGGCTTGAGGGGTGCCCAGTAGAGCAAGTCGTCAGAAAATAATTTCCGATTTCGGATTACGAGTAGTGATTTTATAATGTCATGACGTGTTGCAAACATGATGCAACCAAAACAAATCCGATGAATCTACGTTTAATGGGCGCGGAACGGCCTTTTCTGAAGGCATGTTTTCAGTAGGGCGGCGTTGAAGTCTCCATTGACTTCACAATGCATTGTTGTCAGTATCCTTGCAGCACGGTAACTTTTAGACTAACATCAAAACATCGGATCTATTTGCACCCGATCCGTAGTCAGGCGGATGCACTGGATACCCGAGGAGCTGCTGGGAGGCCAGGGCACCCTCTGGTCCTTTCCTGGTCACCCCCTTGTATTGAAGATAGGTGGATTTCTCGAGTTTTGAACCTTAACAACTTGAAATTGTTGACCTTGGAAGGGAATGTGGCATCTTGGTCGAATCCTGGAATTTAGTGTAATTATGGGTACTTTTAGGCGAAAATCATGGAACCGTCCATGATTTCTCCCAAAAATTTACAATAAGCTCAATATTTTGATTTTTAAAATGCGCTTCATCTGGCTGTGGATGATATCATGGTCTGGCAACCACTACCATATTCAATAGGCTTCAAGGGCTTCGATTGACTGATACTCAACGTGACGTCAGCATATGTCGTCACAACAACAACTGACAACCCCTTCCTTCGGCTGAAGTAACCACACTCTTGCCTCGGGTCTCAACAACCTCCTTTAAAGTACATCCAATTGATATCAACACTCTTTGCATCACTTTAGGTACCATGCGATCTTCAAAATCAACAGGCTTAGATGGAATTAGTGTCGAAATGTTGCAAAAATTTTCTTTGGTGTACGCTTTGCGCTGTTGGATATTATTAATTCCAGTCTTGTTAGTGGCCGTGTACCTAGCACCTGGAAGCATGCTTTAGTTACGCCCATCCCAAAGAGCAAGGTAGTTGCGGAACCAGCTGATACCCGCCCTATCTCTATTCTTCCGGCCATAACTAAAATCGTCGAACGTGTTGTGCAAAAACAGCTCACTCAGTACTTGGAAGACAATTTCTTATTTTCGGACGCGCAACACGGATATAGAAAACCTCATTCTACTGCAGAAAACATTCATTCTACTTCATGAAACAGCGCTTCATGTCATTACCGATACAGCTTTGCGGGCCATAGACCTGGGCGAAATTGCGATTCTAGTACTTTTGGATCTTTCAAAGTGTTTTGACGTGGTTCCCGCATACCAAATTACTTGAAAAACTGGCACTCTATGGAATTGACACTGCCTGGTTCCGCAGCTACCTTGAGGGTCATACACAGCAGGTGCAGCTGCGTGGAAACGTGACCGGCGCCGATCGCGGAGCGGGCGGCAGCTGCCGAGTAGGGGGTGCCTGTCCAACCATCTGCGTCTGCAGAACTGGGGGTCAAAATTTGTCTAAAACACGGGATATTAAAACTGGTATTTTTCAAGGAGCTGCGCTAAGTTGTATTTTGTACGCGCTTTTTGCGAACGACCTGAGCTTGTGTCTAGGTGAAGGAGTAACGACGGTCTGTTATGCAGACGACACGAGTATCATGGTTTGTGGTAAAAAAACAAGATTTACATTTGGCTATAACCCGTTTGGAATCTGCCCTCAGTTCTGCCTTCAATTGGTTCTGCCATAATGGTATGAAAGTCAACACTCAGAAGACGCAGATGGTTGTGATAGGTACCCAGGCCATGCTCCGCGGTCTGTCTCCGGTCACCCTAAATTTTTGTGGGAATACCATTCATGGCTCACGTGTTGTTAAAAGTCTCGGAATCGTTATTGATAGACACCTTTCTTATCAGTCTCATATTGATTCAATCACAAAAAAGTGCACAGGCATTCTCATGGCTCTAAAATCATGCGCGACATGTGATCCCCACCTCGGCTTTAAAATTAGTTGTTGAATCTTTAGCCATTTCAATCGTCCGGTACTGCATCTCTGTGTATGGTTCCTGTGGTGCAACTCAGGTGCACCGTATTAAAAAATTCTAAATTTCTGTGCGCGTGTGGTGTCGGGCCGACGTCGATATGACCACATATCAGACGTTATGGAGCTGCTGCAATGGCCTTCTGCCCGCCAGCTGATCACATATCACTCTGTGAGCGCTGTTGAAAGGATTGTTAGCTCGGGACGACCCTCTTTGTTGCGGCAACTATAGGAGAGCCAGCCCTTCGTGTACACAACCACGACACTCGCAACGCCGGGCAGCGCACACTCCCTCGGATCCGCACAGAGGCAGGCCGGCGCCGACTCTGTTACCGCGGTGTTAGCGCGCTCAACAGCCTCCAGCTGGTACCTGGCACCTCTAATTTTAAGGCCATCTTAAAATCTCTTTTATCACGGGCGCCGGATGTAACTTGGATATCTAGTCATTATGTTATGCTTTTACGTGTTACGTTTGTGTGTGCCAGAGTGTGTGTCTCTTATCTTTGATTCTTTTATTCCTTTTAGTCACCCTACTGTTTTATATTCTTGACGTGATTGTGCGAAAATCCCCCTCGCTGCCGTGGGCCACAATTGAATATATTTGATCGATTGATTGATTGACAACTGTGGCCTGCTGCTCAGGGTACATGAGGGGTACACTTCAGGGAGGTTTTAGCTTTTATCTACGGAAGCTTCGAGTTTCAAGACAAATGAAATATTGAGTACCGGGTTTTCCGGCATGCTTTACAACTTGGCTATCTCAGTCAAAATCACGTTATAAAGGTGCCACATTCCCTTTAACGACGCACCAACCTCTTGGATTATACGGTGTCGCCAGCTCTCATCCTGTTGGGAGGGATAGTCAGATTGTTCTTATTCACTGTCACTGCCAGGGATTTGAACCCAGAACCTATTGTGCAGGATACAAATGTGCTGCCTACTGCAACACAGCACCCCCTCCCCTCCACCCTTAATAACTTTGGCTGGTCAGCTGGTTGAGCTTTTTCTCTAGTTGAGCAACTACTTAGATTTGGGTCTGACTGCGAGCGTGGTTTGTATGTGAGACTTTGGAGTAAGACAGTGTAGTAATGTAATAACCAAATGATCAGACTGGAGGCTGTAGGTATGCTATCCTGCGTCATGGGCATTTTGAGACACACAGTTCTGAAACAATCCAGGTTGACGACTAATTCTATTTGTTTGTCGTATTTATTTGTCTGACGCATGCTTAATGCTGTGAGTATGTCTAAATCACCATCATATATTTGCAGATGACCCGGCAACTCGAATATCCTACACACATTACACAATACACATCAATTTTGTAGTACATTAGACATGAGTTTTACTTGTTATCCATCCTTTCTATAAGCAGACCATTGCACGGCCTTTCTTGGGCCTCACTTTGCCGGTTATCTGCCTGTGGGTAAGCCTAGCCCTGATGAAGCCATCCCTCCTGTCGTATCCGAACACAGCCTCGGGGTCGGCCGATACCTCCTTCACAAACACAGTTCCACGCCCTGACCATGAACGAGTAAGTCGAAAACTTCCATTGGGAGTAGTCTGGAACATATTCATCTCCTCGGCAGGAAGGCTCAGAGTGAGCACAGGATAGCATACCTTCAGCCTCCAGTCTGATAATTTGATTATTACATTACTACACTGTCTTACTCCAAGGTCTCACATACAAACCACGCTCGTAGTCAGACCCAAATCTGAGTAGTTGCTCAACTAGAGAAAAAGCTCAACCAGCTGATCAACCAAAGTTATTAAGGGTGGAGGGGAGGGGTGCTGTGTTGCAGTAGGCAGCACATTTGTATCCTGCAAAATAGGTTCTGGGCTCAAATCCCCGGCAGTGACAGTGAATAAGAACAACCTGACTATCCCTCCCAACAGGATGAGAGTTGGCGACACCGTATAAACCAAAAGGTTGGTGCGTCGTTAAAGGGAATGTGGCACCTTTATAACGTGATTTTGACTGAGATAGCCAAGTTGTAAAGCATGCCGGAAAACCCGGTACTCAATATCTCATTTGTCTTGAAACTCGAAGCTTCCGTAGATAAAAGCTAAAACCTGCCTGAAATGTAACCCTCATGTACCCTGAGCAGCAGGCCACATGCTGACGTCAGGGTGAGTATCAGTCAATCGAAGCCCTTGAAGCCTATTGAATATGGTAGTTGTTACCATACCATGACATCATCCACAGGCAGATATCTATTTTTCCCCTAGAGGCGCATTTTAAAAATTAAAATATTGAGCTTATTGTACATTGTTTGGGAGAAATCATGGACGGTTCCATGATTTTCGGCTAAAAGTACCTCTAATTACACTAAATTCCAGGATTCGACCGAGATGCCACATTCCCTTTCAAGGTCAACAATTTCCAAAGTTGTTAAGGTTCAAAACTCGAGAAATCCACCTATCTTCAATACAAGGGGGTGACCAGGAAAGGACCAGAGGGTGCCCTGGCCTCTCAGCAGCTCCTCGGATATCCAGTGCATCCGCCTGGCTACGGGTCGGGTGCAAATAGATCCGATGTTTTGATGTTAGTCTAAAAGTTACCGTGCTACAAGGATACTGACAACAGTGCATTGTGAAGTCAATAGAGACTTCAACGCCGTCCTACTGAAAACATGCCTTCAGAAAAGGCCGTTCCGCGCCCATTAAACATAGATTCATCGGGTTTATTTTGCTTGCATCATGTTTGCAACATGTCATGACAATAAAATCCCTACTCGTAATCCGAAATCGGAAATTATTTTCTGACTACTTGCTCTAGTGCCCTGGTCATTGGCGGGACTACGACTTGAGGGCACTGGTGGAGCTATGGCTTGAGGGGTGCCCAGGTCACTGGCGGGACTACGGCTTGAGGGGTGCCCAGATCACTGGTGGGACTACAGCTTGAGGGGGCCAGATACTGGCGGAGCCATGGCTTAGGGGTGCCCAGGTCACTGGCGGGACTACGGCTTGAGGGGTGCCCAGATCACTGGCGGGACTACGGCTTGAGGGGTGCCCAGATCACTGGCGGGACTACGGCTTGGGGGTGCCCAGATCACTGGCGGGACTACGGCTTGAGGGGTGCCCAGATCACTGGCGGGACTACGGCTTGAGGGGTGCCCAGATCACTGGCGGGACTACGGCTTGAGGGGTGCCCAGATCACTGGCGGAGCTATGGCTTGAGGGGTGCCCAGGTCACTGGCGGGACTACGGATTGAAGGGTGCCCAGACCACTGGCGGGGCTACGGCTTGAGGGGTGCCCAGGTCACTGGCGGACTACGGCTTGAAGGGTGCCCAGATCACTGGCGGGGCTACGGCTTGAGGGGTGCCCAGGCCACTGGCGGGACTACGGCTTGAGGGGTGCCCAGATCACTGGCGAGACTACGGCTTGAGGGGTGCCCAGATCACTGGCGGAGCTATGGCTTGAGGGGTGCCTAGGTCACTGGCGGGACTACGGATTGAAGGGTGCCCAGATCACTGGCGGGGCTACGGCTTGAGGGGTGCCCAGATCTCTGGCGGAGCTATGGTTTGAGGGGTGCGCAGACCGCTGGCGGAGCTAGGGGCTGAGCTTGGAAGGGGTCAATTGGGCCGCGATTCTGGTGAACGGCGAAGGTGGTAGCGCGGGACTTCGCTGGGTGGAAAACACTTGACGGAGGAAGGTGGGAAGTGCAAAATTCAGTGATAGGCTTTTAAAATATTGATAAGTTTTGAAGTGCTGCGGCGAGGAGCATGATGACGAGTCGCTAAGATGTTCCCTGGCCTCTCCCCTCGAATCCGTAAATGTAAAAAACACTGAAGATTATATATTCGGGCACAGCCCTTCATCAGAATCATGGAGTAAATATCAATAATTCTCAGTCCTAGTATAGCCAGACCTCGAATCACTATCACGAGGTCTGGCTATACTAGGACTGAGAATTATTGAAATTTACTCCATGATTCTGATGAAGGGCTGTGCCCGAATATATAATCTTCAGTGTTTTTTACATTTCCGGATTCGAGGGGAGAGGCCAGGGAACATCTTAGTAATTAAAATATATTTGTTTCGTCCTCTGAAAATTCCGTGTTTCACCAAGTTGCACAGGGTCTGATCTCATATTATTTTGCTAATATTTGATTTAAGAGTGAATGGTTGGGGGGGGTTAATAATACCCTTTCATCTCAGGTAGGGGCCGTGGTCGCTTTGGATCCGCCAGTGGCCCAGATTGCTCCTGTGATAGTGAATTGTTCCGATAATACTGAATATACGTGTATTAGTCATCGCGAGAGTCTGCATATGCACATTGCACTTTCGGCTTGGTCGATACATCAAAGGAATAGCTGCACTTAATACAGAAACAATTGAGTACTAAATTCACTACGAAAAGTAGGATTTTCACGCGCTTTAACTCAATTGGGACAGAGTTTTGATACACGCAGTGTGCAAAAGGAAATCCCAGACACATTTGCCACCCTGATTGATACAGATCATTGTTCCAAAGGCAAAGGCTGTACAAGGTCTGGAACGCTTCGAATCTAAAAACAGAAGACAAAATGTAAACCTGGCACACCTGACAGCAATAGGCTCATCCCACGCCTTTACGTGGTAATATCAGTGCAAATATGTACCTACAATACAGAAAGTTTAAACCAAACACGAATCAAAGGCGGGAAATGAGCGGAGGTGGCAAAAATCCTCATCTGGTTCACAAGGGCACTTCTCTGCTGGACACAGACAGTTCACTTCATGCATCATCAAGTCTGGGGGTTTTAGGACGCGTTACTGCGACGGTCACGCTGCGCTTCTGCTGGGCACACGGACGCCAGACGCCGAGACCGTGGCACAGGCGCATTCAGCTTACTGTGAGAGGGACTAAGGCAGAAGCGGTCCGTTTTTCCACCGTACTCCAATGTTCGCCAGCCCTCTTCTGTCCCCCCCAAAGATCATGTGTGCTACCCTCTCGACTATTTGACCACCCCTCTTCAGACAGCGGTGCCCTTCATGCGAAATTATATCCATTTAGTTCCCAAAAATACTTGGCACCCATCCCTCAATATAACCAAGAATGACGGCGGAAGGATGCCCCTTGTAAAGCACAAAACGGGTCCCCCGATGGTATAGTTGCGACCCCCAGGGACTACTCTCCTCTTCTAATGAAATCGTAGATCCGGTGCTGGTTAAAATAGAAATGGTATATTCTTACAGGCTACCCGACAGAGCACCTACTATGTGAAGTCTTCGGGCCTCAGGCATTGGAGGGGTGGGCCCTCTCCCACTTCCCCTGCACGAAGCCCTATCCTAAGGCGTGAGCCGCGGCAGATGTGCGCCTCAGCTTGGTCAGGCGCGGCGAGACAATGTGCCTCTAGCGCTGAACTAAACCAGACGGCAGCATCACACTCCAGCATCGGCGTGGTGCAGCCTGGACGGAGTCCTGACGGTCCGACCTTTGGCCCTACACCCCGGCCACGGCGCCGTCCTCCAGCATGGCAGCCAGCTCGTGCGGGCCCGCTCCGGCGCCCTGCCTCGCCTCCGCCTCCGCCCGCGCCTCCGCCTTGGCTGACGAACAAGAAACGCGTGAGACGTGCTTTTCTGGGACGGCGAGCCTCCGGAAACGTGGACGGAATACACAAATGACGCATCGAGGATGGTTCGTCGAAAACCAGAGACCAGAGTCGGCGAATTTGTCGAGGGAGGTTGTATTAGTACAGATAGGCAGATATTAAGGTGTCAAAAGCGTGCGGTGGATTTATAGCGTCAGACAGGCTCAGGCAATATTCAGATCCTCGTCATCATGGAGGTTTTCGGGCGGACCGATATTTTCTCAGGTCATTTTGCGCCCGTAAAGTGTGTTGACAAGTAAACAGCTCAGAACACAGTTAAAGGGAATGTGGCACCTTGGTCGAATCCTGGAATTTAGTGTAATCAGGCGTACTCTTAGCCAAAAATAATGAAACCATTCATGATTTCTCTGAAAAATGTACATTAAGCTCAATATTTTGATTTTCAAAATGCTCCTACAGGAAAATAAATAAATATCTGCCTGTCGGTGATGTCATGATCTGGCAACCACTACCATACTTGAAATGCTCCAAGGGCTTCGATTGGCTGATGCTCATCGTGACGTCAGCATATGTCGTCACACCAACAGCCATGAAAACTGTGGCCTGGCTGGCCTGTAGCCTGGCCTGGCAACTTGGCTATCTCAGACAAAATCACGTTATAAAGGTGCCACATTCCCTTTAAGCTGTGGGACGTTCATAAATAAGCGAGAGTGCGTTCTCAGGAAAGGTGCAGTCCTCAGCCGCACTGGCAGGCGCCCATCCCGCGCCCACTGACCCGGCTGGGGACCCGGGAGTGTGGCGGCAATTCATATGCTTATCCTCAGAGCCTAAAAATACTTTCTTGGGAAAACATGCGGACGAATAAGTTTCGAATAATCAGTTAAAGTCGGATAATTTAGTGAAATAATCAATATGAAAGTCGAAAACGTTCAATTTCTAGACATCTTGCTATTTCTTGTTCACTGACATTCATTTGCACCCACGTGCACCAAACGACGTGAAGAAATTGCTAAAAAGTGGTTCGTCAGGCTTTATGTCAATCTAACTCCTTGCAGTTAAATGTGTTGCATTATCCAGGTCATTCAGCTCCTCCAGACAGGCCAGTAGCGCCAAATTTCAGGGTGCGCACATGGTGTTGCTGGCCCGTTGGGTTTTTTTCATGAAGGGATGTGTAGCGCACTATTGGACAGTGTCGAGGACCGCAACACCGAGAGCCCTATTGGCTCGTTGGATGATGCCGTCGACGTGAGCTGCAAATATGAGCTTTGAGTCAAAGAGAACGCCCAGATCGCGAACAGTTTCTACGTGCTCCAAAGTGGCGTTTTCAATGAAACATGTAAATTTTAGAGGAATTGTTTTTAGCGTCATAGTAAAAGTTATGCATTTGGCAGCGTTCAGATTTAGTTTCCAGGAGTTCGACGACTATTTTGATTATCACAGTCTAAAAGTCCGAAAAGAATAGATGAAGAATCCCTTAAAAGCCTGAATAAATTATCTCATCGAACTATATAATGTTGAAACATAAAATGTATCTCGCTTGAGAAAAGCGTGCTTCAAACTCGGTGCTACCAACTAAGTTGAGCACAAATGATTACATCCAAAATGTTTGGCAGAACTGACCCACACTGTGATGAGCTTTTCTGGGGACGTTAGTGCAGCATTATGTGTATGAAATACCTTTTATGAAAATGAGCTTTTAAACTTCAGATCAAGACCATATTTGAAATTTTTTACAGGTGACCTGTGGCCAAAAACTTTTATTCGGCTTATTCGGTTCTTTTAGAACCAGAACATTTTCATGCTGGATGATGGATCTTTCTGACTTCATAGCCACTCCCAAAAGGTACTGGCCATAAAAATGATTCGGCTTATATCTATGAGTATGTATTCAAACACATTAACCCAATATAGCTTAGAACATGGGATCCGGCTTCTGGTGTTAAGAAAGCCGGGTTTTAAAAATCCGAGCTGAGCTGCAGAGGTGTGTAATTACCATCTTCCTGGTCGATATCGTATCCTTGGAAATTATTGGGACTGTCTGGGGTATTCGTGTACTGGAATTCCACCTTTCCCGGGAAATTCGGCAGAAATGGCGACGCAGCACGACCTGAAACGAACTGGTGCTTGTTTAAAGCCCAGCCAGTGTTGAAGTTATGGTTTGCATTGGGAGCAGCTCGATCGTTATGCCATCAGTGCTGCTGGGATGTCTGAGAAGACGGCAGAAGTTGGAATTCGACACATTACATTTATATGTATATTCATATTTAAGCTTCTATCTTGAAAATTACCTAAACCTGAAGGAAATAAATGTACCGTTCTTGGGCTGGACTCCTCGAAAGCTTCAAGATTATTTTTGACGGAACTCGGAGCATGGCATCACCAGCATAGGATTTTAGGGCACGTCGACTGCGACGGTCATTTTGCGCCCATACAGCAACAAGTATCGTTTTGGCAACTCAGGGTGGATACCGAGTTTTCAAATATTCGAAGCCATGTTCCAAGTCCTATCAAAATATTCATCTGAAAACTTGCAAAGCATTCGTTTCAAAAATAGTTTTTATTATTCGAAATCAAATAAGAACGTTAACGGTATTAATAGCCATGAATATCGAGTATGGAGCTGGTGGTGCCATTTGGACCCAGTGCTGACCTCGCCTGCGCTTCTCCCGCTGCGAGATCTGGCGCCGGAGCACGCCGTAGTAGGCGGCCATGTAGAGCACCCCGGCGACGCCGCTGATCACGCCCATGGTCCCGGTAGGTGAACACGGCGCCCTCCAGCGCCATCAGGTAGCCGCCCACGAAGCTGCCCACTCCGCGGCCTGGCCGGCGCAGTGCCCGCGGTCAACAATGTTGCGGAGCATGTTAATCAGAGCAGATGCAACTGTCATTCCTTACCTGCAAACTCCTCAAATCTGCGACAAGGGAGACAATACTAAGCCCTCCATTCAACGAGCTTAAACTGCATAACTTTCAAAGACAAAGAAGCCATATAAGACGGATTTTTAAATTTTGTAGGTCCTTAATAAGAAGAGGTGGATCATTTTTACACACATGCGGCAATACTATTGCTGATCTAACTGAATAAATGCAAATACAAATAAACGTTTCAACACGTTCCTCACACCCTAGTTGATCGGGTTTTCTTGAAACTTCACTCATGGGTTTATGGACCAGCCAGAACACGCCTGCACATTTCTAGGTCAGTAGGTGCAACAATTCAGGAGTTACGGCCTCCAAAAACGTTACACTTTGTCCACGCTGCACCTTCGGCTACATCAGTTTTATCCGATTAAACTAATGATAAATAGGTAAGATTATCTTAAAAAATGATCTGAATTTGACAATTAACAATTAATTTTTTGCTTGTAAATCTTGTCCATGTTGTTTCCCGTATGGCTTTTGGAGTCGTAGTCTCACTAAAGTCCTTAAAAGATTTGTCACGGAGACCCCAACCCCACCACCCGAACGAGCAACTTCCACAATGAGGGGTTAATTTAGAAGCCAAAGCTTAACGTCCCACAAAGCACAAGGACGGCCGCCCCGCTCAGGTCACCCTCTCACCAGTCAGTTGCCAGCCGAACTACATCGGGTAATCTATTGTGAGCGCCGGAGCGTCTCAAGGGAATCGATCCCAAGCCTGAACGTGCACTGCCACTGCATGTTTCTGAGTAGCGGGCCGGAACCCAACGCTCTACCAACTGAGCATAATTTATACAAGTTGTGACAATATTTGAAATGTTTGCTTAAAACGGCTTAAAACATGTTGGGAGAGGAAAACGAGACGTTTCGCTCTTGAACCGGCTTCGATGAGATGTTCCCTTGAGCGCGTACGGGCATTCCGCCTAAGATCCCTTTAATGACGCCCTTTCTTGGCAAGCCCTCACAGGGCCGATTATGTTGATGGTAGACACCACTTTTGATGACTAATAACACTATGTGCATGTCATTTATCTATTTTTCTCTTATTCTTAGATGAGCCCTACTTAAGTCTCTAAATGTGAAGTTGTTAAAGTTTATTTTAACGAGACTCATGAGCTTAGTAACGCTAATTAACTGCCGGAAATGGAAATCTTATTCTGCGCGAAGGAAAATGGCCAGCACTCATAAGCTGGCACACCACTCTCATTCATAAAGTCTTCTAAGGAGAATAAGAACAGTACCAGCACCATGGCTGTAGATGTCTTCTCGATCCAGGGAGGTCTTGGATGGGTTTGCAACGAGAGTATAAATCAGCTGGGAGACCCGAAGCCCAGGGTATAGGTGCTGATCCCCCCGCGATCTCCACCGATCACCAGCACCCTGCGTCAGAGGACGTACCGAAGCTGTAGTGGAGAGCGCCGGCCAGTCCGACCAGGGTGGCCAGCAGTCCGGGCGGGGCCAGCTGGCCGGCGTAGGAGGCAGCACTATTCCACATCAGGTGCGTCGTCACCACCTCCATCAACTCGAACGGCATGCACAGCCACGGGTTCCTGAAACGCACCCGCCTCCCGTCACTGCCGGTCTGCCGGTCTCTGTATAATCTATTTACGTGTTACGCGTTATAGGGGAAACATGTATATATGTCGATGATGGTTTTCACGAAGAAGAAAACCGCAGTCAACTTTTCCAATGATAGATAGTCAGAGGCGCAGCTAGAGCTTCAGCATGGAGGGAACGCACCACCTCCGAGGGGCACCCTGAGAAAAAAGGAGCACTGTAAGGTGGCAAACTTGCTATATCTTACATTATATATATATATATATATATATATATATATATATATATATTAATGTTCGAATATTTTGGAAGGAGTCGTTCTTTAACACAAGCTTCGTTGAATATTGCAGCTTCTTTGGCGTTGATTAGTTTCTTCGTGGTCGACTCGAGTTTTCGTATTAGGCTTCGGTCATTCTCGTCATATTGGTGTAAAACATTAGAAAAAGACATAATTCGACGTTTCGTCTTACGTAAGACGTATTCATGATATTTTGACGCCACAAGTTTCAAGTTACATAATAATAAACACACAAGTAATATAACACTGGATAAAGTATCTCACGATGGATCGCATTTCTTTGTTTTTTTCGAATGAGTGGAACGTTGCAGTCTGTTTTGTGAACCCTCTGTTTAGTGGAAGCAAAAAATATCTCAATAAATATGCCCGCTGGAGTGTGAACTAAATTTTCCTATCGTAAAGTGGTAGTAGTGAGCTGTTTAGTCTGAATGTTTATGACCGGCGACTTGTTGCGAATGGTGATGGTTTCAAGTGTTGTTAGTTGTCGCCGGTCATTGCAGTGTGCTATGATCTTAGTGTTTTATGTGAGCATGGTGCGGGTGATGGTGATGTTGTGCTGGTCAAGGATGTGTTTCTTAGGAGCACCGTCTTAGAGGTGCATTGTCAGTCTGCGGCTGAGTGTAGTGGTTGTGTGACCAACGTAGTATACCTCGCGGGTTGCACAGTCCCCGGCAGTACATTTGTATTGGTATATTACGTTGGTTTGCTTCAGTGGTGTGGTCTTCTGGTTTGTGTTGTTTTTCATGACTAGGCTGGAAGTTTTGGGATTTTTGTAGTAGATGTTCAGGTGTAACTGGTAACTATGATCGGAAGAAGCAGTGTTGCGTGTGACAATGTCCCTGATGACTCTCTCGTCTGTTTTCCATGCCGGTGTGAGTATGTTTCTGTAGTGTATGGTTATTCTGTCCTTCTGTGGTGGCCTTACTGAGGTTGTGACACAGTCATTTAACATTGCCTTAGTGACCCGGTCAAACTCGCTGTTAGAGTACCCGTTGTTTACCAGGATCTGGCGTACCCGTTTAAGTTCTAGGTGTATTAATTTCCACGTACTACAGTGACTTAGAGCCCTGCGAATATATGCACGGATTACACTAGTCTTTTAAGTGTCAGTGCAGTCCACTCCTCCATTCATACAACGTCCTAGATTGGTCGGTTTCCTGTACACGTTCGTGGTGATATGTACACGTTCGGTGACTGTGGTGATATGATGTCCTGTACACGTTCGGGGATTGAGCAACCCGCGAGGTATACTACGTTGGTCACACAACCACTACATTCAGCCGCAGACTGACCATGCACCTCCAAGACGGTGCTCCTAAGAAACACACCCTTGACCAGCACACAACATCACCCTCACCTGCAACATGCTCACATCAAACACTACGATCATAGCACACTGCAATGACCGGCGACGACTAAGAACACTTGAAACCATCATCATTCACAACAAGTCGCCGGTCATAGACATTCAGACTAAACAGCTCACTACACTACCACTTTACGATAGGAAAATTTAGTTCACACTCCAGCGGGCATATTTATATTTTTTGCTTCCACTAAACAGAGGGTTCACAAAACAGACTGCAACGTTCCACTCATTTGAATAAAAACAAAGAAATGCGATCCATCGTGAGATACTTTATCCAGTGTTATATTACTTGTGTGTTTATTATTATGTAACTTGAGACTTGTAGTGTCAAAATATCATGAATATGTCTTACGTAAGATGAAACGTCGAATTATGTCTTTTTCTAATGTTTTACACCAATATATATATATATATATATATATATATATATATATATATATATATATGTATATATATATGTTTTTTCATACTTGGCCCATAGGAAATCCAAACCAAACATTCTGGGAGGGGACAACTGAAGTGAAATAGTAATATAAATTTGTTTTTTCACAAAAATTCACCAGTCTCATATAAGTGGCTAAAGCACGGCCGGTCTTGGTAGATTTATGGACGCGTCAGCTAACCCACGGATGCAGATAAATCATCAATAAATATCAGATAAATCAGCGAGGCCTGGTGTGTTCAGGGGCGGATCCAGGGTTTTGTCGGGGATGGGGAGGGGTGGATGTAAGGCTCACCTCCTAATGTTTTCATTCCTTGAACATGAAATCTTTGCAAGCTGAATAATTTGTGAGACACCCAATTTTACCGTGCTACCAAGTTAAATATTTGCGGGCGCCGCGAGATTATCACTTGGGGGTCCCAAGGACATCAGCCTGGGAGGCCCCGAGTCTGACTCGTGGGGGCCCGTGTATAATTTCTTGGAGGCTCCCGAGACCAACTCTTTGGTGCCCAAATACCAACTCTTGGCGGCCCGTGCGACAAAATTTGTGGCAGGGGGCGATACCAACAATTAGGAGCATCCTGGGACAAACACTTGGGAATCCTCGGGACCAACTGTTCGGGCCCTCGAGGATAGGCTAAAAATGAACTAGCGCATTTCTTTAAAATTGTTATCTACAACGGTCATGTTATGTAAAGTATTGTGTGGTTTACGAAAGTGTGTGCTCCCTATGTGTGCTGTGTCCTTGTAATTGAGGGCTGAAAAGCCGTATCTTATGGAGACCTCAATAATATACATCACAATTCCTGGGGCTCCTGAGCTAAAAATTTGGGTGACCCTCAGGTTCCCCAGATAAACTTTCGGAACGCCCATCAGACATCGCTGGGGCCCCGTGTGGGTCCTTTTTCAGTGCTTAAGCTCATGTGAAATGGATATACGAAATTTATGAGCCGAGAAGACACACTCGGCTCAACGGCACATACAATTGAGCTAATAAATCCAGAGGACCAGGGGCACTTCCAGCTCAAGGGCACACGCACAACGGGGCTAAAAGTTTTAGCAGCCGATGTGCACTTTTGGCTCCCGGGAACATGCAAAACGGAGGTAAAGGTATGTGCACTAATCAGCATCCATGTGGCACTTGCTATGGGGCGATGATGGGGCACGAGGCCCCCTTGTCTTCTACATAAGCTCCTGTACGTGACGCACTGCTCCTAGCACATGGTTCTATTGGTGTAAGCTTCTTTCGTCCGAGGGCCAAATTCACAACGGAGAGGTACTAACTAACCACCGGTCAAAGAGCACATGTACACCGATTAGGAGTCAAGTATATTTCCTACTCTTGTGCCCACTGACTTTGTTTGTAGAAATATTGGCGACGAGTGAGCCCGGGTTGGCCGTGAATAAGGTGTCCCACCTCCCCCCAAGGGCCTTCCCATGCAACTGCATGCCTCAGCGACGATTAACCCTCGCCCCACCGCGGCCGTCAATGCCCCCCCTTCCACTAAGGTTTTTCAGAATAGCACAAAAACGAGGAGGCGCAACATCGCGGTTGATTTGTCTACCTCTCATTCCGTCAGATCCTTCCTGAATTTTTTTACTCCGGGCTACACTAGGTCAGGTCACTAGACGAGGTTAAAGAAAGTCATCTCACTTCAACTTTTGAGCTCTACCATAGCTATATTTCTCTCCTGATCGATTTGAAACTTTCTACAATTGATGACCTCCCCAGGGTCTACAAAATAAATATCCAGGATTTTTCGATTTAGCGACCTGAGGTCAGGTCACGAGGTGACCTCTCCCATAGAAAAAGTATGGGATTTTTTTATTATGATCTAATTCACAAAAATGATTGCAAGTGCTCACATATCTCAGAAAAACGTTCTAAGCCACCCTTTAACGGATTCCAGGGGCGATATTTTCCCTTTAACCTATCTGAGGCCATTACAGGTCACCAGGGGTCAACAACAGTATTTTGACGATAAAGTTTGACATAATTAAGCTAGAGCGCTGAATTAAACGTATCGTGTATTTCTCCTCACTGGCTTTCATTTGATATACAGCAAGATAATTTTCTGACTTGCGTGACCTCAGGTCATGTTAGGTCAAGAGGTGCCCTCTGGAGGTCAAACCACTGGCGGGAGGTCATTATATTCCAGATAGCGGAGAAAGTCCTGGCACTTTCCTATCAAATGTACATACTTCACCAGATCTCAATAGCTCTAATGACATTAGAAATATGCCCAGATTTCTTAAGCATTGCATATTTTAGTGGACATAGCCAATATTGACCCAATTTGACCTCTGGAGGTCAAACCATTGACCTGAGGGCTTAAACATACAAAGTAAAATCATACTGAAAAACATAAAATCATGCTTGAAAAATATGACTTTGTCGTCTCTCTTCCCACCAAAACGACCCAATGAAACATTTCGGCTTGTGTTGGTGTTTGTCCATCGCTCCAGCTTGTGTTGGTGTTTGTCCATCGCTCCAGCTTGTGTAGGTGTTTGTCCATCGCTCCTGCTTGTGTTGGTGTTTGTCCATCGCTGTCGTGCAAGCGTGATGGACGCTCATCAGACCCCGAGCGACCGCCTGCCGCCCATGCAGCCACAACCCTGCAGACGGTGGCCCTCTTCACCGTCCGATCCGCCCCGCTACAGTATCCGGACCCCCACCCAATCTTCTAATTATTTGCGTTGGTAAAGTAATCTACGCTTTTGTTAGACTCCACAAGCAATTTACTAGTAGAGAAACTTATTTTAGCCAGGGGTAAAAATTGGTATACGCTGGGGAAGAGAAGATAGTTGTTGGTGACCTCCATATCCGTTGACAGACTGCCCTGTTCACTGCACGGCGCTGGACCAGTACTCTGAGCTATCTGAGCGGAGTGTGTGATGCACCTATATCTGAGACCAGGGTTAACAGTAAATCCAGAGCGAACGCGGGGAGGTGTCTCCCCGATCGACTTCCCGGGTGCACCGCACTTCTCCCCAGTCAACCCGGAAACCACCCCGCGCGTCCCGCTGAAACGTCAACTTCTAACCCGTCTCCCCAGGATGCAAGCACTGGCATCCCTTCGAAGTGATTCGACACGGCCCTCGAGAGCCCACACCGCAAAAATCGGTTTAAAAAGAGTCTCCTCCGACCGGAATACTGAATCTGCGTATGAGCCTCATCTATCAGCAGGTTCCATATTCGATAAACGCACCCTGGTGTGTGTTGGTTTTTCTAGTCTCATCCTCTCAGTCCGTGACTAAAGCGCTACGTCATTCTTGCTTTGTCACGTCCTTGTCATACTAAATACTCCGCTCCATCTCCATGTCGGTGTGATCATGGCACGGGCTCGGGTTGAAAAATGGGACGTTTCGGCGGCGCCAGCCGGAACTCCTGCTGACAGGAACACTGAAGCACCATCAATCATCCTCTTTTTGACGGCGGCCGCATATTTCAGGCTTGTTAATCGCTTGCACCGAGGGAGACCAAGCACGTTTTTGCAGTCTCAGATTTCCCGCAAGTCACACCAGGAGAATCGGTGAGAAATCACGAGAAGTCATTTTTCTAAAAACTTATGAAGTGACTTTCTATGGTGTCACTGAGTAATAGGCACATCCTATAAGAGACTGTAGGTATTATGGACACAGTTGTTGCTTCTGTCTCTCGCTCCCACCTCCGAGAGGAGCAATCGAACCGCCCTGGTCAGAGCTGCAGACATCTCTTCCTAGCCCAGCTGGATCTGCCCGATGCAGGTACCAATGAGGGCCGGATATGAGCAGGGCGTGGGTCGAGGTGTCGGAGCCCTCCCGACACAGGCGGCACCAGCCGACCCTGCAGCATGCACCGCTGCCCCCTCCTAGCACCAGCCGACCCTGCAGCGTGCACCGCTGCACCTCCCGACACAGGCGGCACCAGCCGACCCTGTAGCATCTCCCGACACAGGCGGCACCAGCCGACCCTGCAGCATCTCACGACACAGGCGGCACCAGCCGACCCTGCAGCATCTCACGACACAGGCGGCACCAGCCGACCCTGCAGCATCTCACGACACAGGCGGCACCAGCCGACCCTGCAGCATCTCACGACACAGGCGGCACCAGCCGACCCTGCAGTATCTCACGACACAGGCGGCACCAGCCGACCCTGCAGTATCTCACGACGCAGGTGGTACCAGCCCAGTCTACAAAGTATGGTAGCAGGCCAGACGAGCCGCACCAGCCATCTAAAATTCCCGCACCGCCAGCCACCAAAAATTCGCACCAGCCTGTCATATTACCAGGGAAAAATGCGCCCATTCCTACCCACACAATGCGATACTGTCTCTCTTATTAGTTAGTTAGTTAAGGACTTTTTCTAAGGCCCCCTCCTGTGTCTTTATAACCATTCAGTCATTATTTGTTTGGTTTTCAGTGTCACCTTCCTTGCACCAGTCTCAGAAATTCGCACCAGGTTGATAAAATTCGCACCACTTTCTCCCGTCTCCAAGGGCACTCGCACCGACGAGATCTCGTCGAAAATGCCATACTTTGCACACTGGGTACCAGCCGACCCTGCAGCGTGCACCGCTGCACCTCCCGACACAGGCGGCACCAGCCGACCCTGCAGCACACGACACAGCGGCACCAGCCGACCCGCAGTATCTCACGACACAGGCGGCACCAGCCGACCCTGCAGTATCTCACGACGCAGGTGGACCAGCCCAGTCTACAAAGTATGGTAGCAGGCCAGACGAGCCCACCAGCCATCTAAAATCCCGCACCGCCAGCCACCAAAAATTCGCACCAGCCTGTCATATACCAGGAAAATGCGCCCATTCCTACCCACACAATGCGATACTGTCCCTTATTAGTTAGTTAGTTAAGGACTTTTCTAAGGCCCCCTCCTGTGTCTTTATAACCATTCAGTCATTATTTGTTTGGTTTTCAGTGTCACCTTCCTGCACCAGTCTCAGAAATTCGCACCAGGTTGATAAAATTCCACCACTTTCTCCCGTCTCCAAGGCACTCGCACCGACGAGATCTCGTCGAAAATGCCATACTTGCACACGGGTACCAGCCGACCCGCAGCGGCACCGCTGCACCTCCCGACACAGGCGGCACCAGCCGACCCTGCAGCATCTCACGACACAGGCGGCACCAGCCGACCCTGCAGTATCTCACGACACAGGCGGCACCAGCCGACCCTGCAGTATCTCACGACGCAGGTGGTACCAGCCCAGTCTACAAAGTATGGTAGCAGGCCAGACGAGCCGCACCAGCCATCTAAAATTCCCGCACCGCCAGCCACCAAAAATTCGCACCAGCCTGTCATATTACCAGGGAAAAATGCGCCCATTCCTACCCACACAATGCGATACTGTCTCTCTTATTAGTTAGTTAGTTAAGGACTTTTTCTAAGGCCCCCTCCTGTGTCTTTATAACCATTCAGTCATTATTTGTTTGGTTTTCAGTGTCACCTTCCTTGCACCAGTCTCAGAAATTCGCACCAGGTTGATAAAATTCGCACCACTTTCTCCCGTCTCCAAGGGCACTCGCACCGACGAGATCTCGTCGAAAATGCCATACTTTGCACACTGGGTACCAGCCGACCCTGCAGCGTGCACCGCTGCACCTCCCGACACAGGCGGCACCAGCCGACCCTGCAGCGTGCACCGCTGCCCTCTCCCGACACAGGCGGCACCAGCCGACCCTGCAGCGTGCACCGCTGCACCTCCCGACACAGGCGCCACCAGCCGACCCTGCAGCGTGCACCGCTGCACCTCCCGACACAGGCGGCACCAGCCGACCCTGTAGCGTGCACCGCTGCCCCTCCCGACACAGGCGGCACCAGCCGACCCTGTAGCGTGCACCGCTGCCCCTCCCGACACAGGCGGCACCAGCCGACCCTGCAGCGCACCGCTGCCCCTCCCGACACAGGCGGCACCAGCCGACCCTGCAGCGTGCACCGCTGCCCTCTCCCAACACAGGCGGCACCAGCCGACCCTGCAGCGTGCACCGCTGCACCTCCCGACACAGGCGGCACCAGCCGACCCTGTAGCGTGCACCGCTGCCCCCTCCCGACACAGGCGGCACCAGCTGACCCTGTAGCGTGCACCGCTGCCCCCTCCCGACACAGGCGGCACCAGCCGGCCCTGCAGCGTGCACCGCTGCCCCCTCCCGACACAGGCGGCACCAGCCGACCCTGCAGCGTGCACCGCTGCCCTCTCCCAACACAGGCGGCACCAGCCGACCCTGCAGCGTGCACCGCTGCCCCCTCCCGACACAGGCGGCACCAGCCGACCCTGCAGCGTGCACCGCTGCACCTCCCGACACAGGCGGCACCAGCCGACCCTGCAGCGTGCACCGCTGCCCCCTCCCGACACAGGCGGCACCAGCCGACCCTGCAGCGTGCACCGCTGCACCTCCCGACACAGGCGGCACCAGCCGACCCTGCAGCGTGCACCGCTGCCCTCTCCCAACACAGGCGGCACCAGCCGACCCTGCAGCGTGCACCGCTGCACCTCCCGACACAGGCGGCACCAGCCGACCCTGCAGCGTGCACCGCTGCCCCCTCCCGACACAGGCGGCACCAGCCGACCCTGCAGCGTGCACCGCTGCACCTCACGACACAGGTGGCACCAGCCGACCCTGTAGCATCTCCCGACGCAGGTGGCCCAGCCGACCCTGCAGCATCTCACGACACAGGCGGCACCAGCCGACCCTGCAGCGTGCACCGCTGCACCTCCCGACACAGGCGGCACCAGCTGACCCTGCAGCATCTCACGACACAGGTGGCCCAGCCGACCCTGCAGCGTGCACCGCTGGACTGGGCGCGCTGTCAACAGGAGTACCCCCAAATTCTGAGCCATTCCACCGTAACACGGCCTACACTTGATCATTGTAAGTTCCTTCAAATTCTGCTCATAAGGAGGTGCAGGGTACTGAAGCAATTGCAAGCGCAAAAAATCACAAATTTGGTCCGGAGGTAAAGCTCCAGGCAGTTTTCAAATGCCACTTTTCGTCACTAATGGCCCATAGCTTCGATATTGTTTTAATTATCTTAACAACTTCGTTGTGTTCTACACGCTATGCACAAGACAATATTTTGGTCGCTCAGAATTTTCTATTTGAAAATCGAAAATATAAATATAAAATTTGATCATATAACACTTTAACATAACTTTTCCACGGTGGTATTGACCCGAAATCAATTAAAACTGGTATTTTGATTGAACGTGACTTTGTTTTCATTACATTGCTTTGAATAAAAGATCAGTGATTTGCACGTATTACATTTGAGCTTACAAAAATATACACCTGATGGCGCATAATGTATACACACCTGATGTGTCATAGACAGACAGTTTTACCGTGACCCATTATGCAGTTGTACTAGAGCCTTAGAACCAAAACAAACGTGTGTCTTGCCACTGCGGTTTCCCTTGGTGACCTCTTGCGACACCAGGCCATACAAGTTCACCTTCATGGACGGTCGGGGATGAGGTGGCTTAGTGGATAGCACCCTTGTCTTCTAAGCCTCTGGTCCCGGGTTCAAGTCCCGGCGGAGCCTCTGAATAAGTCGATCTGATCCCCAAAATCCCTTCCAACAGGGTGAGAGTTGGCGACGCCGTGTGACCCTGGCAGTTGGTGCGCCGTTAAACCCCAACAATTATTATTATTATTTCATAGACGGTCAGACATGCCATCGTAAAGGTAAAGAGCGGGACCTATACAGACCGTGAGACGGTAGGCACGCATAAAGACGGGAGAGCAATCCACCAGACAACGAAAAAGTTATCTGTTGCTGGTTTGATTTGCACAATTTGTCTTGATGAAGACATAAAAAGGATGGCTATCAGTTTTATGTACTATATTGAGCTTTTAAGTTTCACGCCAGTCTTGAGTGACGCTGGTCTTCTCATTAGATCACTATCTCATTTGAATATACCGAGTCGTGAATAAATAATATTTATTGCATCATCTGGGCTCTGTTTTGTGCCAATTTGCACCGGGTCATTTTTTTGCATGGGCGGTCAAAAGTGATTTGCAAGAAAAACTGTTCAATGGGCGAAGGCTGGTAAAACAGTTGTAGTAAAGCTGGTAGATTTGTAGTAAACATTTGTGCACACTAGTAAAGCTGGGGGCCTCATCACAAAATTGCTTGGAGAAATGAAAATTTTCCAATTTTGCTTATTGATGCGCCATTTCGCAACACGCTATGGTCCAAGTGTCTTCAGCTTTAATCCAGCAGGTCATATGTTTCTTTGTCACACATTTTTTTTACTAACATCGCTAGAATGCGAGTGTTTTGAGGAGTGGGGCTTCGTTTAAGTTTTTTATTTGCACAGTGCCAAAAAACTGGGCTATTTTTAGAAACTGAATACCAAGCCGTCAGGCATATTTTCAGACATTTCGGGGTTACAACCTTTGTAATAGTTTCCAATTGAAATTAATTATCAAAACGCAAAAAAGAAATTGAGGGCTAGACGTTCCAAGGTTTTTTTAAATGGAAGTGTTTTTAAGGGTGCAAGTTTTGGCGCTTTAGAAGCAGCACAAAAATGTAAAGTTGAAAAATGTATAACTTAACATTTTTGAAAAATTTTTGAGAATTTCAAAGTTCTGAAACATATTTTGGAAACATGGGCCTATGGCTTTCATCAAGTTTTACGTCACCGTTATAGAACAGGAGTAATTCGACCCAGGATTCTTTATTCATACATTTTGAGTGATCATATAAATGTTTATTTCGGTCAAACATCGATATGTGCGTGTGTATGCCCAACGCATTGCATAAAAAGCTGAGATTCTGTCATTTGGCTGTCTTAACCTGCGCCCCACCGGGGGTCCGGCGCCACCTTCGCCCCACCGGGGGCCATCGATGGCCCCCTTCTTACTCCGAAAATATAGGCGGTAGCGCAAATCTGCAAAGTGCAATAGAAAGCTCGCGTGAATTCAGTAAGAAATTACTTCACGTGTTTTAGTGCTCAGGTCAATGGTTTGACCTCCAAGGTCAAATTAGGTCAAGATCGGCTATTGTCACTCAAATATGCAATGATTAAGCAAACTGGGCATAACTCTTATGTCATTAGAGCTATTGAGGCCTGGTAAAAAACATTTGATAGCAAATTGCCAGTACTTTTTCCGCTATGTGGAACGTAAAGACGTCCCGCCAGTGGTTTGACCTCCAGAGGTCACCTCGTGACCTAATATGACCTGAGGTCACGAAAGGTAAAAAAAGTGGCCTTGCCGTATATCAAATGAAAGCCAGTGACAAGACAAACGCGATGGTGTTTGTTTCACCGCTCTAGCTTAATTAGGTCAAAAGTTATTGTCAAAATACTGTTTTTGACCTCTGGTGACCTTGGATGACCTTGGAAAAGTCAAAGGGCAAATATGACCCCTGGGATCCGTGAAAGGGTGTCTCAAAACGCTGTTCTGAGCAGTCTGAGTGTTTGCAATCATTTTTGTGGCTTTTATATCATGAAACAGGTTTTCCCCATGCTTTTCCAATAGGAGAGATCGCCTCGTGACCTAACCTCAGGGCACGAAATCGAAAAATCCAGGATATACACCTTGTAGACCCTGGAGGGGTCATGAAGTGTAGGAAGTTTCAAATCAATCGACTTTGAAATGTAGCTCTTACAGAGCTCTAAAGTTGAAGTGAAGTGACCTTGGTTGACCTCGTCTGGTGACCTGACCTTGGGTGACCCGGGGTAAAAAATTTCAGGGATGATGGGAAAATGATGCAGTGAGAGGTAGAGCCCTCAACCGCGGTGCTGCGCCTCGTCGTTTTTCTGCTATCCCGGAAAAAACCTTAGGGGGCCATCGATGGCCCCCGGTGGGGCGAGGGTTAAATGAAGAAGGATTACGGAATGTATTTCGGTATTAATATGCATCTGATTCTGACAAAAACATACCAATGTTTAAGAAAAATCGTTTAATTCTGAATACGATCATGTAGGATTTGGCCAGAAACAGAAGTTGAAAGTGAGTAAACCTATGTTTTGCTTTGGGTCATTCTATGCCAACTCGGCACACCAAGTACCAGTTTTTACACGGCTCCATTTCGGATCTCTATACTACTTTGCATACAGGATTCTCGTGGGTTGGGAAATCGATCTGGGGAGGGGGGTGCTGGCAAAATGGCATTTGCCCCAAACGGAAAAGCTCGTGGAAAAAAACTATGATTTACCCCCCCCAAAGCAATCAACCTCCTTTTGCCCGGGTTCCTTTTTAGTTTAAAGGCAAGATTTTGGTGCTTCAACTCTCAACATCAAACAGAACTAGTTAACTTCGGTGTAAGCACTGGGCCTTGGAAGGCAAAACCAAGCATCTTGTGCCGATATCTTTCACCCCGTGACGTTTTATTTGTTTTGTTTTTGTTTTTTGTCTTGGTTCCCCCCCGAAACCTAGCGTCAAGTTATATTGTGGCAAACACGTTTAGGCGTCGTTTTTCTTCTTCGTTGGCTTGCCCCCCAATACACCGGCTAGATGCACCACTGCCGGCCGGCGCGGCCGCCCGGCCCGAAACAGGACTCTCGTCATACTTTTTCAGTCTTATGTCGGCGTAGTAGCAGAGATCCCAGTATAAAAATCATCGCGCATGGTGCAGAATCAGACGCTCTATAAGATATGTGAAAATGAAGAAAATCAAAGACGGTGTATGGATTCGAAAATCAGCGTTTTCTGATTCAATGTAACATATAGCATATTTTAAATATTTTTTTAATAAAGGAAGCAAAGATGTATACCTTTAATTTAAGGAACATCTTGTAGAATGCAAATATTTGAAACCGCTTCCAAGTTATAGCTTTATATATAGAGGACTGCAGGGATATTTTGCGAATATTGACGTCATCATATAATACGAACTGTGAGGAGTAAGTGTCTAATTTTCCCAGAATCGTGTTTCTGGCCCAAGATAACCCTGACGTGAAAAAACGAGCAAATCTGAGGAAATGCCGTGTACTCGGTGTGTCGAGTTGGCATGGAATGACCCTTTCCCTAAGCTGACGAGGCCTGGGTTTGTAACTCCTTTACCCTGGTGGAGAGAAAAACTTTTCCGAATCCCCAAAACTAAAACCACTGTCGTCATACCTCGCTGTATCGAAGGTAGGGAGCGGCGGGGATAAATGTTTGTTCCATGGCGATGCGACAGTGTGATTGTGATGAGTGATGGTGCGACAGTGTGATTGGGATGAGTGATGTTGCGACAGTGTGGTTGTGATGATGGTACGACAGTGTGATTGTGATGAGTGATGGTGTGACAGTGTGATTGTGATGAGTGATGATGCGACAGTGTGACAGCGTGATGCGACGACGCGACGGATTTCACTTCAGCTTTGTTTTAAACACTCCTTAGGACGAGAAGTTGGGTTTGGTATTTACAATTGTGATTGTGGACCTTCCTGCAGGAGGGAATGGAGCAACATACTTGCTTGGCACGGTATCCTAAGCAAAGAAGCCCTGCACAATTCTTTCCACACTTTCCCTCAGCATCTCTTGAAAACTTTACTCTGCAATCAGGTCTGAGAAAAATTTCATACACTCGGAAAAATCCAACACCCAAATCAGGGCATTTTTTAAGGAAATGTCAGTGGAGGGGGCATGTCTTGTACTGTCCGTTAAAGTGTCTTCAGGGGGGTCAATACCCCAATGGGGGGGTTAAAAAGACTTGTGTTAAATGTTGCTAAATTTTTGTGTAATTCCATATTCTAGAGATTATAGATGCTGCCCAGGGCTGAAAAGTTTTTTTCAGCGGAACAATACCAAACCGAGTTAGAAGCAGGGCCAAAAAGAGTCCAAAATTTATTTTCACTAAAACAGGCAAATGGCACAAAAGTAAGATTTAAGACTGAAACGACCTCTCACAGTAATCATAAGCTCGCAGAAAAACAACTTGTTTCACTGTTTAAAACTAATTTTTATACAATTTGATCTTGACTTGATGCAATTTTTTTAGCACACTGCCCATTTAACCCTCGCACCATTGGGGGAACAACGATGGCGCAGCACCGTGGTTGAGAGGTCTTCTTTTCACCCCATCATTTTCCCACCTTTGCTAACAATTGTTACCCCGGGTCACAATCGGTCAGGTCACCATGCGAGGTCAACCAAAGTCAACGTTTCGAGGTCAACCTCACTTCAAAGTTTGAGTTCTACGACTGCTACATTTCAAATCGGATCGATTTTTTATTCTCCTTTTACTAGGGTCACTGATTTGAAAATTTCTACACTTGATAACCCTTCTAGGGTTTAAGAAATGGGCCTATATCCGGATTTTTTCTGTAACTTGAGGTCAAGTCACAAGGTGACCTCTCCCATATAAAAAGCATGAGGAAAATATGTCTTATGATAAACAATTCACAAAAATGATTGCAAATGCTCAGATTTCTCATAAAACTTTCTTGGCCACTCTTTCACGGATTCCAGGGGGCGATATTTTTCCTTTGACCTATCTGAGGTCATCACAGTTCACCAGGGGTCAAAAACAGTATTTCAACGATAACTCTTAACCTCATCAAGCTTGAACACTGAATTAAACGCCATCGTCTATGTCTCATCAATGGCTTCCATTAGATATACGGCAAGGCCACTTTTTGATCTTTCGTGACCTGAGGTCATGTTAGGTCAAGAGGTACCGTCTAGAGACCAAACCACTGGCAGGAGGTCATTATGTTCCAAACAGCAGAGAAAGCCCCTGCATTTCCTATCAAATGTACTTTAGTAAATTTCAATAGGTTTAATGGCATGAGAGTCATGCCCAGGTTTTTTAAGCATTGCATATTTTAGTGGAAATAGTCTATCGTGACCCAATTTGACATTTGGAGGTCAAAACATTCACCTGAACGCCTGAAAATGTGAAGTGAAATCATACTGAAGGCACACGAGCTTTCTAATGCACTTTGCAGCTTTGCGCTAACCTCCCATATTTTCGGAGTAAGAGGGTCTCATCGATGCCCGCGGTGGGACGAAGGTGGCGCTGGACCCCTGGTGGGGCGCGGGTTAATAGGAGGTCAGGAGTGCCCTTCCAATCACGCGTGGATATCAAATGATTTTATTCACATGACCAGAAAATTTGTTAGCATCATCAATTATATTGGCCACACCACTCTCCGCTAATGTTTAATATCTTCCCTGCATTTCCAACTGTGAATTTGCTTTTGAACAGTGGTAGATCTAGGATTTTTGTAAATAGGAGGGGGAGGGTGGAGCCTCAGAGGGCACACCTTGCCATCAACTTTCCACCCAAATGGCGCTTATAGTATCGCATCCTTTGCGTCCGGTTTTCGTTGGCCGTCATTTTTTTGGATCGTGTTTTTAACAGAGAGCTGTCCCTCCCTCCCAGCGTCATATCAGTTTTTCTGCTGCTCTGTTGCTTTTTTGATATCAGAACATCTTATTCAAGACCGAAAAGGGCTAAAAGAAGCCATATCTATACAAAGAATAAACCAAAAAGAGTTTAGGTGCCAGCTTCTAGAAAAAGGGCCAAAGAAGGCCAGATTCCAAGAGAGGGCCAACCGAAAAAAGTCGCGCCGCTCAGCACGACAAAAAACCCAAATTCGAAATATTTGGCCTCAAAATGGCCCTGTGCTGCCCTCATGGGCAGCCCTGATGCTGCTGCAATGTATTCGAAATGAATGAACTATTTTTTATATTTTTATGAGTGTAGCAAGGTAAGTAAATTCTTGCAGTATCGAACATATGTGGCTTATAATCTAAATCGAGACAAAATCCACGATTTTTTGTGGATTTCCAATTTGAGATGAGCAATAGAACAAAGTTATTATTATCGGGCAGTATTCTTTCTTGTTTTTGTCGGGTGAGTGCGTTTATTTAACTTTAGGTCATCTCCTGTCTGTTTCACTGGGGGCCAATTTCCGGGCACTGGGGGGGGCATTTCGGCCGACTGGGGGGACAAATGGCCCCTCAGTTAACATGATAAAAAATGGCCTGCCCCAAATATGTAGTTGTGCTGGCTCGTAAAATGGGATGACGAAAAATATTTCAATTATAGATATGAATAATACCATCTTCCTGCTTTACGTGCTAAACATCCACCGTAAATTTCGTAGCGTAAAGTTGGGAGCGCATTGAAAACAACCGCAGCCAATGTGAGTCTAACCTATCCGCGGTCTCAAGGTCAAGCTGCACCACCCGTTTTACGTTTTTCGTTTATTTTTACTTGTTGAAGGCCGTTTTTCGTTTTTTCTGTTTTTTTTTGTTTTGCAATTTTGTTTTTGCGTTTTTTCGTTTTGTTTATTGTTTACATTCTCATAAGGTCGTCTATGGACTATGGCCGGATTCAGGATTCAGGGGGTATGCAAGAGGAACAGGTGTCTCACTTAAATCTCACCTTCCCCCGAACTAGCCTGGTGCACCACCGTACTGCGCTCCCTAGCATGGGCAGATCCGGGCAGTGGCGGATCCAGGACCTCATTTCGTGGGAGAGGGGCTGGAAGGGGGGCTCGAGCCTCATCCGCGATTGCCTCGGATCAGCCTCCGAATATGCATTTACTGTAGACACTTTGGGAGGGGGGGTGAGTACCCCTAGCCCTCTAGTATCCGCCACTGGATCTGGGATTTCTAGTCCCGGGAATGGGGCACCATCCGGGCCACTGGGCGTCCTATGCAGCTTATCAAAGGCGCCAATCTTATAACCGGGGTGCCGATACTCGCATCGGGTGAGGGGGAGAGGGGTGGGAAGCGACCTTTCAGCGGTCGCCCTCGACGTTTCGGGGGAGTGTAATCAACTATTCAGGGGACGCCAAGGGTCCCTGGGTCCGTCTGTCACCCAGGATGCAGAAGTTCAGGCACCTGCGAAGTGATCACATCCCCAACACCCTCAAAATGCCACAGATGCCATCTGAGAGCAATATATGCACATGATCCCCTTACTTTTAGATAGCTATTCATATACACTATATGCTTTGTATACTCGCCAGATACCACTATTAGGTTTTTCTGGTGTATAGAATCAATATCAAAATTATTTCAATACTTAATCGAACCACCCCACACCTCCATTCACCTCCCAAATCCCAAGACCATTCCAGGAATGATAATAACAGCTGTGTCACAACAGTAAACAATGATCAGAACACGAAAAAAATGGTTTGCGTTAACTTGTTTTCGGTGACCAAAAGACGTTCTTAAAGAAAGCAAATACGACAAACTGTCACATGCAAGTGTGCAGTGTAGCTCGTACTTAAGAAACTTCACTCAGCGGAAAGCTTTAGAGTTTCCTTTTCATCCAAGTCAGAAATTAACCTCTCATGATTAATTGTTCCTAATGAAGGAACGTGATTCCGGACTCAAGCAGAGGTTCGGCGGTGAGAAATTATAAAATAAACATGATTTTTTTAAGGAGATGTTGCACTTTCCTACTTTCATTTTTCATATGTTTTCTTAATTTTCAGCATGAGGGAAATACTCTTGTGAGTAAATTTGTAAGAGGCAGCAATATATCTGTTGTGGTAATGTAATGGCCCGTTCAAATATCTCAGCAGGAATAGGTTCCTGTGATTTGTGACATCTTCGGGACGATATAAATACGGAGGAGCGGTAGTGGAGTGGTCAGTGCAGCTGGCTTCCACGCAGCTGACCCGGGTTCAAGGCCCGGCGGCTTCCCTGAACAAGGAGCAAGCTGGCTCCCGGGAAACCCTTCCAACAGAGAAAGAGTTGGCGACGCCATATGACCCTGGCAGTTGGTGCGTCGATAAGCACCAAAAATTATTAGATAACAAAAAAGAAATAGGAATTTCAGATACGCACAGCTACTTTTTGATAAATTTATAAATGGTTTATATAGTCTTTATCCTGATAATGTTGATAGTTCTTCAGCTAATTCCAAAAAAAACATTCATGTTCAAAATTTACAAAAGAAGGAAATCCGGCGAGCGCTTTATGCTGATCATGCATTGTAAAACGTATTTAAAACGGTAAATTATTGAAAATCTCATAGGAGGAGTGAATAGAACATTCGAGGTGATAAACCGTTTTGTCACTGACCAACCACTCAATGCACCAACCAGGCCAAAGTCGGCGCATCAGGCAAGGGAAGAGGCGAACGTGCACCACAAGTCCAGCGGGTTACCCCAACGGCGCTTACCTGTAGTATCTCCTGCTGTTTTTCATGACTTAAAATAATTTCCTAAACCCGGAAGGACTAATAAAAACAAATGTATTTTGCTAATGCCTACCGCTTGCTCCACCAAAGATCGTCTTCAGGTCAAGGTCACGACGTCTGGGGCACAGGGAGAGGCGAACGTGCCTTGCTCACTTCGCGTGGACCTCCCATGATGCGTACCTGTGATACATCTCGCTAGCCTTTCATTTTGAGAAACAAATGCAGATGTTTTTATCTTTTATTTCAATACTTTGAGACGTGCTCTTTTCTGTGCCAGGGTCGGTTTTAAAATGCTTACTACAGAACATATTTTTAAGATGACTGTTCATTAACTACAACTTTTTCAATAAGTAGATGTTTTGAAATTGTCACAGCTATGTTCATTGGGTCACTTTTAATATTTTGATATCTAATTTTGAAAATGTATTGTTACACTCGCCGGAGCCGTAGTAGCTGTAAGAATACTAACCGGAGCTAAGATAGCTATAGAAGAGATTTCTGCAGGTACAGAGTGTGAAATGACCGGATGCTATAACTCCTGAACCATTGCACCTGGCGACCTAAAAATGTTGCAGGCGTGTTATGGGCTGCCGATAACCACATGGAAAAACTTCCCAGAAAATGGAAGATATGACGGTGTAAACTCGACCATTGCGTGTGTTCAAATGTTGTTGAATGCCCCAACCAGTGCTCACAATAGTTATGCCTGGTTTTAGTTAGTTTTAGGCCTTGTTTCACAAATAGTTTATATAAATCACGACATTTCTTTATATAGCATAAAGAATATATATATATATATATATATATATATATATATATATATATATATATAGAGTATATTTTATGCTGTATAAAGAGTATATATATATATATTTTTATGCTGTATAAAGAGTATATATATATATTTTTATGCTGTATAAAGAAATGTGGTGATTTATATAAAACAGATGCACTTACGTCATAAAGGAGTAGCCTACGTAGCGGACTGCGTAACCGAAGAAGGCGATGATCAGAATGTTGACATGGCCAACCTTTTTGCAAATGGCGTCAGACCACCAATTGAAGGGCAGTGATACCACGCCTGCCACCGTCAAAGTCAGCCCTGGCGACAAAACACAGGTCAGCTACCGTCAAAGTAGGCCTTAGCGATAAAACGCAGATCAGCCACCGTCAAAGTCAGTTCTGGTGACAGAAAACAGATCAGCTACCGTCAAAGTAAGCTTTAAAGGGAACGTGGCACCTTGGGTGAATCCTGGAAATTAGTGTAATTAGGCGTACTTTTAGCCGAAAATAATGAAACCACTCATGATTCCTCTGAATAAGCTCAATATTTTGATTTTTAAAATACACCTCTAGGAAAAGAAACAAACATTTGCCTGTTGATGATGTTATGATCTGGTAACCATACCATACTCGAAACGCTTCAAGGGTTTCGATTGGCTTATGATCATCGTGACGTCAGCATATGTCGTCACACCAACGGCCATGACAACTGTGGTCTGTTGTAAAGGGTACATGAGGGGTACATTGTAGGTAGATTATAGCTTTTTTCTATGGAAATCTCGAGTTCCAAGACAAATGATTGACTACCGGGTTTTCCGACTTACTTTACAACTTGGCTATCTCAGTTAAAATCACGTTATGAAGGTGCCACATTCCCTTTAACGACAAAACACAGATCAGCTACCATCAAAGTGAGCCTAAGCGATAAAACACAGATAAGCTTCCGTCAAAATAAGCCTTAGCGACAAAACACAAATCAGCTACTGTTAAAGTAAGCCTTAGCGACAAAGCGCAGATTAGCTATACCGTCAAAGTAAGCCTTAGCGACAAAACCCAGATCAGCTGCCGTCAAAGTTAGCTCTGGCGACGAAGACAAACCAGCTACCGTCATTATTAGGGGCGGCGTCTCTAGGCTCATATCATTCATATAAGGAAGAGAGAATACTCATAATTTACATTTAAAACTCCACCCATTGACATCTAACTCTACCGCCGCATCATTTTACGTCGCTCAACGCGTAGCTCACGCTCGCCTCCTTCGTCGTTCGATGCGCCCTGACCTTGGTCTGAGGACGATGATTCGTGCAGAAAGTGGTCGGTCAGTGACAAAGGATCAGTGGGGGAGTGGGAGGTTGGAGCCGAAACTCTCGCGTCGGCACTCTCCGAAGAGTGTTACTGAGGAAGTTGGCCCACGATCAAAGCAATATAGACAGTCCTCCGTTTGGGAAATCAATTTGGGAATATTTACAAAGTCCATCTTAATACGCCGGAGAAAAGCAGAACAAATCGTTCGATGGTCGCAATTTTGGAGGGACGTTCCTCCGCACACTGTGCAGTAGTGCGCAGTGATGCAGCGGCCCTCAACATGGATAAATACCTCAAAGAAACTGTTTGGAAATTATATTAAATGAATATTATACGTATGGAAATTGATTTGAACCTGTGAAACCGTGATTATTTCCTTCTTTTAGAGTGCCATGTCGAGTTCACAGGTGCTGAAACATGAATATTTCACCATGTCACTACACGTCCGAATCTCGTCATAAACAATGTCATGATTCCAAACGAGAATCAAATTATTACACCTAGCCATCCATACTTGAAGTATATCGCTGTGAGCTTTCGGAAGTCGCTGACCTTCGGGTAACAAAAATGCCGCTTTAGCTGGCCCCAACAATATAGTGATTTCCTTTGAATAATGATATGTTTTGAAAATAATACCTCCACATACATTATATTTCCTTAAAAGGAATTTGGCACCGTTATAACGTGATTTTAACTGAGATAGCCAAGTTGTAAGGCATGCCGGAAAACCCGGTAATCAATATATTATTTGTTTTGAAACTCAAAATTTCCAGGGAGAAAAGCTAAAATCCTACCTGAAATGTATCCCAAATGTACCCCAGCCAGGCAGCCACAGCTGTCAGCCAGCTGTTGGTGTGACGACAACCCTAACGTCACGGTGAGTAATCAGCCAATGTTGAAGCCTATCGAATATGGTAGTAGTTGCTAGATCATGACGTCATCCACAGGCAGATGTTTATTTTTCAACCTAGAGGAGCATTTTAAAAATAAAAATATTGAGCTCATCGCACATTTTTAGAGAAATCATGGACGTTTTCATGATTATCGGCTAAAAATACCCCTATTTACACTACGTTCCGGGATTCGACCAAGGTGCCACATTCCCTTTAAGTAAGCTGGCAAAAATGCACAATCAAGATCAGCTATAGCGACTCACTGGCGGACACTGAGGGGGACCAAGGATGACTTGCCCCCTAAACTGCAAAATTTGGGCCAATTGACTTAAAAAACACTATGTTTTTACGATTTTTCCCGAGTTGCCCCCCCAACAGCGCTTCTGTGTTCACCACAGTAGCAAGGGTAACTAATGATTGGGGAAGTGTTCACTTTGCATAGATGAAATCATTAGGCTGGTATCCCACTTCCGAAAAAAGTATCACGGTTTTAGTGAGCACAACCGATAGTAGGCGGTTGAGGCTACACCCCGGCCGCCGGGCGGCGCGCACTACACGGAGAGAGAAAAAGTAACTCCAGATGTGTAATTTGAGAACGTGCCTAAAACGCCAACCCTTTCTGGAGTAAACAGGGGGTGTACGGCCATGGAGTCAATCATCATTTTATTCTTGTCCTAGCGTCAATAATTATTTGACGCTAGATATAAGTGTATTCTGATTGCTGTTCAGAGTATTATTACCCCTAAGCGTTATTATGTTCTTTTGCCACGGCTATTGTACGCCTCCTTGGAGTCATTAAAGAAGGTGGGGTGTAAATGCCTACCGGCTGTGTTAGTTTGATTCCTAATTATTCTTTGCACACAGAGTAAGTTTATTTTCACATTACCTTCCTGTGGGACTGAATTTTGCATCGGGGGATCAGCTAACACGGGGATATTAAACTCAACCGAAAGAGTAATACTACTCCATTGAGAAAGAGTAGTACGGTGAAATTATACTCTGGTATTTTTCAATGCTAATCAAAGTCCCAACCGATGTCCCTCATTAAGATGAAAATGATTTTACAGAACAATTTCTGAACTAGCCAATGTGTAATCATCTGCGTTCAGGCACTGTTCATGGTGTTTTGGGATGGATCTGAATTATACATCCACCAGCGTTGTAGGCCATTTTATGATCAGGTATTGACAGTTGTATCAATGCAAAACATCTGGTGTGTTTCTCCCTAAATTCCACCTGTTCCTGTTCCAAGAGAATAATCTGGCTTAAGAACATGTATTTCACAAAATTGCTGCTTCAACGGTCTTGACACTCAGCGTTTCTTTGGCCCTAAAGAGTGGCTAAATCACACAAAACCACTTATTGCATCTAGACTGATGTCCTGGACATCAAAGCACAGCGTTCAACGGTTACGATTAACCAAAAGTACTGGAGACGGCAGTGAAAAATCCTTAAGCCGACTGGCTAAGAAGATAATATAATTCGATGCGAAATACTGGCAACGTTGAATATCACCAGCGCATCCCAGCCTGGGTTGCTTAGCGATGAAGTGAAACAAAATATATTATCATATCAGTAATTATCTATTCATCAACGATATTTGAGATCATTGTGATACTTGGCCAACATCGCTTCCTACCCCAACGGACATTGAAGGGACAATTCTACCCCATATCAGTCTTTTCTTGGCGTCAGCGGTTCTTTAACCTGTTCTTCACTTGAGTTCTCAGCTTCTTCTTGGATTTTAGAATGTCCTCAGGACTTCTGGCATCGTCCAGAAGTTTGGGAACGCGAGTAAGAAGAGCTTCCGTTGTGATCGTGTAGCCTTCTTCCTCTGGGTAGAATGATCTCTCAGAGTAGAAGGCGTATGCGGAGTTAACGAGCGTCCTGCGGTCGCCATCTGTCAGTTTGTACTCTGGTACATCTACATATCTCTCCTGAGAGGTAGTGGGAGCGCTTGGGTGTCGAATGAATCCACTCTCCTGGTCCCCAGCCTTGGTTCTGTTCCACCGTTGGGATCCCTCGCCGGTTGGGCGATCTCAGTACACACAGGGTTCCCCGGCTGGGGGATCAGCTCCGTTTGAATGGGCCCCGCGGAGGGGACAGCTAGCTGGGGGGCCACTCCCGGCTGTAAGTACCCCGACTGGGGGGTACTCACCGTAGGCTGCGGGGGCTGTGAGCACCCTACCGATTGAAGATACATCGGGTGGACATTCACTGTCTGTTGAGGGCACGTCGCCGGCGCGCAACCGTCCCTTGGAGATAAAATCACAGTTCTGTTCGAACCATCCAGACTTGTGACAGTCATGACGTCAGTCGAGATACATGACTGCTCGGAGAGCGCCTCTTCTATCAGGGTCATGGCATTAGGCCTAACTGAGGTCTCCGGTACAAGTATCTTGGTTCCTGATGGAACGCTGCACTCGTCGTCGTGTTCTACGTCGATGTAATGGTTTAGCTCGCTGTCAAAATATCTGATTTCGAACTGTTTTCCGCGCAGGTCCGGGATACCCTCTGCAATATCCGGCCACAGTGACTTACCGCTCTTAACCAGCAGTTTCCTGCAGGAGTTTCTGTAGCAGAGGGCAAAAACCCACCCTTCACATTTCCCCAAAGACATCGGAGCAGTCTGTAGAACAAAAAAAAAACAGGTGTTACGATCGCGTTGCATAACTAGAACACTTGCCACAGTTTGAAAGTACTTGCAGTGAGCTTTCATATAAGCAGAGGTCAAGCAAAAGATACAAAATTAATGGGTCGATATACATGGTTTGGCAAAGAAAAATATTTCTACTCAGAAAATATTCAAAAGGTAAAAATTTAGCACGGCTGGAGCGCATTATTTTCACACCTAAACACGGGTACGCCATGCTGCTTGGAGGAGAGAGAGAGAGAGAGAGAGAGAGAGAGAGAGAGGCAACCGTGGCTGGCAACAAGCACTGCCGTCAGTGCACAGAGTACTGCGCGGGGAAGACGTCTCGAAGGGAAACGAGGATTGAACAATATCCTCTGCTGGTGACAATTGATCCCGCTCGTTGTCAGCAATCCCGTCAAAGACCTTAGCAAGAATCAGCGTGGTAGCTGGAACAAGGCGGAAATGGAGAGTCATAGTGTTGACATAAGCCTTGTCCCGGAGGGGAAGTATGAGATAGAGAATGACAAGGTGTAGGGGGTTAAAACAGGACATACGACTGCAGAGGCATGAGTTCGCATTGCGAACTTTGGTCCGCATGCGTACTTTTCCCGTCAAACAGTTCGCATTTGGTTCGCATTTCACTTAACAATTCGCTTATCGCCCGGGTGAGCTGCATGCAGACGATCGCCGATGTAACGAAGCTTCCATTTATCGGTTCCGAACCAGTGGTCTTCCTTGCCGACTCTGCCGCTCCTTTCCAACGCTGCGCGCCCCACGCTCAGAGAAATATTGATCCATTTCACCTTTTTTGTACCATATGACCGCTCTTTTGAGCATTCATTATCCTCAGGAACCTAGGTTTTGATACCCGCAACCAGGGGATTCGCCGCTGATTTTCGAGTTGGGGCGGAGCCACGGTGGGGGCCTAACGAAAAAACTCCCGTGTACCTTGCTAGCAATTTCCATAGCTATTTCCGGAAGAATTGGAGACGTCACCTCAAGTCTTCTACATTGAGTTTGGTGGCGACCCTCTAGCCTGCTATCAAATATATCTCGGGTGGCATAACATTTTCACATTTAATGACTTCACACCCACCCCACTGGAAGGGGCATTTTTGCCTCAATCCCGCTCCTCATCGAAGCTTGGCGTACATTATCCTTGATTAATTTTACGCCATTGATTTTTTAGGTCAGGTTGCGTCAGGTCACGAAGGTCATGTGATACGACCTCAAAATCAGAAAATCAGGAGTTTGAAGTGGCGCCAAGAGAACATGTTCAAACCGGTCAGATTGAAGCTTTCACAACATACTTATGCTTTTTCGGAATTTTCAGAGCATTGACAAAAGATAGGATCAATTTTAGGTCACCCATTATAAGTCTACAGTGAAAAAGGTGGTCTTTCAGCAAACACGGCAAGAATCAAGTTCATACTTCGACCTGTAATCTTAGCAACCGTATGGCCGCCAAGCCTGTTTTTAATATTTGATCCCCAAATGTCATCTGAGGTCACTAGACGTCATGCATTAATTTGCCAAATCCCCGTACTGAATTGAGATAAAGCTTTCATTTTCATGATATTGAGCTCGTCTTGTAATGGTACCTAAGTCAATTAAGCGAAATGACATGATGAGTGGAGGATGAAATAGTATAAAAGAGGGACTTACTCCACTATGTAAAAATCGTTTTCGGAGCGCTTTCGAAATATCTTATATATCTTCGTCAGCGAGTTGGTACGGGTCAATGACCTGAATCGAAAGCGCTCCGAAAACGATTTTTACATGTGGAGTAAGTCCCTCATTTATACTAAGTCAATTAATATGCAACATGATCATATACTAGGTAACCACGCGACTTTAGACCTTGGTCAAGTTCAAGCCATTTTCACTATTCGGCCTTGCACGAGTCGAGAAACCTTGTAATTTAACATTATTATACTATTAGATGTAATCTAATATAATAATATAATAGAAACATTATTATATTATAAAGGCATATATGCGTGACTTTTGAAATTATATCTGGAGATACCTGTATGCCGTTTGGACAGTGGTTGACCCAGGACCACATTTGGGAGGGGATTAGAGGCTGGGGGCCTGTTCCAACAGCACCACAGATCGTCTCCGCCTTTGCATTTACTAATGGATCTCGGAAATGGGGGGAGGGGGTGTGCCTTCCTGGCCAGAGGTGGATCCAAAGGTGGGCCAAAGGGGCCGTTGCCCCCTCCAAACCCCAAAATAGTATCTTTTGAACCCACTGGTGGATCCAAGGGGGACAAAGGGGCCGTGGCCCCCTTTAATGCTTAGAATAGTATCTTTCCGCCTGAAAGAACCAAATCTTAGTCGTTTTTTGGAAAACACTGTTTTTACGATTTTTTCTTTATTGGCCCACCCCCTCACAAAACTTTGGTTTAACTTCCTCCAAAAGTTGCTCCTGGATCCGCCAATGTTTGACTTCTCCCCAAAGGACCGAGTTTTTGCTGTTTTTTTCTTCTTAAAAAACAGTTTTCGCAATTTTCTATCGATTTTTCCCCCCTAAACGTTGGTTTGGCCCCCTCCAAAAATTCCTCCTGGACCCTGGATCCACCAATGCCCATAGCCACCCCCTTGGATCCGCCACTGCTCTTGGAGGATTAACAAAAATATGTTGTGCTTTAATCGGCTACCGGGTTCTTAGGACCCGTTCCAGCTCTTTTGGTTTTCCTCTAATCGCTGTCCATCGATTAAAGGAATAGGCAAATCTTAAACCGGCAAAATTGTCAATTTTTAAATTAGTACGCATTTAGCCAATTTTGAGTTTGTATTTGGTACGCATTTCACCTAAAAGTTCTCCAAATCCCCTATGTGACGTAGACAGCTGAAAGCTTGCATTGGCCGAATTCAAAAAGGACACCTCTGCAAGTGTACATAATATCATACGTTTCTCGTAACTTGTATCTTTGGTAGAAGCTGGTGATTTTGGAATTTGTTGTGACGTTTTAGATCTCTAATAGTTTGCAAATGTGATAAAAGCTGGAGCTTCATACATGTGTGTATGTAATAGCAGTGAATATAGTATACGCCGCGGTTGCCGGCATGCCCGAAATCATTAACACGTTTCTGTATGAATTACAACTTTTACTCAGTTTATTGTTTGGTAAGATTAGTCGGCCTTGCGTGATCCTTTGATTCAACCGTAGTGAATATCAGAACCATTGAATACTCTCGAGAGTCTCCGCGGGAGGATAAAAATGACCGTCAGCAAAGCATAATCGATCTCTTTATACGTGACCAAAGCGTGATTTCACAAAAACCAGAATCAAAAACTTAAGTTTTTTTGTGTTTCGTTTAACCGTTCAAACGAAAGCCTTCAATTTAATAAAAGCCACCGCTCCACCACCATCATAGTGCTCGATTAAAAACACACACCCCCAAAGTTTAGTTGTGGCCTATTTAATGTCATCGCTAAATGATAATTTGTCGAAATTGCAGTACCCACGCTCCTGTCCCGAATCCGCCACTGCTGACATTCCCGCGCTTGCGACTCCCGTGGATTCGAATCCATAAATATTCAGAAAAACATTAAACAAAACTAAAATACTTGGTAATGGCAGCCATTTGGAGTTGGGCGAGTCCGATTTCAGCGTTGACGCTAGAATACGGGAGGTGGGGACTTCGACATTAGAAAACAGGTCGGTAGGAAGCGCAGCAGACACTAGAATACAAGCCGATCTCTCATACTCATACTCATACGATCTAAAGATCACTGCAAAAAAAGTCGTCCGATACCTTGCGATGGTGACATTTTCGTCCGCGAAACAGTGGAGAACAGAAGATAGAGGAGCAAGAGAGCCTATCGCCGTGGAAAGTCGACATGCCCGCTGAATTATCCCTCAGTCCAGATGTCACGTCTTTTACGCATACATACACGTACAATTATCACAGTTGAGTAAATACATGTACACGGGTATGAGAAAAGCAGACAAGAATAATGAAGATGATTGGTAAAAAACCACCGCCCAGGCAGGCCCGCGCCAACACAGGGCCGAAGATGACAGCGCCTTCCTCCTCCAGTTCAGCAGCATGTAGTCGCAACAGCAAGGCGGGGCTGAGTACAGTCAGTCAGTCTTAGGAGGAGTCTGCAATGAGGATGAAACGACTTCCCCGCCATCAGTGCATTTTTCTCCAGTTATTTTACTGGAAGACCACAAACAGAAAAAGGCACACTCAGAGCTTCAAAGGTCACACCTCAACAGTTGAAAAGGCACCCTTGTTTTCTGCAGTGAGGACGTCGTCTTACCGCTCCGCGCGCTTAACGTTGTTGGAGGACCATAGCGGTCTTTAGCGAGGGTCACAAAGTCAGTACTAGAAGGGCATTGATTGGTCTTCAGTGGAGGAAAATAGGAAGGACTGGGAACCAATAGGGGGCTGGGGACCGAAAATGGTCCCCAGTTTGTATGCAAAAAATGCAGTGCGCACCATAAAGATGTGGACTACCCGGATCGTGCACCCCCTCCCCTCCTGGCTTGCGCAACCAGCAGCCTTCGCGATGCACAAAGGTTTGCCCATTCTGTGTCCGTACTTGCTAGGGATGAACCCAGGGCGGGGGGGGAATTCGCCCATTGTTCCCTGCACAAGCGATAAAATTTGACCTAGTTTTGCAAATTTTTGTCGATTTTCTAAAAAAGTTTTTTTTGCGATTTTGCCCTGGTTGGTCCACCAAATATAACATGTATATCCGCCTCTGGTATTTGCACCTGTTAAGAGTACCTGGAAATATATGAAGAGAACCGTTGAGTATCGAAGCCGTTCTGAGTCATTTTGTCAAGTAATTTAATGGGTGGTACAACATGACAACATTTTGGATAAATCTTGGGGCACAAGAAGAGGACTCTTGCCATTGTCTATCGCCGTTAGAACCTTGCGTTGACCATGTTCAAGACTGTTTCAGTAACATTATATTTTCGTTAGCCATGTTGGGTATCAAATAGTAAATGGTTGGACTCAAGATTACCAGTCAGCTGGCCGTATGACCTTGGCAGTAGGTGCGCCGTTAAACCCTCCTACCAGTCAGCTGATTTTAAACTAATTTTTCGGTGATTTTCATGATCTCTCACATAAGTGAAATGTGATGAATACCTGTCTGCTGTGTTAGTTGACACTTCATCCTTTGATATCACAGTGAACCCCGACATGGATCCCGATATTGCTACCACCACCACTGCCTGCATTAACTTACCTAGTGTGTAGAAGCAATTAACTTACCTAGTATGTGGGAAGCAATAACTCACCTAGTAGGTAGTTTGGGGCGTGCAGTTCACGGAGGAAGACGAATAAGAAGTTCTCTAGGAAGCCCCACATGGATCCCAGTATAGCCACCACCAGGATGAAGACCAGCGCCTCAGGACGCTTCAAAACCTGTCACCAATGCCGGCCTTAATGCCCCTGAACAACACGCAGAACAATATTCTATCCTGATCCCAGGAGTTCTGGTGCCGCAATGGTCTGATGGTCACCTGGGGGGGTCCCGGAAGGTTGTAGCATTGCCCAACTGCTTCTCGCTCTTTTCATCAATGATCTTCCGGGGCAAGTAGAATCTGGCTGTCTGCTATATTGCCGACGATGCAAAACATTTTCGCAAAGTTAAGCACCCATCTGACGGACAGCGCTTGCAGGATGACCTGAATTGCCCGAAGGAGTGGTCTGTCCGATGGGGATTGAAACTCAATCCCTCCAAATGTAAGAACATCATCTGGACCCTCAGACAAGGCAGTCAAGGCGCACACCTGTCCACACTACCTACCACATAGAAAATGTTACCTTGTAGTCGGTACAAAAAATTCGCGATCTCGGTTTCACTTTTCACTTTTCTTTTCACACTTCACACTTCTCTTCGCCAGGTCAACAAAGCAATAGGGTTAATGATTTGTTCGTTTCAAACAGGCCTGCGGGAGACAAAACTCAACTCCAAAACATTGCATACAATGCCAACGTCAGGTTAATTCTTCAGTAGAGCAGCGTAATCTGGGCCGGTGCTGCCAAAACCCATGTCGGGCGGGTTGACCACTTACAGTACACACTTCTTATGTGGCTGAATTCTGTTTCATTCCAACCATGAAACACTATGAAGTGGAGTTCACACTATGGTGACCTATACCAATCTTCAAAGTGGAAGATGACAGATTCGCATAAGCCACCGCAGTGTGAACTTTGGATTATACTTAATTTCTAACTCACAAATCAGCATCTTTACTCAAAATTAAGTCCAAAATTCTGTCGAAATGTTTCGGCATTCAAGTTGCTATTCGGCCTACCCGAAGCCTGCGTCTTTTTGCTGAGCGCCACCGTCCCGTTAGTACAGTCGCCTCCGGGCTACTATGTAGGATACCGCGAAATGATAACAGGCTTCTAGCGACGTCAGGCCTTAAATTTTTTAATTATTCTGCAGGTACTTAAAACATGTGTAAGTATATGTGAAAAGCCTGAATACAGAGGATAGCCTCTGAAATCTCTTTGAGTTGACTTGTCCATGTTTCAGATTTCAATATCCTGTAAGTAAGGTGGCCTGCTTGATAGATCGTTTAGGGGACTTCATTTATAAAGTAGGGAGCTGCCTATGTGGGCCGTTTGTGGGGCCTCTTCTTAAGTAAGGGGGATTCCTAGATAGGCCGTTATGGGGCCTCCCTTATAGCTAATGTGGTCTCCTGCATAGGCAAATTATGAGGCTTCCTTTATAAGAGTGGACGGTGTTGGTCTTTGTAAAGAAGAGGGTCTACATTTTGGTGACAGCGGTGGGATGAGGGAGTCTGCATTTTTATGACAGAAAAAACAGACGGTCTACATAAGCAGGGATGCTAGACTCTTTCATACTTAAGGTGCTATTCCAGACTGTAGGTATGAAAGTGGGCCCCCTGATTCAGGTGGAAGGCCTCCAAAAAATCCATGGGGCCATAGCCCCAAGACCCCCCATGTTGGCCTTGCATGTTGGCGACGTCCCTGCGTCCTGAAATGTGTCATAAGAAAGTGAGGAGCCCAGTGCCACTAGTTACCGCGGTGCACTAGTAGGCTCCTCTGGTGACCGCGGTGCAGACCATTGGTGGTGTTTGTACTGGTAAGCTACTCACCTTGCCGGCCTGTCGAATGTGCGCCTTCTCCGGCAGAGCGATTCGGAGATTGCAAATATACAGTGTCGCTACGGTGATGGCGACGCAGACGTCAAGCACGTAAAAGGCAGGTGCGAAATTAGTTGTACCTGCCGAACACCAGATGGTTGCCCTCATTACAGAGCTGCCATTTTATGTAGCTCGCTCTTCGTTCGATGGCCAATTGATATGTCACGCGTGTATCGTGAGGGCTTTGAAAACATGATTGGTCTGCTTATGATTTGTTTACAGTGTGGGTGAGGAGTGGGGTTTTGCTACAGGGGCAAATTGATACAATGTCGATAGGTCCCGAAACATGACACTAGATGCCTCTGGACTCTGGTCATGATCAGATGACACCGGAAGCCAGCGACAGTCTCTTCAGCAGCTGTGTCGGTTAGCTGCTTTCTGTGCTCAGGATGAATAGCGTTTTTTTCGATAAAAAGTAAATTTTTCAGCGATGTTATGTTCCCAGAATTTACACCTGTATCAATTGCTGAAGCAGGGTTATTATGCCTTTGTAACAAAGCCATGGTATCGATGTTTCAGATGATAACTTCAGATTCGCTGAGAAATTGACAGTATCGCCGTCATATTGGTTTTATGAAATGCACTACTGGCAAAATATGGATGGGGCACGTTGTTACTGGCTGTATCAACGTACTCCGCGCTGTATCAACCTGCCCCAATGGTATTTCACGTGAACATAGCTAATTAATAATGTTTAAAAATATGTATGCAACCGTGCTTAACTTACATTTTATCAATATTGTCACTAATTCTGATTCCGTAAAGCTATCGAAACGAGCTATTGCATGCTGACAAATATATCGTCAGTTTTACCGAAATTTCCACCAGCTTTACGTAACTAATTTAAGAACACTCGAATCCATCGAAAAGAGATTCAACCAATGAAAAGCTCCAATAATATTTAATAATTCATAGTTATTCATTAATTTCTTTGTGCTTTACCTACATCTTACATCCAAATTCCTAGCACCATCCTTTCCTTTTGTTAGATGGTGCTGACATATATCCGAAAGACAACGCGACGAGCACCGCCGGTCGGCGTTTTAGACGCCGCTACGGAGCAGGTCCGGATCGGCACATCCATAATGAGAGTTGCAGAAGATTATGGGATTCAACTTATGACACTCTGGTGACACTGTCATGCTGTTGGTCAAGATGGCTACGAGACGTTTGAATATAATCGAATTTCGCAAGTTTTTTTTTCAGATGGGATGGATCCTCAACTGGCAGACTGGCAGATTAGGTACCTTCAGCATGCGTGCAAAATATACCATGGATTGCCGACAGTCGCAACCCACAAATTGGCGCATCAATTCGCTACAAAGAACGAAACTGATAATGCCTAACATCAATCTATCAGAAAATATTTCAGAATGCAAATATTTGAAACTGTTTTGAAGTTATAGCTTTATAAAGAAAGGAATGTAAGGATATTTGATGAATGACGACATCATATGGTAAGAACTGTAAGGAAGAAGGGTCTAATTTTCCCATAATCGAGCTTCTGGTCTGAGATAACCCTATTAAAAAATATGCGAGCAAATATGAGGAGATGCCGTGTACTCGGTGTGTCGAGTTGACACGGAATGACCCTAGGATATTTCGTGTTTAATGGTCACTAGCCATAACGCCCATATTGCGTATTGCATTTCTTACGAACAGCAACAGTAAGAAATATTACATTGGTTTAACGTAATTAAAGAACGATACAACTCATCATTTGGTAGTTTCTTAGCTAATCCCGAATGCAGTCATTTTCTCACTCTGCAAACGGGCAGGCATTTCGATCTCCGCTTTATGTCATGTTGCAATGCCTAACGCTGAACGGCAACTTATGTGTAATTGTCAAAACGGAAAGGAAAAAAATATTCAGCTTGATAAAATAACTTTATTTTGTCACTGACCATCCACTGGTTTCATCAACTATCGTCTGCAGGTCACGTTTAGGGCACATCAGGTAAGGGAGGGGTGGGCGTGCGCGGCGCACTGCGCAGGGCGCGCCGGCGGCGCTTATCCATGATGTATGCCACTGGCTTTTCATGCTTAGAAGCAAATGCACGCTGTCTTATTTCAAATCTTAATTCTTTGAAATGCTATATTTCACACAATGGTATCCGTTTTCAAATAAGCGACCAAGAACTTTTAGATTACTTACTTGTTGAACTCATATTCATGTCGCGAGTCTTAAGACAGTAATTCCAATCGCTGAAACAAGGAGTGAAAAAAACTCCAGAATTTGCGAAGTCAAAGAACCAAAGATCTTCTGTCCACGCCCATCCCCTTGCTCCACCTGTGATCATCTCCAGGTCAAGGTCGCAGTGTCTGAGGTACATAGAGAAACAAATGTGGTCTGCTCACCGCGCGGGGTGCGCCAACGTTGCGCACCCATGATTATTCTGCTGTTTTTTCATGCATAGAAACAAAAAGCCACCGTTTTTATCCTTGACTTTAGTGCTTTGAGGCGTGGTCGCTTACATGCAACCTACTATTAGTTTTCAAAACTACGCTGAAGAATATATCTTAAAACCTACTGAATTCTTTTCATAATTACAACTTTTTTAAGGTAATATAAAACTTTCAAAGCCGTCACCGTTGTGTTTATCGGCTTATTCCAAACATTTTGATGTAGAAGTTTAGCCATCTTTAGCATCATCTTAATTGGACGAAATAGCTGCAGAAGAAATTGCTGGTGAGGTGCACAGCGGCAGTTTCTAAATAGCAAAAATTCTTGTTTAAATGCAGGAACTCGAGCAACATAAATAAGACGGACAGTCGGTAACTTACACCGAAAGTCCAAATTACAAATTTAAGGTCTTGGACCTCGCCCCTGGCAGTGGAAATCTTCTTTATGCACTCAGTGAGTCAAAATTCGAAGTTAACACCCCTGGCTCGGACTTTCTGCCATTGCCGCGACCATTCACTCGCAAGTAAAAAACGTCTTGCGGCCCATTACTTGAAGTACCCCCCTATCGCTGTAAGGAAATTACCATAACTCACCCTCGCCTAAAAATTACTTCTCCCACACACTCCTTTAGAAACGGGCAAAGGTGCTATGCACAGAACGGCTAATAAAAAGTCACTATTGATTGGCTGGTTTATGCAGGAGGTCCCATTAGCTATAGAGGAGGCCCCAAAACGGCCTCCCTAGGACTACGCTCTACTTAAAAGGAGGCCCTCTAAAAGACCCACATAAGCGGACCCTTTACTTATAAACCAGTACCTATAAGCGACTTATCCAGGAGGCCCTCTTACTTTTAAAGGAGGCCCACTAAATGACCTACGTGGAGGCACCTTTTCTTATAAAGGAGGGCCGTAAACGATCAACATAAGAGGTCCCTTACTTAATAAGAAATCCCGAAAATGACCTAAAAATGGAGGCTCCCAAGAGCTAGAAGCCCCCTCAGGAACAGGAAATGGAGGCCCCTTTAATCCTGGCCTCCATGGAAAGAAATCCACAGAAACCGCTATCACTAGTCAACTACCATTTGGAGAGTCTGCAAGCGGCGGAGCAGCGGACTTGGTGTGCAGCCAGCTCTGGTACCACATTGGTATAGCTCTGAAACTAACTAAATAGGTCATTATTAACGACCAGTGTAAATTGAATATTCTATACAATGCAAAAATTATACGCGCCGGGTTCTGCTTTGAATATTGTCATAAGATAGCTCACCCGGTTCACTGACGGCATCGAGCAGCAGTCCCACCAGCGGGGGCGACACAATTGAGGCCAGGATGGCCATCACTCGTTGACGACCGAAGTTCTGCCCAGGCGTTTTGAACTCTTTGACCAGAGCCAAGTTTGTGGCGTCCAGAAGGGTGAAGGAGGGCGCCAAGAAAAAGGTGTTGAGCAGACGGATTCCAAAGTAGGACCAGAATGTGGTTCGGTCGGAGAGAGGAGGGTCTCCGACTGGGTCGCAGACTAGGCTACAGCTGGTAGGACATGGGAAGTCGACCGGCTTCAGAGGCAGCCCCGAGCTGTTCCCCTCCAGCACACTTGGTATCCTGCAGCCGTCAGCTCCTACAGTCAGCCGTAGCCGGGTGGCGTTGGTCAGAAGCGCACAATCGGCTCCCTGGCAGCTCTGGAGGAGCGCCTCTGGGCAGCTGAGCCTGCACTGCTGTTCGCCAGTGCCGTTGGAGCACAGGGAGAGAGACCAGCTGGTGCAGGGCATCTCTGAGGGGGCCGTGTACCGCTGCAGAGCAGCCTGCGTCGTCTGCGGACTGGGCGGCACCAAGAAGAAGAGTGCGTTGAAGGTGAGGCAGTGACTCACCAGGCAGATCACGTACAGCTCTCGAATCCATCCGGTACGGTCGGCCATGTAACCTGTCGCGGGGAGACCTGGTCAGCGAGGCAACTCGACCAATGGACGTGCATTACCAAGTGTTATGGAAAAGAAGGCGAAATTCTCCACGGAACGCGTCTACGAGCCTTAGTGGGTTGAGTGGGTAACCCTAGAGTGGGTGGCTTAGTGGCTTAGTGGCATCAAAGTCTCCTAAGCCACCGGACCCAGTTTCAAGTCCCGGTACAGCTGAATAAGTTGATCTGATTCCCCAAATCCCTCCCCACAGGATGAGATTTGGCTCTGCTGTAGTGCCTTGGCATTTGTTGCATCGTTAAGCCCAAACAATTATTACGAGCCCGAGGTACTGCAACATCTGGAGGTAGAAAACGTTTCGATGAAAAGAAACGTGACCTCTTGTAACCTCACTAGCCTATGACATGTTTTCTTCATATGGCAACAGATCACTTGTCAGCTGGTGTCAAGATATAATTTGCTTTAAATGCTAATAGTTCACTTTCCTGCTCACATCCAACATGGGTGTAATGGTTACAGTGTTTAAGAGTATTGGCATTAAACTGGACTGAGGTCAGCCAACTGAGAAACACTCCATGCTCATCTTATCATTGAGCCCAGGGACCACAAAGTTCTATATAGTTTTAAATGAAATCGCTTTAGACGGGTGGTCTCGAACAACTCCCAATGTTGACAATAACGATATAATGTGCTCACTATCGCCGACACGAACAGTTCTGGGATCTGATTTGAATTTTGGGGCTTGCCAGGGTCCTATGGCGTCGCCAACTCTTTCCCTGTAGAAAGGGTCTCTCGGGAGCATGCTCCTTGTTCAGGAAAGCCGCCGCGCCATGAATTCGGGTCGGCTGCGTGGAATCAAGCTGCGCTGACCACTCCACTACCCCCCTCCCCCCCAGTTCTGGGATCACCTGTTCCCAACTGAAAATTCATAACTCCAGCAGTCACTCACCAATAATGGGTGGTCCCATGAACGAAGCCACTGGCATGAACACATACACTTGGGCGACGTCCTTGAGGGTGAGGCCGATGTGCTGCATGTGCAGTGTCAGCAGCGGCAGCACCGCCATACCGCCTGTCAACACACGTCCACCGGTGAACACCAGGGGACCATTTTAGTAAATTACTCTATGATCTTTTGGGACCAATCGATTGCTGTTGTTCTCTTACCTGCTGATTTCGAATCTAGAATTGAAAAGTCGATTGTGGAATTTTCTTTGACCGCGCCAACGTCTTGAAGTTTTTTTTAGAAACAAAAAAATGCTACTTGTAGGTCCTCCGGTTTAGGTATCAAATCTACCCGTAAAAACTGCAGCTGATCAAATCAAAACAGCTTGTCAGCTACAAAGCTGTCAAAACTACATGCCCCTTATCTTTTTCGTTCTCGACTTATGCATTTCAAACACAGATATTCCAAGTCCAAGGACGACATACTGTGCCGCAATGCTGGTTACATGTTATCCCTATGACAGCATGTTTTGACCTCTCGTGACCTTAAATGTGATCTGACAAAAAAATGGTCAAAATATTTTCGATGGAGAAGTGGATGGGCTACCCAACGCCGTTTACCGTTTTTCGCTACCTACCGTGGTTTTTGAGATCTTAGGGGGGCGGGTAACCGCCCCCTCGTCAAAGCGAAGGTGGCTCAGACCCCCGTCAATGCGCGTGTTAAGAATCATCTAAAATTGATACTTAAATTCCGATGATTAAAAAGTAACACAAGTCAAAGGAAGTGTAAAAGAAGGCCTAAAACTAGAACCAAATAGAGCAGCGAAGTGTCACAAGAAAACACGACAAGAAAATATCTAAAAGGGATGCTATCTCACAGATCTAATAACAGCCGCCTTCAAACAAGGTTGCGTGATGTTAAAAGCGTCGCCATCTGGGCTGACACCTAAATGCTTGTTGAAAGAGCGTACTGCTCAACAGAAAAAAAACAGATTTTACCGTTTCTACTCTGGCGTACGGAACGTAGAGCAGCTGCCGTTGTGCCCCCTGGTTCGGCGCCAAGGAACGGAAAGGAGAAGATTTCCAAGCAGGTGGGCGGAAGCAACTCTACCATATAATATTTTGTAGACGAAACAAAGGTCATACTGGAGTCGCCTGCGCGCAATGCTAGCTACTTTGAAGAGTTTTAGTAGGTCTAGACAAGCAAGTGAAGAAGGTGGTCGAGTCGTGTGAATGTGGACAGCTGACCACATCAACAATTTGTGCTGGATCCTTTCGAGTCTTTCCAAATGAGTTTTTGCGGCTCCTGCCCAAATAACATACCCGTATTCCAAAATTGATCTAATGTTGCCGACATAAGCTGCAGGTATAGGCCCTGCATGCAGTCCTCCCGCTGATCTCCCGGTCTAGAGAAAGCGTGTCAAAACTCCAAGCATTCTATCTGCTTTGCTAACGGTGGAGTCTATGTGATCGCCAAATGCCAACTTTGTATAGAGCCCAACTCCAAGATCCCGTACTTTATTTACATCCTCCAACGTTGAATTTGGAATCGTGGAGGTGGCCGGGACCGGATTTTTTCCAGGCGTTATCCTAAAAGACTGACATTAATATAGGTTGAGATACAATTTTCAGGACTTCGGCCAGCTATCCAGACGTTTCAAGTCACCTTGAAGTAATTTAGAGTCGTGCAGGCACGACATTTTTATGGTACAGTTTTACATCATCAGAGAATAGTAGCGAACTGATCTGAATTTTGTCCAGTTAATGAACAATACGAACAGCAACGGTGAGATTTGGCTTCCTTCTGATGTTCTCGAGCTTACATACATAGGTCCAGTCTAAAAATTTTCCGTTAATAATAACACCTTGTTTTTGAGTGCTGAGGTAAGTTTTGAGCCAATGGATGGCGTTTCCAGAAATTTTAGAAGACTTTTGAAGTTTGTACTGCAGACGTTTGTAATTTACGATTTGAAATGCAGAGGAGTAGTCGAGATAAATTGTCAGTTTGGGAGGCGGAAGATATTGACTCCCATGCCGTCTTTAGAAGAGTAACCAAATTCGAATCGCATGATAGGCGTAGGACGAACCGTGTTCATTATCTGACAGAATCAGTTGAATATGAGCGAGTAAGGTATTTTACAGGCGTCTTTCCTGCACCTTTGCAAACAGCGGGAGAAATGACACACGGCGGTAGTTTCCCGGTAACTTCTAGACCCCGTTTTGTGAATCGGTACTATGTTGGCCTCGATCCACCTGCAAGGGAATATAGGGTGTTCAACAGATTTTTTTAACAAAGTGCACAAGGTACGGACCAGTTCACTGTGACACTCATGAATGACTCATGCGCTGATGTTGTCTGGACCATCAGCGCATGAGTCATTCATGCGCCTTGTAAATTTGGAGGTCGTCGAGAATGGTCCGAATCCGTGCTTCCGAAATTGTAAGCTGGTTTAAATTTGTCAGATCTTATGCAGGCGTTTCGAGATAAATTTCGACATCCGGAGGGGTAAATTCGTCCGCAAACGTCTGATTTAGATGATTTGCCAATTCGAGATCGTCCCTTACTTCACGGTTACGATCCATGAGTGTTTGTATTTCAGCGCTGTTCTTGTTTGTGGTTTGTTTATGTTTTTGCTTTTCGGTGGTTTAATGCTGCTTTCTTTGTGATATCGTCCTAAATTCAATATTGTGGCATTACTGTATTAAAAAGAAAATCAGCTACCCAGTGCCATTCAGGGGCGGATCCAGGTAGATCCGATTATGTTACGCTTCAGTTTACCCTGTCCAAAGCGTCTGTAGCCATGAAATATAACCGATTTCCTTAAAAAAACACTACAGCTTTAATAACGATTTTAGTAGATTTTAGCTCCCCCTGAATTATTGGATTGGATATGCCCCTGCCATCTCTAATATGTTCATCAATCACGATTAATTAGTGCATATTGGCAGAATGTACCGTAACAAGAATGATCAATCTCCAAACGCATTTAAATATACTAAATCAACACAGGTAATGAGGTATAAGGCGGACGACAGCGCTGGCATATCTTGCGGGACAGTACGTCACCCTGGACTCGGAATCTCTGTCTTTGAAAAGCAATAGCTCAAGAACGGAAACCATTAGAAACATACAATCTTGACAAAACTGTAGCTGAAAAGTGGTGCTGTCTGGCCAATGATAGTTTTTTGTTGTTAACTCTGATTACTGCGCCAGAACGCCCCAAAAGCTGATTAAAGAAGCCAAGGCATCGGCGCGGGCAAAGAAAACTATACAATCGATTTTTCAATGCTAGCTGCGTCCGAAAACATCGTCCGAAAACATCAGAAACCAACTGGTCACAAAAGACAAAAGATCATGGAAAAACGTCTAAAAGGGCCTCTAGTATACATCCAAGCCTATAAACAGAAAACTACTAGCTCGCTTGTAAGGCGCCCCGGTTCAGTTGTGGTGATATTATCACACTGCCAAACCACATGTCTGCTGCCAAAACGTGCACAGACAGAAAGACAACAGCAACGCCGCGTGGAATCTGCCCTGGAAGTGACCTAACCGTTCACCCGAACTGCTACGGTACGTCCGACGCGTCCACGTGTTCGGTGTCGAGCCTTGCCTGCGGAATGACCCATACCACAAAGTTTTCGAGTAAAATCGAAAAGCAACCACACTTTCTGCATGTGAGGAGAGGGCTGAAAGGAATAGATCTCGAAGTAAAGTTGATTTAATAATTGACAATTTATTAAAGACTTGGAAACAAAAAAGAGGTATCAGGATACAAACTCTATCACAAGTTCAGCGAACTTAGTATTTCAAACAACAAATCAAGAGCACATTTAGGACCGCTAAACCACCAGCTTATTACAGAGTTGGTTCAAGAAAGAACAGCTCATTATTAACATCTTTAAGGGAGGGTATAGGTAATCTTAATTAGGATCAATTAAAAACTCAATTATCTGACTCTCCTAGGTGCTACGGATTCAACTGCATCCATAAGAATGTTCCTCACTTGTTGCTATCCTGCCCAGCGTATCATATGGAGATATCTGTTCTGTTTCGTTCCTTATCAAACATCACCGATGATAACCTTAGTCTATTAAGTCAATCTATCAAACTTAAGATGATGCTGCATGTTTCAGATCTTCCGGGGAAAAAGCAAGTAAAAATAGCACGCAGCGTTAAAAGATCACAAGAAAAACGTAGCGGTTCACCTATAGGTGTATATAGTGATATAGGTGTACTATAGTATGACGACGGCTGCGGCGGGCGGGGCACTGCTGGAACAAGCATTCGTTTTTAAAGACGAGCTGCGAGTGCGGGTGACCGACGACTCGGCAGTGGTCAGCTGTTTGTAGTTCTGTTTTTGTTTGCAAGCGGTGATTTACTTAAGCACTGCCGTGCTTCTTCACCAATTGTTTGTATCTTTCGTCCCATGTCTGAATGTTTGTCAAAATCTACATATATACATCCATACATACACAAGGAGAATCCATGCATCCCGATCCATACACCCAACCATACCTCCATATATACACAGAATAATGAGTAAAGCTGAACCTTAGAGTCAAGTAGCACTACATAAAAGGCAAGGGGTACAAAAGAAGGAAATAATAATAATAGTTTTGAGATAAGTCTTGTAGACTATGACAAACATCTTTCATAAAAGGCACACAATTCCAAATTGGATATTCAATGTGTTAAAACAAACTAAAAATACGGACGCGTTTCGTATTCTTTCTCAGCGGATGTTTGAAAGCGTAGATACTGAAATGGACCTCTTTGTAGACAAATGCAGTTTTATTGGCACTCACGTGAGGCTAAGGCCTTTAAATTTTCAGGTAGAACGCTCCGCTCTTAAAAATGGCAACTTCTGTTTCTAGAGACTTATGCGTTTGTGACGTCAGCGATTGCTCTCGAGGTGGAGCCGCCCATTCATTAATGTAAAGCGGCTACGGCTCGTGGGATGTTCGGACGGTTTCGAGATGGATCTGGTGAGGGGCGGACCCAGGATTTGCTTGAGGGGTGAAGGGGCGAATTAAAGTCTCCGATGGGGGCACTTGGGGCCAACTTTTTGTTATTAAGCGTGGTATCGTTGGAAACTGGATCTGAGAGGTGCTTATTTTGAATGTCCTGATCTGTTTCAGGTGTCTCCGCGATCAACTGTTGGAGCTCCCTAGCGGCCAACTATTGGGACCCCTATATCAAATATTAAGGGCCCCCTAGACCAGCTTTTAAGCGGCCCTAGAGACTATTTCTTGGAGGCCTCCAAGACCAACTTGGGGGGCGATACAAGTATTCGAGGCCCCTGATATCAATTCTTGCCCCCTTCCCCCAGTCCGACTCTGGACCCCCGAAAAAGGGGCGGATCCGGGACTTCATTTCGAATGGAGGTAGGGGCTAGAGGGTTCAAGCCTCCCACACAATTACCTCGGAACAGGCTGTGGCCATGCATCTACCATAGGCTCTGACATTTCAGGGGCTTGAGTCCCCTGGCTCCCCTTGTATCCACCTCTGCCCCGAGACCAACACTTGGAAAGGGGGGAGACCAACACATGGGGGCACTCTGAGACCATCACTTGGGGGCAGTGCCGAGACCACCACATGGGGGCACTCAGAGACCAACACATGGGGGCACTCCGAGATCAACTCGTTAGGGCCCCCGCGCCAAATTTTTTAGGGCCTCTGAGGCAACTGTTGAGTAACCTGCTCATGCATTTATCGATCAATTAAAATTGTCCCGCGAAACCCACAGCAAAATTTGATGCGTCGGATTATGCACTTTAATATCAATGAGCTCTTATAACCAGACCGCGGTGAAAAACTTGCCAATTTTTTACCAATCTATTCCCATTCCATATTTTAGTCAAAACACCAGAATTCATTACCACACATCCACAAAAACAAGAATTATTGCCCCTAACACGCAACCTATCTGCTGAGCCCCGTTTACAAAACACAGCGGCGATGCGTTGCTAAGTATTTCTAGGCGATTGCTGACGTCATCGCCGTGACGAATGCCAGATTTGCGGTTGCCATTTTTGGCCTATGCTAAAAAGTCGGAGCGCAGCCCCTTGCGTGAGGCTAAACATGAATAGTCTTGGCAATGTTTTTGATTTTGTAAAGTCCCTCTTTTGGAGTTTGAATTTTCCTTTTTATCAATCAGGGCCGACTCCAAAAACTTTCTTCTCTTTTTTGATAGGCCTCTGTGAATAATTTCTGCATTTCTCCAGTTCGGTAAGTGTTCATATTGCTCAGAGTGTATGACAAAAGTGCTCGTAACTTTATGCTTTCTTAGTTCTAATTTGTGTTCATAAATGTGGGTTTGCAGGCCGCGATGCGCTTCTCCATAGTAGGATCTGGTACAGTTTTGACATGGAATTTCGTAAAATATTCTATTTTTATTTGTTGCTTGTCGAACCTGGCTTCTTTTTAATGCAATAAACCTGATATCTGCCCGTATAAGTGACTTTTCTAGTATTCCGTGTTAAGATGCTTTCGGTCCTACAATAGTTCTCAGTGGCGTTGATCTTGTTTTTCCCGAGTTTTTAATATTCTTTGTCTTCATAGGACATCTCCCGACTAATGCTTTAGGGTATTTTAGTTTCAGAAACGACGAGAAAATGTGATTGATCTCCTCGAGGTATTCGTTGCTGCACACACGGAGTGCACGGAGGAGAAATCCAATGATGACCCCGGATTTTACTCGGTCACCATGGGCAGAAAATAATCTATGAAATCCTTGGAGTTGGTTGGCTTTCTGTATACTTTGAATTTTACTCCGTGGTCAGCCCTAAAATATCTACGTCTCGAAAAGGCATCCTGTTGTCTTGCTCAGTTTGAATCGTAATTCGGACGGAATGTTCTACTTTGTTCATCTGAGTAAGTTTTTCTTCCAAATTAATTTCCTCTGGGACTAGAACAGAAATGTCGTCTATATATCTCAACCATACTGTGTCAGATCCCATAATCCCTTCGAAGTATTGCTCTCCAAGCATTTCCATGAACAAACAAGCAGCCTCGGGGTTCAGAGGAGAACCCATTGCCAGGGCATTTACTTGAGCATACTCCTCTTCTCTGAATGCAAATGCTTGAAAATCTAGGCATAGATCAGCAAGTTTAACCAGCTCATGTTTTGGCACTGGGGAAGAACGGAATTTGTTTTCAGACGGAATTTGTTTGATAGCACGTTTTATCGCTTGTGTTGCTTCTTGGACCGTACATTAGTGAACAAAGCCTTAACATCGAAGCTCGCCATCTTCTTATTGCTAAAGTTGTGCTCTCTTACTCGCTGCAGTAGGTCTACTGAGCTTTTCAAAGTCATCCTGAGTTTTTTAAATGCAAGAACAGCATCGTCTACAAAATTCCATGTCAAAACAAATATATATATATATATATATATATATATATATATATGCAGTATCAAGACACACTAAATAACATTATAAAATATACACTTTTAAAAAGCGTAATCCTCTTCCTCCTTTACCATATATTTACTCCCCATAGGTTTTCAGAGCTTTTTTCACTGGGAGACTCGCGGCCTGAGGTACCTTGCCAGCTCAGGGTCTGACATGGGGTCCCGTGAGCACTCGGAAGCCAACTGATGCCGGCTCACTCTCCTTCCTCGGGGACCTACCGACCATGTCCTTGAACATGGCGCAGTATCTAGCCAGGCGGTTTGCAGGGCCCGAAGATACTGTGATGTTTTTTTTAGTTTGGAAGGCGGATCTGCACCTTTCTTTCCAGCTAGGGTTATAGAGGTGGAGTTGCCTCAAATGACAGATACGGAGATTCGCTGCATCAGCCATCCCGACTCGCGCTTGTCGCCCGTTTCACGGACCAGACGGCGCCCCAGTTCTCGAAGGAAGGCTGCTCCTGCCTTACCGATCGTACCACCCGTTTCAACGGCAAGGGGCACGAAGTGATATCGGTAGCTGATGCTGGCGTACCGTCGAATTTTGCGGCTCTCGGCAGCGGCTGCGGCAGCCCCAGCCTCAGAGGCTGAAGTCCTCACTATGGAGGGGGCGTATGTATCAACACACGTCGCGTCCCATATTACACATTTCCCCTCCGAGAAAGGGAAGGCAGTCAGCCCGTCTGGTCTTCTGCCGTCACCACGGTCGAGCCCTGGCGGTTCCAACACAGATGGAGTCCCTGCAATAGTCAACGATCGCTTGATGACGTCATTGATGGCTGCATGTCTTGGATGACGTGCAGCGCTGCGCATGCATGACAGGGCATGGTGTCCGCTTTCTTCTATGTGTGCACCACAGCAGCAGCGGTGAGGCGCACAGACTAGAGCACCAACTCTGAGGGCGACGGCCGTCCGAAGTGTGTCCGGCTGGATGAGAGTGCCAACTCTGGCCACTGGAAAGGCGTTCAGCCATGCCCCCGAGTGTGGTTGCGCAGCCGCTCGGAGTCGAGCCCTGTCTGCATCGGATGTGCTGTCTTGGAGCAGCTTGTCTGCGATGGCCGTAACTCCTGCTCGGTCCCACTCTCGCTGAATGTCCTGGCGAGCTTCTAGTGGTGGTGTTAGGCCTGTGAGCTGCTGCCATTCCGTGCATAAATTCCGTGCAATCTCGATGATACACGCTGCAGCGGGACAATGAATGAACTCACGTCGCGTGTCAAAACTGTACCAAATCTTTCTACGGGGAAACGCATCGCGGCCTGCAGACCCACATCTATGAATACAGATTAGACCTAAGAAATAATAAAACTACGAAATCTTTTGTCATACACTCTGAGTAATATAAACACTTGTCGAACTGGAGAAATGCAGAAATTCTTCACTGGGGCCTATCAAAGAAGGGAAAGAAGCATTTGGAGTCGGCCCTGATTGAAAAGTAAAAATGTAATATCTAAAAGAGCGGGCCAATATCAAAAACATTGGCAAAGATTCTTCACGTTTAGCTCCACGTGAGTGCCAAGAAAACTGCACTTGTCTACAGGCAGGTCCAGTGCCTACGCCTTGAAACATACGCTGAGGAATAATACGAAACCCGTCCATATGTTTAGTTTGTTTTAATACATTGGATATCCAATTTAGGATTGTGTACCTTTTATCATTAATCTTTCAAATGGCTATCCCACAACCATCTTTCAATTGATATCTCGTTATTTCCAAAACCTGTGGTTTGTGGAGAATTGAACGTTTTCAGGGCAAAGTACAGCCAGAATCCGTCTTCACTACGCGTTTATCCTCGACACCACTTAATGGAGAGGGAGATAGCCGTGGTAAGGGGCTGCTTTCCTCTCCAGGGACGCTTATTTATATGCAAACTATATGAGTTTGGATAAATAAAACATGGAAGCAGGAGTAGATATTCTTTGCGGGACTTATATTTCATTCAAGATCCCAGGACGATGCCGTGTTGCCTGGAATTCTGATTAAACCGGCAGGATCTTCACAACTAGGAGCAGCTTGCACAAGACATTCTTACAGGCAGGCATTTCAAAGAAATGTTTCTAGATACTTTTAGCGGTGAAATTCAGCACGTTTACCCACTAAGAAAATACAAACAAAAGAGCAATAAATAACAAGCCGAAACGTCTTGGAAAGTTTTCGTTTCTTTTTGCTGCTCTTCTGTAAAGCCAAACAAACTCTTTTTATTCTCCACAAAACGGCTTTTGCTCTCCCCGTCCTGCTGAAGCCTTCAATTTGAAACACTGTAAACATGGTGACTGACATGTTCGCCGATTCGGGGGTGCCGCAATGGTGTCCCCTAGTCCGTCCAAGGGGCACGATGCCCCAGTGCCCCCCCGTTCCGCCAACTTTGTTGGGCTCACTCACTAGCCAAATTACGGGAAAACTACAGGAATTAACCACAGCAAAAGCTAACTGAACCCAGGAACCACGGAACAAGTTATGAAAATGCCGAGTTAATTCAACGAGAGCAGTCCGATCCAAATGCCGTCATTGCGTGTTGAATTGAGGCACTAAGCATTAAGCAATAAAAACCGCAGTGCTGTACCTAAAGTATTGAAGGTACCTACCCGATAGTTTGTGCGCGTATGTAACTAAAGATGGCGGAGGGGTAAGCATTGAGAGAGTGGAGTGATTAAAAACATGAGAAAGATTCAGGGGAAGTTTACCTATTACAGTTTTTTCTCGTAAGAGCAAAATGCATTCAAAATATCAAATAATCCTTCGGACTCATTTTGCTCCGTTTGAATAGTACTATACATATCACAGCCTCTGAATTTGAACTCTTTACTAACATTTGGAAGCAAGTGGAGCTGCATTCTCTTTTAGACTTCCCTTGGGCTTCCCTTTTATCATAGTGACATAGGCGGATCCAGGGGAGGGGGAGGGTAAAGACAAGCCTTCCCGCCGATCGATCCTCGGCGCCTCTTAAAATGGCCATGGCACCCGCTGAAATATCGCCTCCCGTCCCACCCCTTCCCCGGGATTAGGTTTTGCCGCCCAAAAGTGGCGCCCTCTGGTCTGGCTGGCGCTCCCCGACCTTGTGCCCTCCCCCATTGGAAATCCTGGGTCTGCCCTTGCATGGCGGTGCCTGAAGGGTTTAATCATAGCTTCTGAAGAGCGTGCACCCTACATGCGGCGCTGTTTTCTGAGAGTGACCTGCCTGTTTCCTTGATTAAGTTGATGTGTGTGGTAGGCATTACTGCCGAGCAGGCATGGTATATTCAACCCCTACCCTTTTGGAAAAAGCCTCTCGAAGTTGCTCGCAAAATTGCGCAAGAAGCTGAATTTGCTCGTCAGCGCCCAAACGCATTCGCCGCAGAGAACAGATGTGTCAGTCAGTGTATGGACATTTGAAGCAAATTAATGCAAATCATAACATAAATCAAAACTATCAAAATTGGACGACAGTGAAAACAACGTTGGAGAGTTACAGTTTCAAACATTTAGAGAAGCTTGAAATAAAGACAACGGAAGTGACAAGCAAAACGAAGGTTCTGTCATCTTATGGGATCCGCCGGAAACGAATTGTTCGGTGGCTACCTTGCATATTTCGAGGTCAGGGAAGATGTCTGGACGCTGAGCAATTTGTCATAGCGGAAGGTCGAGAGAATAGTAATGAGGAGACACGTTTCAGTGGCAGAGTTGTTCCCGATACAGGAGCGTCAGATTGATCGATAGAATGCGACAGCTGCTGCATTCTAATCGCCATGTTTTCCGCCTTAGGCACAAATCAGAAGCGGACTGCCAAAATCTCGAGCGCTGATGGCGTCAAGCAGGCGTCGGCTTGCCGCGAGCACAGGCCATGACTTGCGGTTGTTGTCCAGCTACGTGATTGGATACTGCCCTGTTTGTTATGCATCTACGCGCAGCCAGTGACCTGGTTTTAAGAATATATTTTACTAGGACGCACCCATTGGGAAGATTTTGGTGAGGCTGTTGCTGACATTTGTCCTCGACGAGGGGGATGGATGGTGTCGCTGTTGGGGGGAGGGGGGTGTTCCTACTGAGATACGGCGACACATACCGGCAAATGGACGACTCTGACGCTATCAGAGGGGCCGTCAGTCGTTGTCGCTACGGTGGCCGCATTGTTACGACGCTGACCTGTTGTTTAAAACATCGCGTCGGCGACGACACGGCACGTTTGACTACCCGGCACACTCCTCCCCGTCGAAAATCCATCTTCAGATCAAGACGACACATTTGGTTCGGGGTCATGGCATCAGTGAGAATGCAGCTTTATCAGAAGCCGCGGGAGACCCGCCAGACAGGTTAGACGCCACTGAGACAGCACTTTTTCCAGCGCAACTGTGTCAGGTTGGAACAAGGATTCAGGAGCGGGAGGAAGAACAGTGGGCCGGACTTCGTAATGTCCCGGAAATTGTCCCAGTGCCCGGAAATTGGCTCCCCCAGTGAAATAGACAGATGACTTAAAATTGACCAAATGCAGACTCACCGAACGAAAATAAGACAGAACACCACCCGATAATTATAGCTTTGTTCTATTTCTGGTCCCAAATTGGAGATCCACAGAAATTGTGTTAAAACATTTCCACCCGTGACTGTCTACTCCATCGTGCGAAGACGAAACAAAGCGCGTAATTACGGGAAATCCCAGCAAAGCAGCCTCAGGATCAACTAATCACAACACTGGAGAAGAACGCTGACCTACAACCAATCAAACATCCTGTTCTATCCGACTGGAAGCCCACATACCAGGCAGTACCGTGACATTGCATGATGATCTCATTTCACACGCAGTCGGTTGTCAGCACTAAGAGCTCGTTCGTGGATTAGACGGGACACGGTGTAGTCAAAGTGCGTAAGACTGGCTGCTGGTGTGGCGATATGAAGTGCTTAGCTTTTTTATTTATTATTTTGGTGGTAGCATACATAAGCGTCGCCACCGGCAAGAAAGTGAGGGGGCCAGCCAAACTTCAGCCTGATGCTGGCAGTAAACTTTCCACGTCAATACCAAAAACTTTTCGAATTTGGGCTCCTCGTTGCCTTCCGCAGCGGCTGGTTATACAAATTCCGGTTTACTTCCGTTTTGACTGAGATCAAGAAATTGTTGGTCAAAATGAGGGGGGGGTGATTTATGATCCCAAAAAATGTTCTGGTTATATGGATAAAATCATTCGATGGCCACGCAGGGTTTTTTAAAGGTTTTTTTCAGATTTTATTTCATTTTTCATCACCGTTGACATCAGAAAGAACACCATCCCGGCGACCCATTCCAACTTTGGAAGTTTTCACGGCATGCACTCGCTCTGTAGGTATAGCACATTTCACAATCTGTAGGTACTAGGTACACACTCTGCAACCACCTGCGTCAAGCTAATCTGCCAGTGCTCTGCTGGTCGTTTTTTAACAAGCCCTGTAGCGCACTCCACTTATTTTGAAATCCACGCTCCTTGCTCTCAGTCGAAGCTATAAGTTTTTCAGTGTTTTTATTAAGCAGTAATCTGATCAGAAGAATATCAACTGATAAATATGAGTTATGATATATCATCATTTTTCCAATTAGGATGATATGGTTTCGTCGGATCAGCCGGTCGGTTTGGGAGGGCAAACCAAAGTAAAAAAAGTCGCGCAACGAAAATTGCGCTAAAATATGACTTCCCGGTACGGGTGTTTGAGCAAGAACAAAAAAACGTCACGGGCTGAAAAATATGAGCTCAAGATCCTTTTTCCTATCCAAGGCCCGATATTTTCACTGAACTTAACTGGTTCCGTTAGAAGTTGAGAGTTAAAGCACCAAAATGTTGCCTATAAACTTAAAATGAGTCGGGAAAAAGGAGGTCGATCGCTTTGGGGGCAAAAACATAGTTTTGCCCCGAGCTTTCCGTTTGGGGGCAATTGCCTTTTGCCCCCCTGGATCCGCCACTGTATGGTTTATAATCTTTGTATCCGTTACGCCAAGGATAATTTGCCTCCCAGAAAACGGAGAGTGGTCAGGTGCTATTCTTGAATCTTTCAAAAATGTACGGATTTTAGACCAAAACTCTGCAACCATAGGACATTCTCAAAACTTATGCAAAATTGTTTCTATTGCCCTTTCACATCGACTGCAAGCGTACGAATTGCTAAGACCCATATTATGAAGTCTCTTATTCGTGGCAACTGTTTGGTAATTATTTTGTATTGTATGGCATGGTACTTTACCGAATAACTTGTATTTTTACTCAGCATATATACTATAAACCAATCAATGTCCCCAAAACTTTGTTTCCATTTTTCTTCCCACCGGTTGGTTGAATTCCTATATTTACCCAAGCGGAGAATATCGTAAATATGCTTATTGCCTTTGTTTTGCTGCATTATTGCCTGCACATTTTGGGATGTATCATCGGCGAAGACAGTTTTTCTTTTTGATAATTCCTTCTCCACTCTGCTGGAAGACTTCGTATTAATCCATCATAATCAAGATTCGTACCCCCTCACGCCAAACGCATCCCCGACTTCGGCAAAGGTCATAATTTGTCCATTCGTTTTGATTATGGCATTGACATATCGAAGACCGCTCTTATACCACGGATTAATCATACTTTGGCTAAATTTGGTAAAGTTAGAATACCATAGGCTCTGTCTTGGCAAATCATCAATAGCAGCTATCTTATGTTTATCAAACAGTGACATCGCATAAAAAACTTCCTTCCAAAACATGTTTTTGCATGTACTAGCTATCTGGTTGAAGAAAACTGAATTTCTCTCCCAAATAAAATCACTATTACCAATGGTTTCATCAAAAAGCAGACTCAAATCCTTCTGTCCTTTTACGTATCTCTTAATCCAGCTAATTTTTAGTCAGTCAGTCAGTCAATGGCTTTTTATTAGGCGTTCTGTGCATAGCACCTTTGCCCGCCTCTAAAGGAGTGTGTGGGAGAATTTTTAGAATTTTGTGTGAGGGTAAGCTACGTTAGTCTGTTAAAGCAATGGGAGTTATTTCAAGTAATGGGTTGCAAGATATTTTAGCTTGCAAATGGACGGTCGTGGCAATGGCATAGCCATGCCAAGGGAGGTCTTTTAATAAGTTTAGACCCGCAGAGTGCGAAGGTTATTTCTGTGGCTGAAGACCTTAAATTTAGAGTTTGAATTTAGAATTTGGAATTTAGAATTTGAAATTTAGAATTTGGAATTTAGAATTTAGAATTTTGTGTGTCAGCTATTGATGTCCGCTTGTATACGTTACTCGAAAGCCTCCGTTAACTCAATAATTTCGTATTTTAGAAAGTGCGCTAAACACCTGGCCAGGGTGCCGCGATTTACCCTGCAACCCGGAGGTGAAGTTGCAGCTCCCCTCTTCGGCTGGGCAGCCGCCGCGCAGAGAAAGAAGTGTGAGAGGATAGTTAGATTGTTAGTAAGAGTATAGTTGTGGTTAGTATAGACCCGCAGTGAAAGGTATCACTGCGGTGAAGAAATCTAACCTATCTAACCTAACCTGATTTCAAAGTTAGCCTAACATAACCTATCCTTAGCCTACAATGAACCATTTAAAGGTTACAAAACTATTGCTTAAATTTCGCAGTGGATCAGCTATGATTAGAAAATAGGCAAGTCCTGCTTTGGGGGTGCACCATGCACCCTCGTCATATATACTGGGAGGAGTGATTTATAGAAACTTCTCTAGCCCAGAGTCCTTTAGAAATGTAAAGACTTTTTCGAGAAGTTCAGGATGGTCGTTACCGAGCAGAGTTTTTAGGTCTACAGGGATGTTTTGGATTCGGCAGTAATCTAGCATGGGTTGCCGATGGGTATTGTGCTGGGGACAATCGATGAGAATGTGATGGGGATTCTCCATTGCGTCGCAGGTACCACAGGTACCCGCGTTCCAATAGGCATTTAATTTTGTGTGTCCATTTCTGAGTCTGGTTAGAATAACCTCGCGCCGGCGACTCTTTTGGTTTGAACTGGGCCAGTAGCCGATGTTAGGCTTGATATAGAATAGGTGGGCGCTGTGGTTTGTGGTCCAGTTATGTTGAATTTGCTTCCGGATGGTGTCCTGGAGGAGAGCTTTGCTATCGTCTCCAGACCACTTTAAGGGTTCGATCTCTCTAAGTTCTAGGGACTTTTTTGCCTGCTCATCGGCCTTTTCATTTCCTTGAATTTTGCAGTGGCCCGGGATCCAAAGAAAAGAGACATCAGGGGTATCATCGATACCTTTCTGAATATCTGCTATAACGTGGTGGCTGGGGTTGACTACGTTACTGATGGCCTGCAGGACAGATTTAGAGTCTGAACAGATGACGGCTGAGTTGATATTTTGGGTTCTGATTATGGCTAATGCATTTAGGATGGCAACAGCCTCGGCTGTGAAGATGGAGCAGTTGTCCGGAAGTCTTTTCTGAAGGCAAATGTTTTGCCCCCAGATGCCGAGGCCTACTTTTTCGCCTATTTTGGAGCCGTCTGTAAATATAAAGGTCTTTTCCGCGTTACAAGATCGGAACTCTAGGAATTTTTGGGAGACTTCTTCCTCTGAGAAGTCCGTTTTACGGGAAGTGAAGAGAAATTCCACTTTGGGCTCTTTTCGAGTCCAGAAGCGGGAGAGTGGGGGTTTGGTTTGCCTATTGTCGCTGGCAGTGCAAGATTTAGGCTTTCCAGGGTTTTCGCTACTCTGTGCTTAAATGGGGGCCACTTCTGTAGAGTGGCTTTATTTGCTCGTCTGGGATGGGCAAAACATTGTTTTGCCGGGTGATTTTCGGTGGATTGAACCTTGATGTAGTAAGAAATAAGCTGGGCGTCGCGTCTTGTCTGTAGTGGGCACAGCCCGCTATCAGTTAGCAGGCTAATTTTTAGCGCTGAGTTATATATATATATATATATATATATATATATATATATATATATGTTACAGGGAAAGTGCGAAATCCGGGATTTCGCGAACTCCCTAGGGATTTCGCGAAATCACTGACCAGCCAGGGAGTTCGCGAAATCCCTAGGGAGTTCGCGAAATCACTGGCCGACCAGGGATTTCGCGAACTCACTGAAACTTCAGTGATTTCGCGAACTACCTGAATGCTTTCCAGGGATTTCGCGAAATCCCTAACATGCCAATATGTCATATAGTATAAGTCCGAAGAATGATCCTTCAGTGATCTGTTTTTACACTCCCCGTCCATGTTTTCTCTTTCTATGTTGTATTTTGCTTGATTTTATGTATGTCGGCTTGATATTTATTTTTTGAAAATTAATTTTACACCCTCAGCTCTACCTCACACCGGGTCCTTGTGCCCGCTGACGGACTATTCGAGTCACTAGCCTTCCTCGAGGTGCATGGTTTATGCAATATGAACCGTAGGTGTGGAGGGGGGGCTCAAAACAAACTAGAGATGCCACTACTTTTTTCATTGTCATCTGTAATGAATATCTTGATTTCTTAACAAAGCAGACTCCTGATGGGAAGTATTGTGCCGTACGAAACGGACAAAGAACTGATATACTTTCACAAAGGTCTATTTTAGCTATGTCTATGTTGGAATGTACTACGGACATCCACAAATTTTCCAACAACAATACTTTGATACAGGAGGAAGTGTCGGCCTCGAAAAAGCTCTCGGTGTAAGAAGCGGCACGCCTGTCATCGTTTGACCATTGCCAAGGCTTTCAGAAATTTTATTGTCGATTCCGGCGGGCTAGCAAATGCACTTCAAGCTTAGGTGCTCCAGCCACGGTCATGACAATAGGCAATGAGATAGCACATTGCAAACATGCGTAACAATTGTATTATTCCGTGTCCTGCTTATGCCGACAACTGTAGTTGTCGGCTTATGTTCAGCTGTAGCTGAAACTGTATAACACTTCTGATATACTGATAAACTGAAAACAGAGATATGGTCTAAATTAATTTGCAGAATAATCATTTCGTTGTTGCAGCTCTGAAAATTTATCTTAGTATAGCCGAACCGTACCTGTAAAGATTGGCCAAAGTTTTGGAATACATAAATGAACTTAATGCAAAAAATAATATAGCATTATTGTATTTTCCTTACCCAGAAAGTAATACGAAATGGCCATCAGATAAGCAGCATTTCTCTTTTGTGTAGTAATGAGGATTGTGATATGATAATGATCTCTCTGCAGATGCTGGATAAGTGAGTTGGAACGAAGCGCTTCAGAATTTTGTATCTAACGGTACTCACAGTTGGTGCACCTGACCGACTTCGTACCTAGTACGTGCATGGCCGGGGCGGGGGTTGGGTAACCATACTCCTTGGGTTTTTCGCAAAGTCTTGAAAACGGCTACGCGCAGCGCTGCTGTACCCAGTACAGTTTTTTCTGAAGCTTTTTACAACTCCTGTCAACATTTTCGGTTCAGGTCATTTCAGGTCAGGACATCAGTGCAGGTCAAGTGACATCATCTCCAAAAAAAGAAGAAAACAACATAAGCAAGGAACAGCTTAATTTATCAATCTAAAATTCGTATAGAATAAAGGGCCGACTGAGTACACAGTTTTTTTAGTATTTCTGAAGTCGATGACCTAAGGTCAATTATCAGTCATGATGACACCGTTGGAAAAATATCGGTAAAATGGTTTAAACAGCATAATTTTGTTGGGAACGGAGCTAAATTGTATATTTTGGCATCATTGGGGTTGTCTTGTTTCTGCAGTTCTAATTATATGCATTCTGACCCAATTCGATATTAACCTGATCCAAGGTCAGGTCAAATCTTAGCTTTGACCTAGAATAGTCACATTATTAATCATTCGACGTCGCTTGCAGAAAAGCTTCAGATAGTGAATCCTTATATATTGTATCTCTTCTACATCAGATGGTAGGACTGAAGAACTGTATTTCAGTTATATCACCATATCCATATTGTGACATTGTTTGGCTTCCAATGTCCTCAGATTTTACCCGACAAAAGAATGCATAGAACACTTCCTTTAAAGCTTAGGTTGTGCTACTTAACGTCATTTACGTTTTCGCTAACTAGCGTAGTTTTTAGATTTTAGGCGGGGGGCGTAGCCCACTCCCTCGTCAGGGTGAAGGTGGCTCAGACCCCTAGCATTGCACGTCTTAAAAATTGCATCCCGCGAAACTAGTTTGAGACTCATACCAAACGTTTTTGACTGTGATGATTTTAAGCTATCAAAAGGCATAGTCATAAGAGACTTCGCAATTGCTCTCGGTGACCGGCACCTCATCGACACCACCAGCCAAAAGCCACGTGATGAGTTTTCAAAAATGTGAGCGTCGGGCACATTCTTTTTCGGATGGCGTGGTTTGCTCAAAAGTAAGTGCGTTGCGCCATTGCCGAGCATTTATACTATTTTTCAGTAGCGCAAATTATTCTGTCATTTCTTGAACTGTGTTACACCTAGATTTATTCTAGTGATCAAGCCATGGATTTCGTACCATTTTCTTTATCGTATCCGTCGATAAAATTCCATAATAATGCAACCTACATAAAATACCGTAACGCTATTCTGTGATGTAGATTTGACATAAAATAACCGGAGCGTCACATAATTATGAAAGGTGGTGATAGCGTAGACCACTTTTTATTGAATACTTGGGTAGTTATGCTGACTGGATGCACTGCATATGTGTAATATTAAATATACAGATCTATCATAGGCGGATCCAAGATTCCCGATCGAGGGGGGGGCATCTTCCCGGGGGGAGAGGGCGGGGCGCCATCCGGACCAGGGGAGTGCCTTTTTTTTGACCGGAAAAACCTATCAGGTGGGCGCAAAATCCTATCGGTGGGCGCCGATTTTACATCCCTAGGGACGGGGGATGGAAAGCGACATTTCAGAGTGGCGCCGTGACCATTTCAGGGGGCGCCGAGGGTCGATCGGGGGGGGCACCTGCCCCCTTTGTCCCCCCTAAATCCGCGTATAAAATATATCATGAATATAAATAACCAAGTACCAAATCACAGTGAAGGCGAAGGTGTATTCTGTGGGGGAGTGTGTGGGAACCAAATTTCAGGAGTGGACCAGGGCATTTTGGAACCGCCAGGGGCCAGTGTCTTTCTCTCCCGTGATCCACATTTGCAATCAGCAGCAACTGAACTTTTACATTGCAGTACAATATTGATAAGCGAAACTCGATAAATGTATCGCTACGACCTCAACAATACAATTATGACCTTCCTTATATTTAGCTTAAAACCTTCCTAATATTTAGCTTAAAACCTCCCTTATACGTGATTTTACGGAAAATGTCCGGTTACTGTTTGAAATAAATCATAAGAACAATAGTCCGCAATCCTAGCTAGTCATCCTTGAGCTGACCAAATGTCAGGGAATTCGCGAACTCCCTGAGTGTTTATCCGGGATTTCGCGAACTCCCTGACTTCTAAGTCCAGGGATTTCGCGAACTCCCTGGTCACCCAGGGATTTCGCGAACTCCCTAGGGATTTCGCGAACTCCCTGGCTGGTCAGTGATTTCGCGAAATCCCTAGGGAGTTCGCGAACTCCCGGATTTCGCACTCTCCCTGTAACATATATATATATATGTCTACATCTATCATAGCCTCTTCACCCGCCACTACTGGACTGCATAAGCTACTACGTTTAATGGCTTCTACCGGACCCTTCCACACGAAATGGAACAGCTCTCTCGATAATTTTTTCAAAAACGATTTAGAGGGGCATGGTAGAGCTGTAAAAATATGCGTGAATATAGGTAGAATTAGGGTTTTTACTATCAGAATCCTTCCCGGAATGGAAAGGTTGCGCTGTCTCCAACATTTCATAACATTTTTTGCCTTCGTGAGCTTGCTTTCAAAGTTTTCTGCAGTCACCTCTGCGTCTGTATTAGCAAAAGTAATACCTAAAACATTTATCTTAGCGGCCCAGGTCATGTTGAGGTCTGGGCATATGGGTTGTTCACCGCGGACGTTCCACCCTGCCCAGAAGGCTTGTGTCTTTTTAATGTTAGGCTTTAGTCCTGAACATTTTGCGAACACACCTAGGTCATGGAAAGTGCTCTGCAGCCGTTAACACTCCCATCCAGATAACACAATATGTCATCTGCGTATGCCGATATCTTAAATTCTTTAGAGCCAGGTTTGACGCCTTTTATTCGTGGGTTTCTCTTTATCATATCCAACAGGATTTCAATCACCAACAAAAATACGTAAGGGCTGTAGGGATCACCGTGTCTACATGACCTCGTTAACTCAATACGCTCCGATATGTGGCCATTGATAACCAGCCTGGAGAATGCACCGCCATACAGGGTGTCGAACCATTGAATCATTTCCTGTGGGAACCCTGACTTCTTAAGTACCAACTTAACAAAGTCCCAATTGACGGAGTTAAATGCTTCTTCCATATCCAAACTAAGAAACAATGCCGTGCTTTTCTTATTCTTAAGGGTTTGAATGATATCGTACGTAAGCCTGCTATTCTCCGCGATACATCGACCAGGCAAAAAACCAGATTGTTCCTGACCTATGATGTCAAGCAAAGCCCGCTTCATTCTATTTGCTATCACGGAGGCTATGATTTTATAGCTTGAATTTAATAATGCTATTGGCCTGTATGATTTAATTTCTGTCCAGCATTTACCTGGTTTCGGGATTAGGGTCAAAATGCCCTCTCTTAATGAGTAGGCTAAAGATTCTACTTAAAAACTTTCCTGTACCATCCTAAAATAGAAGTGCTTCAATTCATCCCATAAAACCATCAGATCCAGGAACTTTATTATTCAAAATGCGCTTTAGTGCATTGGAGAGCTCTTCTAAAGTCACAGGGGCCCCCAGTTCTACCCTAATTCTCTCCGACAACTCGGTCGATGCATTCATATCCACAAAACCGGCTGCCTCGTGTTGATTTATTTTTCGTTCTACAAAAAGTTCCCGATAATGCTTCACAAATGAAGGCATAATAATTTTCTGGTCTGATGATACATTATTTTCCGTGACCCGGAGGCTTGTTATCTGTTTATTTATATAATTTCGTTTCTCTAGGTTAAGAAAATATTTAGAATTTTGCTCACCCTTGTTCATACCATCTAGCCCGTGAACGTGTGATAACACCTTCCATCTTAAACGCTCGTACCTTCTCTAGCTTTTCTTTTAATCTGGCTAACTCCTCATAGTCATCACTGGATCTGAATTCGGGCTCAATGTTTTCCAGTCTATCTATATTATGTATTACTTCAGTTTCCTCCATTCTCATACGACGTCTCTTGTGAATAGGATAAGAAATTGTTTCTGTGCGCATACTTAGTATAAGTGCCTCCCAAAAGTCTTGCCATGAAATTAAAATTTCAACTGACTGCGGATCTTCCAAATGGAAATTTTCTGCATGAACAGGAAGGACGTAAAGCCCTAATGTATGACTTATACAGGTTTTCATTTTTGCCAGGTAGTCTTTATCTTTTAATAATGACGCATTCATTTTATAATAACCTTTACCCCTGGAAGCAGTAGACAACTGAACTTCCAGAGTAATAAAAGAATGGTCCGATCTGTATCCGAAAGAAAAACCTGCGTTCACAACCAGCGGCATCAATGTCCCCGAAATCAGAAAATAGTCTAGTCGTGCTTGTGTACGCGGAGGGTTGCCCACCCTCCACGTGAAAATCTGTGACTCCGGGTTTCTCTCCCGATAGACATCACATAAATCCAACTTTTCCATAGCCTTTAGAATATTTTGCCTGGCTTGAGGGTTATTTTGGCGCGCATAGTTTTTGGTATCAAGCTGAAACTGCAAAACCGTATTGTGATCACCTGCCCAAAGAATTGGGATTTCAGCATCTCCTTGTAAATCATGACACAAACTTTGTACTTTTTGAAAGAAAACTGGCTCATCACTGTTAGGGCCATATATATTTACTATTATTAATTCAATGCTCGAATTAATTACTGCTTTTGTAATCATGTAATTTCCACCTTTGTCGCACACAGTCCCAGAAAAGGCAATGTCAACGCATTTGGTGAGAATCGCTACCCCGCGGGCACTATTCGTGAAACCCGCTACAATAATATCCGACCCCCATTTATTCCTGAAAATAGTTTCTTTTTCTTTCGTACAGTGAATGTCTTGTAAAAGAAATATATGATTATCTGTTCCTTTAAGAAAATTCAGGACGTCCCTCCGCTTTTCATAGGTTCCTAAGCCTCGGCAGTTAAACGAACATACTTTAATCGTGTCCATCAATGTAATGAGCTAAGCAAACGAGAACAGTAAACGTGCTTTCAGCTGACAGCTCGCATAAAAAACTATCACATCATACACTACTGACATTGAAACAAAAGTATTGCTAACAGCCTGCCCACAAAGGGCATACCACAAATTCATCAGGTCACTCCAATGCACTGCGTGGTTCGACTGCAACCAGATGCTACCGGGCGGGGGTTTGACCTGAGCGAAGCAGCTGCCGCACGCTGGAACTTGCGGCGCTGGCTCAGAGCATGAGTATATACAGAGCCACATGTGTACACGGGCGGTTGCAGAGCACACGTATCTTCCTCTTACTCTGAGATCTATCATTGAAATTGGCAGTAGCCAAAATAACGGGCAGGTCAAAATAAAAAAACGCTCAGGAAAATGAACAGAAAAAACCTACTCCTCGCCGACAACGGATAAATCGTCCACCATTACAGAACTCTAACAATTAGTAAAAGGGAGGAAAAAAACAAATTATTAACGAAAAAACATGCAGCCAGTCAGTGCCGCAAAAAGATGTCGGAAAAACACTTTTGCAAGCAAATTAATTCCAAAACCTTAATACTACTTCAACTATCGTTAAATGGGAAGCCAACCTCTTTAAGCAACATGTGAACCGACGACACCATAACCCCTTCTGAATATGTCTCTCATCCACTTATCACCTTCTGAATGTCTTTCATGCTCTAAACCTTTATTTTTACACCTTTTGGAACCACACGACAGAACACCTCACCGTTTCTGGAGAAAACCGAGTGGATTCGGTTTGCTAGTTTTTCACCCATGAGAATGGAGAAAATGTTCCGGCGCAGTGGTGAGGGATTTTCCCGTATCACAAGCCTCGGTGGTGGCTCCGTGCTGTCTCTGACCGTCCTCGGCTTCAACGCAAAGGCCAGGGCCGCCCCACTCTTCGCCAAAATTTCCGATCTCAGTCAAATAGAAAAACCGGACATTCTAACCACCCGCGGGAGGCAACGAAGAGCCCAAATTGAACAGTTTTGGTCCGACGTGAAAGTTTGTCAGCATCAGGTTGAAGTTGGCTGGCCCCCCCCACTTTTGTCAGTGGCGACACTAGCTCGGCTTCACATCGAATCTGTTCTCATAGAGTTGGTCCCGGGTGGATTTCCTCCCTGCACTTTTGAATCTTACCAGGATGGGTTTGTGAGTGTTCCTCCCTCTTCCAAGCCTAAACGCGTCCTCGATATCATCTTTAGTCACCTGTACTGGTGACTCACAGTCTTGGCATATCTTCACCGTCGTTTCTATCACGTCTTAATTCCAGGGTTGCCCTGGTGGAGGAGGGATGGCTGATCCTAGAAGGACCAAGTCGTTTTTCCTGGTTTCTGCGTGCAGGTTATCCACCTCCGTTTCCAGCTCGGCTATTCTGTCATCTCTCACTGTGATGAGTCTCTCGAAATTGTCGATCTCCAAGTCCCTAGCTGTCACATGATCCTCTAATTCCTTTATCCGCCCATGGACCCGTGTGAGCTCGCTTTTCAGAGAATCGAACTCACTGACCATTTCCTGCTTGAAAATGCCTATCATCTTAAGCATGGCGTTGTGAAGCACCTCCTCTGTCACCGGTCGATTCGGGTGCTGCGGCTCAGAAACGGCGACTGATTCGACGGACGAGTGCAACTGCACAGTCAACTCGTTGTTCGCCGTTTTTTGGACGGATTGCTGCATTGTGTCTGGTTGTCCAACTGCTGGATCATGTCTCTGACCGACTGTTGGTGACCTCCCGCGCACCGCTCGCTGGCGCCGCCCGTGCTCTGGCTGAGAGCGGTCCGACCGGAGCCGGACCGTGGGCGGCCACGCTGCGCCGCCAGAGGCGCTGCTTGCGGTTGGGGCGGGGCAACCGGCTGCCGCGTGGACGGGCGGTCGTGGCCCCCGGCCGCTGCCTCAGCTGGCGTCTGAGATTTCCTTCGGCATTGAGTTCGCCAGTTTGGCATGATGATACCAATCGAACCCCCGATTTGCTCAGAAAAGCTGCTCCGACAAAAGAAAGCCAAAGTCCCGTTGTCTACTCTGGCACTAATCCTTCATGGTAGTTCACCAATAAATCGACAAAGTCACATTCCGTCGTCGGCGAGAAGCCGAGTTACTATCTGTCCATACCTGTCATCCAAAATGTTCTCCCTGTATCACAATCGTTTTCTCTCTCTGAAAAGGCACTTTGGTCGCATACCAGTCCTGCGTACACTCACTGACTTTGCCTAGGTAGGATAAAATCCATATTGCTCGCTGGTGCACCGGAGCGCTGTCAACACACGTCCGCCCCGGTCAGGTCGCCCAGGTCAACTGGCCACGCAGGGTTGGAAGGGCACCCCTGGCTTCCTATTAGATGGGTAGTGTGCCAAAAATATTGCGTCAAGTCAATATCAAACTGTCAACAATTAGTTTTAAAGTGGTACAAATCACTTTTTCTGTGGTTTTATGGCTCCCGCTAGGGGTCGTTTTAGCCTCAAATCTGGCTTTTGTGGTGTTTATTTGGCTATTTTAGTGGAAATAAAATTTCCCGCTTTGGCCTTTTTCTAACTCGGCTTGACCTTTTCCGCTGAAAAAAACTGGCAGCCCTGGGAAGCATCTATAATCTCTAGACTTGGAATAACTAAAAACTTGAAAAACATTTTTTAACACTGACGCCTGAAAATGGGGTCTTGACCCCTTGAAGACACTATGCCAGTGGCCAGCACAAGAAATGCCCCCTCCTCATTGACTTTTCCTTAAAAATGCCCTGCATCCAGCACACATTTTTCAGTCCACCGGTTACCTATGCTTTTGGCTAATGGGTGTAGAACCATTATTGTAAGGGTAATATGAAAATGGAAACATGTTTTAATTCTTATTGGGCTCGGAACATGTGCAAATATGTATAGCGATCGAGTATCTTACCCTCGGAAAAAGACTGCTGCATTCACTGTTTATTAGCCTGGCAACTGTTATTCATCCTGTGAACAAGAAATCAAACCGTTCAAAACTGGTTCCCGTTCTCAACAACACATATTTAGAGAAGCCAGCTAGATAGGTTTTAACCCCATAGTGTCAGGTTTATCTCTCTTGCGTGGCAATCAAAAGCAAAATAAAATTGTTTTATTTCACATTCTTTACGAGTTTACTTGTTTTATCGATAGACTCAACCTTCCATCACATGCAGACAGAACAGTCTTCAGCAGCCGAGCCAGTGTCACTTGTCCCAGGAGACTAGTCACATACATGTCAACCGATCAAATGCCAATTCTGTTCTCTTTTAATTTAAAACGTTTCATTTGTATTCGCATAGTGCATTCAGTATTGACGCAACTCAAACAGGCTCAGTCTGACACAAGGCTGTGTCAGCTAATACGCCCATTTGACGTCACGTTAATTTGTTGACCTTTTATTGCGAACAGAGAAAAGTAAAATAGAACGAAATATAGCCATTTTCAGCAGAAACCCAGCCAAAGCCATCATTTTCAAAATCGCTTGCCCCTAAAACCACCGCAGCCTGGAGTTGCACCAAGGTGCTACATTCCTTTTAAGCTCAACCTCGGCTGAGCTATTCAATTTTCCTGCGTGTGCTTTTTGCCATTATCTACTACAGGAATATATTGGGTGGAAGTCATTGTTGACCTTGTAGGGTAGGACGTGCAAACTCCAACACTGGGTAATAAAGCGTGATGATTTATCCACTCTCAGAACCTTTTTGCTTTTAATTCAAAATTGGGGGAGAACTTAGTGTTGTTCTTTACATATTTGTTTGCAAACGATGGCTTATATGCGATCATGGGTGAGCGATCGACAGAAGGGCGCCGACTGTCCCTAGTATCGTCTGGAAAGCCATGGTCCTGTATCTTCCAGCGAATATAGAAACGAACAGAAATCCCCCTTCTCCTAGTGCGATTGTAATAGCACCAAACCAGCGGTTTGAAGATAGCCAACAACCTGCAGCCTGTCTCTATCAACATTAGTTTTATAGAGTGCCATGGCAATGACATTCTCGCATAGAGGCACACAACCGAAATATGTGCGCGCCTTAGTGTAATATCATCTCGCGAGTCTCAGGGCCGAAGCGGTCATAGATTCAGAACAAAATAATGCAGAAGAAGAACTGCATTTCTCCTTCAGTCAGTATATCTCCATACCTGAAAACATCCAAAAGTATATCATCTTGATGGAGACGAAGTTGCGGTCGACGTAGTACCATTTTCTGGCTGAAGAAACTTCCACTTGCTCAGCAATTTCAGCCTTCTTCATCCTGAAATAGAGATAACGCATAAGAAATTATTCTCACACCTTGCATTAAAAGCCTGTTAGCGCTGAAAAATTTGGTCTGATTTTCAGGAAAAAAGGAAACAAAATCTTACTCTGAAAGGAATCTGTTGAAAACTTTCACAGCAAACACAGACTTGAGTTCCAGCAGAGGTGCGTTCGGATTCACACCCTTAGAAACGCATGGAAAAATATTAATACTCTTATCTCTATATTTCAATTTCTGATACATTTTATGTTTCTATTTTCCTACTCAGTCTTAGATGAGACGTTTCAAAGGACGATCTTACTAGGAGTGGAGACGGTGGGATGGGGAACGGAGAAATATGTACATACATACATACATACATACATAACCAATCTGCTAGAGCTGCTGGACGTGTTTGACAATTTGGATGATGAGGTACATACATGCTAACTGACCAGTGGCCGTCCTGGCCAGCTGGCTGACAGCTCTCGGCCTTTTAACCCTCGCCCCACCGGGGCCATCGATGCCCCCTAAGGTTTTTCCGGGATAGCAGAAAAACGACGAGGCGCAGCACCGCGGTTGAGGGCTCTACTCTCACTGCATCATTTTCCCATCATCCCTGAAATTTTTTAACCCGGGTCACCCAAGGTCAGGTCACCAGACGAGGTCAACCAAGGTCACCTCACTTCAACTTTAGAGCTCTGTAAGAGCTATATTCCAAAGTCGATCAATTTGAAACTTCCTACACTTCATGAACCCTCCAGGGTCTACAAGGTGTATATCTGGGATTTTTCGATTTCGTGCCCTGAGGTTAGGTCACGAGGCGACCTCTCCTATTGGAAAAGCATGGGGAAAAGCTGTTTCATGATATAAAAGCCACAAAAAGATTGCAAATACTCAGACTGCTCAGAACAGCGTTTTTGGACACCCTTTCACGGATCCCAGGGGTCATATTTTCCCTTTACTTTTCCAAGGTCATCCAAGGTCACCAGGGGTCAAAAACAGCATTTTGACAATAATTTTTGACCTGATTAAGCTAGAGCGCTGAAACAAACACCATCGTGTTTGTCTCGTCATTGGCTTTCATTTGATATACAGGAAGGTCACTTTTTGACCTTTCATGACCTCAGGTCATATTAGGTCACGAGGTGACCTCTGGAGGTCAAACCACTGGCGGGAGGTCTTTACGTTCTACATAGCGGAAAAAGGACTGGCAATTTCCTATCAAATGTACTTTACCAGACCTCAATAGCTCTAATGTCATAAGAGTTATGCCCAGTTTGCTTAATCATTGCATATTTGAGTGAAACTAGCCGATCTTGACCTAATTTGACCTCTGGAGGTCAAAACCATTGACCTGAACACTAAAACATGCGAAGTAATTTCTTACTGAATTCACGTGAGCTTTCTAGTGCACTTTGCATATTTGCGCTACCGCCCATATTTTCGGAGTTAGAGGGGGCCATCGATGGCCCCCGGTGGGGCGAAGGTGGCGCCGGACCCTGGTGGGGCGCGGGTTAAGAGAAGCCATTCTTCTCTCTGCCCTACAAAGAGTGAAAGACCAAATCAAGGCCGACACGGCCGAGTTTGGCGTGTTGAGGGAGAATATGCAGAAATTGCACGGCCTCCGTACAGAAACCGCACGGTGTGTACGAAGTGGAGCGGGACATGATAGAACAAAACGCCTTTATAGACGAGCTGCACAGACACATCAATCGGAGGGATGAGCGCATCTCCTCTCCAGAACAAAAGCTAGGCAACCTGCTATGTGAAGAGCGAAGACCAGACCTGACATTGTCTGGTGACGCCGTCCCAGCAGCCCCCGTCCAGTTCTGGGCGGAGGACGTCGCCGACACGCGGTGAAGCTGTTCAGTCGGTGCCTGCCGCACGCTCCCGTATCCCGGGGTCGCATCCAAGAAGCGACGCTTATGTTCATACAGAATGAAAAAAACATTGTGCGCCCCTGCAGGAGTTATTCAAAGGACTCTGTACGCGACCACATTTACAGGCAGTGGTTCAGCTCCAAACCACCCACAAACGCAGATGCAGGGGCGGCTTTTGGAGTGGGCAGAGTGAACAATGTTTACCTAGGTTTTTCCTGCAGAATTAAGCGTAGCACAAAGGCATAGAAACTTAGTTTGAATCTTCTATTTTTAAAGACATTGAACAATTTTGAAAGGACTTCGAAAATTAGTCTTGTAAGAAAAATGTTAACCCAAAATTATATGACAGCACAAAGTGTTTTTTCACCTATTAATTCAAATTCACGGTGCAGTTGCAACTTTAGCACAACAACAAAACACGGAACCAACCGGAGATTCCAAACTGCAGCGAAAGAAAAGCAATACAAGCTAACCATGAACATAAAATATTTGCATGAGCAGCAGCAGTGCGCAGAACTAGTGCACAGAACCAGTTCGGTGCAATCACGTTCCGTCTAGCACAGAACTTCCGTCTCGTCCGGACTATCCACCAGCAGAGCGGAGTTAACATACCAGTACAGACAACGTTGCAAAGTTACGTATCAGAAGCTGACTCCGATTCGGACTCGACTCAGCAGGTCAAACAGTTGAGTCGACTCTGGCTTAGCCCAAATTCAGTAGTGAGTCGACTCAACTCTGACTTGAGAAAAACTTGAGTCGACTCGGAGTCGACTCTGACTCTGAGTCGCTGCTCAACAAATCTGGTCACAGGTCAATATATATGGTTCAAATTCGGCTTGAGAGTGGAAGACGGCTTCCGGCGCCGTTTCAGTTTTTTTCTGTATCACCTCTGGTTCCCAAGATCCTACGCCGGGGAGGGGGGGTCCGATCGGTATAGGATGTAAAACGAAAAATATGCCTATTGAAAAAATACATGACATTTTGAGTTGTATGGCGTGAATTTAGTCAAGAAATCAGAACTTCGGTTTCTGGAATAAGTGTAGGCTAAATCGACATATTCGCCACCGCGCAGTGGCACTGCGGATGTTTTCTTACGAAATCCATTCAAGGCACTGTGCTCTAATGTAAACATCATGACGCTGGGATTAAAAGAGAAAATGAGTGCGACAGAATCGATTCCACGCTACGCATGTTCAGTGCAGCATTACCCTAGTTTCGATAATGTTTGCGCATGCGGATAGCTTTAAAGAGAGATACGTGAAAAATTTATGGTGTTTTCTTGCTATTCGAGAAATCTTCATTACGAAAATGTCAATAATTTTTGTATCTTCGGCAACATTTTTAGAGGCCACTCAACTATTATTGAAATATGTTAACGATACCGGTAAAAGGTTGGAACCTGTTCTTCATCTCAATATTTTCCAAAACTATTTAATGTTTTAAAGTAATTGTTTTTGTAATAAAAATGTCTTTTCTCCTGTATTTGTATTCGAGTTAATTTTACATAGCCTATAAAAGCTATAAAATGAATCAGTTCACCCTAAAAATGAGCATGAAATAATTTCTCAAGTCTTCAATCGTGTCCTACCTCAGGTCATCAGTCGTTTTCTACAAAATTCCCAGGATGACGAAATTTTGCGTCAGATAGGTCACGTGACCCTGGTATGGAATTCTTGGGCTTCTAACTGGTCAATTGTGATTTCTTTAAAGTCCTATATGTCTGTTTCAAAAGAGTTTTGGAATGCTGCTTTTTCAAGCTATTTTTTTCTGTGATAGTTCGAGGTTCTACGCCACTGTTTAGGACAGATATGACCTAGTTCTTAGAGAAATTGTTGGTCATAGTCGAGACTACGTCAGTTGATCAATAGTAAGAATTATCAATAAGTCGTCTGGAAATGCCAGCTTTGAGAACGATTTTAAGGAATTTGGGAGGCCGATTTCGCAAAAATCAGAATAGGAGTTCTGAAACTATTTTTGTGACTTTTTTATCTAGACAATACATTTTTCGCGTATCTCCCTTTAACACGATGAACCTACCTTGCTAGAAGTGTTCGCGTTTGATTATCTCACGAGTCTGGCACGCTCACAATGGTCACCATTGAGAGGATGGGCTGGAACTGAGCCAGTTGAGGACTGCACGTGCGCTGCCAGTGACTGTGACGCGCTACCCCCGAGCGCCGTGCTGCTGGCCCTCTCGTGACGCAAATTCACCTTTGTGGTCCTGCCCGCGGCACTCGCCTGGGGTGGGCCCACACTGCGCTATCCTTCGCTCGGATGAGTGTTTGCACCTCCTTTTGAGTGAGGGCTATTCCTCCCCTCCATATCAAACTTGAAAACTAAATCGTCAAAGAGTCGTGGTGAATTATACAAGAAATGTGGTACATTACAGTAGGACAAACTACACATACAAAGGCGCACTTAGAAATTCCGTTTGGCACCGAAACATTGATCACTTGGCTATCCCACGACATTCGTTGCACACGCGATGGTCGATTTTCCACCCTCAAAGCTTTGATTTGCTTTAAACTTTGTCCCTGAGGATACCAATTGGCTAGAACACGCCTATGCCGTTCTTCGGTTGCTAGTTGCAATGGTTCGGGGGCTATGATTTCCGGGAATTTTACACTTTTCCCGGGCAGCGGTTTCTTCTATAGCATTTCTATTCGGCTGTAATAATGTTAAATAGACGAAAATATTGTTAAAATTCTTTAAATGCAGCAGCTAACTCACCGGTGACTTTGCAATGTTTTCTTTAGCGCGAGAACATCGTAATTAATGAACAAATTAAGTAATTTGAAACATGGTCTTCAGCCTGGATTTGAAACTAAACGCAGCCTATGAGAGAGACCATCCCAAAGTATTGATGTAAAAATGAAAACATCTGAGCGTTTGTTTCAAAACATTAAAAAGTAACGTATTGCCCATGGTATATCTCTGTATATCTGGGCCGCTGAATTAAGCTGGCAAGTCTTCAACCCACCCTGATCTAATGGTACTGAGTTTTACTGATCCCGGGATTTTTGCGAAGTCATAATGCAGAGTTGTCTGTGTAGGTTTGAGAATACAGTTCAGAATAATCAAAATATGCAAACTAATACATCATTCTACTAAGGAAAAAAGGGGAAATTACGTGCCATGGGCATCGTATATGTTTCTAATTTTGGGGTCCTGTGAACTCGTGAACTTTTCGTGGTGTGACCCGGGTCATGCGAGGTCACTGACAGCTTCGAGTTGTCTTGTTTCAAATGTTTTTCGTAAGGTATATTCTGCTTTATATTAAATTTGAGATAGGCGTTTTCTTTATATCATCTTGCATTTACAACCACATTCGCACCATATAGAGGGCGATACTGGGCGTAATTCCGTCGCATCTCCAAGACTTGAGGAAATTTGGTGGGGGAGATAGTACCAATAGAAATAAAATAACCCATTTAAATTGTAGTCATCTGTGATATCTGAGGTCAGAGATGCAGGTGATCCTAGCTGAAGCAAGTTTGTTAATATCGCTATATCAAACTGCATATAACTCTAGTTATAACCAAGACAGAACAGTGTTGTTGGTGCCAAAATATATAAAATCAATTACTCTACCAGATGCACGTCACTTTTTTCCGTGGCCTCCGAAGGTCAAATAAGATTTCAAGATTTCCGTAGAAAAAAGCTAAAACCTACCTGAAATGTATCACTCTTGTACCCCTAGCAGCAGGCCACACTTATCATGGCTGTTGGTGTGACGACATATGTTGACGTCATGATGAACATCAGCCAATTGAAACACTTGAAGCTTGCAAGTATGGTAGTGGTCGCCAATCATGCATCATCCACAGGCTGATATTTTTTCCTGGAGGGGTATTCTAGAAATTATATTTTGACCAATTCATTTTGAAACAATCTTTCGAAATAACAATGAAGCATGACACTACAGGTGATTTAAATACCCGAGAAAAATCGCGGTGGGTACTTCATAAATTCATGGCCAAGCATTTGATTTTTTGTCTGCAGCCGTCGTTGACCGAAAATACCCTGAGGCTATAAACGGACATTTGCTTGCTGTGTGACTTGTATTCGTCGGATGTGGGTTGATATTAGTGTGTAGTATGGTGGATAGGTGGTCTCCTATTAGCCAGTGGGTATACCCGCTGACATGTAAGGTCGTATACGACTTTACATGTACATACGTTCAGAGGTCATTGATATATTTTCACGCATATGATCAGCGATGTTCAGAAATTTTGTATGCTGACTGCTGCCGGGTCATGAAGTGCAGCCAACTTATTTTTCCGAACATGGCAGATACGCAAACCATAGAGGGGTGAAATCTTTTTAAAGGGAAGGTGGCACTTCCATAACGTGATTTTAACTGAGATAGCCAAGCTGTAAAGCAAGTCGAAAAACCTGGTACTCAATATGTCATTTGTCTTGGAACTCAAGATTTCCGTAGAAAAAAGCTAAAACCTACCTGAAATGTACCACTCTTGTACCCCTAGCAGCAGGCCACACTTATCATGGCTGTTGGTGTGACGACATATGTTGACGTCACGATGAACATCAGCCAATTGAAACACTTGAAGCTTGCAAGTATGGTAGTGGTCGCCAATCATGCATCATCCACAGGCTGATATTTTTTTCCTGAAGGGGTATTCTAAAAATCAAAATATTGAGCTTATTGTAAATTTTCCAGGGAAATTATGAGTAGTTTCATTTTTTCGGCTAAAAGTACGTCTAATTACACTAAATTCTAGGATTCGACCAAGGTGCCACATTCCCTTTAAGCTTTGGTGGTCAAAGGTCATGACAAAGGTCTCACAACTAGAAACAAGTATTTGTTTAGTGGCCTAAATTTCTAGGATTTCGCTAAACGTTAGTTAGTGCATGGGACGTTAAATAAGTATTCTTTGCATCAGGTTTCTTGACTATCTTCATTTTCTTCTAATTGGGTACGTGTTTGGGAATTCCCATAGGCTGAAAAATGGCACCATACGCGAAGCCTGATGAGCGAAGCTTTATGCGTGAGTAGGATGTCTAGCTGAACTAAATCCTAGGTCCAAAAAGGTCCTTAGTCAAGAGACTGGGGACAAAGGGTGGGAACTCTACGAATGTAAAGTGGTTAGCGGGATAATGTCAGGCCGAAAATATTTTTTTGTGAAAGGCAAGAAAACAGGAAAGAGGAAAAACGTGCAAAGGGGTTTGGTGCTACGTCATTTGATAGAAGCCTAAAAGTTATTTAAATCAATATTGTTACTATTCATGGCTTAGGTTAATAAGATAAGTAGAACATTTATTGCTGCACAAAGCCTAGCCTGAGTGAAATACCCGACCGGTTTCGGGAGCATCCCGCCCCCGTTTTCAAGGGAGATGAAAATTACGCTATGAAATGCACCTAACTAAGCGAAAAACACGTAGACAGTACACTTTGAAATAATAATCTCAGCTGTGAACAAGACGAATCATTTAAGAATTATGAGCTCTAAACACGTGTTATTTTTTTAATTCAATCTCTTGTTTGACTGGCATTTTAAGAGGTCCAAAAATCCCGAGAAGATGGTGACTTTGCCGATGTTCCTATTCATTGTTGGTTCCGTGGTGGTTTGTATGTAAATTGCTTCTTTTATTTCCCGCTGTTTTTGCCTTGAGTCGAAAGTTAAAGTCGCTATGGCGTCCCATTTAATATCATGATCCGTTTTGAATGAATGTTCCGCTGTGGCCTCCGCTGCTCTCTCGTCAATTGACCCTCGGATTAGTTTTTGTAGAGATTTTCAGTGTTCGTCTTGTCGGACTTCCATCATCCTTTTGCTTTTTCCAATGTATACTTTTGGACAGTCATTACATTCCATTTTGTATACAGGGCCTGGTTTTTTCCGGTTGTCTATCCTGTCCTTTGGTTTGACCTGTAATTGTTTGATCGTTTGATGTGGTTTGAAATATGTTCTTACGTCGAATTTAGAACATATGCGTCGAATCTGTTGCGATACTCCTTCTGCATATGGGATGTAAAAAGTGATAAAAATGTAAAAAAAATGAAAAAATAAAAATGTAATAAATTGAAATGTAAAAAATAAAAAATGTAAAAAATTAAATGATTCGTCTTGTTCACAGCTGAGATTATTATTTCAAAGTGTACTGTCTTCGTGTTTTTCGCTTAGTTAGGTTCATTTCATAGTGTAATTTCCATCTCCCTTGAAAACGGGGGCGGGATGCTCCCGAAACCGGTCGGGTATTATACTCAGGCTAGGATTTGTGCAGCAATAAATGTTCTACTTATCTTATTTAAATCACTTATCCAGATCGCAAGATAGGATGTTCGAAGTTTCTAGAACTCCTTCCAGGTGAGAACATAATAGAGAAAACTAGCGGAACACATTCATTCTGCATTTGCATGGTGCATGGAAATATGAAATTAAGGCAGTCTAAGGCGGTAGAATGATAAATTGTGTCATTCGCGGGGGTTAAAAAATGTGCTTCCTATGAACATTGCTTGGGAAAACCATGTTTAACCCCTGTCAATGACTATATCCTTCATTATACCGCCCTCAACCACCAATTTCATATTTTCATGCACCTTGCAAATGCAGAGGGAATGTGTTCCGCTTGCTCCCTCTATCATACTCTCAGCCGGGAGGAGTTCTGGGAACTTCGAGCATCCTATCTTGCGATCTGGATACGTGATTTGGAAAAACCTTAAGGCCTCTCTCAAATGGCATAGCACCAAACGCCTTTGCCCTTATTTCTTCTTTCCTGTTTCCTTGCTTTTCACAGAAACAAAATATTTTTGGCCTGACATAATTCCGCTAATCACATCTCACATCTGAAGAGTTTCCGCACATTTTCCGCAGTCTCTTGGCTAACTGCCTTTTTGGGCCGAGGATTAGATTCAGCTAGACATCCTGCTGCCGCGTAAGGCTTCTTCGCACATCTGGCTTGATGCAATGATGCATGGCGTCACTTTTCCGGCCATGAGAATTCCCTAACATGTGCCCAATTAAAAGCAAAAAAAGCAAGGCAGTCTAGAAATTGGATGTAAAGCATACCTACTCAAAATCCCATGCGCCAAGCTTGAGCAAAACCCGGGAAATTCAGGCCACTCAACAAACAAATACGTGTTTTAGTGGTGAGACCCTTGACATGACCTTTGACCATCAAAGCTTAAAAAAACCTCACCCCTTCAAAAACCACCCTACAAAATTTCTGAAAGTAGCTGTTCATATGAGGGAAAATATGTCAATGACCTTTGAACTTTCACTTTGCATGTAAGGTCATACTCGCTGACTAATAGGAGACCACCTATCCAATATACCACATATAATTCTTCGCCAAAATCCAACGAATTTAAGTCACACAGCAATCAAATGTCCGTTTATAATACCAGGGCATTTTCCGTTAACTACGACTGGAGAATAAAGATGTAATGTTTGCCCATTAATTTATGAATAGCCCACCGCGCTTTTTCTTCCGTGTCTAAATACACTTTTATTGTCATGTTTCCATCGTTATTTGAAAACATTGTTCCATGCAAAATTGGTCAAACTGACATTTTTTGAATTTGACCTTCGGAAGTCAAAAGTCATTTAGAGGTCACGGACATAAAGTGACGCACAATCTGGTAGTGCAAAGTGACGCAAATCGGTATTTAATTTGTAATCGGTTTTCTATGTTTTGGAACCAACTGCATTGTTCTGTCTTAATTATATTATAGTTATATACTGTTTAAGATAGCAATGCCGGCAAACTAGCGGATTGTGTAATCTAAGATGATCTGTGACTTCAGGGGCCACAGCTAAAATTTGGTGGGTAATGATACTTCTACGGAGATTATCTCCACCAAATTTAATCAAATTCGGAGACTATGAACGCAATTTTTGGACGTCTTTGCATGGAATGTTCCAATTATTTTCATCACCTATATATTTGATAATAAGCCTAATCTTTGGACCGCGAGGGGAGGCTCGTCGTACCCTGACAACCTTTTAATATTGCCAAAACGACGGAGCTCAGAACTGTTTTGATCGTGACAGGGGCGTAAGAACCGTTTGAAAAGTGGGGGCCGTTATAGGGAGCCTCACGGTGAGGGGGGCCCAGCCCAAGGGGCCCATAAGTATGAACAGTTTCAAAACTGTTTATTTTGTGTCAACGGGGCACACATGCACACTAGCCTACACTAGGTAGATCGATACATGTCTTTTTACGTTCTATACCGCCGTTTTCAAGCATCGAATAGCTCCGTGGTGTTTTTTCTTCGTGGTGGAAGACGGCCGATTTCGTTACACCTACCAATGTCCGAGGGCCGGCTGCTGCTCGGCGTTTGGTGAGAGTGTCCGAACTTGTGCTCCATGTTGGGAGCGGTCTGGACTGGAGTTTGATTAGGTCCAGCTTTCGGGGCCTATCTGAAAGCACTCGGGAGTATATAACTCTAGTTTTAGTCAAGACAGAACAGTGCAGTTGACAGTGGCGGATCCAAGGGGGGGCAAAAAAGGCATTTGCCCCCCAAACGGAAAAAGCTCGGGGCAAAACTATGTTTTTGCCCCCCAAGCGATCGACCTCCTTTTTGTCCCGGCTCCTTTTTAGTTTATAAGCAAGATTTTGGTGCTTCAACTCTCAACTTCAAACAGAACCAGTTAAGCTCAGTGGAAATATGGGGTTTTGGATAGGAAAAAGGTATCTTGAGCCCATATTTTTCATTCTGTGACGTTTTTTTGCCTTTAGCCTCAAATACCCAAAATTATAACGGCAAGTTATATTGTAGCGTGATCTTTCACTGCGTGACGGTTTTTTTCTTTTCGGCTTTGGTTTGCCCCTCCCAAACCGAACGGCTAGATCCGCCACTGGCAGTTGGTACCAGAATATAAACATTTATTATTCTTTCCATAGCGATGAACTATTAATACTAGAAAGGAGCTGCCAATCAAAATCCCTATACCCGGCTGAAGAAAATTAAAGCTGAAACCTGGCTCTTACTAAGCGAAAAATATAATCTTCAGGCGCTTGTGCACTTGATATATGTCATTCCCAGCGGAAAATTCCACCAAAGTTTGAGCAGAAGGCTTACAAAATTTCAATTTGACTCACAATTGATTGAGATATATTGTGACTCTTTTTACCTTTTCCTTTAAAAGTGTAACATCAATATTATTGACGCGGCCATGAGCACTGCCGCGCTTGTCCCGCCAGGCGCATGTTGACACTGAGTTTAGTCTGTAAAGACGTTAAGTCGTAGAAAGAGTGGTCTTCGGCCATATGTATTACTATATGAAGAAAAATCAGCTTCGGGCAGAAAAGCAATGTGAATACCACCAATATCACATTTAGCGCCCGCTCCTCTACTTGAAACTAACAGTACAAAACATTGAACAATGAATTCGATCGCATCACTAACGACATTTCAAATTACTGGTCTTCTTCATGGCACTGCGGTCTTCTCGCTAAGCGTAAACACAGTATTGAGGATTTAGGGGAATTTTTAGAATTGATAAACTAATACGTGCCAGGACGGAACCAGAGGGCAATAATTGACAATAGTCATTACCAACGCCCCTAACATGATCAACACCAGCCCCAACCTCATCTCCAACACCATTATCAGCAGCATAAGATAAAATAGCTAAAATCAGGATGTCCACAGCGATCCGTGCTCGGCTGATTATTCACAAGAATTTACATACCTTGACGGTATGTGTACTAAATCCCCAACTCCCCAGCTCCCAAAGCATCTCACATACCTGATGACATACTGACGACTCAGCTTTGCTGCAAAAAGACGTGGTCAACATTTTTGGATAAGGTCAGCTGTTGATTATGACGCACAATTCTGTCCAAACAATATAGCCAAAATTTCGTTGAAGCGTGAAACATTCGACACCCGTTCACAATTTGGCGCATAAATTTTCAAACGTGATAAATAGAAACACGTAGGCTTAGTTCTGTCCAAGGGTCTGATGTTCCTCGAGAATATTAACAAGTCAACAGGTGGACAGGTCAACCAACAGCTTAGTCATTTAGTCATTTCAACCTTCAGCCATTTCTTCCAGAAATTGTTTGAACTATCAAATTTATCACCCCGCACTACACACCAACTCCCCCGGGAGCACGCCTGAGGTACACAGTGAACAATTTACAATGCCCGATTCCAACGTTCAATGCAAAAATCTTAACAAAGCACTTTTAAGCCATAAAATACTCCAAAACATTTTGGATTCATTTATCATCAGTATTGGTTAGAGTAAGCAGAGTAGATAGTAAGTAAGAGGAAGTCGCCACATAGTGTTGTCGGTGACAGTGACCCCAAAAAGGGGATGGTGACGGGTGAAGGGTGGGATGAAATTTTGATGGTATTAGCTGCCTTTGCAAACGCCAGCAGGGGAATTTCACCATAATACGAGCAAGCAAAATGAAAAAGTACACTCTTAGATTTGCACCAAAATTGGTACCCAGGTTTATATGATGCGTAGAAACAAGATAACCAGGTTTTAGCTTAATCGGTGGAACGTTTACGAAGTTATGGCACGAGGCATTCTGTGAGGTCACCAAAAACATATATTGTCCTTTGTTGATTTGACATGGTCAAAGTGCAGCAAAATACACTTTCTACAGATGGTTGGAATTGCAATAGTCCATAGTTGCAGTTTTTGACCTTTATTTTTAACACGAGCATTGACGGGGGGGCGGGTACCCGTCCACCCTCCCCTCGGGTTTTTCGGAAATAGTATAAAAACGGCGGCGCGTAGTCAAATCACCAGCACAGGTCAAGTGACATGACCTCAAAAAAGTTTAAAATAGCATAAGTCGGAACAACGTGAACTTATCCGATTGAAACTCATATCACATAATTGGCCCACCGAGTTCTCCAAAAAATGTTCAGGTATTTTTGATATCGATGACCTAAGGTCAGGTACGAGCCATGACCTCTCCATTGTAAATACAGGGAAAAATGATTTTAAGTGCATAACTTAGTAACGGATGGCGATAGAGCGTTTATTTTAACTGCATTAGATTTACCTCGTTATTGCGGTTCTAATGATATGTATTTTAACTAATTTGATCTTGACCTGACCTCAGGTCAGATCAAATCCTTGATTTGGCCTAGCAAGATCGCATTGTGTATCATTCGATTCGGCTTGCTGCGAGGATTCATATAGTTTAAATCGTTAGGCTCTATATTTACTTGTTCAGATGTAACGACCGAAAACCTTCATTTACATGTTATCCCTGTTACGGCATGTTTTGACCTCTAGTGACCTTAAATCTGACCTGACAAAAAAATAGTCCGAATATTTTCGATAGAGAAGTGAATGAGCTGCCCAACGCGTTTACCGGTTTTTGGTACCTAGCGTGGTTCTGGAGATTTTAAGGGGGGCTGGGTACCCACTCCCCGTCAAAGCGAAGGTGGCTCAGACCCCCGTCAATGCGCGTGTTAATGTTGAGGTTCTTTATAAATGTTGAGCAGATGACCTGCCCTGACCACTAGCACATTAAAAGTAGCACTTCTTATTTCGGTAATTTGGAGTTCAATCAATTTTCTTCTGATGCAAAAAATATTAAAAATGATATTTTCCTATAAGTATATCAAACAGGCCCGAAAGTTTCAGGTGTTTTAACACGCGCATTGACGGGGGCGGGTACCCGCCCCCTCGGGTTTTTCGGAGATAGCAGAAAAACAGGGGCGCGTAGCGTCGCCGTTCTTGGCATACCTTTTCCCTCATCATTTTTACAACTTCTGTGAAAATTTTAAGGTTAGGTCATCTCAGGTCAGGTCACCAGTACAGGTCAAGTGACCTGACCCAAAAAAGTTTAAGATAGCATAAGTCGGAGCAGGGTGAACTTATCCGATTGAAACTCATATCACACATTGGGCCCACCGAGTTCTCTAAAATATGTTCTGGTATTTTTGATATCAACGACCTAAGGTCAGGTACGAGACATGACCTCTCCATTGGAAATACATGGGAAAAATGGTTTTTACTGTATAACTCAGTACCGGATAGTGATAGAGCGTTTATTTTAGCTGCATTAGACTCGCTTTGGCTTTGCAGTTCTAATGATATGCATTTTATACAATTTGACCCTGACCTGACCTCAGGTCAGGTCAAATCCTTGATTCGACCTAGCAAGGTCAAATTATATATCATTCGATTTGGCTTGCTGAGAGGATTCATATAGTTCAAGTGGTTTTGCTCTATCTTTACTTGTTCAGATGTAATGACCGAAAAACTGAATTTACATGTTATCCCTATGACGGCATGTTTTGACCTCTCGTGACCTCAAATATGACCTGACAAAAAGGTTCAAATGTTTTCGATGGAGAAGTGGACGGGCAGCCCAACGCCGTTTACCGTTTTTCGTTACCTACCGTGGTTCTCGAGATCTTAGGGGCGGGTACCCGCCCCTGTCAATGCGAAGGTGGCTCAGACCCCCGTCAATGCGCGTGTTAAAAAACATGAGCTTCCTTTTGTTCTAATACCGGCTCCGTCCGCCCAAAAACGCATAACACCAGACTAATGTAATGCTTGTCGAAAAATATGCTGGTGTTGATGGCGCTCAGTCGACTGTGCGCAGCGCTCCGGTGCGCAGCTGCCTCGGCTCTCCCGCTCAGCCAACTTACCCACCTTTTCCTAGTGAAGTGCACTTATGATAGGCTACAAGCATTGGACAGTGAACAAACAGTGAAAGTGTGGACGTGGAACTAGCGAGAGTCCAGGATTTATCATTTCTTTACGCGTGCAATTGATATCGTACAAAGAGACCCTAACACCAAACGAAGAATCAACAGTATGGCTCTGGTACCAACTTACCTGTCGAGACCTGCTGTCGCTATCCTGCGTGCTCTCCTGCTGCTGCAAATCCTGCATGTGCTTATGCAGGTTGCAAGACCAGCTGACAGCCCATGGCCGCGACAGCTCCGGACGAGGACACAATCACAGATCGCGCCACCCACAGCTCAGCCGCCCGGCCGCCAGCTGACGGCCGCCACCGACCCGGCCAGATCACACGATAAGAAGACGCGCCGAGGTCGCAGGGGCGGTGGCAGGCCGCGGGGTAGGCGGGGAGGAATGAACTGGCGTCGACACCAAGATATTAGTAGCAAAGATATCATAATTGGACAGCTAAACATTCAGTCACTAAAGCCCAAACTACCTGATTTAAGAAGCGACATTAGCCACGTGTATGGTTTTGACGTTTTGACCCTGAGCGAGACCTGGCTAACGCCAAATGTTCCCGACCGACTCGTCAACATCAGCGGCTACAAGCTCTTCCGGCGTGGTCGAGCACCTGCCATGAAGTTACCAAGAGGACGTGGTGGAGTTGCCGTCTTAGTGCGTGATTGCTTCGACAGCGAACTGATACCTGCACCAACTACAGGAATCGAAGGCTCAAACTTAGAAATTTTGTGGACTTCTGTAAAAGTAAGCAAAAACTTGACTTATCTGGTGGCCTCTGTTTATCGTGTTCCAACTACCACTGTTCGCCAACTTACCGTTGATTTTGATGATTTCGAGTGTCAACTACAATTCATGCTAGCCAAATATCCGCGCGCCAAGTTTGTGATTACAGGCGACTTCAACTATTGTTTGCGAAAAATCAAGAGTAATAACACGCACTTTTTGGTTGACCTGCTAAGCACGTATGGTTTTACCATCACTAATGACTCTCGTGCTACGTTTCGACCTGCCAATAGCATCATTGATATTATCGCTACCAACTGTTCCGACTTGGTCCGCCTCTGCGGTGTCACTCGATGCCACTACGGTGGGCCTCACGATATTACCCGCATTGTTTTGCGCTGTGATCAGCGTACGCAGACGCAGGCGCCAGTAAAGGTACAGAGACGGTGTTTGGGCAGGATTGACCTTGCTGACTTTCATCAGCAGATATGTGACATTGACTGGACACCGCTGTTTTTGCTTGATGCGCCTGATGAAAAGTGGGAATTTTTCCGGCTTATGTTCCTCCATCAGCTTGACCTTGTAGCGCCTATGCGCTCTGTTCCCGAGCGAGGTCCCGGTGTAGTGCCGCTGTCACCCCACACACGCGAACTTATTCAGTTCAGACAGAACGCTCTCTCATTGGATAATAGGGATGACTACAAACGGCTCAATCGTGAGTGCCGTGCAGCGATACGCGCGGACAACAGAAACTTCTACAACCGAGAGATAAGCGAGAAAGGCCCGAGCCGGTTATGGCAGATCTTGCAGCCTGTTTTAGGTAGCCAGAAAGCTAAACCACAGCCGTTAAATATAACACCAGACGCACTGAATGATTACTACATCTCGGTAGGCCCAATCACATCAGCATCAGTACCGGCGGCTACCACTTCAGTCCAGGTCCGACTCCCCGCGGAGCATGAAGTCATCTGGTTCAACCGGTATGGACGGACTAAGCGTAGCAATGTTTAAGAAATTTTTCACATCAATCGGTCACTTGCTTTTGGAGATAGTCAACGCCAGTTTGATTACCGGTCTGGTACCAGCATCGTGGAAGCACGCACTAGTCACCCCGATACCGAAAGGGAAAGTGTCGACGAATCCCACCGATACCAGACCCATCTCCTTGTTGCCGGCTATCTCCAAGGTAACAGAACGCATTGTCCAAAAACAACTCACAAATTATCTCGAAACAAATTACATAATCTCCGACACACAGCATGGTTACCGAAAACACCATTCAACCGAAACCGCGTTGAGCGTAGTTACTGATAGGGTACTTAAAGCTATGGATGACGGCGAAATTGCAATTTTGGTGCTTTTGGATTTGTCCAAATGCTTCGATGTGGTTCCACATGCGACATTACTAGAGAAAATGACCCTTTACGGCATAGACAATCACTGGTTTGAAAATTACCTTGCTGAGCACACACAGCAGGTGCAGATGCGGACTCAAGGCGGGTTTATCACCTCAAGGACATTAACAACAGCATGGGTATTTTCCAGGGGAAGTTTATCTTGTGTGCTCTACATGCTCTTTTCTAACGATTTAGGCCTCTACGTAGAACAAGACATCACTATTGTACAGTATGCAGATGACACACAGATACTTATCACGGGAAAAAAGCAAAACCTTCATTCCATTATTCTTCGCATGGAACGCACCCTCTCGGCACTTTTCAACTGGTTTTGTTTCAATGGAATGAAGCTGAACGCAACAAAAACACAGATGCTTGTGCTCGGAACCCCGGCTATGCTCCGAACCCTACCTGCGGTAACACTTAACTTCTGCGGCACTACAATCACTGATTCTAGAGTTGTTAGAAACCTTGGTGTGACGATGGACAGGCACCTTAACTTTGAACCACATGTAGACGCCGTCCGTAACAAGTGCACAGGCATCTTGTTGGCACTTAGTCATGCCCGCCAGGTCCTTCCCAGACATGTAATGGTTAGCCTAGTCCAATCTCTCGCAATATCAATCGTTCGCTACTGTATATGTGTTTATGGTTCATGCAACGAGACGCAGGTTCGAAGAATTCAGAAAATTATTAACTTCTGTGCACGAGTTGTCAGTGGCCGTAGAAAACGTGACCATGTATCAGACGTATTGGCAGAGCTGGGATGGCTAAATGCTCAGCAACTTGTTCGATACCATACTGCTTGTGCTGTGCAAGGTGCCTTGTCATCCAGACTTCCATCATATATCGCTAACACTCTAGGAGTACCGATTCATACCTTGCATGACCATGCTACACGCCAGGCCAGCAATCTTACATTACCGCGTATAAGGACTGAGGCGGGAAGACGAAGGCTGTGTTACCGTGGTGCCAAATGCTTTAATGAAGTCATGTCATGTTTTAATGGTCATTTCATACCATCCAGACGTTCACTAAGGACTGCGATATCAAGTGTAACATGAGAAGGCTGCTCATGAGTTTGTATTTGCTTAGACTTTTAGAGATGTTTCAGTCGGTGGAGTGTTTTAGTGCATTTTACCTTTAATCCCTTTTGATTGTGTTCCTGAAATTTACTGTGTTCTTGACGCGGCAGGGTGAAAAACCACAGTTCGAGTGGATCTCTGGCTAAATATATCTGTATCTGTATCTGTTTTGACCTCTTGAACATATGACATGGGCTCGTGACCTCAGATGACCTTTAGCGACCCCGTCGACCTCACTTCATTATGCCCGATACTCGGAAGAGAAAATGGCACGCCCCTGGACCCTGTGCTTTGAAATAAGTGCCTAGCACCTACCTTTGTCATTTTCCGCTATATAATATGCTCAAGGTCAATCAAGGACATGGCCATGACTGCACCGTTGAACTTTTTCAAGTTTGAAAGTACATGGTTAAAAAGAGCCGCCAGCTAAAGCAAGCTCATGGTGTGTTTTCTGAACCACAGCCAGTGTCAAAGGGTGTTCATATCACTGACGAGGACAAGGTGAATGTAAAAGACTTCTTTGAATCTGACAATGTGAGTCAAATTTGCCCTGGAAAGAGTTACTTTGTCATTGTGAGAAACCTGGATGGCGCAAAGGCAGAAGTGCAAAAAGACTTATGCTGGAAAACCAAGAAGGACTAGAAGTCAAAACCGCATAAGACTCTGATTCCAACGGCGAATTAGAGAGTGAGGAACGTCAGAGTCAGTGGGTCAATACTGACGGGTTTACCTTAAGGGAAATTGTAGGGACAAAGGACAAATGCTAGGTGACCCTATAGCCAGCAGATACTGAAGCTCACAAAACACCACTTTATATCGAAACATCAAGGTGAGCGAAGGCCCCCACTGAGAATGGGGAGGTAGTTGTGCAGGGATATTTCTTTGTTCTCCGCTTAGGATGCAGCCTTTACTGGGTATCATCCCGGTGCAAACTTCGTCCTTTTGTGGCTTATTGGGAAGAACACGGGGCTTCATGCCATCTAAGCTTTTGCTTTATTTCGGACAGTGTTAATCATGACACGAGCGTGGTGCACACTTTTATAGAACGACTCATTCCGGAGTGGCACTGACTCGTGCCCAGCATCAAGAACATTTAATAGTTCATTGATGGCTATGCGGTGCAATATAAGAACAGAAAACATTTTGGTAACGTGTTCCGTCATGAGGTTGATTTTGGAATCCCATGTCACTGCCATTTCTTTGCTATCTCACACGATAAGGGTGCCTGAGACGATATAGGAGGGACCGCAAAACGAACTGCGTAACACAAGAGCCTTAGGCATCTCTTCTCGGACCAGATCCTCACAGCAGGTGCCCTATTCGACTATCTCTACAAAACGTTTGTCAGTATTGTGAAGTTTATTTTGTAGGCTCAAAAGAGATGAAAGAGGTTGCAGCCGAGCTCCAGGAGCACTGTACGCGAGCACATTTGGTGAAGGGGACGCAAGGACTAGATAAGTTTGCACCTGTGGATGCAAGGACTTTGACCGTACATGAACTGTCAGCTGACATTGGCCATCGTATGAAAATCTTCAAATGGTGTGTCTGTGAGAAACCCACAGTGCGGAGTGAAATATATATGCACAGGCATTTCGCTATTGTATTTATTTATTTATTTATTTGACTTACACGGCATCTCCACTATTCATGTGGCTATTCTGAAGCCGGTCGTAATGAAGATGAGGGACATAAATGACAACTTAAGCAAAAACACAATGTAGGATAAGGATAAGGATAGGATGGTTGATGGGGAAGGACAAGGATTACCCACGGGGAGGGTCGCCACAGGCGCCGCGCTCAACCCATGGGGTGAGGTAGTGGGACTTGATGAAGGGATCCGGTGAAAAAAAACATGGAAAACAACAAACAAGGCGTGACGATGACGGTGATGATGAATAATTCTCGTTCTTTTTCGGCTGGTCTCTCTTTTCATTCTTGTGCTGTTGGCTGTCACATCTGGGAGTGTCGCATTTCTTGTTTCGTCGGCTGGTGACTGGGTTTGCGCTGATGTCGTGACATGTCGTTTGGGAATCGTTAATGTCCTGGGTCGTTTTTCGGCTCTTAATCGTTCTCGGTACGCACACACTGGTCGGTTGTTAGTTATCACTTGTACATGTTTTTCTCTTGCTGCTGGTTCCTGTTCTTTCAGTTCTTCCACGGCTTATGTTATTAATGCACGGCACATTGGTTCTGTTCACTGAGGGGTCCAGGCAAAAAAACACGTGTTCTTGAGAGAAAATTCAAGCAGATATTTTGTCGCAGACAATATGACAGGATATGAAAATTCACAAAATTACCCAAACTTTAAAGCTTTTAAACGACACAAAATTCACATGACCGAACTGAAAAAATAACTTATTTGAATCCAGCACTTCTTCATGTACAAGGCGCTTACTTTATTATTAGCTAATGACTAATATTTAGCGACATCTAAACCTTTTTTCAAGAGCAAAGAAATTACGTCCGCACAGTTCGGCTGCACTCGACCAGTTTTGTAGCTAACAAAATGCGCATCACATGCATATTTCAGTCACTGTGACGTTATTTTGAAGATGTCCGGTTGCATCCAGCAATAAAACTACGTGATATTGAACTACGTGATACTGATATATACCTACTGACTGAAGGTTCATTACATATAATGAACGTCAGTCAGTAGGCATTGTTTGGTGTGTCCTTAAGTTCTGAAATTTGGCTGGATTGTCACAAAATTAGGCTCATAGTTCTGCCCTGCACCCTCCCGTGATTGTCTTTTGTACGAACCTTCTGTTTTGATACCTCAATGAGGTCTCTCATTTTGGCCCACCATGTAATGTTCATCGATTGTTACTGGCCCGTAAACAAAAGATAATACATTTCTGTATTGTTATATATTCTACCATACTTACAACATACACTGGTGAGGATCATTTCATATCAGTGGCCTTGCTTAACCTTTGATGTGGTTTCTGACCTTTGGTGATTTTTTGCACATAAACTATCAAAGTTTTAACATTTTAGTACCTGACTATCGATGCCTTTCATAACTTAATTATATTGGAGCGGCCTAGACCATGACCTTCACTGACCTCGAGTAGATTATACATCACAAAAGGACAAAGGTAAGTGCTAGGCACTTATTTCAACGCACCAGGCCTGAAGGCGTATCATTTTCTCGTCCGAGTATCGGGCATATTGACGTCATGTCGACGGGGTCTCTAAAGGTCATCTGATGCCACGAGCCCATGTCATATGCTTAAGGGGTCAAAAGCCATCAACACCAGCGTCTATTTCGGCAAACATTACATTAGCCTGACTCCAGATGCATCTTCGGGCGCCGAAACCGGTATTGGGAAATGGGAGGCAATGTTTTTACACAATACCTGACACATTCGGGCCCATATAAAATACTTTTAGAAGAATACAATTTTTTAATATATTCGTATCAAAAGAAAATTGATGGAACTCAAATTTACCGGAATAAAAAGTGCAGCTTTTAATGCACTAGGGTCAAAAAAGGTCACGTGACCAATGACGGCCGATTCCATTTTCGAGCGGGTGTACAAGATTTTTCGGGAGGGGAGCGCCTTCCTCCCCAAGGGGCGCTGATTTCTTTCCTGGGAGGCATCTATTTGCTCTCCACGGGGCGGCTTTAATGTCAGGGGGCGGCATTCATATGTGAAAGAGTATTTCACAAAGAGGGTCCTACCTTTTCAGGCAGGCGGTGTTTAGGCCTGATTTTCTTTTGACCGGCGGGAGGCGTTTGCCTAATTGGGAGGCGGGGGGGGTGCCACCCAAATCCGGGGGATCCTTCCCGAATGAAGGCAAAACCGTGGCGTGCAAAAATATACTTTTGCATACCCTCAATTTTTTCAAGGTGTGCAACTGCACACCCTGCCCCCGGAATCTGTCGCCCCCGCACGTGACCTAAGTTCACGAGATAAAAATCTAGTAAAAACCCCAAAAAGAAAAATAAAGGTCAAGAACTAATATAGATCATTCCGATTCCAACAATGTATGCAACGTCTGTTTTGCTGTATTTTGACCATGTCATATCAACAAAAGAACACTTAATGTTTTTGGTGACCTCAGAAAATGCCTCGGGCCATAACTCCGTAACAGTTCCACCGATTAAGCTTAAACTTCAAATCTTATTTCAATCACCAGATACCTCCGGGTACACATTTTGGTACAAATCTGAGAGATGATGGTGTCATGCTTTGATCGATCTGTCGAAAAATGATGTGCAGTGATGTGCTTCACTAATTTGTTTATTTTTCTAAAGAAATAATGTATAAAAATAAAATTCAACCCATTATATACCTTGAATGCAATATTTTCGTAATTATTTTCCGATTGAGCAGGATTGTGAAATTTTATTGAATATTCTAGGTAGAGTTTGGATTTAGATTTCTAAATTCAATGTAGAACTCCCCTAAAAGTTAACATAGAGTGCGAATCGGCCAGGCAGCGTGGTTGGAAAAAAACACGGGCGAAATTCTGGCCAACCCTCCTGGTTTTCTCTGAATAACCAAAACCAAAAATGCGGAGGTCGGTAGAACTTAGTTTTAATCACTGCTGAATTTCACGTGTCTCCTTAACTTTTAGTTTAGGTCAAGGAGATATTCAATGTCGTACAACCCGAATTCACAGCCCAAAATTACGAGTTTGAAGCGGCATCGAAGACATACTTTCGAACCCATGAGTTGGAAACTTTCATGCCATGATATCATTGGAGTTTACTGGCGTTGCTACCAAGGGGCAGGGAGACGAACCATCCCCCCTTATGATCAGGCAAGGGGCAAAGGTCCAGGAATGTTGGCGAGGGTCCCCCGTTGGCGACGTCCCTGGTGTCAGGAACGTGGTTTTCGTATTCTGTGGCCGGTTATGTTTTCTTTTTTAATGGCCGGTCTATAGGCCATTCGTTTTGCCAGGTATCCGGCGGGGACCGAGCGCCCTTCTGAACTGCTGATGTCCGACGGTGTGGAAGACCCGGCCTTGGAACACGAAGCAACCGCCCACTCACGGGCCTGGTTAGTATCCGCCCCCTACCACCAACCCGGTGCCGCCTTTACTGTAAAGTCATGCTGGCGATGCAATTTTCTTCTACCCATAATGTGCCATTTTAATATTAATCGAATTCAAACGATGACTTAAACAACCTATCGAATTTAAACGACTCTGACACTACGGTATGTTTTGTAGGGATTCCATTTTCTTCCATTTTGTTCAAGGCCGGACGCCATACGGCCCACCCATCACGCATATCTCGTTGGGCGTCACTATTAACAGCTCGGTGGCTCTTTGCGCTGACCTGGGCGCATCCTACTTCCTTTTCAAAGCTTCCTGTGCAATCTTCAAGGTCTTGTGTTGTATTTCGAGCACTTTTGTTGGTACTAAGAAATCGCCTATAAAAGCTGTTTTTGCTTTCAGCAAATAATATTTTTAAAGGTTTGTCAGGAGAGGGCGGTCCGAGTGTGCATGAAGCTCTGATATTTGTGCACTTGTAGCGCCACTGATGCCCCTCAAGGCAACTTCAGGGCCCTGGTCGTCGGACTTCTTGGATCGAAAACCAAGACCTCCCGAGTCGTTCTGAGGATTCTTTTTCGTAGTGCCTTGCACTTTATATCCCATTCGCAATGTTTCATTTGGTTTGGAGTACCGTTTTCTCGGAATTAGACTCTCTTTTACCAAATTGGTGCACCGTACAAATGGATCGGCCTCCTGTTGCAGGCTTGGGTATCCCTTCCAAGCACGGCGATATCAACTGCTTCAGACATTTCTCTCTATACTTCGAATGGTCACATCACCATCGCACGGCTTCTAAGCCTGAGCCCCAAATCTCTCTGCGCTTGCCTCTCTGGTTTTCTGTAGAGCCACCTTTAGGAACTGTTAAGAGGCTTCTGGATAATTTTGGGGCGTCCCCAAAATAGAAGGCTAAACTTTGCATACCTTTTGGCAGCCAAAATGTCCACTGTGAGACTTCCACGATCGTTTCAGGGTCCCCTGCATCCTTTATAGACAGTCTCAGAAAATTCGAAAATCATGATTTGTCATGTACAAATCTTTTTCATTTTGTCGGCCACCTGGCAGAATTGAAGCCATCTTTGGTCCCTTCCTCTGGAGTTTGAGGGCATTCAGGTTTGACTCGAAGCCTCCCTTAGCGTCCTCTCGCGAGGGCCTCCACCATTGCTACTGAGGCCTCCATGTCTGTCACTTATGACTTGGAGGCACATTTTAGGGTTGTCGAGGGGCTATTAAAAATCGGTCTTGGAGGTGGACACATTAGAAGAGCTGCAGTACATCGTGAATGTCCATATCCAGCTAATTACCATGGCAGCAGCAGGGTGCATGCTATATGAGAGGGCAGATATGTATGCGATGCGGTCCACAGTATACACCCTGGTTCGGGTATCACCAGATCACCGCTCGCCGCAGCATGACTGGCACATTTTCACGGCCGTAGCCTATTTCAATTTCAAAATACCATTGGACTGAAAGAAAGGTGGAACAATAAGCCATATCATGTTGTAGCAGAAAAAACAACTTTTCCCTGCCGGGACGGATCCAAGGAGGTGGGGGGAGGGGGGGGTGCAAAAGAGAGTCGTCACCCTATTTTCGGTTCGTAGAGCCACCCTGTGTGGACGCTGGGCTCCTACGTCTGGTGCCAAAGTCGCCCTGAACGTGATTAAAATACCACAGTTTGCGGTACAGGCTACTCGGAAAGGACTTGGAAAGGTCACTCGAATGACCGCTTGAGTGGAAAGTGACCTCGGCAGAAGCACATCGTTGTCTGATGTATCTCATTGTTTGCCGCCTGTTTTTTGTCAGCCGCAGACTCAAGTTAAACTATCCGACCAGCCCTCTACGGATTGCGTCGCTCCTTTGAACAATTACTGTTCTGAAGCTTTCCGGTAAAGATTTAACGCCCACCTCTTTAACACGCATCCCGCTGGGTGGGGGCAAAATTCGCCCCCTCCTGGTTTTCCCAGATAACGCAGAAAAGAAGAAACACAGAACAACGCAACTTACAGTACCGTATCCCTGATCAATTTCACGCATCTGATCAAATAGTTTAGGTTAATTCATGTCAAGTGTCAAGGAGCTATTCAAGGTCAAGTGACCCGACCCCAAAACCAAAAAATTACGAGTTTGAATCGGCGCCACAGGAAAATCTTCAAACCGATCAGTTTCAAACTTTCAGAAGGTGATAAGGTTATTAGGGCCTACAAATCTTTTATCTGGAAATTTTCATGTACTTGATCTAAGACAGGGCCAATTTTTTGTTCACTGCATTATTCAAGTCTATGGCAAAAAAAGAAAGGGCTCGCTTTCAGTACCAACTGGATAGATCAACTTGAAAATCCTTAAACCGTGTAGTGTTACCACAATCTTGACCATTAAGTTGAGTATTTGTCCAGCTGACCTCTTAAAGGTTACGTGGGGTCATATGAGCATACAAGGATTATTTTGCCAATAACTTCGCACTGAATCGAGATAAAGCTTCTATTTTGCTTGAATTGTGGTTATCTTGTCACGGATATTCGATTGCTAAATGCTTTGCAACATGACTCTACCACGTCGCCATGTAACCCTGACCTATCTCGATATGACGTCATTTTCACCAGTTGACCTAGCAAGTTCATATCATACATTTCGCTAGCTTTATTGAGTAAAAATCTAGAGGGGGAAATGTACACTGCCCTGTTGTAAGCCTATGTTACATTCCTTAATAATTTTTGGGGCTTATCGACGCACCAACTGCCAGGTTCATATGGCGTCGCCAACTCTTCCCTGTTGGAAGGGTTTCTCGGGAGCCAGCTTGCTCCTTGTTCAGGGAAGTCGCCGGGCCGGAACGCGGGTCGGCTGCGTGGCAGACAGCTAGTTACCCTCCTTGACCTCTGCTGACCTCAATATTGACCCACATAAAACATTTCGTAACTCATTTTCTTCCGTCAAGAGTTCTCGAGCACCGTCCGTAATTTTCTTTAGCTTTCCTGGGAAATGAGATACGGAGGGGGGCGAATCCCCCAGCGGGACGCGCATGCCAGAGACCCAGTGGGGCGCGCGTTTAGAGAGCGAGAGCGACAGAGAGAGAGAGAGAGAGAGAGAGAGAGACAGAGACAGAGACAGAGAGAGAGAGAGAGAGAGAGAGAGATTGCAAAGCCTCTTGTACCTCTTGCTAATAAGAGACGCGTTGCGATGGGACTGTAGGCCACTGAAAAAGAAAATATATCAGACAAAAAGGAGGCCTCCAAGGTGGGAGCTGAGTGTCTCAGGCTGGATCGGGAGGTCAACGTATTTGCATGGTGACCCCAGGAAAAAACAAACCCAAATGGCCAAGTCAAACATATGGATGCCCCAGTAGCAATGGGGCCCTCCAGGACGTAACAAGTCCAACACCAAGGCCCCAGACGTAAAGATAACAAAGGCGGCTTCATCTACAGGGACCCACAAGGTAAAAGTCCCCCAAAGTTATAAAAACCATACATGACAATAATTTTTCGATTTCGGATGTCTAAAATGATTCAGGAGACCCTAAAAAGATAATCAAAGTCTCACAGTGGACATTTTGGCCGCCAAAAGGTATGCAAAGTTTGGTATTCAATTTTGGGGACGCCCCAAAACTATCCAGAAACCTATTAACAGTACCTACAGGTGGCTCTACAGAAAACCAGAGAGGCAAGCACAGATAGATTTGGGACTCAGCCGTGCGATGGTGATGTAACCATTCGAAGTATAGATAGAAATTTCTGAAGTAGTTGATATCCCCGTGTTGGGAAAGGGAAGCCCAAGCCTGGAACAGGAGGCCAATTTGCAAAATTGCAAATGGGATATAAAGTGCAAGGCACTACGAAAAGAAATCCTCGGAACCACTCGGGAGGTTTTGGTATTCAATTTGTTTCAGGAAGTCCGACGACCAGGGCCCTGAAGTTGTTCTGAGAGACATCAATGACGCTACAAGTTCACAAATATCAGAGCTACATGCGCACTCGAACCCCCCTCCCCCTCCTAAAAAATTTAACATATCCTAGTAACTGGTAGCAAAAACATATTTTGTAGGCGATGTCTTAGTACCAAGCAAAAGTGCTCCAAATCCAACACAAGGCCTTGAATATTGCACAGGAAGCTCTGAAAAGGAAGTAGGATGCGCGCAGGCCAGCGCAAAGAGTCATCGAGGTGTTGATAGTGACGCCCAACGAGACATGCGTGATGAGTGGGCAGAATGGCGTCCGGCCTGAAGAAAGGTTTGGGTAGGCATGAAGGGAGTTCTCAATCCTAATAATGTTTGGGGTTCAACGGTGCACCAACTGCCAAGGTCATACGGCGTCGCCAACCCTCACCCTGTTGAGAGGGATTTGGGGGATCAGATCAACTCATCTAGTGCATCCGCTGGGACTTGAACCTGGAACCGGTGGCTTCGTAGTCAGACGAGCTATTTTCTAAGTCACCCATACCTCAGGGAGTTCTCAGTCCCGTTGCTTAGTTGAACAGCGTCATGTGACCAAAAATTTGAGAATTTTCGACCGCCATGCCCACTTCAATCCGGACACTCAAAGTTTGAGCTCAAATTTAGTGTTTGGTGTTACTGATATTCCCTCATTGCACTCTCTCGTGCAATCGGAGTATCGATTTATCTGTGATTTTTTCGGTCTTGAGATACAGATTTGTGTCTCTTGGCACAATATAGTGTTTGTTTCTCCTTTGAACTCAGTAAAATCATTCTGGCCCGGTAAAATCCTTCAAAGTCATTTTATGCTGCCTAGTCGATCAACGCGCCTAGGACCCAAGTTTAGCATTTCCGACCAGTAGCCTGTGGCTTTGCCTAACTCTTTGGAATTAAGGACACACCAACTGGCAAGGTCATATACAGCGTCACCAACCCTCACTCTGTTGCGAGAGATTTGGGGGATCATATGAATTTATCCCGAGATTTTTCCGGAACTTGAGCCCGGAACTCATAGCTCAAAGTACAGGAACGCTCTACACGAAGCTGCGTGCTGCGCCAGGGTGCATTGAATCTGAAAACATTGGTTTGTATAAAAACTGTGTACTGTGTTTGAGGCAGAACTTTATGGACTTGAAAATACCAATTTTACGTACGTACATGGGATCGTGATTTCGGTCTTGCTTTTTTATTTCAAAGTAGACATGCAAGAATACTGACAGCGTGCATCCAAATGGGTCTTTTGGGTGATATTAAACAAGCATATCTCAGAATGGTGAGTTATCTACAATGTTTCTACGCATACCGAGGCCGAATAATAGCTACGAAGTAAATGGTCAGTAAAACTGGCCACTCCCAGTTTATTATTGGCCTTAAAAAAGATAACTGTCAATTAAACGCACTTTAAAGAATAGTGCTTTAATGCTGAGCTATCTGAGAGAATAAGCTCTCTTGTGTCAATATCAGGTGTTTTGAAGACGTTTCGTTCTATATTTCATAAGCTGCTAAGAAGTGATATTATTTCTGGTGGGGCACATTGATACAATCATCCCCAACTCGCCGAAAACGATATGGATGTTATCCTTTGTACCTTTTCTTTTTTAAATAGATACACCAAAACTGATGACACCTTCCATTTACGAGGCAGCACAATGTGTTGAGTCAAGGGGTGAACGGCGTCTGCATCCTAGTCGTTACCGGGTTGTTACTGGCCATGCTCGGCAAACCATGCAATAGTGCCGAGCTTCAAAGAGGCAGTTATAGACACCAAAAACTGGATAATTATTCCTGGCTAGGGAATAGTGGGTCATATCCTTACTAAAGGAGATATTGCACCGCATTAAGCTGCCCCACACGTTGCATGAACGTACTCCATCGGTGGAGCAAGCTGATACAATTTACATGCTCACGCATTCTAACTTATGGAGACAAAGATGGTGCAAAGGAAAGCAAAACTGAGCCGTGGATTCAAAGGAAATTGAATGAACTCTACTTAAGTATCAATTGATAATGTATGCAAGGGGTCTGAGCAGAGTTATGGTCGATTCGCTAAGAAGTGTATCAACACGCCCCACTGTCCCCTAAGACATAGGAATTTAAGACCATCTAACGACTGATAATTGTTGTGTGATTTGCCGGCGCGCCAGCTTCGAAGCGTCGATGCCATTTCCACTCTATTGGAAGTGTTCTTGGTGATCATGTTGTGCTTGTTCGGAGAACCCGCTGGGCTTTGAACCCGGGACTTGTGACTGAGGAGCCAGGTATTCTATTACTGAATGACATAACACCATCTATGAGGACGGAAATTTTCCAAAATGCTAAAGACTTCTCGAAAAAATTCCTTAACACCCACAACACGCATGTGGCTTACAAACACCACGACATCTATTGGTGCCTTGTATTGCACCTGGGAGTGACATAAGGGAATAGAGAAAAGCCATGCCGAATTTTTCCAGAAATTCCTCTCAGTAAAGGGTTTGCGCCACAGTTGTGCTTAGAGTAAACTGCCTGCGTAAGAAAAGAATGCATTAATCTTATGAAAATAGCAGATGGGAAAATAGCATGTAAAGCATAACTAACCCATATGCTTTAAAACATACATGCTATGTCCTATGCTATAAAACATATGCTATGCCCCATGACCATAAAACACCTGCCATAATATCTATTCCACCACCCAGGCTAGGCCAGCAGAGTCGCATACTTAGCTTCGGTATTTTATTTTTAGACACTTTCATCAGGTGTTTACACAGTAAATCCAGTCTTCTCATCTCTTCTCACCCACAACAATTGCACAGACTTCTGACACTTTTTACGGGGCTTGTCCTCACAGAGTGGTACTGCTAGGTTCCAGGTACAAAGACAAGTGTTTCCACACAGGCCCGCCCAGTAGATCAGTTCTACGAGGCTCTCGGCCTCACAGTTGACAGAAGGCACATTGAGTTCCCTTGGATTAATGCTGTGATGGTGATCGTTGCCATTTGCCTGTCCGTTGTCAGCATTCTTGTATGTTTACTGTGAAATTAAAAAGTAAGACCGAAATCACCATTTCATGTATATACAATGGATATTTTCACGTTTATAAAGACCTGGACAACAAAAAAAAGTGTAAACTTTATACCCTAAAAGAAAATTTCAGATTCACATCACCGGACAGTGCACAGCCCCTCCACGTCGAATTTTTCTCAGAAATTGACCTTTTGGATTTTTGATGTTTGCTTGCCGCTAGAAGGAACCCTGTTGTGGTTTAGAGGACAATTGTCATCCACGATTAGATTTGACAGAATATAATGATGGAACCTTTTAAAGCAACTCAAAGCCAAACGTTGTAGTTGATATACGACCAGTTTCGGCACAATCTCGGGCCCCATTATCACGTTGGAAAAATATAAGATATGATAATACACACTGCATATTCTTGATATGTTTTTGGAGTGCAAGACAAGGAACATGATTATAAGTTGGCAAGATATATTTTGGCCTATCTCCTCGAATCCTGGATATAAAATACACTTAGTTTATATATTCGGGCACAGCCCTTCATCAGAATCAGGTAGGTAAAACTACAAATTCTTAGTCATATTGCAGCCATAGTGTAGTCGTAGTGTAGCCAGACCTCGAATGCAAGGTACACTAGGATTACACTATGGCTGCACTATGACTGAGAATTTGCGATTTTGCCTACCTGATTCTGATGAAGGCCTGTGCCCGAATATATAATCTAAGTGTATTTCATATCCAGGATTCGAGGAGACAGACTAGTATATAAATTGTCAACTACATATTCTTACCTAACACAATTCAGGACTCTAGGTGGAACTATCTTTACAATACTTCCAAAAGTTCAACTAGGTTTTTAATGGATATATATATATATGTATATATATATATATATATATATATATATATATATATAAAATATATGAAAAATGTATGAATGTTTTTATTCATGTATATATATTTTTATATGTAGAAATATATTTACTATTTTATTTGTATTTTTAGATATAATATCTATACATATATAATATATAAAAAAGGCCAATATATACATATATATATATATATATATATATATATATATATATATATATATATCTGGGCAAAACATTTTCATTTAAGCTTATTCCATTGAAGATTGTTACGTTCTTTGCTTTGACCAGTTTCTTTTGAAGTCTTAGTATTTTGTTGATCGTTGATTTAATATTGGACGGAATTGAGTTGGTGAGCTCACCAAAGTTCATAAAGTCACAATAAATCGACGTTTCGAATCTATTAGTTGATTCATTATTCAAGATAACATGTACAAAAACTGTCGCCGGTCGATTGAGTTCCAAGCTAAATACATCGCTTTTGGAAAACATTGAACACATTGCGAGGCGTGTGACTGGCAGAATTAACACTTACAGTACGAAGATTCATTTTGCTATTGTTACGTTAAACACTATCATTATTACATATACCAGTTAGCAATCATTTTGCACACATCATTCAATACAGTTCCTCAACTAAATTAAACAGATACAAGTTTAGGAGTCAATTTGACATCATCAACAATACAACCTGCCTAATTCCCCCATAGTGTCATGGATGTGTGTGTGCTAATCTGTGCATTGATGGATGGTTTATGTCTGTGGATGTAAAGTGCTTCTTTAATGAAGAGTCTGTATGGATCGTTGTGTGTGCCAATGATGAATGTGATTTCTGCTAGCATTTTGTGTGTGACTTGTGTGTTATGTGTGTTGGCCATGTGATCCTTGGGTCCCCCTTCTTTGGCGTGTATGGTGAGGCGTCGTGAAAGGGTGGTGGTGGTGGCACCAATGTAGCAAGTATTACGAGGCCTGCAATCCTCGTGTGGGCATACGAATTGGTATACTACATTGGTGCGGTTCAGTGTCTTTGTTTTGATCGGATTGTTTCGCATAATGAAGTGTTTAGATTTGCTGTTTTGGTAGTATATGTGGACTTTCACTTCCTTGTCGTCCTTAGGCTTAACGTTCTTTTTATGATGTCCTTTAAGATCTTTTCATCAGTTTTATGCTCTGTATTCATGAAGTTTCGATAGAACAAATCATGATTTGTTTTTTGTTCGGATGTTTTTTCTCCCTTATCCATATCAAGTTGTTTGCGAATTTCTTGATCAATCTCAGTGTTGGTATAACCATTGTTAACCAGCAGCTGTTTAAGTCTACAAAATTCCTGGTGTAGCAGCTCATAAGTGGAGCTGGTTTTTATAGCCTGTCGGATGAAGGCTCTCAAAGCGTTTTTCTTGTATCTAGCTGGGCACTCACTTTTAGCGTTAAGTGTATGACCGATGTTAGTTGGTTTTCTATAGACACTTGTAACATATGAGTTGGGGGTAGCCTCGATGAGTATGTCTAAAAAAGGCAGGCAGTTGTGGCTGTTTTTTTCGTAGGTAAACTTAACGCTTTGAGAGCCTTCATCCGACGGGTTATAAAAACCAGCTCCACTTATGAGCTGCTACACCAGGAATTTTGTAGACTTAAACAGCTGCTGGTTAACAATGGTTATACCAACACTGAGATTGATCAAGAAATTCGCAAACAACTTGATATGGATAAGGGAGAAAACACATCCGAACAAAAAACAAATCATGATTTGTTCTATCGAAACTTCATGAACACAGAGCATAAAACTGATGAAAAGATCTTAAAGGACATCATAAAAAGAACGTTAAGCCTAAAGACGACAAGGAAGTGAAAGTCCACATATACTACCAAAACAGCAAATCTAAACACTTCATTATGCGAAACAATCCGATCAAAACAAAGACACTGAACCGCACCAATGTAGTATACCAATTCGTATGCCCACACGAGGATTGCAGGCCTCGTAATACTTACTGCATTGGTGCCACCACCACCACCCTTTCACGACGCCTCAGCATACACGCCAAAGAAGGGGACCCAAGGATCACATGGCCAACACACACAACACACAAGTCACACACAAAATGCTAGCAGAAAACACATTCATCATTGGCACACTCAACGATCCATACAGACTCTTCATTAAAGAAGCACTTTACATCCACAGACATAAACCATCTATCAATGCACAGATTAGCACACACACATCCATGGCACTATGGGGGAATTAGGCAGGTTGTATTGTTGATGATGTCAAATTGACTCCTAAACTTGTATCCGTTTAATTTAGTTAGGGAACTGTATTGAAGGATTTGTGCAAAATGATTGCTAACTGGTATATGTAATAATGATAGTGTTTAACGTAACAAAAGCAAAATGAATCTTCGTACTGTAAGTGTTAATTCTACCAGTCACACGCCTCGCAATGTGCTCAATGTTTTCCAAAAGCGATGTATTTAGCTTGGAACTCAATCGACCGGCGACAGTTTTTGTACATGTTATCTTGAATAATGAATCAACTAATAGATTCGAAACGTCGATTTATTGTGACTTTATGAACTTTGGTGAGCTCATCAACTCAATTCCGTCCAATATTAAATTAACGATCAATAAAATACTAAGACTTCAAAAGAAACTGGTGAAAGCAAAGAACGCAACAATCTTCAATGGAATATGCTTAAATAAATAAATAAATAAATAAATAAATATATATATATATATATATATATATATATATATAATATAAATATATATATAATATATATATATATATATGAACAGCTCCTGTGGCCGGGCCCCTGCTAGGATTCGCCGCCCTTTAGGCATGGTCTGGATTCGCCACTATACTGAGCATGTCCCGCTCATCCAGAAAGTGTGGTTGAGCCCCTGCTGAGAGCAGCGCTTTCGGGACATGTTGATGGAGGAAGGATTGTTGGTGGCTTCTCTCGCACTCCAAACTGGCACTGGTGTCGTGTTTTGCGACTACAAACAGCGCGTGAGCTATCCTATCGCCGGTGCGTATATTTAAATGCAGCAGGGAGACAGCCGCCCAGCGGGCACGGACTGGTGTATTTGGTGCCTGCGATAGCGCGCAGTTCGCGCAGCTGAGATGGCGCAGATATAGCGACGGGGCAATGCATCACCCGGCACCCCGCCGTCACTTACATAATGGCCGCTGACAACATGCACGGACTGCGTCAACCAACATGGGCAGCGTTTGGTATCGCTGTCAGGAAGTGCAGTTGGGGAATATGCCTGTTGTGAAGCGAGATCATAACAATACCCTCGAGGTGTGGCCTAAAATGTGGAAGTAGCATAGTCGAGCACTGTGTGCTTCTGTGTGATTTTAGATCCAATTGCAGAGGTGGGCACTAGGGGGGAGTGAAAAATCAGACTCCATGGATCATTCTTTGTCATATTTTGCTGTTATACAAGACCTGGCCTAACTCAAAGGCGAACAAATGGAATCAGATCATATGAACACAAGTCATTCTTAGCGTTTCTGCGTAGATGTTTATGATCTTTTTTGGCGTTGCAGTCCCCGTGGGAAATGCTTGTTGCTACTGTACGGTGCCTCAGGGGCTTGCTGTTAAAGAGGATTACGCTCAATTTGGAGCCTGGGGAGCACCCCATACACATGTGAGAGGTGGAAATTCTCTGCCAGCTAGTGGACAGGTAGAGATCTGTTGCATATTAGACATGTGTCAGACTCACCAAAAAATTATCATGGAGGCGAGCGGGCATGCACACTTACCTTTCGGGGGAAAAACACAGCCAACAATATGACGTCAGTGACCAGATTTCAATGAGTCATTGCATACGTGTGCTTAGCACCAAATCATTTTTCAGTTTAATTATGTTTTCCGATAACGTTAGGACCATAATCCTACTCCATTAACGCTCTTCGCAGCCTTCATGTATGTATGTACAATACATACATCCACAGAATATACGTGTTACACTTACACGCATGGGCGTTTGAAGTGGGCGGGGGACGCGTCCCCTCTATTTCGCAAATCCAGGGGGATGTCCCCAAAAAATGGTGACCCGAACAAGTTTTTTTTGGTGTTTTCTCCCAATTACCTGCGCGGGCATGCGTAAAGGTGCTGGTAAAGTATACCGTGAGTATCGTTTTAGTCACAGCCAACATCCTGAAAATTCGCCCCCGCCCAGTCATTAGCTGTCCCGATCTGTTCCCCGCAGTAAAATTTCCTGGCGACAGCCCTGCATACACGATTTAAAACAACGCCGCGGATACGGGTTACATATACCGATATGCTGTGCGTTATCTTTTGCATGGGCAAATCTCCTAGCTGGTGTGTAAATGTCTATCAAGTACGCATGCTGGACGTGTTTGCACTCTCAGCCACGTGTTGGTATACCGGTCACTGACGTTTCGTTCACCAGATAAAGGAAGATGAGGTTCGCTGAACTAGATTCTGCTTTTACGCCACGAAGCTTAAGTTCGTGGTAAAATGTTCTGTTTTGGGTTTTCTGTCAGTAGAGCGATCAATTGTGCATATTCTGGCATTCGAGTTATGGTTCTATCTTTTATAGTTTTCATGATATCTGGCTTGAACTTCTTCAATGCATTTTGCTCATCTTTCACCATGGGCGGGGCAAGTTAATCCATAGAGTGGAATAAGCTTCAGGCTATTCAGGCTATATCCCCAAAATATAGAAAACCAAGAGGGTTACAAAAACACTCGTTTGGGCTTTTGTGGAGGCCATGTAGATCTATATTATAGCCAACTGTAATTGACCCAGACAAATATCTATCAGGCCAAACGAGGTCATAAAGGTCAAATTTTGACTATGCCTTGAACTCATTGGGAAATGCCACGATTGGATAGGTTGCAAACAGGACGAGTTCGCAGCCTGACCGAGAGAGGCTCGCGCACACGCATACAGTTATGCGGCCGCTCATTGACGGCAGCCTGACCAGCCGGGCGGGTCACGACCACTTAGCTGGGGCCACCGCTTTGACACTTCGGCAGACATATGCCTCCTTGCAGGACCAAACCACAACAGCTCGAGTTCAGCTATCAGATTATCGCTCACCATAGCACAAGCTCAAATGGTACCCTGCGCTGGATTGTGGAATGAAAAGCGCGTTCAACCACTGCTGTTGTCTTCGCAATGGATCACCCATCATCAGCACAGCCGCACCGCGGTCTCCACCGCGGCCAACCGGACAGCGAGCGGGGCAGCCCCGTAGTTCACTCACGTCCCTCCAAACAGGCCGAGACCGCCATCTACTATTGTTGTGACCTGTGCGACGGGGCAGCCGGGATTCACTTTAGACCGTAGATCACGTCGGAGGTCCAGGGTGCGGCAGCCGAGGGCATATGCTACTAATGGACATACACACATTGCGGGTACAAAATTAATCGTCCGGGTAGCGCTTTTGGAGACAACATGCGCAAAATTGGTAGCACAGAACACTTTGGACCTGAGGGCAAAACACAACAGAGCTGGAAATTTCAACGGCCAGGGTCACCTCAGATTGAACGAGGAGAGAAGGATGAATACAATGACGGTGCTCAAGCACACACACACATATATTGCAAACTCGGTGACAAGGGAGTACGGTGGTGAGGCGATGAACATTGTCAGACTTCATACGTGTGATGAGCCTATGCTCGTTAGTTCTACTTACGTCACCTGTACTCTTAAATCATCACCAGGTCATCTCAAACTGTCCCATATCTTAAATTCATCATGCCATACTGCATTTTTTTAGTATGGGGATGTACCATTCCCCTGGCAAAATCGAACATCCTCCACAGTTACGTTAGGAGATATGGCTTGGGATTTTACGAATATATATCAAACATTATTCTTATCATAAATGTTTTGGAATGACCAAACAAGGACTTTGCGAGCAGAAAACATACCATGGTAAAGGCGATTTAGCGGCATCAAGTACACAAATAGAATAAGTATAGTTACAATCAATAGCTGTGATTGCTCTAATTTCCGGCAATCCTCATCATTATTGGAGTTTAAGGGTGCCTCAAATACTTTGATCATTTTGCGCCCGTAACCTAGCCAATGCACGTTAGTTGGAATAAAAACTCGAAACATTGTCACGTCGTTACGCGGGTTGCAAGGTGTTAAGAAGAGTCTAAGTCAGCGGATAAATAATGTCATCACAATCTCCGGCAATAATGCACATCGCACACAAGTGGTGGCAAACACAGGTGTTTAGATCCGTAGGTCTACGGATCTTTCCAAAATAGATGATCGATTCGAATGCAATTCTTATCTTGTCCTGGGGAGATATGGGACATTTCTCGGACATATATAACACATATTTACTGATTTCATGAAGCCAAAAACTCTAATATGCAGACTACCGTTTCTCCATGCTACACCACTAATTATGAGCCGATAATAGTCCGTAGAAATATAGCTGTGGTGCACCTAATCCCTGGAAAGTAGAATTGACGCAGGCATTCCCAGAATTCCGAGCTCATCCGACCCATATCCCAATCGGACTCATTTCATGGGTTCTAACCCACGGTGACCAATTGAAATCGCTGTCGTACACCCTGGCAGCTAAATTTCCATTTTAAAAGAAGGGCCAAATCAGGGATCACGGAGGGGGTGTGATCCCTGTCACTATATCAATGGATGGCATTCATGTCTTCTGGGCCATGAGTTCTGGGTTAAAGTCCCATCAGAGCCCCTAAATAAGTTGATCTGATCCCTCAAATCCCTTCCAACAGGGCGAGAGCTGGAGAAACCGTCTAACCTTGGCAGTTGGTGCGTCGTTAAGCCTGAACAATTATTAGTATTCCGTGTTCACGCACCCTTTGTACGCCGAGTGTCCCTCGGCAGCATCCGCACCCCTCCAATTGAAAACACAAAACTGCGCCCCTGGCGTGTTCACATGTAATAGAAGTATGCGTGTTCATATTCATCGAGAAAGACTCAGAATAATACATGACGGGCATAGTGAAATATACTTAAACTTACTTGGGCTATTGGCGAAAGAGTCTGGTAACCACTTTTCGGCTGTCGTCCTTAAATTAACGCAATGGAACAAAGTATGGTCCTACAAACTACGGCACACTGTACAGATCAGTGTTCAACGCACAAAGTCAACCGCAAGTAAGCGCTGTCGCTGCAACGCCGCGTCACACTTGACGGGACGGGAAATGCTCATTTATCTCGGGCCGAACGATTTTGCAACAAGAGAGCGTGTTGGTACAGAGGCGTTGTCAGCACTTACAAGTGCTTGTGCCGTATGTCCTATTCGCTTCAAATTCACCCGAAGCGACCGCAAATAATGTTTCGAAGTAACAGACTTTGGCACTGAGGGGATGGGGGTTGAACTCTTCCTCCTTCACTTGCAGTAAAAAGAGGTTTGGAATCATCTTAAATCATGCCTGTCACTATATATAAGTATTCCTACATCCTTGTTCGCTCAAAAGTTTTAGATAAAAACGCATTTGAAAAGCACGATCTTTGATGACCCTGGTAAGCTTATTATTGACCTACTTGAAAACGGCCAGGAGCGCGACGATTTGTGAAGCTTTTGTGTAATATCCTGAAACACGAGCCAACTCTTCTATGAACCGAGTAACACCCTGGACGTCTCAAAAGAGCAAAATTGCCTTACATGGGCTTTGAAACGACGTACTAACTCGTTATCCTGCCATGATCTGATATACATTTTCGGCCTGATCGCCTCATAGGCATTGGCGGACGCAGGGCATTGGCAGACGCAGGGGGAGGGGGGCATTCCGGCCATGGCCCCCCCAAAGCGCTGGAGGGAGGGGGCAAACTATCTTTTGGCCACCCAAACGCCGGAAAAATTTTGAAGGTGTTTACACTAGGTCTGTAGAGCAAGAAATATTCACTCCCCACCCCCCTAGGAGAGTGACCGTGTACTTGGAGACGTAGCTTATATTAGGTCTGTCGAGCACCCGAATTGCACGTCCCACACCCTCCCCCCAGGAAGAGAGGCAGACATGGGTTTGCCCCCCCAAAAAAACTCGGGTCTGCACCCGCCCCTGCTCATAGGCACGCTAAAAACGGGGGGGTCAAAAATGATTCCATCGGCGGTGGTGTGTAATGAGCTCCTTTACAGCAATAGCTTTCAATGGTTTCTGTGTGGTGTGAAAGTACACAAGGTGCCAAAAATGTTATTTTCAATGCGGATTTAGTCACACCTACCTCGACTCCGAGCCTTAGAACGCTTAATCTTTAATTTTTGGGACTTATCGACGCACCAGCTGCCAGGTTCATATGGCGTCGCGAACTTTTTCCCTGTTGGAGTGGTTTCTCGGGAGCCAGCTTGCTCCTTATTCAGGGAAGCCGCCGGGCCTTGAACCCGGGTCGGCTTCGTGGTAGACAGCTACGCTGACCACTCCACTACCGCACCCCCGTTAGAATGCTTAGACTGCTTAGAAAGCAGTCTAAGAGCTTGGCGGTTCGCCACTTCAGTCCGCTCCTCTGCTACTCCGCTTCTACGCTGCTTGCAGGCTGTCAAATGTTAGCTGAATAGCTGTAGAGATATCTTCAACTAGGAGTAGCAGATTAGCGCAGAAATGTGAATTCATAGAAATGCTTTTCAAAAGAAAAATGGGAAACTATTTTTCGGGGTGAGCACTTTGGTAGCACTTTATGATAAATTATCGATAGCGGATATACGGGTAGTCGCTACACGATTTTGAAAGCGTCCCGCTACTAGCGGCAGCGGGTTCCGCCTGCCAAGGTAGCGGAAGTGGCGGCAGCGGCTTCAGAAACTTGATAGTGCACCCACCTCTCACAAAAGCTTACACAGATATCGTATGCATACATCGTCAATGAAGATAGGAAGCTGAAACAAAAGCACCACCAGAAAAGCCCGGTGAAGCACGATTTTGGGCGTGGCCAAGAGCCTGTTAAATCCGGTTTCACCTAAACGTCCGTTTCACTCTCCTCCCCTCTCCACTCGGCCACAATTTGGGATCGGTTGGACCCCCCTAAACTCGGTGCGTGGGTCTGTCAACGACTTCGTCTTCCTCCTGGCATCAAGCCTGCACGGACCACCACGTTCCTGCAGCGTGAGTAGTACCCTATAATCTGGTGCGGACTCCGCGTTGTATTGACGTGATAAGCAGCACCGCCGTTCTTCCAAAGCTGTTTGCAGGTGATTTGCTAGATAGCAGGAGCACGTGCACGTCGATTGACAGCAGGCGAGGTGTTGTCAGGCATCTGCCTCCCTTCCCTTCACCAGGCCCGCCATATCTGCAGGTGCCACTTGACGCGCGAAAGCTATGCCTTCCTGCAAATGCGTGTAAGTCGGCGTCGCAGAGTAAACTCATGGGCACCGAGCGAACAGGTCAGTTTCAGGACCTGAAAGCTTTAGAGATGATAGTGACTGGCCCAAGAGCCCCAGAAAAGAAAACGTTGACGGCCATCGGATTTTAGTAGCTCAATCGGGGTGTTTCGCTATTTATTTTCCAGTAAAATTCACGGAACACCAAAGCTTGGCCGCGCATCGACCTAATTTGCCACTGATCGCCTTGCTGGGGCTCATATATGTACAAATTGTGCAATGTGTTACTTCTACTTCCTATCAAAAGCACCTTGAGGTGTCACCGTCTGTTTTCCAATGACAACGGGATGCTATTTGAGACGCCATTTGATACGCGCCTCTGCATGGGAAATGCGTTAATTGGAATCAATCCCTTCCGCAGTTGCATATTCAAAAGATCGGTGCCGCGCCGTACCCTGGTGCACATTATGTAACCCGTGGGTGATGACCAGAGCTGGATCCATGTATGTATGTCGGCACTAAGTCCCATGGTCGTGTTTTGAAACCCTTATTTAAGATAGGACATGCCCCTGCATTACCCTATCTAGTGGCATGCTAAACACGCCCACATGCCAAGAGAGCAGCGGCGTGATTCCGCTGCGAGCATATCGGACGGGTGGGATCAATCATGAACACTTCGCTGCACGGCCCTTTCTGCACTGAAATCACTCAGACAGGCCTTTGTCAGTTGGGGCATTCCATTGCAAATGGATCAAGCGATAACACCCTACATCTCAGATATTGATGGAAATTTGTCTAAGGGCTTATCCAGGTCACTGATTAACGCTGGATATTTCTAGCTTCGTTCGCCCAACAGTTACCGGGCTACGGCTTCATGAAATTTTGGGACCCGGTGAAAAACCTTACTTTGTACCTTGTATATTTATTCTATCACCAATACGTCATAGAAAACCCAATTACGAGTGAAGTAAACGGAGATAGAACACATCATGGCCTAAATGCTGGAAGTACTACAAAAGAGCGCACATCATGCGAAAACTGGCTCTGTCGCCGAAGCGCTGCTACATTTTTCTTTAAACGAACTAAGGGATCACAGGATAAATCGCAGTTTGGTGGCACATCTTAAAATATGTTAGCTAGGTGCGGTGTGCGCGTAAAAACTCACAAGGCGACAGTATTCACCCTACATCATGGAATATGGAACAGTGTTGGACGTGAGGTTCGGATCAATCTACTTGGAACATGAATACTGAAACTGTTTAAAAGATGAGATGCATCAATAAGACTCCTAATGATCTTACATAAGACATTAGATCACTCTTCTGACGCCTGGTTTGTAAATATTGCACACAGTAAAAGAGAAGCAGCTGACCATAATCAAGTGAGGGACTAGTGGGCTCAGCGCTGTTCGCAAGCCTTTTCTGAAATTGGTGTTGCACCTTCTCTACAGGAACGAGATGGCGTCCGGGTGCACCACCCTAAATAACAGGACAGTGCTCTAAAATGAATCGAACTTTAAAATTACACACAACCATGGCGGCTCGGCTGTACAGTTCAAATCTCGGAAAAAGCCGACTGGAAAACCATACATGAGTTGTATTTTCAAAATATTTCAGTCTTTATGACTAACTATTATAATAATATACACGATGTTTCATAACGAATGATATTTTTGAATTGATCAGAGTACAGCTATAAACAGGTTGTTGTGGTAAAGTTTGCATGTCAATCGAAACCAAATTTTGTGACATTTACGACTATACGTATTTTGATAGTTGCTTTTATATTTTGACTAGCTGAAATAAGTCATAAAATGAGTTGAAAACAATGTCTTTTTGGCCTTTATTGAAATTTTTCGGAAAAATCACGCGCGTATCACGTGACTATATCACGCCAATGACACTGCAAACATTTTATTGTCACTGTGGTATATTACAGTCCGCACGCACATTGCCCCTAGCAATTAATTATGCAAAACACACCTCTCATGCTTAGGAAAGCTCGGGTCCGAGCAGACAATCCCCAATTGACCCATGTCCCTTGTTCTGGGGTGAACAGTGGGGTCTTTTCGCTGTGTCCGCCGCATCCGGTCATACATATTTAAGGTCAGGGAATAGCTTGAGCCAAAAACTTTAAACTTGAAATATTACTGAAACTTTTGCTTTTGATGTCCATGCTTACGTGTCATTTTTGCGCCCAAACCATTTAAGAGTGCTGCCAGTTCCGTTATCTTGAATATAAGCGGACAAATGTTATGCTTGTTGCATCATTTCTTTAGTACATTTAAGATGGAAGAAAACACTTGATGCTAATAAAATGTTAAACAAAAAATTCCCACCATTCACCATTAAAATGACCGTTTTTTTCGACTGGTTAGAATAAGTTTTAGTTCTTCACTTAAAGTTTTAAAAATATTTCTGAAACAGTCTATAGAATTATATATTTCGGAATTTTAAGCCGACAAAAAAGTTGGTGTCAAACGCTCAAAATAAAAAACCAATATAATTCTACATGCGACCAGTACCGGATACAAAGAAAAGGGGGAGCCAGGAGGCCTCAAGCCCCCGGAAATTTCTGAGTACCTATAGTTAATGAATAGGCGGAGTCTGAGCCGAGGCGATGGCGGAGCAGGCTCGAGCCCCCAGCCTCCCCCGAAATGCAAGCAGCTTATTTTCTTTTATGCCGCGATAAGACAATGTCAGCAGCTGAGGTGATCAGGGATGTCGCCCCATGAAGGTCATGGGCTCTATGTTTTTTTAGTCCCCCCACCTGACTCAGGAGACATCCTTTGTTACTGAGTTTGGAATAGCCCCTCCAGCACGAAAGAGCCTAGCCTTCCTGCTTATAAAGAAGGCTTCCTAACTGGCCTATGCAGGAGGCCTCATTAGCTATAAATGAGGCCCCATAATAGCCTACTTAGGAGACCCCTTTACTTAAAAAGGAGACCCTCTAAACGGTCCACATAGGTGGCCCCTTTACTTATAAAGCAAGTCTACTAAATGGCATATATAGAAGGGCCCTTACTTTTAAAGAAGGTCCACTAAATGAGCTACGTGGAGGCGCCTTTACTTATAAGGGACGCCCCTTACAAATAAAGCAAGCCCCTAAGTGACCTTAAAAATAGAGACCCCTAAAAGATCAGAGGCCCCATAAGGAATTTTCACAAGTTTTAAACGTGTTTCGATCCCGAAGGTTTACGCGCGTAAAATAGCTGCGGCAAGGAAGCCACGCATCAGAGCAAAGTCGACACGCCGGGAGTTCGAAAATGAGAATGCCAACGCATTCACGAGATTTTTTCCACCTGATTATTTGAATCCGGTTTATTATCACGACCGTCGTTTTATGGCTCTTCAGAAGCAGCGTTTCATAGAATAATTGAAAGAATCAAGGAACTCCTGGGTTTGTGTTTATTCTCCAAACCAACAATGACATTACAAAATTATATACAGTTTCCTGATGTCCTTTAAAATCTGGTGTTTTCTACACACAGAGAAAAAATGACTCCCATTCCTGGAGTGTCCCATTTGTCGCATGCTGTGAGTAGCTTCTGTGGAGTTAACTTAACCCTGGCGCAGGAAAAACTCCGTCCGCACTCTACAAAGAAGCCCCGCGTATCGTATCATGACGCCGGCCCGATCTACCCAGAGCGCGCTAAAATCCACTGACGCGGGAAATGTCAGGGTGAAGCACCATGCGACTCTACGCTCACGCTCTTTAAAAACCGTTGTAATTCTTCACGACTCTAGCGTGGCACTGCAGTGACGCTTTGATAACGCTGCAATGGCACCTTTCTTAGCACCTTGCAACCCCTTTGCAGCTCCGTTCAAGAATGGCTCTGATTCCCTTCTAACGCCCAGCTGACTCGTCTAATAAGCGTTTTGTACACCCTTCTTCTTCAGGTACACTTCGCTTAGTACCAACTTTCTACACCTGCATAATCTGGCTTTCTTTAAGACACACCATGCATCACATCACGGTAAAACACGATATATCGCAAATAACACATTTATTCGCTTTGTAGAAAAACATTTGTGAGCAGCTTCCGTCAAAAACGATCCCGCCTTATGTCATCAGAGACCAGAAGTATGACTTCCTGCCATCGCAAATGGCATTCACACCACTTGATGCTTATAGACGCCAACCCCTCCCCTCCCTAAAAAAGAGCGTTTGCGGCAGAATTCCGCCACATTTGACTATCACATTATCTTACTTTTCCAGACAGAATATTTAAAGTGACCAAACATGATCAAACACTGTGTTCATATTCCTGCCGCTGTTCAGAATATCCTTTCATCATCCTGAAAATAATGTTCAGAACAACGCTACATAGTTTGTCATCCCATAGGACTCACCTAACGCGCAGCTTCCTCGATAGCCCGATCTTGCTTTTGGGCCTCGGGCTCCCACACGGGTTTCGATGCCAAGGGCATACCGGGCTAGGAATAGCCACGTTTCCCGGCAGAGGCCGTATCTTTGAAAGTAAGCGAAGAACGCGACAACCCAGAACAGAAGGGCTTCGTCTGCTGTTTCACAGTTCACAATGGTGTTTCCCTCGACCACGACGCATGGGCCGTGCTCTTCGTATTCACGTATACTGGCACCTCTTTCTTGACATATGCCTGGCCCCCTTCGTTCAGCAGCCACGGTGGCATCCTCGGTGCGGCTTCTGAAATGGTAGCACAGCTAAATTGTACATACGACGTATGTTATAAAAGGTAATCGACACTGGTAATAGATTTTCACACCAGTACCAATATTTGTCAAAACAATGTTGACCAGAGGTGGGCGCCACTACCAAATTTGAGAAAAAGCTACCCCTATTTCCACTTCCTTGGCTTGTTGGAAATCACTACCGCTACTCCATCGATTTTCTGAAACTGGGAAACCGATACTCGCTTCACCGAATTTATTTCTTTTTAATAAGGCGATTCCAAACTGCTGTCCAAAATTTGTTTTGTTGTTCATTTGAAATGAATAATAGGAAAAACTGCATTTTGGTTTTATATTACTACACAATTTGAAGGTTCTATTGAAAGCTATTTATATAGGATCGCACAATATGTGCATCATTAAATACGTGTTTGTGTTTTCCGATGGATAAAATATATTTATCTTTTGGACGGACTAGGGAGCTGAAAAGATTCAATAGCTTATTCCAACCCGTTTGGAAAATGATGAGGGGTATAGGATAAGTCAGTCCCACCCCTCCCTGACAGGATCGAGTTAAAGAAAACCACAAATGCCGGAGCATCCCATAGTCTAAAATATTATTCAGCAGATTGTGGATGACGCTTACGTTTCAGCGGCATATCAAATTCAGAAGCAAAAGTCGCCACCGTTAGCAAGGACAGACAGGTAGATAAAAGAAAGGGCCGACCAGTGGTGCAAAATTTCGTATTTGATTATCACCAAAGGCAGTCAAAAGAGATTTCACTCAGATCTTAAGAAAATTGTCAGTTGAAAACAATCAACACTTTTCTCATCTCTTTATTCCTTTTGTCCACCATGGGCAGTAGAAAACCACAATTTCCCCGCCACGCTCTTCGCTGTTTGCAACGGCAACTGACGACTAAAAAATGGCGTCGTTTTGGCGCGCGCGTCCTGCGCAGTGCACCATGATGACACCGACAAAACACCGGAAGAGAGCTCGCGCGAGCTATGTTGACGCTTCTGTGATGCTGATAGAGACAAGAAGGTGTATTGAGAGTGTCATTGCAGCTGGATGACGCCACCTTTACTCCATCAACACTCCTTGGGCACTGACTTGATCCTTCGATATTAGAGGAGGCGTCAAGCCGGTGTGAGTTAAGCCGGCAGTAACGCTTTCATGATATGAAAAAAACTCGCCGAAAAATAATCGACGTGTTTTCACAGAAGAGTTTCTGCGTTTTACTGGTGTTCCATGGGAGTAGCCTTGAGTAACCATGGTGCGATTGAAGTGTTAAGGGGGAATTACACCGAATAGCAGCGTCAAAATTTTTCTCTGTGTAGGGGATGGCTCGGGCTTCTCTATTAAAGCCAGTGTCACTGGAAGGGGAGTCCCGGTGAAGACGAACTGAACTTTATCACAATTTTTTTCTTCAATTAACAAGGAAACTTTTCAGCCTACTTTTTAAAGTCAAACATTATTTCTGGGAGGTCTAGGGCTAGGCTCCTCATCTACCACCACCTTACAGCCGCCTAGCGTATTCGCTCTCAGTGCCGAGAGCAAAACGATTTCAACGATGATAATAAGCGTACTATTCAAGTCTGTACCTAATAGTGAGGTTGAAGGGGGGAAAAACGAAGCAACGTTAGTGTTTCGTTGTTGTTCTTCCTACACCGCTGTCGCGGCTTATGTTCCTTGCCTTTATTCGTCTTCCAGAAGACTGGAAGGCGCGAAGCTCCGCTGTACTTGGTACACCTTATCCTTGATTGATTCGGCAACTTTTCAAAAAATTCTAGGTCAGGTCATGTCATGTCAGGTCACCAGGTGAGGTCAAGTGACCTTACCTCCAAAAAAGTTTAATATAGCATAAGTAAGAACAGGGCAAATATATCCGATTGAAACTCAGATCACATAATGGGTCCACCGAGCGTTACAAAATATATTCCGGTAATTTTGATATCGATGACCTAGGGTTAGATACGGATCATGAACTCTCCATTGGAAATGCATGGAGAAAACAGGAATTAGGCTGTATTTGTGTAGATATGGCTGAGAATGACTTCATATTCTACAAATCGTAGTATCCTGCGCCCCTTTCCAGATTCATGTTGCAATTTTTTTACCTGTGACCTCTGGGAGGTCATCTTGGGCTACTTAAGCAGGTTTGCAGACTTGGTCAATAACTTTACATGAAATGACGATAAAGCTTTTATTTGGATACGATTACGTTTGGATTGTTATTGCAAGTCGACTGATAAGTGCGTATTGACTATACTAGATCAGATCGTGACCTTGGCCTGACCTCAAGTCAGGTCATTTTTGTTTTGACCTAGTATAGTCATATCATACATCATTCGATTCGTCGTAACGAGAGGAAGCGAGTGGTGCCTAAAACTTGATTCTAACTCAATTCTATCACACGCTAGAGCCAAGAAACTCTTTTCTAACGTCATCTTCTTCGGCCCGTCATGGCCTCAATATTGACGTTAGCCTAAAAGTGACATAGAGACACTAGTCTTCATGAATTTGTAGGAGCTATCCACAAACTTTCGCGCTTTTCGCTATCCCGCATAGGGGTCGAGTTCGAGGGGGTGTTCGAACACTCCCCGCCAGGGCGAAGGTGGCTCGGAGGCCCACCGAGGAGGGTGCTAAGAGCACACAGGTTACACACCTTCTGTTGAAGCAAAATATACAATCTGAAGGATATCATGTGTTGTATGAAAGTGGTGCAATGAGTTTCCAAGATTATGTTTGTGTATTGAGCGGAGGTCTATGTTTCCTAATCTCGATGGATTTTGTGATTTTAAGCACTGCGACATCATTGCAAGTACAAATAATTCCTAAACTGAATGCAGTGTTGGATATGTTTAGTGCTGTGGTGAGTGTAGATGTGCTCTCCTGGTAGGGTGTTCCTTGTTTTGTGAGTGGCGTTGCGTATGTGTTCCATAAATCATTCGCCTAAGGCTCTTTTGTTTTCTCCAATATAAAATAAATGTTCAGTACAAAGGCTGCAGGTAATTGTGTAGACTCCGTTTTTATGACATCTCCCCTCTACTCCAGCCTCACAGGTACGGCAGCTTTTCTTGTTACCTCACGGGCAAGGAGGAGGTGCAAGGGCTGATCTGGCTGAGATACTGACAGCAAATTAATTAATTAATTTAAGCTGTGACCAGCACCTTTCAACACTGGGGCATTGTAAAGTCCATTTATCACAGGGCTTCCACTCGCCTATTTTACAACGTGTTTGTCCCAGCATTTCGCTTCTAGAAGTGTGTTTTACAGTGTCTTTGTCGCATCATATTATATCTTAATGGTTGCATTTTTCTTGTTCCGACTTGAGCTGCTACTGGAGCACTGTTAGGGATCCTGTTGCTAATCAACCGCTAATAAGCTACGGCCTGGAGGCGGCGCGGCGGTAAACAAGAGCTGGGGAAGGCTCCGGGTGAGACGTCCGTTTGAAGTTGACACGCCGAGTTCATGGTCACGAACGTCATCCCCACCGGCTTTACCATCTCCATCACTCCGTCACCTTCACTACCGCTCTCCGCACTCCACTGTTTGCAACCGTCGTCCCCCGCAAAGTTTGGGCAAGTAACATGATAACAAGAAACTTGCAAACTTCCGTCGAAAATGGGAGCAGGTGCACACTTTCAAAAAGAGCTTAAAAACTGGTATTAAACGGATTTGTACAAAAAGAAACTTGTTTCTTCTCGGAACACTTGTATGCTCATGCCTTGCGTAGCTCCCACAAGAGCATATGCTAGAAAACAAAAAGTATGACGAAAAAGAGCCCGATGACAATAACTCATTTTTCAAGAGCCGCAGTGCTGTCGGGTGGACACCACCACCCCTTCGCACGTCTGTAATTCAGTCGGGAGGACGCAGGGGCAGTTGTTCGGCAGCAAGGCGTTTATTTGCACGGGTTACAAACGAGCTCCACTGGAAGGTAGACGGAGAGTGGCTGCAGCGCCACCTCCCCGTTTGGCACATGTGTGTGTGTGTGTGTGGGTCCGCCCTGGGATACTGCGGGTCTGTTCCAGGGCACAACACCCATGGGTGGAGACGGCGCCACCACTGCACTTGAGCTGGCAAACCCATTCTGCCAAATGGTACAAACTCTGGCCACACTTCATGGCGAGAGGGTACATTTAGCCACACAACAGAAGCGGTCTCTCCACACCATGGGTGTCAACGCTCTGGCCAAATAAATAGAACTCGACCAATCACAGTATCGGACGGCGCCTCAATAAATCAGGGCATGGCACAACCTACAAGTGTGGAATAATGGAACGCGTCAGAGAGCTGGGCCCCGGCCTACATCATGCCTCAGCGCGGGTGCCACTGCCCTGCCAGTCAAGACACCGACTAGCTTCATGTCGTAGTCTACCTGCAAGTGGTTATTGTCAGAACAAATCTATGGCATCTGGAGGGGAGGCACACTGGAGGAGTGCAGGATGGCACCCATGCTTTGGAGGACCCATTCTCCTGTGGGGCGGCAACTGCGGCCACCGGCTGCTCTCTCGTACAAATTATCTATAAAAAACGACGGCAAAACAATTATGCACTGTGGATCGCTGCGTCTACTGTAAGCGGCCAGCCGCCGAAGCCGGAGGCGGCGCCGGGTTAGTTCGCGTCACCGATATTCGCAAATGATCGGAATGTAACAGTATTCCACACGCGTTCTTCGCCGTTGCTGGTGACGCCACAGTGACGTCACACGCACGACCAGGCAGAGGGAAGGCAGTAGTGAGAGAAAAATAAATAGATGGTTAACAATACAAGATTCATGAGCCACAGGACGTGAGCGCGCGCGCACGGACAACCAGCGGCGCGGCGGTGGAGGCGGACAGCACGTGACACGCGCGCGTCAGAGCAGCCATGACGCGGCAGTCCCTGATGAGGCAGCAGCCTCTGCACCGCCGTACCGCCATCGCACAACTCTCCGACGCCACACCTATTGCACAATCAAACAGTCGACGGCAGCCGCCCTGGGCAGCGGCGTCACAGCTTGTAGGTACGCGGCGGCAGCCGGGCGCGCCGCTCTACGCCCAGGTTGAGCGCGGCCAGCGGCACTGTCAGGTCCCGGCTCTGACCGCTGACCGGCAGGTCCAGCAGGTGGTGGTCGCCGCCGCCGCGCGACGAGCCGCTCTCGTCCGACTCGGGCGGACTGTGGCGCCACCTGGCGCCGCTGCCGCGCAGTCCCGACGGCCACACCACCGACCCGTCCGGCTGGAAGGCGGCATTGACGGCGGCAGCGGCGGCGGCCGGGCCGACGGGCGCCGCGCGCGGCGGCCGCCCGCTCACCGCCGCCGCCCCGCCGTAGTAGCTGTTCTCCAGGTGGTGCGCGTACTCGGGACTGACGCGCTCGCTGTAGAGGACGGAGGCGACGAACTCGGGCGGCGGCCGGCGGGGCTCGGGCCGCCGCAGCCTGTCGCCGGAGCCGCCCGAGGAGGAGCCGTCGCCGCCGAAGGGCGAGTCGTCCACCACGCTGGAGGTGCGCAGGTACTCGGGCGGCCTGGACCGGCTGCAGCTGCGGTACGGCGTGCGGGGAGACATCTGCCGGCGGCGGCGACACAGGTCGAAGCAGCGAGCAATGGTCACATTTCCATAGTTTACCAGCTTACGCGTATTTAAGAGGCATGTACCTGAAGCGGAAGACTTCTAAAAGCGCACTATACCAACATAAGGGTTGACACGCCCAGAGCCTGAATAATGAAAAAAATCCAACAAAATATTTGGCACAAAGAAGCAATCGGAAATATTACTCCACAAATTTTATCTTTCGGACATCAAACTCGGAGCTGCCAAACCCAAATTACAAACAGGCACGAGCTGTTATGGAACAAACAGGACAATTAAACTACAAGCACATCATTACTACAATAATACAGCTCCACCCTTGACAGTCATAACACGCACCTGAACACTGGAGGCTAAGAGTGTTCGCTGGCATCTTACCACACACCGCACCCAACTACTCTCCGGGATCGAACCCCCAAAACTACTCTCCGAGATCGATGGCACTACCAACCCACAACTACTCTCAGACATCGATGGCACCATCCACCCACAACTACTCTCAGACATCGATGGCACCATCCACCCACAACTACTCTCCGAGATCGATGGCACTACCAACCCACAACTACTCTCAGACATCGATGGCACCATCCACCCACAACTACTCTCAGACATCGATGGCACCATCCACCCACAACTACTCTCCGAGATCGATGGCACCATCCACCCACAACTACTCTCAGACATCGATGGCACCATCCACCCACAACTACTCTCAGACATCGATGGCACAATCCACCCACAACTACTCTCAGACATCGATGGCACCATCCACCCACAACTACTCTCAGACATCGATGGCACCATCCATACACAACTACTCTCAGACATCGATGGCACCATCCATACACAACTACTCTCCGAGACCGATGGTGCTGTACGTACCTCGCCCGCGTTGGAGGAGGCGCCGGAGAGTTTGCGGCGGGCAGCACCGGCCGGCGATAGAGGGGCGCTGCCGGCGGCAGCGGTGCGTGGTCCGTAAACCGCAGCGGCTGCAACACACAACCAAGCTTTAAAACCTGCCACAAGATGGCGCTGGGGTCACAGATGTCTAGATAAAGCGACAGCTTTTCACTGTTGGTTTATTCCGATAGCAAACGTTAAAGTGAAGTATAAAAAGAAGATAGAAAAAGTAAGACTTCGGGCAGGGCAGGGAAGACTGCAACAGTAAGCTGATGAGTATGTGCAGGCTCAATAACAGAGGTTTCTCCCTCAATACGAAACTTGTATCGGAATAGAAATAGGCGCATGTCAATGGATTAAAGATGACTGGAGTGATAGAAGATACCCTATAGTGCAGTCACATGCACAAAAACGTTCTATCACACCCCCTAATCAGTGGCGGATCCAGGGCTTTATTTCGGGGGTTAGGAGGTTCGATTCTCCTCCACCATAACCATGGATCAGCCCCCGCCAAAATATTTGCTATATGCACTCTGAAAATTCGGAGGGGGACGCTTGACTCCCCTAGCCCCCTTGTATATATACGCCACTGACCCTTGTTACGACATAAATCGATCCAATCCAAAAATTTAACCATCAAATCCCAATTGACTTCAAGCGGATATCACCGCTATAAACCAGGTACTGCACCGGTCCCGCCCCGGCACCAGAGGATGGCCGTGTCTGCCGCCCGCCTCCGGCGGAGACCGTGCCGGTGGGCCCACCGCACTGACCCCGGCGTCGAGGTTGAGCGGCGGCCGCTGGTGTTTGGTGGGGCCGTGGTAGGTGTTGTGCGGGTAGGCGGAGCTGCAGGCTGCCGGCTCCGGAGCCTCCGCCGTCCACCACGGCACGCCCACGTGGTCGGTGCTGCCCGGACGGCTGAGGTCAGAGTCACACCCACCGCTGCCCTCGCACACGCCACCATTTACAAACTTTGCATTTGCCAACTACATGGCGGGATGACTCGGGGGTAATAGTCACTGCTGCGGGATGAGTCGGGTGTTTTACTCACTGCTGCGGCATGAGTCGGGTGTTGTACTCACTGCTGCGGCATGAGTCGGGTGTTGTACTCACTGCTGCGGGATGAGTCGGGTGTTGTACTCACTGCTGCGGCATGAGTCGGGTGTTGTACTCACTGCTGCGGGATGAGTCGGGTGTTGTACTCACTGCTGCGGGATGAGTCGGGTGTTATACTCACTGCTGCGGGATGAGTCAGGTGTTGTACTCACTGCTGCAGGATCAGGCGGGTGTTGTAATCACTGCTGCGGGATGAGTCGGGGGTAATACTCACTGCTGCGGGATGAGTCGGGTGTTGTACTCACTGCTGCGGGATGAGTCGGGGGAACTCACTGCTGCGGGATCAGTGGGGGGTAAACTCACTGCTGCGGAATGAGTCGGGTGTTGTACTCACTGTTGCAGGATAAGTCGGGTGTTGTGCTCACTGCTGCGGGATGAGTCGGGGGTAATACTCACTGCTGCGGGATGAGTCGGGTGTTGTACTCACTGCTGCGGGATGAGTGGGGGTAAATTCACTGCTGCGGGATGAGTCGGGTGTTGTACTCACTGTTGCGGGATGAGTCGGGTGTTGTGCTCACTGCTGCGGGATGAGTCGGGGGTAATACTCACTGCTGCGGGATGAGTCGGGTGTTGTACTCACTGTTGAGGGATGAGTCGGGGGAACTCACTGCTGCAGGATCAGTCGGGGGTAAACTCACTGCTGCGGCATGAGTCGGGTGTTGTACTCACTGCTGCGGGATGAGTCGGGTGTTGTACTCACTGCGGCGGGATGAGTCGGGGGAACTCACTGCTGCGGGATCAGTCCAGGGTAAACTCACTGCTGCGGCATGAGTCGGGTGTTGTACTCACTGCTGCGGGATGAGTCGGGGGTAAAATCACTGCTGCGGGATGAGTCGGGGTTGTACTCACTGTTGCGGGATGAGTCGGGTGTTGTGCTCACTGCTGCGGATGAGTCGGGGTAATACTCACTGCTGCGGGATGAGTCGGGGTAAAATCACTGCTGCAGGATGAGTCGGGGTAAAATCACTGCTGCGGGATGAGTCGGGTGTTGTACTCACTGTTGCGGGATGAGTCGGGTGTGTGCTCACTCTGCGGATGAGTCGGAGGTAATACTCACTCTGCGGGATGAGTCGGGGGTAAAATCACTGCTGCGGGATGAGTCGGGGTAAAATCACTGCTGCGGGATGAGTCGGGGTAAATTCACCGTTGTGGGATGAGTCGGGTGTTGTACTCACTGCTGCGGGATGAGTCGGGTGCTGTACCACTGCTGCGGGATGAGTCGGGGAACTCACTGCTGCAGGATGAGTCGGGGGTAAATTCACTGCTGCGGGATGAGTCGGGTGTTGTACTCACTGCTGCGGGATGAGTCGGGGGAACTCACTGTTGCGGGATCAGTCGGGGGTAAACTCACTGCTGCGGCATGAGTCGGATGTTGTACTCACTGCTGCGGGATGAGTCGGGGATAAAATCACTGCTGCGGGATGAGTCGGGGGTAAAATCACTGTTGCGGGATGAGTCGGGTGTTGTACTCACTGCTGCGGGATGAGTCGGGTGTTGTACTCACTGCTGCGGGATGAGTCGGGGGTAAAATCACTGCTGCGGGATGAGTCGAGGGTAAAATAACTGCTGCGGGATGAGTCGGGGGTAAAATCACTGCTGCGGGATGAGTCGGGGGTAAAATCACTGCTGCGGGATGAGTCGGGGGTAAATTCACTGCTGCGGGATGAGTCAGGGGTAATATTCACTGCTGCGGGATGAGTCAGGGGTAAAATCACTGCTGCAGGATGAGTCGGGGTAAATTCACTGCTGCGGGATGAGTCGGGTGTTGTACTCACTGCTGCGGGATGAGTCGGGTGTTGCACTCACTGCTGCGGGATGAGTCGGGTGTTGTACTCACTGCTGCGGGATGAGTCGGGTGTTGTACTCACTGCTGCAGGATGAGTCGGGGGTAAATTCACTGCTGCGGGATGAGTCGGGTGTTGTACTCACTGCTGCGGGATGAGTCGGGGGTAAAATCACTGCTGCGGGATGGGTCGGGGATAAAATCACTGCTGCGGGATGAGTCGGGGGTAAAATCACTGCTGCGGGATGAGTCGGGGGTATATTCACTGCTGTGGGATGAGTCGGGTGTTGTGCTCACTGCTGCGGGATGAGTCGGGGGTAATACTTACTGCTGCGGTATGAGTCGGGGGTAAAATCACTGCTGCGGGATGAGTCGGGGGTAAATTCACTGCTGCGGGATGAGTCGGGTGTTGTACTCACTGTTGCGGGATGAGTCAGGTGTTGTAATCACTGCTGCGGGATGAGTCGGGTGTTGTACTCACTGCTGCGGGATGAGTCGGGGGAACTCACTGCTGCGGGATCAGTCGAGGGTAAACTCACTGCTGCGGCATGAGTCGGATGTTGTACTCACTGCTGCGGGATGAGTCGGGTGTTGTACTCACCGCTGCGGGATGAGTCGGGGGTAAAAGCACTGCTGCGGGATGAGTCGGGGGTAAAATCACTGCTGCGGGATGAGTCGGGGGTAAAATCACTGCTGCGGGATGAGTCGGGGGTAAAATCACTGTTGTGGGATGAGTCGGGTGTTATACTCACTGCTGCGGGATGATTCGGGTGTTGTACTCACTGCTGCGGTATGAGTCGGGGGTAATACTCACTGCTGCGGGATGTGTCGGGTGTTGTACTCACTGCTGCGGGATGAGTGGGGTAATACTCACTGCTGCGGGATGAGTGGGGGTAATACTCACTGCTGCGGGATGAGTCGGGTGTTGTACTCACTGCGGCGGGATGAGTCGGGGGAACTCACTGCTGCGGGATCAGTCGGGGGTAAAGTCACTGCTGCGGCATGAGTCGGGTGTTGTACTCACTGCTGCGGGATGAGTCGGGGGTAAAATCACTGCTGCGGGATGAGTCGGGGGTAAAATCACTGTTGCGGGATGAGTCGGGTGTTGTACTCACTGCTGCGTGAAGAGTCGGGGGAACTCACTGCTGCGGGATCAGTCGGGGGTAAACTCACTGCTGCGGCATGAGTCGGGTGTTGTACTCACTGCTGCGGGGTGAGTCGGGGGTAGAATCACTGCTGCGGGATGAGTCGGGGGTAAAATCACTGTTGCGGGATGAGTCGCGTGTTGTACTCACTGCTGCGGGATGAGTCGGGTGTTGTACTCACTGCTGCGGGATGAGTCGGGTGTTGTACTCACCGCTGCGGGATGAGTCGGGGGTAAAATCACTGCTGCGGGATGAGTCGGGGGTAAAATCACTGCTGCGGGATGAGTCGGGGGTAAAATCACTGCTGCGGGATGAGTCGGGGGTAAATTCACTGCTGCGGGATGAGTCAGGGGTAATACTCACTGCTGCGGGATGAGTCGGGGTAAAATCACTGCTGCGGGATGAGTCGGGGGTAAATGCACTGCTGCGGGATGAGTCCGGTGTTGTACTCACTGCTGCGGGATGAGTCGGGTGTTGCACTCACTGCTGCGGGATGAGTCGGGTGTTGTACTCACTGCTGCGGGATGAGTCGGGGGAACTCACTGCTGCGGGATCAGTCGGGGGTAAATGCACTGCTGCGGGATGAGTCCGGTGTTGTACTCACTGCTGCGGGATGAGTCGGGTGTTGTACTCACTACTGCGGCATGAGTCGGGTGTTTTACTCACTGCTGCGGGATGAGTCGGGTGTTGTACTCACTGTTGCGGGATGAGTCGGGTGTTGTACTCACTGCTGCGGGATTAGTCGGGGGTAAACTCACTGCTGCGGCATGAGTCGGGTGTTGTACTCACTGCTGCGGGATGAGTCGGGTGTTGTACTCACTGCTGCGGGATGAGTCGGGGGTAATACTCACTGCTGCGGGATGTGTCGGGTGTTGTACTCACTGCTGCGGGATGAGTCGGGTGTTGTACTCACTGCTGCGGGATGAGTCGGGTGTTGTACTCACGGCTGCGGGATGAGTCGGGTGTTGTACTCACTGCTGCGGGATGAGTCGGGTGTTGTACTCACTGCTGCGGGATGAGTCGGGTGTTGTACTCACTGCTGCGGGATGAGTCGGGGGAACTCACTGCTGCGGGATGAGTCGGGGGTGAACAGGCGACACGTTGCTGAGCCGGACGTCGTAGCCGGCGGCCACTCCAGCCAGCTGGGCGGCTGCGCTGTACAGCGCCAGGCCCAGGGCGCCCAGCCGCGAGGGGGCGCCGCAGCCGCGCTCCTCGCCGTTGTACAGCGTGGGCACCGGGATGTAGGGTGTGCTGCCGGCGGAGTAGGCGCCCAGGCCTGCGCCACACAGGGCGTGTCACCCACAGCACGGCACATAGCCCAGCACACGTGCCGCATGCCCATCCACAGATGTCGAGGTAAGGGGAGAGAGGGTGCAGACAGGTATACCATCCGCACCAGCCATATCACCTGCTGAATTGTCGACAGTTAGGTGATGTGTGGACCCGCACATACAGATCAAAGAAGCCCGGCAGGCTATCCGCACAGACCAAAACACCAACACTGGTGGCGGGATAGGGTGCACGGAATAAGAACACCGGCAGTCTCCCAAGTCACTGCTGCCAAACTCAAGAAATCTTTCAATTTTTTTCATTACTCGACCAGACTCAACAAACAGTTTAGAGTCTCCGATATTGAAGAGCAACCACAGCAACAATCACCCCCCACCGAACCACAGTGCAGAGACAACAAAAAGCCGACACCACAATTGAAAAAAGACAAATGCAGAGGCTTGCAGCCCACATCAGCTGCCCACCGGAGGCGTGCGGTTCCACCCCGGCAGCCACAAACCCCCCAGCCGTGTCATCCACCTGACCACGTGCAACCACAAGCACTCCTCGCTGGTGCCAGCTCTCAGCTACCGTCAGGCTTTAGTTCTCGCTGCGGCCACCGCGGCGCTGCGGGTCTGCCGCCAGGGTGTCGGTCGGCGGCGGCTGCCGCAGACGGCGGACAGGCGCCCCCCGGGACGCACGCGCCCCACGCGGGGGCCGTGGCTGTCACAGCTCAGTCATGTGCCAGACTCCAGTTTTTGAGTGTCGCAGAGATTCACCCTGTCTTCAGGAAAGTGCTGCCTTCACCGTTCATCTGCATCCTTTTTATTGCCAGATAAAGTGAGCAGTAATCTCATTTTCAGCGCAACTCCTGTCAAATTGCAATCAATTCCGCGGCGACACATGGTTCGGCTTCAGAGCGCTTCAGTTTCGACACCTCATTTTCAATGGCAACAAGGCTCGAAGAGTGTTTTTAGTGTCGGCAACAACAACGACGGTCTAATATAAAAACACTACTACAGACACAAGAGTGACCACAGAATGACCACCAGGCCCCTTTGCGCACATCGAAAGCCAGGGCAGGGGCATGACGCCACCGGGTGCTAGAAAACACAATAAAAAACGCAAACCACGCGCCAAAACTGCCCCACAGGGCGGGTACAAAAACGGCATTTCCCGGTTTGTCATCGCATGTGCTTTCCACCCACTCATCTGGGGCGCGGCAGACGCGGCGGCGCGCGTCCGGCCGCCGCTCGCAGATAAGCCTGCGGCCCGCACATCCGCGCCGGCGCAGACACGCGCCCTGTCCCGCGCGGGGATCGCACCGCCACAACGCGCACACGCCAGTCTCCTTCCAACTTGTCACACTACGACCGCAACACTCGATGACAGAAATAAAGCGACAAGGCTACATCACCAACAGGGCGGATATTTGCAGCCTCGCACGGTGCAAAACACACCTAAGCAGTGATTCCCCGACTGCTGGTTGGGAGCGGGGCCAGCCAGCCCAGGGGCAGGCGGCACCGACGGCTCAGTATATCACCACCCCGCAAACGGTCCTGTCCGAACGCATCACCGACCGCACGTCACGCGCAACCGACACAACGCAACCGTCCATGCAATGCACAGTGGGGCTTTTTGCGGATTAGCCTGAATTAGTCGAAAAAGTCTTTTTGAGTTTTCCCGAAAAACATTTGCCGTAAATGACATATACGTGTCCACAGTTCATCAGGTGGTAATTTTTGTTTCACAGAGTGGAAAGAGCCCAAATTGGAAGTCAACAAATGTAGCAGTATCGTTTACGTCCGCACAAATTGCCGTAAAAAGATCCATACGAAATGTCATTGTTATATTACGTCAGGCATTATATTACGTTACATATTACGTTACATATAACGCGCATATAAAGACGTTGCATATAAAGACTTCCAGATGATGAGTTTCTTAATGCATGAAAATAGGACAATAAAAAATTGATATATGTTTTAGGTTCACTATATGTTTTGCACCGTAGACAATGAAAGCTGGCTCCTTTTACCTGTTTTTTTGACAAAATATCAAACTACTTTTTAAAAGTAAAGTATCTAATAACAAATTATCACAACGATACAAGCAGCTTACACAACACGAACATTCAGTATTGTCTTTTAAAGGGTTGGACGTGTTTCGACGCTCTAAGAAGTGGTGTTTTTCAGCAGCATTGAGCTTTTATTGGTCGTGAGTATATGCAATCAAAGATCGATCAATTTCCTATAAAATGACAATAATCGCAGAATGGTGCAAGCAATTCTTGTGACAAATGAATACAGAACAGATTCGACATTTTGTGAAGATTTTGAAATCTTGAATTTTTCACAACAGGCAAGTTCTTCGAAGCCACTTGATTTTCTCCAAGTCGCGTGACAATCCTTTGTCCGAGTTACTCCTAATTTGATGGTTGTCAAATAAACCAAATACATATATAACGAACATGAGAAGAAGTTGCAATGTCTCATGTTTACTGCATATACTTCAAAGACAAGTGCAAGAATTGCCTAATCACAACTCAATAAATATCAGACTAATACAATCATTAAAAATCCAGGGTGAGTGACAGAAATATAGAACAGAAACATGAAATCGATGACATAGCGAAGTGCGGTGGGATCAATTTGCCAAGTACGAATATGAAGTTCAAGAAAATAAAATGCTGAACTGAAACAGACAGTGACGTCTACAAACCAAAAAGAATACATGCCGAACACGCCGATTTCATCTTCATCTTCTTCAGTTTATTTTTGTGTTATCAATTTATGTATGTGTGCGTGTGTGGAACAGCAATCCTATCCTATCCTCCTCGTTATCCTTAAACTGCCTGGAGGCAGCGAGCGCATGCGCCTTGGGCAGCAACGACCCCTCAGGTAGTATCCCACCTTCCTTTAACCTCATCCATCCTAATCCTTACCGTCTCCTTTCATAGTCATCACTTCACGTTCATTACGACGGCGCGAAAAGCCACCGTATGTGTGGAAGTGTTCGTAATAATACAACACAGAATATGTGAATTTCTAAGCAATGGGGTGACCAGGCGGGGTCGCCAGGGTGCCAGGGAGCGGGGGCGCCACTCCTTCCTCACCCTGGGCCAGCCGGGCGCGCCCGGCCAAAAGCGCCAGCGAGCGGTCAGTGGGCGCCCACCCTCCTCCCGAAACCCTGGATCCACGCCTGGTGAACGTTACACTGTCAATGTATATTAATGTCGATGGAAACATTATCTTGTTTGAACAAGATATGGCAACAGCTTTGAAAGCGAGTTCGGCAGCGACAATCAAAAGCGACAGAGAGCGGACGCCTAAGCAGCGCATCCTTTTCTCTGGCAACGAACTTCATTGCTGTTAAGTATTAAAGAAGTATTAGATAAAACAATCTGCTTACAAATATATTTTTGTACCCAGATAAACATTTTGCCGGGGCAGATTTGGAGATACTTAGTTTAAGCGTGACAGCTGGATGGACGTTTCCCTCTTCTACCAGGCGTGTCATGGCCCCATAATATGCGCTTGAAATGTGCAATTTGAATTTATTAAAAAAACGATTTGGTCCTTTTAAAATAAAAACGTGTGATTACTTTTACACAGATGGATTTTTTTAGACCACAGCCTAGACGTTTTGATTTTTCTAGTTCTGGTAAGGAATGTTTGTGTGAAGTTACGTAATAAGCAAACACAAAATATTTCATTTTCAGTTCACAATGAGATCAGCTCACAATTCTAATATTAACGTACCTAAAATAATCACCATGGAGGATAATCGCACGAGATTCACCTCTCGTGACGTTCGCTGAATCTGTGGGGTCAGCTAAGTGGAAATCCGACCCCCTTGCTTGTGATAGAACCGGTTATCGGTAAATATTAGTCTGCACGTGTAAAAGTGTAACTGAGTTCAAACGTAACATCTGCAACACATCCCTGGATACAGAGGAGCAAACTCTTCTGACACTTGCCCTGGACGTAGCAAGAAGCTCTTACGTTACTCAATACGCGAATTTCACACTACTGGTAAATTTGCATGCAGTTTTCAGTAATTTCTTTCAACTCCTTGTCTGCCATAACTTCATTCAGGCTAAATGGTAAAAGCAGCCACTGTGCAGTGGGGCGAAGAGGTCAGGTATGCACCAATGAAGGTGAGCACTTGGGCTGGAACACATTTCGAAAGAGAAAGGACCAGTGGTGGAGCAGTGAAGGAAGAGAGACTGGAGTGGAAGAGGGGGAGGCTCAGGTGGTGCGGGCGCGGCAGGGAGGGTGGACAGGGGGAGGCTCAGGTGGTGCGGGCGCGGCAGGGAGGGTGGACAGGGGGAGGCTCAGGTGGTGCGGGCGCGGCAGGGAGGGTGGACGGGGGGAGGCTCAGGTGGTGCGGGCGCGGCAGGGAGGGTGGACGGGGGGGGCTCAGATGGTGCGGGCGCGGTAAGGAGGGTGGACGGGGGGCTCAGGTGGTGCGGGCGCGGTAGGGAGAATGGACGGGGGGCTCAGGTGGTGCGGGCGCGGTAGGGCCGACGAGCGGTCTCCTCTTCTGAGCGGTCGGCTGCGCCCCAGCAGGAGGGGCCAGCAGGAGTCGAAGGTCCGGCTGGAACGGACCAACAGTCAGCCAGTGCACCCACCGACGTCACACATCACAGGGCGGACCTGCATTGATAACTCCCACAGACGTCACAGGGTGGACCTGCACCGAAACTCCCACAGACGTCACAGGGTGGACCTGCACTAATAACTCCCACACACGTCACAGGGTGGACCTGCACTGAAACCCACAGACGTCACAGGGTGACCACTGAAACTCACAAACGTCACAGGGGACCCACTGAAACCACACACGTCACAGGGTGGACCGGCACGAAACCCCACACACTCACAGGGTGGACCGCACGAAACCCCACACACGTCACAGGGTGGACCTGCACTGATAACTCCCACAAACGTCACAGGGTGAACCAGCACTGAAAACCACATGCAGACACAAACACCATCAAGAGGTTGGGAGGAGCACAAATCAGGTCACAGTTGCAGCTTATGTGGTTCTCTCTCGGGTGCAGGACCCCGGTTCGAATCCCAACCAGACAGTCAACACCCAGCTACGCCCGGTGCATGAGCAGATTCCGTACCCTCCAGTTACGCACCGGTGGCGGGAATGGACTTACCGACTCATGTAGCCGGGAGTACCAAAAACAGACGCCCGCTTGCACGAGTCGATAAGTCCATTCTCCTGCTCCGTACGTAATCAGAACGTACTGAAGCTGCTAAGGCAGTCAGCATCACCTAGATAAGAGGTTTCTTTCGAAAAAAATTATTGACAGAAGAGTCCGCAAAAATGTATCGCCGCGCGACATTTGCTAACACAAGTCAAAATGGGACCAAATCTCACCAATGGAAGAAGGTCCCTAACCACACTGAGAGAATAACAGGGTGACCTAGTTCGATGTTCTCCAGCCTTCGACCGGTCCTCTGCATACGACGCGTCAGCGCACCGGCGGATCTCAGCGCCTGCTCCATTCCATCCGGCTACAGCCCACTGAGAGGGCGGAGACCCGCGGCACTACGCCCGGCTCTGTGTGGTGGTCCGTGGCGCTCAGCAGCGCTCTCTTATGTCAGCAGCAAGCGCTCACTCGGACTGCCAACCTCTGCTGTCAACTGCTCACACAAGGCCAATTCCCTGAGGCCCAGCATTTGGATTATAAAATTTCAACACCTCAATATCATCTATACGCCGGACAAAAAATCGGCAAGCCCAAAACATTGTTAATAGAACCGAATGTGCACCCAGCAAAAGCAGGGCGCAGTGTCACGCCAGTGGATAGGCAGCAATCGCAACAGCGCACAGTGGTCGGAAACGGCCTCACGGATGGCCACCGAGGTTTTTGTTCATGTTCATTTTGCTACAGCGCTGAAACGGCCGAACCGATTCACCCCAAATTTTCAGCAGATCATGTTATATCAATTGCAATGGGAGATGTATACTTAGGTTGATTCAACTAATACCCGACTGGAGAGGGGTTGAGTATACTTAGGTTGATTCAACTAACACCCGCACTGGAGAGGGGTCTGACACTAACGCGCACTGTAGGGAGGCGTGGTAGGCTCCCTCTAAGATCTCGGAAACTAAAAGACACAGAAAAACTCTGTTTGGAGGGTGAGTGGGGGCCATGGTGATCTACATCATGACCAATTTTTATTGACCTAGGTCAATATCTTCAAGGTCAAACGATGTCATAAACGTCAAATATTGGCCATACGATACGATAATTTATTCATATACAATGGTTTCCAAAAGGTTACATCGAGATCGGCGCAAAAGTCCTAGCGGACTTAACTCACGGGCGCCTTTCTCAGAAGTCTCTATAAACATGTAGGTTCGTAAGCACAACAGGTAGACACATACACACGAAACATAGACGAACCAACGTGACACTTGAAATTTAAACAGTTCCCAACCGGCAAATTTCGTTCGCGGTCTCCGTAGGTGACAGCTCTGCGGGCGGGAGCCCACCGGACGTGCCCACCACCTGGCCGGCGCCCACTATGCCGGGACAGCCGGCGCCACGTGACCACTCCGAGAGTCTTAAGTGAATCTTCTTGATTTTATCAGAAAATTTTGGAAAGCTTTGGCCACCTCCCGTCCACTGCCCTCGTCTAGGCCAATACCAGATATGAGAAAGTCAAGTTGCGATCGAAGAGGAAGTACTCGGAGATTGTGGCCTAAAAGTGTAATAGTGTGAAATAGTTCGGCACGCACATCATTATAAAGAGGACACTCTAGAACAAAATGTTTAATAGTCTCGATCCGAAAACCACAGGAACAGGAAGATTGCGGCCAGGTTGACTGTACCATTGACAGCCGGAGGGCTGCCGAGTCGGGGGCCGGGGCCGGGGTGGCTCTGTTTGTTATTGTTGGCACTGGGCGGCACCGGCGCCGACGCAGCAGCGGTGAGGCACGCCCCAGGACAATGACGGCAGACCCACACAGGAACAGAACTGCCAAGCTCGGCTGACCCAAGCCAGCGGCGAGGCCCGCCCCAGGACAATGACGGCAGACCCACACAGGAACAGAACTGCCAAGCTCGGCTGACCAAGCCAGCAGCGAGGCCCGCCCCAGGACAATGACGGCAGACCCATACAGGAACAACAGGAGAGCCCATGCTCGCACATTCAAAATGTTTTCTTCTTCATAAACGAGCGTGAAAACCAGTCTGGAAATACTACATTGGGAGCGAAATAAAAAATACCATTACCGATATATGTATGTGTGTTTAGACAAAATGCTAATTAAAGCCTACAGTATTTTGTATGTGCTGGGTTTTAGGGTGTCCGTCACCAGGGTCAGAAAGCGCGCCTGACAGTTCACTTCAACCGATCCTTTCAAAAACTTTGCTTTTGTCAGCTCGCAAAAAGCAACAGGGTTACTTGGCTTACACCGATCCAGTTCTGCTGTGCTTGCCTTAGTTCGGTTAGGTTTGTAATCATATCAAACCTTGACTCCGTCAGATACAGTAAAACTTTCCGGGACTCCACCGTCGACTTGTCAATAATACTCCCGTAAGAGACATCGGCGGAGAGAATCGCGCACGCACCCTCCCCGCTCACCACACCCCGCGTCAGACGACATGCCAAACCGCGAGCCTGCTTCCACAGTGGGTGCGGCGACTTGGAACCAGAACCAGAACCAGTGTCCGTGGGCTGCGTATGAATGACCATGGCGGAATCGTGAAAGACAGACGTTCCTTCCATTACGTCTACTGCTCGACTCCCAGTGGCCAATATTCCGTCGTAGACACTTTAACCCTCGCCCTAGAGGTGCAGGTCTTTTCCCAGAATTTAGGGCTTGGGCAGCTCAGGCCAGGCCAAGCGACCTCGCCTTCAAAAATGTTTCAAGTAGCACCACTGAAAACAAAATCTATAGATCAAATATTCAAGTCATATAATAGACCCATCGAGTGCCGCAAGTTGTGGTAACGGGGTTTTCCATATCGATGACCTGAGGTCTGGCACAGGTCCTGTCCTATACCTGTCCATTGGAAATGTATGGAGAAAACGAGATTTGAAAAAAATTGCACTATTTCCGTGGAGATAACTGAGAATAACTTCTTATTTTCATGATCATAGTAGCTTAGGCCACTCTCTAGAGCCATGTCGCAAGTTTAGGCCTGTGACTTCCGAGAGGTCGTCTTGGTCTTGGTCGTCGAAAGAAATTCAAACTTGGGTCAATAACCCCAGCAAATGGTGATAGGTCAGATGGTGACCTTGACCTGACCTTAGGTCAGGCCGATTTTACATTTTGAGCTGCTATTGTCATAACGTACATCATTCGATACACAAAAAGGAAACAAATCGAATGACGGCCAAAAATGTGCTCTGAAAGCAACCCAGTCAGACGCTAGTCAACATACATCCTAAACTTTTCATGTTCTTTTATCTGACATGACCTCACTATTGACCCACGTCAAAGTGACCGGTACGTTTCTTCCATTTCTTACGGGCTATCTAACAGCAATCGCAATATTTCGCTGTCCCGCATAGGAGCCGAAATCGAGCTGGGATTTTCGAAACCGCCTTCCCCCACCAGGGCGAATATGGATCTGAGGCCCACTGGGGTAGGAGCTAGGCACATTCTGGCTCCCCTTCCCACCGCACCTGCCTCTCAGGGAACAGCATGCTGTTCATTTGTGATTTTATGAGCACACATGTCCATTTTAATGTAAATTGGAAAACAAGTGGATTTCTGGAAAGTGTGATCTTACAGCTACGATGAGCTCCATGTCTGTGAGCCTGTGCCATCTTTCGAAAACATTTCTCGTGTTACATAAAAGAGAACCCAAATCCCAAAAGTGTTTAGTCTTAGAGTGGGTAGTTCCATATCAGCAGAATGTGGAAGGTTCGCTGCCCCTCCTCTCCTTTGGTCGGCGGCGACACTGCTGGGTTACCATCATATGCTGAATTCGTGTTATCAAAACCACTTGCAGAGAAGCGGGAAGAGGATCTGGAGAGGAATTCCAGAGGTAAGTGATCACTTTAGTGGTAGCCCTAACAGGGGCCACAGGGCCACAGATGCATACAACCGCAGTCTGCTTAAAGGGAATGTGGCACCTTCATAATGTGATTGTAACCGAGATAGCCAAGTTGTAAGGTAAGTCGGAAGACCCGGTACTCAATATATCATTTGTCTTGGAACTCGAGATTTCCGTAGAAAAAAAGCTAAAGCCTACCTGCAATGTACTCCTCATGTACCCTTAGTACCAGGCCACAGTTGTCATGGTTGTTGGTGTGACGACATATGCTGACGTCACGATGAACATCAGCCAATCGAAGCTCTTGAAGCGTTTCGAGTATGGTGGTGGTTGCCAGATCATGATATCGTCCACAGGCAGATATTTATTTCTTTTCCTGGAGGAGCATTTTAAAAATCAAAATATTGAGCTTATTGTACATTTTCACAGAAATCGAGAGTGGTTTCATTATTTTCGGCTAAAAGTACGCCTAATTACACTCAATGCCAGAATTCGACCAAGGTGCCACATTCCCTTTAAGGCGGTGGCGGCGGATTAGGGGAGGGGTTTGCCCCTCCCCCATTTTTGGATGAGGCCCCATGGACTCCGCGCACAAAACTGCCTCAGGACCCTCCAGCAAGGGTCCTGTCAACTGGAGTTCTCATCACTGGCTGACTGGTAGTCCAGTCGGCTGGTACGGTTTATCGAATGAGCTTTGTTCACTGTGGGGCCCCACCATCTTCTCGGGAGGGCCCTTTCAGCTATTGACTGGAGACCATCACGTCCTGGCTAGGGACCAAAAGCTCACTGGTTGAGCCCTACCAATTTTCCGGCTTAGGGTCCCGCCAGTCCACCGGCTGGGGAGCCCATTCCACTTCCTGTTAAAGGGAATGTGGCACCTTCATAACGTGATTTTAACTGAGATAGCCAAGTTGTAAAGCTAGTCGGAAAACCCGGTACGACATATATCATTTGTCTTGGAACTCGAGATTTCCGTAGAAAAAAACTAAAACCTACCTGACACCAGCCCCCTCATCAGCCCCTCGCCGGGCGGCCATTGTTGTGAGCTGCTGGTGTGACGACATATGCTGACGTCACGATGAGCATCAGCCAATCAAAGCCCTTGAAGCGTTTCAAGTATGGTTGTGGTTGCCAGATCGTGACATCATCCACAGGCTGATATTTATTTCTTTTTCTAGAGGAGTATTTTAAAAATCAAAATATTAAGCTTATTGTACAATTTTCAGAGAAATCATGAGTGGGTTCATTATTTTCGACTAAAAGTACGCCGAATTGCAATAAATTCCAGGATTCGACCAAGGTGCCACATTCCCTTTAAGGGTCCCGCCTGCTCCACGACTTCGGCTCCCCAGCCTCCCAGCTGTGGCCCACCAGTTTCCCGCTGAGGCCCACCAGCTTCGCGGTTGGGCACCCCATTATGTAAATTCCTCGCTAGGGCCCTTTCGGCTCCCGGACTGAGGGCTCCACCAGTTTCCCAGCAAAGGCCCTTTAAATTCCCGGCAGGAGGAACATGAGACTTCCTGATGGGGCCCACCAACTTCCCGGATAGTGTGTCCACAGATTTCCTACCCGGGCCCACCAGCTTCTTGTTGAAGGGGGAGGGGGGGGCACCTGCTCCCTGAGTGGGGGCTCACCAGCTACCCGGCTTAGGACCCATCAATTTCCCACTGGGGTTCACCAACTTGCGATTTGGGGGCCCATCAACTTCTTGGATAGGGCCCCAGCCACTCCTCGGCTGGGCCCCACCTGCTTTCTGCTGGAGTTAGCTAGTTTCCTGGTTCGGGGCAACATGAAATTATTGGCTATGGTCCACCAGTTTTCGAACTCGGGACCCTCCTAGCAGAGGTTCTGGTTCCAAGGTCCGTCTGAAGGGCAAAGCCAGGTATCCAAAAGACTTTAAATGAAGGGTCTAGCACAAGGGCATTTGCTAGGGCCTCTATCCAGATATGACCGTAGAGAGAAATCGGGCAAGTTCGGGCATAACTACAATTGAGGCACGAAAGTACACGCCTTCAGGTGATTCGTGGAGGGAAAATATTACTTAGTAAAGGCACTATCCAAGTCCATACCTGACACACATAGAGAAGGACGTTAAAACATACATTAACATGTTAAACTTCTTAAACAAAAGACTGTTTCAAGTTTTGTGCGATTAAAACATGAATATGCAAACGCAACAATTCAAACCACAGAAACGCTCCGGAACACTTTCGGCAAAAACCACGTCTTTAAGCTGATTTCCATAGGGTTCTTTTGTATTTCAGGTAAAAATAAGACGCGTACGATGTCGGTGCGCCATAAATAAAAACCTCGATCGTGTTCTGTGTTCAATTTGACACTGATGGCGACCCCAAAAAAGAAATATTTTCGAAATGACGCAATTCGAATTATAAGCACTTTAGAGGGTGCACTGGCCCACAGTGCGTCGTCACGTTGGCTCCGTGATGACGTGACGGTGAGGTCACGGCCGGAGCTGCGGCGCTGACTGCTCTGCCCCCCCTCCCCCACCGCGGCTCACGGCGGCGGCCACACTGCTCAACACGCAGCCAACACAGCCGATCTGGGCTGCTGCGGCGGGGAGCCTGGTATCTGGGCCCAGCGCGACGTCGCTCCTAATGAAGTGGCACAAACATATGATGGTGCCACTGTGTGCAGACTGGACGCAAGCATGCCAGCGAGCCGGCCTTGCTTAGCTTTAGAACGTTGAGTTTAGGTTGAGCAACAGATTGAGCAATGCGCACGTGAAGGCAAAATTATGTTAAAATTACCATTATATTTATTCGGCCCGTAATTAATGATAGTTCGATTGCTCCAGCCACCAACATAATACCGGTTATCTATGCTCCACCCCGCCAATCAGCAATGATTAGCAATGATGGGCTGATTATCGGTTGAAGTAAGCAAATAAAAATCTAACGCAATTTGGCCTTCACTAAGCGTTGTTCCAATTTCAAAATAGAGCTCGCCTGCCCATCGTTTGTATACGATGTTCATAACCGATAAATTTGGCAATTCATCACGAAAACCAGGCTGCTGTACACTGTGCGGACCGAAATGTCAAACGGCATTAGATGAGAAGCAGACTGCCATTGCAGGGGCAGCGGCGCTTGCAGAGTGCAATGTTGCGCAACCAACCCAAACGGTCGGCGAGGACGAAGCCGTTGTTGTGTTCGGCGAATACCGGACCGCAACGAGATGCAACTGACCACGGCTCAGCCGCAGACCATGCAAAACCTTCAATACAAATGACAAAAAATGTAGCTTTTATGGAGAATATCAATCGGAAGTAAAGCCGTTTCTAGTTTCTGGTATTAGGGTCATAGGCGGTGGAACGTTTTCGTCCATGGACACTGGCGGATCCAGGGGGCCCAGGGCCATGGCCCCCAAAGCCCGAAAAGTATCTTTGCCCCCAAAACGACCGACTTTGGCCGTTTTTTAAAATCCTATGCTTTTTCGATTTTTCTCGATTTGGCCCCCAAAACGATGTTTGGCCCCCTCCAAAACTTTTCCTGGATCCGCCAATGTCCATGGAGCACAGTCAACCAGAATTCCAAAAGGCTACTATCCACTTGCAGGATAGTCTAAACCACATCGAAACTTGGTGTAGTTCAATGGGTCTATCTATCGGCAGAAAAACCATCAATGGTGGTCTTTGCCAGAGCGCAAGACAGACACGGCACTACTCGGCTCAAAATCTGAGGTAAGTCGCGCGCCAAGAGCGCTCCCAAAGGCGAGATAGGACGGTGCTTTAGATTGATTTTTGTCGATATAAGGGGTAGGGGCAGCTCCACAATGGTATTCCCCCTTGGGCCGGCCATGTATAATTTTTAAAATCGAACGGGAAGGAATAGGGCTAGCGCCAGGAGCCTGACCGGAATAGGGTCGAACGCTTGTGCAGCATTTATGACGCATTTTCAACTATCCGTTCTGGGTAGGGGGATGATATATATGGTGAAAAATAATTTTTGGAATAGACCTATTGCCACTCAGGAGGTGATTCTAGGGTTAAAATGGAGACTTTGAGTGCGGAAGATATTGTTCTACCTTGCAAAAAACTTCGACCATGGGCAAGTGAAAATGTTGTCTCTGATGCTTGTTTTCCGGCACCTACTGAGTGTTCCATTGGACCCGCTACTCTCAGTTTCTCTTGCAAATAATTCCAAAAGTATTTGTATTAAGGCAATGTCAGTCTGCGTATCTGTTACCTGACAAATTTGACAAAAAATGTCTAGCTAGGTCAGGTCAGGTCACTGGGTTATGACGTCATTCCTATGCCCATGCATAGTGATTTTTTGAAGTAGAAATCTAGCTCGCTCTTATAAATGCAAGTCGAATTTTCTGGATAATATTCAAAAGGCGTTGAATTGAAAAATTTGAATGCCACCAACAGATGTCAGGTTAGGTCCATAGCTATGTCAGCAGAGGTCACCAAGGGTAAAAAATAATTTTCTGAGAGGATTAAAAATTTCAATTAAACGCAGTATAACTATGATTTTGGTGTCATGGAGACCATTTGGCCTATACTAATCAGTGTTATGTATGCTATTGCTTTGTTAGGGTAATTCATGCCTTTGACCTTACATCAAGACCACCCTGCTACCTGAACTCTCGGCCTTGTTCCTCTTCCCAGATGGTGACGGGTACCAGGAGAGCCCTGGTGGAGTTGGTATGTTCTACATAAGAATGTTACTGCATTAACTTGACTTGATATATGGTGCTTGGGCACTAGCTGATTTTTGTCTGCAGGGGCTTTCAGAAGTAGTTATTTCCGTTTGATTTCACGTTTATTGCCACTGTAACAATGTGTCTAAGCGTGAAAGGGAAGCTTCATCTGGCCTCAGCAAGGAAACGGACAAGGTTCATCTTCGCTCCGACGGCCCGGTGCGAAGATTTAGAAGATATCCGGCGGCATTAATGCGTTATTTTCAGCTCAACGAGTCGAATGAAATGCGACATGGCCTTCTTAGGTTACGGTATACCCTTATATTTGACCATGACCTGAAGTCAAAAACCTCAGGTCAGGGTCAAATAACGGCAAGTCTAGGTCATGTTGCATACCATTTGAAGTCCTGTGTCAGGAAGAAAAAGGATTGCTGTATCTTTGTCTTCGAAAATATAGTTAAAATGTAATTCATAATGGTGAACGTTGGTGACATCTGGTTACCTCATTGTTGACCTGACCTCAAAATTATTGTCAGCATTCCGATTATTTATTCCATGAGCTTTCGAATGATCGGCAAAATTGAAATCTAGCTTTTTCAGCAGCCGAGTTGCACTCTGGTTTACTCTTCCACTATTTAGGATAACACAATTGGCTTAAAGGGTTAACACGCGGACTGGAGGTTACCTCGAAGCCCCCCCTCACCTATTTTCCAAGGTGGCCGGAGAACCACTCGTAGCCGAAAGGCGATACTTGGTCACATTTGAGAGCATTTAACGGCGTGTCGATTAGCGAAGACATTTTTTTTAATCGGTTGAATTTCGTTTTACCTATAGGCTTTCAAAGTCAAACCTGCATTTTGAGATCACCGCAATCGCGCGGTCGGACCAGTTCACTTGCATTGGAGACCGAGTGGTGACGTCATAAGGCAATATAACCGGGATGATATGTTAAGTTCACCTCAAATGAAGTGCAAGGTCAATTTCAAAGGTCGCAGATCAAGGTCATATCAACATTTTCAATGTCATTGACCCTAGTGCTTTCGGTCATATAGCGTTACCTGGTCTGATGCATATTATGCTATGACGTCATAATTAAGATACCTCAATGTAAAGGTCGAGGTCAAAGGCCAGGGTCAAAGGCTATTGGTAAAGGCCAACCGTCATATCCCATCAAAAAGCTGCTATAGTGTTCGAAATAGTATACATTATAGGTAGCATACCATATTGTGACCTTATGGGTCAATGAACTTGAATGGCCTTGACCTAAAAATGGCAAGAAAGATTATTTGCGATCTTCTATCTATGAGCCTGGTCCGCCATTAGCTTATTCCCGCCTTTTTCCCGCATAATCACATCATTTTCCAATAAGTACCCAGCATGGCCAAAATTTGACCTTTATGACCCCGTTTGAACTTGAAGATATTGAGCTAGGTAAATGAAAATTAGTCATTATTTAGGCCACCGCAGCCTCCACCCACCCTCCAACTGGCGTTTTTCTACGACTCTTAGTTTCCGAGATCTTAGAAGGGGCTTACCAGGCCCCCTCCAGAGCGCGTTAGTGCCGGACCCCTCTCCAGTGCGAGCGTTAAATAATGACGTCATAACTCACTAACCTGACTTGACACGATTTAAGTTTAAAAATTCTTCAAATAGAAATTTTACAAAGTTTTGTTTCTTTGGTGTAATTACGCTCACAAATATTCGCGAAAAACTGAGAGGGACAGGACCGATTGGACACCCGGGCGGTACCGGGAAATGACTGGCAGAAAGGCAAATTTTCAATTGCCGATGGTCGAATTTTTTTTTTGAAAGCTAGACGCTTAAAAAACACCAATAGTTATCATTTTTTCATATAGAATCATGTGTTAAGTGGCAACTGAGCAACGATAACAATGAGATTTATCATCCCCCCTATCTGGGGTCGTAACACTCTCCACGCTGGCGCTGTCGGTACGTCCAAAAACTTTGCAGACTTACTCTGACCATTGCCAAATTAGCAAAGCCATGCTCCACAGATCACTGTCCACGCACGAGACTGAACATCACGACGGTTTCAGTGGCCGCAAACCACCGACCCCAATCTCCAGCCGACCGAACTGCCCGGAAGAGACGCGTCCGGCTCCGGGATTCTCAGAATGACAGACTCCGAATTTCACAAAACCGACAGGATACTTCGCACACTCTCTTCTCGTGAATCATTTTACCAAATAAGTGTAGACGTAAGAAGCAATAAAATAATTACGCTCATTTGATTCAACTTTTTATACTCGGCTATAATTCAGAAGCATCTGACCAGAAACTACAATAATTAGATCCCACAACCATCCCGACAGATCGTAGCCTCCATGACCAGTCTGAGCACGGCCCTGCAGTCTCGCTGGTCAGCAGCGCGCGCCAGCTCCGGGTGTTTGGCGCGCTAATCATCCGTCTCCCGCCAGTTTACCCGCGGCATAGAGTGATGAACAAGGTCGCGGGACCTCCGCTCACAGACGGCTCTGATTAACTGGCCCACAGCTGGCACATACGCCGGGAATTCCGCCGGCTGTCATTCGCCCGGGCAGACAGCAGCGACATCTGCCTATCCGAATGGAAACTGTAAGTTGCCGGCATCCAACTCTGTACAAGCTCTGGCCGGCACTGCTCCGAGTTACCAATCGTTCAGAGAACACCATTCAATAATGTTTTATAACCGTATAGCCGACAGTCGTTTCGATGAAGGAACCAGCTGAACAACGGAAAAGCGGATCATCGCCTTTGGGATGGGAGGTCAAAGAGAAAAGGGCGAGGATACCCACCTCTCTCCCATTCTCCAGGTGGCACCATCTAGCTGAGAAGAGGCGCCGAGCCGCACTCGCCCACCCCCCACGGAGCAGACGGCGGCGTCACCACACAGCACCCCAGCGGCCGCCCATGTCAGGGCTTCCCACCCCCACGGAGCAGACGGCGGCGTCACCACACAGCACCCCAGCGGCCGCCCATGTCAGGGCTTCCCACCCCCACGGAGCAGACGACGGCGTCACCACACAGCACCCCAGCGGCCGCCCATGTCAGGGCTTCCCACCCCCACGGAGCAGACGACGGCGTCACCACACAGCACCCCACGGCCGCCCATGTCAGGGCTTCCCACCCCCACGGAGCAGACGACGGCGTCACCACACAGCACCCCAGCGGCCGCCCAAATCAGGGCTTCCCACCCCCACGGAGCAGACGGCGGCGTCACCACGCAGCACCCCAGCGACCGCCCAAGTCAGGGCTTCCCACCCCCAGCACACCCAACTGATCCAGGATAGAACACCCCCCAGGCCGCCCGTGCAAGGCGAAGGTTAGAATCACAATCTGAGCAGACACACGCACTGCGTCTGACTATTCCATCGGATCGGTCTGAAGCCACTTGACTTGATGACTTCATTGCTAGTCTCCGTATCGGGATAACATAGTTGACTTGGGTTCAATGCCCACGGCTATAACCCGTCAGCCGTGTCCCACCTGACTGGGCGGAGGGGATCCGCGAAGGTCCATACCAATACTCCCTGGTATTAGGCAAGTATGCATGTTGGGCGTGGCAGCAGCACTATAAAACCCGAATAAAACGCGTCCGATGAGCCACGCTTCGTGTTTCTTCCACGACAATCTCACTTCAGCACATGGGCGCGGCCGCACGTGTACCAATGCAGTACACCAGCTCCCACCGCACGTGATGCAAGTACCTGCCTTGTACCAGAGTGTGCACACACTAGGAGGTACCCTGGAGTTGCTGACTACGAACAGTGCTCCGCAGGTCGTCACACAGACAAGAGACGGTGCGAGTGCCGTCGGGGACTGACCGTTGGAGATGTCGCCGGGCGGCTGGCCGGGCTCGGGGGGGCTGTGCCGGCTCTACCAGAGGAGGCCGGGGCCGCGGCGGCCGCCGACTCAGCTGGTGCGCCGAGCTGGGACCCCACGTCTTTCCCTTCACGCCGTCCGCAGGCACTGGGAACGACACAGTCAGGGTCAGAGGCCATCCGTAGGCACTGGAAGACACAGTCAGGATCAGAGGCCATCCGTAGGCACTGGAAGAGACACAGTCAGGGTCAGAGGCCATCCGTAGGCACTGGAAGACACAGTCAGGATCAGAGGCCATCCGTAGGCACTGGAAGAGACACAGTCAGGGTCAGAGGCCATCCGTAGGCACTGGAAGAGACACAGTCAGGGTCAGAGGCCATCCGTAGACACTGGAAGAGACACAGGGTCAGAAGCCATCCGTAGGCACTGAAAGATACACAGAGTCAGAGGTTTTCTGTCTACACCGTCTGGTGAGCAGTACAGGACGGTGCCACGACATCTGCTGACGGATGAGGAAGGGGCAGGACAGCGGGACTCCGCCTTCAGACGTCCGTTCACGTTTGATCCCAGTCTGAGTACTGGTGCTTCCGCCTCACACACCAGCTCACAGGGCGAATGCCAAGAACATTGCTGGCAATGGCCAATACACTCCCCGTTACAGAACAGGTTTGACGCACCGCACAATACCAATGTAACACACGATAAGCAGGCCCACTGATTCCTCCCCTAGCCAGCTATTTTCCCCAGACTTTTAGTGGGGACCACGGAAGTTACCGCACACTCGTATGGCTCACAGACGTACATCTCAACACAGGAAAGATCACTCCTGTTTTGCTATCGGACACTTGGTTTGGTGTGTGGCAGAGTGTGGGGTGCTCACGTGCAATGGCGCGCAGGGCGGGCGACGGAGAGGCGGGCGGACTCTCCGGGCTGGCCGGCTTCCAGACGGCGCCGCCCAGCCGGTCCGAGAGCGCGCCCGTGTTTTGTACCGTGAAGTTGTGCCGAAAGTCTGGCGGCGCACACACGGCCGTAAACCATACTGTCAACCGCCCTATCCATCACTATCCAATCAATTGCAGTTGATGCCTATATAAGCAAATAGCAAAGCGCTATGGTCGGTGGATAGGGTCACTAAAAATGCAACCCTTTGTTTCTGACAGTAACCCACCTATTCCTGATTATACATTTAATCAAGATTCGAATATCATACAAGAGGGGTCTACGACAGTCACCAAATAAGGTTGAATATTTTGTTATTCACCCACGAGGTTAGCCACTCGGCGTCGCTGACTCCCTCAGTGCACTTCGGCAGAATATCGCGGTCTGCTAGCGAATGCACCGCGGTGCATCCTTACTTGTCTAGAGAGGACGGTGATAGAATATGAAATGATTCGTGTTGTTACCAAATATGCTCCCAACGTGTTATATGTACATTGATAGGTAGTATGCCATAGACGACCTAGAATTGCATCGGTGACCAGCTCCTAGGTATTCCAAATCACTAGAGCAGCAGCAATGCTTCCCCGCGAGATTCTGGCAAAGCTGTGCTTTGGCACTCTCTGTAGGAGAACATCTTTGTAACTGGCGTTCTTTCCAATACTCTCAGCGAGCTTCTGCCCATGTTCTCACAGTTCCAGATGTAGGTATTGCCGCTCGATTTTATCCTGTGCTTGGTTGACACGCTCAGGGAATCGTTAACAACAAGCATATATATTATAAAACTCTTAAGTGGCTTAAAATAATTTAAGCCAGCCCAGACATCAACTTCAAAAAGAAACCATTCTAAGCCCGAGCCCTCGCAGCGACGCAGTTGGTTAAGATGGCACGGCTCCAGGCGGGAGGTTCCTGGACCAAGCTGACCCCTGAGAGCCTTTCGCTCAACCGCCTCCTACCCAGGAGAGGGCAGTAAAATGGGCAGTGCTCGCCTTCACGCAGGGGTATCGCTAATCAACCAGCGCTCTTGTTATTGGCAGCGAGGACTTGATCCATCTTTAACACGCACCCCGCTGGGGGGGCGAAATTCGCCCCTCCTAATTTTCCCCAGATAGTTCAAAAACGAAGAGACGCAGAACAACGACACTTACGGTACCTTATACCTGATCAATTTTACACATCTGGCCATTTTTTTAGTTAAGGTCATCTCAGGTCAAGGAGCTATTCAGGGTCAAGTGACCCGACCTCAACACCTTAAATTACGAGTTTGAAGCAGCGCCCAGGGAACATTAGCAAATCGATTAGTTTGAAACTTCCACAATATGATAAGGTCATTAGGGTCTACAAATCTGCTATCTCGGAATTTTGATATTGTTGACCTAAGGTGGGGTCAATTTTTTGGTCACCCCATTATAAGTCTATGGTGAAAAATAGAATGGGCTCGTTTTCAGTAAATACTGGATAGATAAGGCTGAAAGTCCTCAAACTGTCTATTCTTACCATGATCTTGACCATAAAGTTGAGTTTTTGAGCATCTGACCTCTCAAAAGTCATATCAGGTCACGGAAGCAGATAGTGATTGTTTCGCCAATAACTTCTCGCTGAATTGAGATAAAGCTCCCATTTTGCTTGCATTACATTTATATTGTCACGGGGAGACAATTGATATGCAACATGACTATACCAGCACTCGTGACCATGACCTAGGTCGAGGTCAGGCCATTTTGACTATTCGACCTAGCAAGGTCATATTATACATCATTCGATTTGCCGCGATAAGAGGAATCCAATGATGCATAAAGATTTGCTCTAGCTTCCCTGAGGAAAAATCTAGAGAGGGAAACGTACATTGCTCTGTTGTAAGCCTATGGAACCTTCTTTGACCTATGCTGATCTCAATATTGACCTGACATAAAAATTATTCTTATAAAATCTCTTCGTCTTGTCAAGAGTTTTCGAAGGCCCCCATAATTTTCCTTTAGCTTTCGTGGGAACGAGATACGGAGGGGGGCGAAAAACGCCCCCCCAGCGGGGCGCGTCATGCAAGGGACCCCAGCGGGGCGCGTGTTAAATAAATCTACCGGCCCGGTGGCGTTCCCTGAAGGCAGGGCCTCCCCTCGTGTCACCGGAGTACTCCTCTGTCCCGCCGGACCCAAGAAATTGGAATAGCCCCGCCATACCATACGGTAGGGCCTGTGACAGGGAGCCTGCCTTGCACTTTCTCCCCAAGGGTGCCCGTGCATGAGAACCTCCACCGAGTAACGTTGAGTCGGTAACATAACACTATAACAATGAAAAAAAACAGTCCTTATTAGTAATAAAATAGCAATGGTCCTGGTTCAGGCGCTCGAACGCTAGCCGGCTGTCAGCAATGATACACAGAGAGGCTTGGCGCCGGGCCATTCTTCTGCCAGCACCTCAAAAGGGAGTTGTTCACTCGGATGATGGGGTCGGAGTCTCCATAACGTGCCTTGATGACTTTAGTGAGGCTCCCACCCCTAAAACGAACTTGGACAAAATTAATAAAAAGAATATGCCTAGTGGACAATACAGCTCTTTATCAAACAGTTAATTTATTAACTTTTGAACACTAAAGTTAATAAAGTAACTGTTTGATAAAGAGCTCTATTGTCCGTGTGGCGAATCAAACCGTCAACAGAAAACAATATGCCTAGTATAAGAAACGTAAAATAATAGCTTTCGTCCATTACTTTATTATCTTTTCTCGAAGTGTATTCATGGGAGACTCCGGCGCCGGGCGGCCAATCTTATGCGTAATCAATAAATCTTCAACCGCTTAAAGGCGATATTTTCCGTTGGCACGAGACATTACCTACTGCTAAACTAAACAGGGAATCAATCACAGCTGCAGTGAAGAGAGCTTATCTGACAATTACAGTTGCAGAGAACAGAGCTTACTTGACAATTACAGTTGCAGAGAACAGAGCTTACCTGACGGCTTACTAATCTGGTGGCCGCCTTTCAGCTTTAACCTTCCCTTGAACTTGCCCTTGGGTCGCTTGGGCGTTGGAGCCACCTGGGAATCGGAAATTTACACTCAGTGCTGCGGCAAGCGGAAGAATTACAGCCATTTCTCATAGTCCCCATAGAAATTAAACACTATATTGCACGAAGACAAGCCAAAAAGTAACTTAACCAGAACATAACAATAATTCGTTCAGCAGCAAGAGCGTCCTTTACGAAAATAATGATAATAAACGGAAGAGACCTCACCTGCTGCTGTTGCTGCACGATGACCTGGATCTCGCGGGTCAGCACGTTCAGCTCCCGCTCGTTGAGCTCCTCTTCCCGCCGCCGCAGGTCCACCTCCCGGCTGCGCAGCTCCTGTGGACCCACAGCTCACAGTCAAACACCTCCTCCACAGCTCCTGCGGACCCACACCCCACAGTTAAACACCGCCTTCACAGCTCCTACGGACCCACACCCCACAGTCGAACACCACATACACAGCTCCTGCGGATCCACACCCCACAGTCAAACACCACATCCACAGCTCCTGCGGACCCACACCCCACAGTCAAACATCACCTCCACAGCTCCTGCGGACCCACACCCCACAGTCAAACATCACCTCCACAGCTCCTGCGGACCCACACCCCACAGTCAAACACCGCCTCCACAGCTCCTGCGGACCCACACCCCACAGTCAAACACCGCCTTCACAGCTCCTACGGACCAACATCCCACAGTCAAACAACACCTACACAGCTCCTGCGGACCCACACCACACAGTCAAACACCACATCCACAGCTCCTGCGGACCCACACCCTACAGTCAAACATCACCTCCACAGCTCCTGCGGACCCACACCCCACAGTCAAACACTGCCTCCACAGCTCCTGCGGACCCACACCCCACACAGTCAAACACCACCTTCACAGCTCCTACGGACCCACACCCCACAGTCAAACACCGCCTTCACAGCTCCTACGGACCAACATCCCACAGTCAAACAACACCTACACAGCTCCTGAGGACCCACACCACACAGTGAAACACCACATCCACAGCTCCTGCGGACCCACACCCCACAGTCAAACATCACCTCCACAGCTCCTACGGACCCACACCCCACAGTCAAACACCGCCTCCACAGCTCCTGCGGACCCACACCCCACAGTCAAACACCGCCTGCACAGCTCCTGCGGACCCACACCCCACAGTCAAACATCACCTCCACAGCTCCTGCGGACCCACACCCCACAGTCAAACACCGCCTTCACAGCTCCTACGGACCAACATCCCACAGTCAAACAACACCTACACAGCTCCTGCGGACCCACACCCCACAGTCAAACATCACCTCCACAGCTCCTGCGGACCCACACCCCACAGTCAAACACCGCCTTCACAGCTCCTACGGACCAACATCCCACAGTCAAACAACACCTACACAGCTCCTGCGGACCCACACCCCACAGTCAAACACCACATCCACAGCTCCTGCGGACCCACACCACACAGTCAAACATCACATACACAGGACACAATAGATCCCCGCCTCCTGCGTACCCACACCCACAGTCAAATCTCCCCTCAACTGGACGCAGCACGACCACAGCTCCTGCCGACAAATACACCACACCGTCTGTCCACCAGGGACCGCAGCACCTACAGCCCACAGTCCAGAACCGCCTTCCTAGGTTAGTTATTTTGGCTTGATTTAATGATGTACTCGCCGACTTAAACACGTAACATCTAGTACATAGTAAAGGGATGCAGACAATTTGTGTGCAAACTTACTCGTTCAGGATTATGGGTGCCAAGAGACAATCAAAGTCAACGCATTCTAGAATTTCAACCAGGGTGGTAAGTCCTTCAGCACCTCCCTTCTGCAGCGGGAAGCTCTCTCAGCCCTCACCTTTTCTCTGTGCCGGATGTCCCTCAACACTTCATCGATTTCTGTTTTCCAGTTCTCCTGCAGGTTGTAGAAGCTTTCGCGCGGGAACGACATGAAAGCCGAGCGCGAAATGTCGTGCAGCTTAACAAGGATGCGCTCAAATGTGGGCCTCAGGTGCTGGTCCACACTCCAGCAGGCTGGCGGCGAGAGGAGCGGGTCAGTGTCGGCACAACGCCGGCGCCGTCAGGGTACTGACCACCCGGCACAACGCCGGCGCCGTCAGGGCACTGACCACCCGGCACAACGCCGCCGCCGTCAGGGTACTGACCACCCGGCACAACGCCGGCGCCGTCAGGGCACTGACCACCCGGCACAACGCCGACGCCGTCAGGGTACTGACCACCCGGCACAACGCCGGCGCCGTCAGGGCACTGACCACCCGGCACAACGCCGGCGCCGTCAGGGCACTGACCACCCGGCACAACGCCGGCGCCGTCAGGGCACTGACCACCCGGCACAACGCCGGCGACGTCACGGTACTGACCACTCAGAGGGTATGAACTTCCTTATTTTCATTCGTTTTTCTGTGTTTCCTCCATTACATACCAATTCTAAACAGGGTTGGAATTTTTACCGGTTGAGAGGGGTTTCTGCCACCAGCCGGTTTTTACCGGTTTAAACCGGCAAAAAGTGGCAGAAAGTGGCAAAAACTCGGGGAGGCCAAATTTGACATTATTTATGGAAACTGAACTTTAAGCGTTTTCCTATAGTTTTTACCAATATCAATTATGCCGATAATTACACTGTATTTCCGGTATTCTGATCATCTCATTTAGCATTATATAAGTCTTAAGCCTTAGTGCAGCAAACGCCGATAGGATCGCATGCTATCCACATTTTAATAAGTTCAATTTTTAATCCTCGATAATATTATCAGCTGAATAAAACAGGGGCTAATTCTGATGTCTGGTGGTAGTCTAGATGAAATAAGACGGTTTTTCTGACTAGAAATCATGCCGCTCGAGCTCAGTAAGAATCCAGCCCATGCGTTGGTGTCTCCGATGCAGTTCTCAATCGGAGGTAAGGCAAGCGCCTTTTAGGTGCATGACAAATTACTGCGAAGACCGTAATTATTTTACGTGTCGTATTTGGTGACAATTTTGAGTCTTCTTCAACGCCGAACAGTGGCAAACATAATAAAGGGTACAAGCTGGGGATTCCCAAGCCCCTCCGAGTGACTGGTGTACTGGATCTTTTATGGCGAAGGACATTATTTCAGCCTGAATACATCTGCCGTGCAAAGTAAGAAAAGCGCAAGTGCATTTTTACGATTTTGTTTTTTTGCAGAAAGGAAGTCATGAGGGGAGTGGCTTTCATTGCCCTAAAGCAGAAAGTCAAACTCGTTTTGGTAAAGCCAAAATTGGCGATTTTATATTTTTGAAAAGAGCGCAAGTCCGAACGGACAATAAAGTGCAAAGGATAAAAAGCGCAAGTGCATTTCGGTGATTTGGAAAAGCGCATGTCATCAGCTAGATCGGAGGATCCCAAGGAAGAAAGGCGCAAGTGAGGACTTGCGCTTTTCTTACTTTGTAATCCCGCGGAATGGCGGATCCTAATGAAAAAGCTCGCGCTGGGTGGCAGTGGTGAACAAAGGTGAGGGAAACTTTGAACACATACCCTATCACATTTATCCATTCGTTGGTGGGCGAAAAGTTAAAATATTATTATGCCACAATCCGTTCTTTTCCTTTTTACAAGCATGGACACTAATTACACATTGCACCAGTCGCCCCAATGAGACCTCTTTAGCAATGTCCCTGCCAATCACATGTCGTTTTCGACGGCGGTTTAAAGGGAATGTGGCACCTTCACAACGTGATTTTAACTGAGATAGCCAAGTTGTAAAGCAGGTCGGAAAACCCGGTACTCCATATTTCATTTGTCTTGGAACTCGATATTTCCGTAGAAAAAAGCTAAAACCTACCTGACACCAGCCCCCTCAGCCCCCGTCGCCGGCGGCCATTGTTGTGAGCTACTGGTGTGACGACATATGCTGACGTCACGATGAGCATCAGCCAATCGAAGCCCTTGAAGCATTTCAAGTATGGTAGTGGTTGCCAGATCGTGACATCATCCACAGTCTGATATTTATTTCTTTTTCTAGAGGAGTATTTTTAAAAACCAAATATTGAGCTTATTGTACATTCTTCAGAGAAATCATGAGTGGTTTCATTATTTTTTACTAAAAGCACGCCTAATTACACTAAATTCCAGGATTCGACCAAGGTGCCACATTCCCTTTAAAGGGAGATACGCGAACAATTCTATTGGCTAGATCAAAAGGTCATTAAAAGTTGTTTCAGGAGTCCTATTCTCATTTTTGCGCATTCGCCCTGCAAATGCCTTAAAATCACTCTCAAAGTCAACATTTTTAGACAACTTTACCGGTACACCTCTTATCGATTTAAATGACGTACCCCCGGCTAAGGCTATCAATTTCTCTAAGAAATCGCTCCCATTTGTCCTAGCAGTGACTTAAAAGTTTTAAAATATTACAGAAAAAGTTATTTTAAAAACATTTACCCCAAAAATATTAAAACAAAAATATAGGACTTTTAAGAGATCACAATTGATCAATCAGAAGGTACAGCCACCTCATAGGGGTCACGTGATCTTTCTGACGCAAAAGTTTCGTCATCCTGGGGCTGAAGCAGAAAACGACTCAAGACCCGAGGTACGATGAAGACTTAAGTAATTATGTTTTTTCCATTTCTAGGGCAAACTAATTCATTTTGTAGCTTTTAAAGGCTTTGTAAAATTAATTCAAAGGCAAATACAGGAGAACATATATTTTTGTTATAAAAACTATTACTTTTCAACTTGGAATAGTTTTTAAAAAGCAAGTGATGGGTGAAGGTTTCAGCATTTTATCGGAACCGTTAACCTATTTCGATAATAAGTGAGTGGCCTGCCAAAATTTTGCCGAAAATACACAAATAATTGACAGTTTCATAATCAAGATTTTTCAAATAGCAAGAAACGACAATAATAGTTTTTCGCGTATCTCCCTTTAAGACGTCGCCAGTTTAACTTTTCATCTTGTGTCAGGATATCCTGGGGGCTTGCTTTGCATTTTTAGGACATATTGGTGCAACTGGGACGTTGGAAATAAGTAACGCTTACTTACTTAACATGAAACGCCAGCGCATAAAAAGTGCAGACTGTCGAACTATTCGAGGCCGACTTCACGTTCGCGTTTTGTGGTGCGATAAAAGCAAGGGAAGCAGCTATTACGTACCAGTGTCACAGCTTATGAGCAAGACCGGAATAGCCGCTGGCTCCACAGTAAACATGCATCACTCGAGGGGAAGCTTGTGGAAGGGCACAGTCGCCTACAGCCCAAGCAGCTTGCAGCGGCTGCTTTGATAAACGGTAGGTAATTCTGAATCTAGCAGTATTGAATGTTTGTTAAACTCACCACGAAATGTCAGCTGAAAAAATGGCTGCCTACCTACTGGGAAAAACTATTTCGGAATAATTCTAAGATTCGATTGTTCCTTTTTATGGATCACATAACCGGTATACTACTTAAACCAGACAGCTTTCTCTTTCGAAGACAGTGACGCAGCATTCCATCGTGGATAACCCAAATATATCAGAGTCATAAAAATTTAAAGTGACTCCATCCCGCCACACTGTCACAAATTCCGATGTTTCATTGCACACCACTACAAACAAGGTATGAGCCCGGCAGACCCGCTACCCAGCCCGCCATCGACGTCCGGCCCTCAAACAAGTCATGGCCGGACCCGCCCAGCCGCCATCGACGTCTGCGGCCCCACTTAAACAAGTCATGAGCCGGGCAGACCCGCTGCCCAGCCCGCTATCGACGTTTACGGCCTCGCTCAAACAAGTTGTTGTTGTTGTTGTTTATTCCCTCTGGGTCCTTCGCGGACCATAGCCCAGCGGCTCCCTGTGGTAGAGGTAGCCGTCGGCCAAGGTCGCCACCAGGTCGCCGTTCCGCAGCTGCTCCGGGTCGATGTGGATGCCGCCTCGATGGCGCAGGCGGGCGCCGGCGAGGGACGGGCAGCGCAGGAGCACATGATCCGGCGTGTCGGCCTCCTCGCGGCAAACGGCGCAAAGCGCCGCTGGGCACCTCTTGTCGGCGCACTGCGAACACGCCGGAGAGGGGTGGCAGCCGATGCGATGCAGGTACTGGAGTGACTGGCCCCAGTGGCCGGCCCTCAGCTGGTGCACGTCTACGGCCGCCTCTCTGTCGTCGCCGGTGACGGGGGGCGGCAGGTGACCCCCATGATGCACTTGTGTACGCTGTCCGGCCACCCCCCGCAATCCATCTCTTGGTAGTGTCGCGGGCCACAGCCTTAGTTGCTGTCCTGACATCTACTGGCACTTCTGCTTGCGGCAGGCCAGATGCCTCCTTCGCCAGAGTGTCGGCGCGTTCATTTCTGTCGAGGCCGCAGTGGGCCGGGACCCACTGCAGATATACATTCTGGCCTCTTGTCGTGATGGCGGAGAGGAGATGCCAAATATCTGAGCCCAACGGCGCCGTCTGCCCCGCGGCTCCTCTCGCCAGGGTGGAGAGAGCCGCCTGGGAGTCGAGGCAGACGACCAGCGGGAGCCTCACGTGGACGCCCTCCAGGCTGGTGAAGGCTTCCAGCGCGACCCTCAGCGCGCACAGCTCCGCGCGGGTGCTGGAGCAGAGTCGCCCGGCCGCTTTCCCGCACCTCTCTGGTCTCGCCGGACGGGAGAACAATGAGGGCTCCCCCGCCGCCCAGGGATGTGCCACCAACGGCGGAGCCGTCGGACCAGATCCAGGTTGCCTCTTGTGGCAGCTCGGTGAGGTGCTCCTCCGCTGCCGAGCGGCGCACCGCGTCAGGGCGTTCCGGCGGCCCCGCGGGCCAACATCCAGCGAGATGTTAACTCCTTCCTTGGTGGTCCATGGTGGGGCAGTGACGGCGAGGCGCTCCTCCGCTCTGACCCTCGACAGTCCGGCCTCTTCCATTGCCTCCCGGCCGGAGTCTCGCCAGCCGGACGTGGCCAGGCGCCTGGGCGCGGCAGCCTCGGCAACCTCCCGGAGGGGGTCGCCCTCGGGAAGCGACGTCGCCCGGCACAGCATACGCGCCGACAGTACTCGACGTCTTGAGCGAGCCGTAGGTAGGCCTGCATCGGCCATGAGGAGGTCTATCGGGGTGGACTGCGGACAACCCGTGACTGCGCGAGCCGCCGCGCGCAACTCGCGGTCGATCACCTCGACGTGGGAGTCAGAGGCCGCGGGGAGCCAGGCTGCTGCCGCGAACTCCAGCGCTCCACGGACGTAGCCGTTGGCTATTGTTCTAAGCTGCTGTTCACGCAGGCCCCAGAACCTCCCTGTCAGCTTGCGGAGCTGCGCCGTCCGCGGCTTGACTTTCCTACTCAGACTCGCGCAGTGCTCGCCGAAGTGGAGAAGGCGGTCAAGCGTCACGCCGAGGAGTTGCAGGTTATGTCTTCCAGCCACAGGTGAACCTGCGACCTTAATGACGAGGTCTTTGGAGTCCTGGGCCCACTGGGAGAGGACCAGCGCCTGGGTCTTGTGGCCCGCGATGACCATCTTCCACTGGTCGGCGTACATGAAGACAGACGTCCGATCGACTTCGCGCAGGTCCTCTATAAGGTCTGCGGACCACAGGGTGTAGAGTGTCGGTGCCAGCACCGAGCCCTGTGGGAGGCCAGCGCGGAATATCCTCTCCGAGCTGCGCGTTCCATTGATTTCTGCGCGCGCCCTTCGGTCCCGAAGGAAGTGGTGAATCCAGTAGACCATGCATTTGGGCAGATTCTTCCTGAGTAGCTTCAGCTGCAGCATGCGATGGTCAATTTTATCGTAGGCTCGAGAAAAATCAAAGGCGAGGAGGACGAACTTGTCCGCTGTGCGGCCGTCGACAGGCCGGCCCCTTGGCTTGAGCCGACTCCAGCCGTCCTGGACCGTCTGGACGAGGCGCGCCAGGTTGTCCTCGGCCGATCGGCCCCGGCGAAAGCCGACCTGTTCGGCGGGGATGAGGTCGTCGCGCTCGTTCACGTAGGTCAGTCGGGCTGCCACCATACGCTCTGCCAGTTTAGCGACATGGCTGGTCAGCGCGATGGGGCGGTAACTACCGACCTCCTGTTGGTCTTTTCCTGCCTTTGGGATGGGAATGATGGTGGCCCGGCGCCACGCGGAGGGGACTTCAGCTGACAGCCACGACTTTTTTATTGTATGTAGGAGGGCCCGTCGGGCTGTGGGGCCCGAGATGCTTCAGGTGCTCCGTACATACTCCATACTCCGCCGAGCGCTTTCCGTGGCTTCATATGTCGCAGCTGGTCTACTAGCTCTTGCATGGTGAAGGGCTGGCACGTCTCGGTCCTCTCGCCGTCGCAGCAGCAGGGGCGGGCTCTCAGGGTGTGAAGCTCCGCTCAAACAAGTCATGAGCCCGGCAGACCCACTGCCCAGCCCGCCATCGACGTTCGCGGCCCCGCTCAAACAAGGTATGAGCCCGGCAGACCCGCTGCCCAGCCCGCCATCGACGTTCGCGGCCCCGCTCAAACAAGGTATGAGCCCGGCAGACCCACTGCCCAGCCCGCCATCGACGTTCGCGGCCCCGCTCAAACAAGGTATGAGCCCGGCAGACCCGCTGCCCAGCCCGCCATCGACGTTCGCGGCCCCGCTCAAACAAAGTCATGAGCCGGGCAGACCCACTGCCCAGCCCGCCATCGACGTTCGCGGCCCCGCTCAAACAAGGTCATGAGCCCGGCAGACCCGCTGCCCAGCCCGCCATCGACGTCCGCGGCCCCGCTCAAACAAGTCATGAGCCGGGCAGACCCACTGCCCAGCCCGCTATCGACGTCCGCGGCCCCGCTCAAACAAAGTATGAGCCCGGCAGACCCGCTGCCTGCCCAGCTCATGAATATGGAGGTAGGTCACACATTCATGAGTGCTGACTCGGCCCATCAGTGATTAAAAAAATAAGCTGTCGAAGAGTAAGGAGGTCTCCGACTTCCAGGATTTCCAGCAACTGGTGGAGGCTTCCGGTGTAATACCTAAGATGATGAACACGGAAGGCTCTTTCATGTTTGAAGATGGGGTCAGTCGTAAAAAAACTAGCCCTCCTGTCCAAAAAAGGCACGCGGCCATACCTAAACGATGTCCGTTGTTTGCAAGTGCGCAGGGGCACTGATCAAATCTTCCTCAAGAGGAAGCACAGTGATCCTCAGTGGCGAGGGTTTAACCTCATGAAGAGCACTTACGATCCTTCCCAGACACCAGAGAGCAGGACAAAAACAAGGGGCGTCAATCGCGCTAAGATTGATCGGCTGTGCTCTGCCCTTCCACCGCTGATGCCGTCACACAAGCAGCGTTTCTGGGTTGATTTGCAGGGTGTCGGGAGCAGCGGCTGCGCGACCTGGCCTGCTGAGGTCATGTACTTCGTTTGAATGTTCTGAGCGAGCGTGGCTTCTTAGATGACATAGTCATGGACTGAGCTTTGACAAAAATATGCATAGACTGAGGCTTAGTCGTGTCTTGAATAAACATGAAGTCATATTTCACGACTGTTTTCATTAAGAGACACATTTAAATGGATTTTTCTGGGGAATTGGGTCCGCGTTAAACACCAATGAATTAAAATGAAGCCCGCGAGTGTTATAGCGAAATCATGGGCGTCGAAAGCGGAGGAAAGAACGGGGAATGTATTCACACCTGGCGAACCAGGGAAGGACCTCCTGACAATGGGAATCCGTTCGGCTCCTTCGTCTTTTCTTCCTGTTACGTCCGAGGACTCAAAAATGTTCTTAACAAACGTCTTATACATTCCTAATGTTCGACTGCGCCGATAGCCGTCTCAAAAACACCTCCCCCGTCACATGGCGTTGCTACTTGGACCCTTCCGCGAGTAACAAATCTGTGGCAACGCCCCTGAGGTAATTCGATTAAAATTTGAAAACACGGCGGGAAACCGCCTTCCGTGTCCGATCTGACCCGGTGGAGAGGATCCTTAAACACCCATGCCAATACTCCCTGTACCTAATTGGGCAAGTGTGCCTGTTGAGAGTGGCCCTAAATAAATAAATAAAAAAGCAGATGAACAAAACATGTCACACAGCTTATATGGAAGCTGACTGCTTCTAAAATTTCTTGCTACCGGTCTGTGAGGGGGGGGCAAAACCACTATTTTCGACTTCACAGGGCTGGCCTCTTCCCTCCCTCTGGATCTGCCAATGGATTGGTTCCAGCCATAAGAGACCATTCGGTTTGAACAGATTATTGAAGTTGTGTGATGAAATGGAAGAAGAGAGTGCTGAAGCCTCCTAATACACAGTAATATACGTTTTTACCCCAGAAGATGCCCTTACATTCATATCCAACGCGAATATCAGTTAATATTTAGTATTTCATAGTTTTTGCCACTTTTTGCCACCGGGTTTATGCCAGCCGGTTTAAACCGGTTTAAACCAGTGGTTTAAACCACTTTCTGCCGGCTGCTGCCAACCCTGATTCTAAACTAGGAATCGGTAACATATGAGGAAAAGGGTCATGCATGACTTGTTCCACAAGAAAATAAAATTACATGAAATGATGGCTCTATAGAATATTTTGAAAATATGCATTCCGTCTCCAACTGTACACACAAACATCTCAAAAGATCAATGTCCGACTCACACATCAATTGAGAACACTCTCGTTCATCACCGATCCCCACCCCACACCTACCGAGCATGAGCTCTCTCCATCCCGCCGGGCAGGTGGAGGGCACGGGCAGGCTCAGCTTGTGCGAGGCCACGCCGTAGGCCACCGCCAGACAGTCGATACCACGGTAAGGCGTCTCGCCCGTCAGCAGCTCCCACAGCACCACGCCGAAGCTCCAGACGTCGCCGGCCTTGCTGAAGGTGCTGAACTCGATGGCCTCGGGCGCCATCCAGGCGTAGGTGCCGGCCTGCGTCATCCGCGTCGTCCTGTTGGTCTCGCGCGCCAGGCCGAAGTCTGTGATCTTCAGCGTGACGCAGCGGAGGTCCTCGGCGGCCTCCAGCGGCTGGCTGATGAGCACTGCCGGCCGCGGGTGGCGGTGAACACAGGTCGGTCTACCAGGGCTCCCGCCCACGGAGCACACCAGCACACGGCGCACCATCTTCACAGACGACGCATCACCTCCAGGTGGGGAGGGCCGCAAAAAGGACAGGGCAGGACACGAAATGTTACGCAGTGGGCATTCAGCCAATTATGATTTTTTTTGCTACACACCTTAATCGAGAATTTACACAGCGTAAGAAGCCCGTGGACTTTTAATGTGATAGCGATTGGTCCAGTGCGTTCTGCGATGCGCGTGCCGCTGCCGCAGTCTCCCGACTCGATGGGTGCTCCTGGTACTCGGTCCCACACGTACGACAAGTGTAAATGGGGCTACTCTGAAATCGTGGGTTACTTTGAACAGTGTTCAGAAATTAATGAAAATGTTATTTAGTTCACGAATGGTTCTAAAGTGACGCGTTTAACACAAACTTCTCAAATTTTGCGCCATGGTTTCATGACGAAAATCAAGTTTTATTCCCCCTGTAAGGAGACAGTCGGGCTTTATCGCAATGATAAAATGGGGTACGTGATACAACAACTACTGCAAGAAAAGCTAGTCCCAAAAAACCAAACAGATAATGTAGAGAATAGACTGGATTAACACAATATCCAGATATTCTGAGCAGATATTCTGAGTGAATCTAGCCCAGAAACAGCTATAAGCACTGCTACATCAGCCTAAACTAGGCACCAGCAAAACCCATGTGAGCAGAAATGAACTATAAATGGTGAGCCCGAACCACCACCCTGTCACATTCAGAATATCGTGCAACTGAACCTCCGTCTGGAACTAATACCATACACTGCAACAGGAAGAAACAATGATGATGGAAGCTCTATTGAACTGATGACCGGCAGAGCCCTGCCGAATCGAGATTCAAAGCTGTTACACACGCGAGGACACAAAGCCCTGGTACCAGTGCACCGTACGACGGAGTGTCATGTATTAGCAAAATTCCTGGGAACGTTGGGCACTCGCGTTGGGCACGTTGGCGTTGGGCACGTTGGCGTTGGGCACGTGAGCAAACCGATCGCGAGCGCAAGCCGACTGCGCCACCCAGACCCAAACTGTCCAGACTTCACTAGATCAATCTAAATCGGTCATTTGCAGCCTCAAATTGAGCTGACAGTAATTACTTTTCACTTGTCTGCGCCAAGAGTGGCGTTAGTGCTCCCGATCGGCTCCAAAGCGCTGCAGCTTCTGCCAGTACTCACCGTTGGAGGACTTGAGGTCGCGATGGATGAGGGAGATGGGCCCTTCGTGGTGCAGGTAGTTCATGCCATTGCCTATCTGGATGGCCCAGTTGACCAGCACGTGAGGCAGAATCTGGCACCGAACACAAGCGATGGGTTGATAGGTTGCAAAGATAAGATCTATATCGAGACGAGTTATCGATATCCCAAAACTGAACAAAACTGAACTGTACCGTGTGACTCAGATATTGTAATTTAGGGGATTTCACGCATGTTAAAGCCTATTTTAGTATATTAAGTACGATGTATGGGATTAACATATAAGACACGTATGGGAGAGGTCTGGGAGAGTGTGCTGCCCGCCGCGGTGCTGTGACGTCACCAGTGCCTACCTTGGTCTGGGAGAGTATCCTGCTGAGGGAGCCGCCGCGCGCGTACTCCATCACCAGGCAGAGGTTGGGCGGCGTGAGCACCAGACCACGCAGCGAGACGATGTTGGGGTGTTCCAGCAGCCAGAAGAGCCGGCCCTCCTGGCGCACCTGCGGCACACGCCCACGGCGGCGATGAAGGCGGCAGAGCACGCAGATCAGGGGTACCGCCCAGGGGCCTCGCCGCGGGTGTTCTACTGAGGGGGCGGACTCCGACCAGGCGGCATCGAAGGTGGGTAAAGAAGAGAATCCAAATATAAAAGGCCCTCTGATGTCCCTAGACGCATTCACCACATCAGAGGGAACAGTCCAGACTATTTCAGACAAGTTGAAGGTGCACAAGGTGTGTAGGCAAGGTAATTATAAGTGCTAGGATAATGGAAAATGCCGTCAATAAGAAGCTATTTCGCTCTGCATCTTGCTCAAGAAGTCCGTAGAAGAAGGGATATTCCTGGGCAGGTGAGCGGAGGCAAATATTGTTCCGATCTTCTAGAAAGCATTAAGAAATTTACCCAAAATCACCGCAGCGTCTCGTTTCTCCTTTTATTCGGTAAGCTTTTGGAGAGGTGCATATATTGGACCCTTTAGACTTATGTTTTGTTTGTTCTATCAGAAAACCAACACAGCTTTGTCCATGTCGATTACGTGATATTAATTTCGCAACCGTTCGGAAGACAGCGTGGGACACTATCTCTTCCCGCCATCAAACTGGCATGATCTATACTAACTACTCTGCGGCGTTCCAAAAAAGTACATAAGTAACTCCTGTTCTTCAAACTCAGTAAGCAATGTAAAGTATCAGGAAAGGCATTTACTTGGCCCACCTCATATATTTTTTCTAAAAAATCGTGTTATTTTAAATGGAAAATGTCCTCGTCGGACACTGAACTGCGCTCCGGAAGGTAGTCAGCTGTCTCCCTTGCTTTCCCCCTCTGCATAGGCGATCTCCCGAATGAAATTAACAAAAAAATTGCTTTTTGCTGACGATGTAAAAGTCTATCACACAATTTGTTCATCTGAAGATTTTAAAATGCTTAAGATCTCCATCCACTGACTACGTGGTCGGAGGCTTAGGAGCTGAGTTTAAACCCTTCAAACTGTCATTATTTTCAAATCACTTAAAATAGCATTATTCCGGCCACATACCAAATTCGGGGCACCACCCTGGAACAAATGGAAAAAGCTTGCAATCTTGGTGTTTGACTACACTCCCAATCAAACTTCACGGACCTCGTTGATTCTAACGTCAGTAAGACAATAAAAATGGTTGGGTCTATTTATGCGCTGTCTTCAGACTGGCCGGCTGACGGACAGGTTTAAAGCGGGACCTATTTGGACTGCAGTTTTGGAAGTATTAGATCAATCCTTGAACATGGGAGTGTCATCTGGAATGGTGCTGCGAAATGTATTTATTATTTATTTATTTATTTATTGGACATCTTTGAACTCTCCACAAATACCATGGCTATTCTTAGTCCAGCGTCAATGGAGACCACTCAGGTTGAATTAATAGGATTTCAAGCACACCATCAGACACTCAATCACACAAAACCAATGATACAAGCATACACAGCCAAGAAAGTGATGTACTAGGAAGCTCAGGTAAAACAGATAAGCAATTTGACACCATACAAATAAAGCGAAAAATCATCAGTCAGTAAAAGAGTGCTCAACATGAGATCGAACGTATCAACATAAGCAATAAGTCACTCTCTACTCTTCAGATGGGCTCGCAATGCCCTCGTAAATGTTTGTGCTCTACAACCGGTGATGTCGGGTGGAAGAGAGTTGTACAGCATGGCTCCCCGATAAATCAGCTGACGTCTACCAGCCTCGGTACGTATTTGAGGAGTGCGGAGGAGTCGATCCTGTCGTGTTTCACGGGCCCGGAAGTTTAAGTTACGCTGAAAACGGTAGGCAAGGATGGCTGGTTCTCCAGACGTGACAATTTTGTGAATGAGAGTGAGGCAGTGATATTCAGCAAGTCGTTTGAATTCAGCCAGCCGGGTCTTTCCAGGACATCCGAGATGTGGTCGAATTTACGTCTCCCGGAAACTATTCTCGCACAAGAATTGATCACTTTTTGAAGCTGACAATGATTTTTCTCAGAACAGTTTCCAAATACAGACATACACTATCGCAGATGAGAAGGAACAAGGCCATGAACGATGGTTTGAAGAGTTTTGGAAGGCAGATGGTGCCTGGAATGGCAAAGGCTGATTAGCAGTCCGAAACATTTTTTCGTGAGGGCAACTACGTGCGCATCCCAGGTAAGATTTGAGTCGAAGGTAAGTCCCAGATTTCGAACCGTTTGGACGGGTACGATCTCTTGGCCACGAAAATTGATGTGGATAGTGGGAACATTTTTCAAATTTTGTCTGGTGCCAAATACCATCAGTTGCGTTTTTGCAGCATTTACTTTTAGCGCATTAGAACAGAACCATGAGTCTAGAGAAGAAAGAGAGCGTTCCATGCAAGCAACCAGAGCCATAATGTTTTCTTTTCGCCCAGAAACTAGTACCTGAGTGTCGTCAGTGTACTGAACAACAACTGCCTCGGGAGCAAAGTAACTGAGGTCGTTAGCAAAGATGTTGTAGAGGAGGGGCCCCAAGGAAGATCCCTGGAAAACGCCCACGCTATTTTTCAGTGGTCGAGACAACGATTTTTCCGGTAGAGGGGTCAAAAACTGAGACACTTTGGGTATGATTGTAGAGGTAGGAGCAAAACCAGCCGTCATCAACGCCGTAGAGCTGTAATTTAGTAAGGAGCTTAGAGTGCTGGATTACATCAAAAGCTTTACTCAAATCAAGTAACCACAGGAGAGTAATTTCGCCTCTATTCATTGCCGAAAGAATGTGATCTGAGACTGTGACAAGTGCGGTTTCGGTTGAGTGACGTGGCCTAAATCCGTGTTGAGCATCTGAGAGAAGGTAATTTTGAGAGAGGTAGTCATATAACTGACGTTGGACAATTTTTTCTACAATTTTGGCAATGACAGGCACTAACAAAATAGGTCGGAAGCTGGCGGGACTAGTCACAGGACCGGATTTGTAAATTGGCATAACGATGGAGTGTTTCCAACAATCAGGAAAGTCGTTACGTCCAAGGCATGAGTTGATAATGTTTAAAAGAGGAATGCTGATGGCTTCAAAACAAAGTTTAAAAACACGAATCGAAAGGCCGTCCGAACCACAGGCAGACGTGTTGTGCATGCTGCGAATGACGTTCTGGAGGGTGGCGTGGTCTACTGTGGACACCGCAAAACCGCAGGCGCCTACACGAGGAACCTTCGTGATAAAATCTGGCACGTCTGTGGTCTGCGCGGCCAGTTTCCTAACCAGAGCTGGGCCAACACCGACAAAGTATTCATTTAAGGAGTCGGCCGATGATTCGGGATGAACGTGGGTGCCCCTGCCTCCGCCTACGAAATGCCACTGGGATAGATTAGAAAGAGTTCAACATACATTTATTTTTTACTTCCATTCCAAGCCCCTACACCTCCACCCTCTCCATCACTGTCATACCATGATCTGCAGCTTTTCCAAATTAGCACCCTGTCCCAGAGCAGACTCCAGCACGACATTTGTTTTGTGAATAAGGACATTTCCAGCAGAACAGACTGCGCTCCCGTGCTTGGGAGTTTCCCACTACAGATGCCCCAGCAGAGAAACATTCCCCTCAGACTCAGGTGCAACTACTCTAGGAAACGTTAACCTAAGTCGCAGGAGCAACTATTCCTAAGAGCATTTCCCTCAGACTCAGGTGCACCTATTCCTGGGAAAGTTACCCTAAGCCTCAGGTGAAGCTATTCTAGGACCGAGGCTGCCAGACTCGGGCTCTTCGAAGTAGCAGGTGTGCACCAGCGGCGGCTGTTCTGACCTGTTCAATGGTGGCGGCCCAGTCGTCGTCGGAGGTCCTGGTGACCGCCTTCACTGCCACCAGCTCGTCGCACCACACGCCGCGGTACACCTGCCAGGGTCGGCATGCGTGTCTCAGCTACCGGCCCATCACCTCCGAATCTATATCCCGATGGGGGGGAGTGCCACACACAAGCCGATTACCTAGCTGACGATGTTTCCCTTCCCGTGAACAATATCACCAGTATTTTGGCTGATCCATGCCATTTAAGGTGTTTTAGCAGCACAGGTTTGCGCGAGTTAGAGATAGGGATTCAAAAGTAGCTGACACACATTTCAAATTGGACTCGGAGGCATTCCCAGCCTTCACTCCACCAACACTCGCATACTCCGTCAGAGAACATTCAGTCAGCTCTTCCTCTGTAGTTGGCTGGTCAAACTTCTGCCATCGTCGGAGACCAACGTCACGACCGTCTCATTCGTGATTTCTCCACAACTATTTGTGATTTGGTAATATACGTCCATACCGAAGCCTGTGTCATTTGTTATCAAATTGCCACCGCATTACAAATAATTATGTGAGTCACAAATCACGAATCACAAAAGGCACTGACAAGAACTGTGTCTCCAAGAACCTGGATTGTGCGTCGCATTTAAGGCGGGATTGGCTCTGACCTTGCCGAAGCCCCCGACGCCAATGATCTCGTCCAGTTGGATCTCTGAGAACTCGATGGTGGGCGGGTCGTTGCTAGGCGACGGCAACGCCTCGTCGGCCGGAGACACGAAGTGTGCGGGGAACACGCCCACCTGCAACAATCACCCTCGCCGTCACACAGCGCCGCGCCGTCCAGGGCTGCGCGCTGCGCCAGCCGGCGGGCTCGACTCGAGTCGCGGCCCAGCCGGCGGGCTCGACTCGAGTCGCGGCCCTGCCGGCGGGCTCGACTCGAGTCGCGGCCCAGCCGGCGGGCTCGACTCGAGTCGCGGCCCAGCCGGCGGGCTCGACTCGAGTCGCGGCCCTGCCGGCGAGCTCGACTCGAGTCGAGGCCCAGCCGGCGGGCTCGACTCGAGTCGCGGCCCAGTCAGATTTCTTGCTCTCTGTGACTGCAAACATATAGCCGGTGAGAAGAAAGAAAAACACAGTGAGCTAGAAACAGATGTTTAAATGATAATTTTATTTTTCCAGGGAAACTCGCAACAGGCACACTTGCCCAATTACAGGGAGTATTGGCTTGGGAGTTTAAGGAACATCTCCAACAGACCAGATGGGGTACGGAAGGCGGCTTCCCGCTAAAGGGATTAAATCCACGTTAGCCCATACTATCCCGATCCCAAGGCAAGCAACTGATTATATGTATTTCATATGAATTTAGACAAAGCAATGCGGAAATAGCTGCCGTTAACTCCTTCAAATGGCCCCAATTTGTCCGAAGTGCACACGGATCCCGTCCACGGATCACGGATCCCATCCGTGCCAGGCACTCACCCTGCCGTCCACTTTCCCGATCCACCAGCCCTCGCCGCCACTAATCTTGGTATCGGTGGAGAGCAGCTCGACGCTCTGTCCTCTGCGCAGGCGCAGCTCGTCGCCGCCTCCACCGTCATAGTCTCGCAGCACCAGAAGGCGCACTCCCTCCGGGGAGGGCGTGGGCGGGCGGCCCAGGGGCAGCTGTCGCACCGATGAGCCAACTGCGCCGCCGCCGTCCATGGCAGGCTCAGCAGCGGCGATCACACTGGGCGGTCGCTACCGGGAGTCCGGCAACTGACGCCCACCATCACCTGCCGGGCCCCAGCCACCTCATCAAACGGGACGGCGGTCAGGCCACAAACTACACACTGATCAGGCTACAAACTACGCAATGATCAGACTACAAAATACGCACTGATCAGGCTACAAACTACGCAATGATCAGACTACAAAATACGCACTGATCGGGCTACAAACTACGCAATGATCAGACTACAAAATACGCACTGATCAGGCTACAAACTACGCAGTGATCAGACTACAAAATACGCACTGATCAGGCTACAAACTACGCAGAGATGATGGTACAAACTAAGCACTGAGCAGGCCACAAACTACACACTGAGCAGGCCACAAACTACACACTGATGCGGGTACAAACTACACACTGATCAGGCTACAAACTACGCACTAAGCAGGCTACAAACCACACACTGATCAGGCTACAAAATACGCACAGACCAGGCTACAAGCTACGCTCTGATGAGGGCACAAACTACGCACTAACGCACTAACAAACTATGACAGTGACGTGGTTATCAGCTATGCCACCGTGTGACCCTGGCAGTTGGTGCGTCGTTAAACCCCAAACATTATTATTATCAACTATGCCAGTGATACAGTAACACAGTATGTCAGTGATGAGGTTACAAACTATGCCAGTGACGTGGTTATTAAGTATGCCAGTGATGAAGTAACACACTGTCAGTGATGAGGTTACAGACTATGCCAGTGACGTGGTTATTGACTATGCCAGTGATGAAGTAACACACTGTCAGTGATGAGGTTACAAACTATGCCAGTGACGTGGTTATTGACTATGCCAGTGATGAAGTAACACACTGTCAGTGATGAGGTTACAAACTATGCCAGTGACGTGGTTACTGACTATGCCAGTGATGAAGAAACACACTATGTCAGTGATGAGGTTACAAACTATGCCAGTGATGAAGTAACACAGTATGCCAGTGATGAGGTTACAAACTATGCCAGTGACGTGGTTATTAAGTATGCCAGTGATGAAGTAACACACTGTCAGTGATGAGGTTACAGACTATGCCAGTGACGTGGTTATTGACTATGCCAGTGATGAAGTAACACACTGTCAGTGATGAGGTTACAAACTATGCCAGTGACGTGGTTACTGACTATGCCAGTGATGAAGAAACACACTATGTCAGTGATGAGGTTACAAACTATGCCAGTGATGTGGTTATTGACTATGCCAGTGATGTGGTTATTGACTATGCCAGTGATGAAGTAACACACTGTCAGTGATGAGGTTACAAACTATGCCAGTGACGTGGTTATTGACAATGCCAGTGATGAAGTAACACACTGTCAGTGATGAGGTTACAAACTATGCCAGTGACGTGGTTATTGACTATGCCAGTGATGAAGTAACACACTGTCAGTGATGAGGTTACAAACTATGCCAGTGACGTGGTTACTGACTATGCCAGTGATGAAGAAACACACTATGCCAGTGATGAGGTTACAAACTATGGCAGTGACGTGGTTACTGACTATGCCAGTGATGAAGAAACACACTATGCCAGTGATGAGGTTACAAACTATGGCAGTGACGTGGTTACTGACTATGCCAGTGATGAAGAAACACACTATGCCAGTGATGAGGTTACAAACTATGCCAGTGACGTGGTTACTGACTATGCCAGTGATGAAGTAACACACTATGTCAGTGATGAGGTTACAAACTATGCCAGTGCCCAGTATAAAAACTGTGCCAGTGATGTGGTTACAAACTAAGACAGACACGAGGTTACAAACTATGGCAGTGACGTGGATACAAACTATGCCAGTTTGTATCCCAGCAGGCTGCCGCCCAGCAGGCTGCCGAAGCCATGGCCAAGTGGTCGCGTGACTGGAAGATGGTTATCGCTGGCGGCAAGACCCAAGCCCTCGTGCTGTCGCGCCGCTTCCAGGACGCCCAGAACTTCGCCATCAGGGTGGACGGCACGGAGGTCCGCGGAGAGCGGCATCTGAAGCTACTTGATGCTACCTTTGACTGTCAGCTGCACTTTGGGGAGCACTGCGCACGCCTCCGTAAGAAGCTAAAGCCCCGTGTCGCGCAACTCCGCACGCTGACGGGCCGCTCCTGGGGTCTAAGGGAGACCCAGCTCCGCACCGTGGCTAGCGGATATGTCCGCGGCGCCCTGGAGTACGCAGCCGCAGCGTGGCTGCCCGCGGCGTCCGAGAGCCACGTGGAGCTGCTGGAACGTGAGCTCAGGGCAGCGGCTCGCGCGATTATGGGATGCCCCGCCGGCACCTCACGAGACCCGCTGATGGCCGAGGCGGGAATCTTACCCGTCAGGGTGCGACGGCAGGTTCTGGCCGCCAGGCTAACCTGCACGGCGGCGGCTCTTCGGGAAGACAACCCCCTCCGAAAGACCGCCGAGCGCACGGCACCCCAGCGCCTTCTTACCACCACCGGTTGGCGCGCTGTCGGGACGCGGGCCTTGGCGCTGGCGGGTGCTGTCGGTGCCCCTGTGGAGGAGCGGCTACACGTCACCATCCCCCGTGGGTGGACAGGAGCGGGGCGTCCATCCGCTTGGACGTCCCGGGAGCCAGTCGCGAGGCCACGACCACCCGGCGGCGAACGTCGACCGAGGAATTCCTGGCCACCCTCCCAGAACGAGCCATCTGGATCTGGAGCGACGGCTCAGCAGAGCGAGGTACCCACGACAGAGGGAGCGGCGCCGTCATCACCCGACCCTCGGGCCGGACGCAGGAGGTCGCCGTCCCTGCCGGCGCCTTCTGTAGCAGCACGCGCGCTGAGCTCACAGCGATGCGGGCTGCCCTGGAGACTGCGCTGGATCCCATGGGAGACGACACCGTACCCATCGTCCTATGTGCGGACTCCCAGGCCGCGCTGGCCACCCTGGCGGGTGGAGCCGGCGCGCAGCGGTCTCCGATGAGTGCCTCCGTCTGGCGCCTCCTGCTGCGTGCCACCGCAAGGGGACGTCAAGTATTCCTACAGTGGGTCCCTGCACACTGTGGACTACCTGGAAATGAAGCTGCGGACGTGCTGGCCAAGGAGGCCTCCAGCCTCCCACAGAGGGACACCCCTGTGGACGTCAGCAGCCTATCCCGAGCTGTCGCCCGCGCCGCCTCTAAGGCCTGGCGATGCCGCTGGCCCGACAGCTTTTCAGGCGAATTATGGGGGACCGGATGCCGGCTCCGGTACTCACCGACGTGCGGGAGGACGCCGTCAATGTCCACCAACTGCGGGCAGGTCACTGGAGCCGCTTAAGACAGTACCTGCACCGCATCGGCCGTCTCCCGTCGCCCGCCTGCCAGCAGTGTCCCAACCGCGAATGCCCCGCTGCACGATGCATCGTGTGCCGGGAGGGGCCGGACACCCCGGAGCATGTCCTGCTACGGTGCCCCAGTCTGGCGGGAGCGAGGTTTCGACTATTCGGCACCATATACCCCGACCCGACGCAGCTCCGGGACGGCGGGGCCGTGGCGGCCTTGGCCCGCGGCTACCGGACTCACCCAAGAGCCCCTGGGCTACGGCCGGCCGTAGGCCGTCCCGGAGGAGGACAACAACAACAACAACAACTATGCCAGTGACGTGGCTGCTATGCCAGTGACGAGTTCACAAGCTGTGCCAGTGATGAGGTTATAAACTGTGGCAGTGACGGGTTTACAAACCATGACAGACACGAGCTTACAAACCATGACAGTGACGGGCAGTGTCTTGAAATTGAGAATTTTGCGTGGAAGCCCACACCCAGACTTGATCAATTTTGACATCCTAAACTTTGAATTTTGACATCCTAAACAAAATCATCAGAATCATCGGCTTGCAGCATCATCAGCTTGCGAGGTGGTGGCCTCAAGAACAGCTTTTTAGTGTGCCCTTATTTGCATCTCCTACTGGTTTTTAGCCTTGTGTTAACATGTATTCGCATGGTCTTTTGTTGCTTGGTGCTGTTGTCGCGAATACATGTATGGATCTAAATGAATAAAAATGTAGCATTGTCAGTTTCCTTGTTTCAGAAGTTGAGGAATGGAAACAGGGCCAGACCAGCAACTGAAGCCAACATACCATTCGATAAAGATGCTGCAACACTAGCTTTGTGAAACAATTGCCTTCATATGGAATGGAGCATTCTTTAAGCAGTCCCGTCAGGACTGATTCCATGTCAAAATAGAACACAACATTCATCTTTGGAGAGAAGGAAGTTTGAATATTGAAGGATAAGGATTCTAGCACGAATATTTTACAATGAATGCTCAAAAGGACAAAACCCTGTAAAAGAGAACATTTCTAACAATTGCTTCTTCACAAGCACACGGAGACCTCATAGAATGTGAAAGATAATGCCTGACAGACAGCATGTCTAAACCGGAAATGCAATAAGCTGAATCAACCATATAAGAAAAATAAAGTCAGCCATCGACCCCTCACGTCTCTTAGCGTACTACCTAATAAAGTAAGACTACTAATAATATACCCCACTTGATAAACCACACTTTTCCAACTCTCTCCTCTTTCAACAACAAAAGTCCCCCACGCCTCACACTCTTGGGATGTACGCTTTCGTCTTAACACGCGCATTGACGGGGGTCTGAGCCACCTTCGCATTGACGGGGGGGGCGGGTATCCGCCCCCACCCCTAAGATCTCGAGAACCACAGTAGGTAGCGAAAAACGGTAAACGCCGTTGGGCTGCCCATCCACTTCTCCATCAAAAACATTTGGACCATTTTTTGTCAGGTCACATTTGGTCATGAGAGGTCAAAACATGCCGTCATAGGGATAACATGTAAATTCAGTTTTTCGGCCATTACATCTGAACAAGTAAAGATAGAGCAAAACGACTTGAACTATATGAATCCTCTTAGCAAGCCCAATCGAACGATATGTAAGTTGACCTTGCTAGGTCAAATCAAGGATTTGACCTGACCTGAGGTCAAGTCAGGGTCAAATTATATAAAATGCATATGATTAGAACCGCAAAGCCCAGGCGAGTCTAATGCAGCTAAAAAAATGCTCTATCACCATCCGTCACTGAGTTATGCCGTAAAAACCATTTTCCCATGTATTTCCAATGGAGAGGTCATGCCTCGTACCTGACCTTAGGTCATCGATATCAAAAATACCGGAGCATATTTTAGAGAACTCGGTGGGGCCATTATGTGATATGAGTTTCAATCGGATAAGTTCACCCTACTCCGACTTATGCTATCTTAAACTTTTTTTGAGGTTGGGTCACTTGACCTGTGCTGGTGACCTGACCTGAGATGACCTAACCTTAAAATTTTCACAGAAGTTGTAAAATTGATGAGGGAAAAGGTATGCCAAGTACGGCGGCGCTACGCGCCGCCATTTTTCTACTATCTCCGAAAAACCCGAGGGGGGCGGGTACCCGCCCCCGTCGTACCCGCCCCCGTCAATGCGCGTCTTAAACATATAGGTGAATTCAAAATAAGCGTGATGACTAGCGGCAGTGCTGACTCGCGGTACCATTGGACAATTGAAGTCCACGGACAAATTAAAAACCTGAAATATTACTCGTAATTTTGCTAGCCGAAACTGATGGTCAAAACTGCCTGAGGCTTAAGCTGGTATGAGACATCATGACATTTACATTGCTCGAAACAAAACAATCGTCACCGCATCCACCGCACCATTCTTGGAGGCTCCGTCTAACCAAGGCCCAAGGCCTTGAAATGTAGTGCTACTGACGTAATATATAGTTTGATGACGTCAGCTCCCTACGACTGAATTTCGATATCCTTAGAAATCGCGCCGGTCAGAGTGAATTATAACATTTATTTTTGAAGTTTCTGTGCAAAAGAAATCTTTGAGAGTAACCGGAATATGAAATCAGAACATCTTCTATTCGGAAAAATATTTTTTAGCCATATTTTGGGTCATCTCACTCGGAATTTTGAGTGGAACAATGCAAGCATTGCCAAATAATTTCGAAATACTTGACTTAAAAAAATACTGTAGTTTTACGATTTTTTGTGGTTTACAAAATATATAAAATTAAAAATTTGACTGTCTTGGTTTGATAAAACGACCCCAATATTGGATATTTGTTCAATAGTTTTTAAATAAATAATACCTAAAGAGGGAATCTTCACGGAGCATGAAAATTGCACCTCTATGTATTTCTCGGAATATCTCCAAAGGCAGCAGAAATATTTACATGAATTTCAGGATGCTTTTAGAAAAATAACTAAATATTAAGGTAAAATTACTTTTTTCCTTTACAAACCTCGAATCTCTGCGTGATTTTAAGGTGGAGAATTTCGACATCCTTTTCACGCTCAGGGGCCGGCCTGGTCAGTTTACTCGCATTAGAAAAACCGTACTTGGCAACCGGTGTCGACAGCCTGGCCTGAATTTGACGAGAGATGTCTTTCTCAGCATTGTGAAATTTAATTTGCCGCAGTTGAGATTAGTGTTTCATGTTTGTGTAAGTTTCTGGATTGCATGCAGGGTGTCGAAGCTCATACGTACGTTTGAGAGTTGGTAAGTGTTTTAAGTAGCCAGTACTGGTATGTCTTATGGCTTAAGCAGGCTAATTCCGAACCTCAACCTGTTGTTCATTCTTTATTTCAATGAGGGTAGTATAATTCAAGTTTCAGAAATCCAGTCACCTGGGTAAAGGTAAGTTATTATTTTCATGGTGGCCACTTGACTAGGTATTTTTATTGTGTGATTGCATGCTGCAATTTGTCCATGAATGCAAGTGAAAACAGAGGGAGTGAATCCCGCTGATGTAGGTATAGTTTCAAAAATAAGTTTGTTTAAAAATATTTTGTTGAAATGGACAAGTTTTGGAATTTTCCCAGCCCTTCAGACATTTCAGCTTGTTAAAGGTTCTAAAGCAAGACTTACCTCACCCGAGGTATTGTTTTGGTAGGTAGGTATTCCAGACTTTGCTTTACTTTTATCTTCATACTGTAGGTTTGCAGCTTATTAATGTATTCCCTTGTACGTTTCTGATGCTTTGCTTTTGTTTTGGAAAAATGCTGAACTAGGCAGGAGTTGGATTTGTGGGTTTCTCAAGTTGGTTTAACTTCTGTTAATACAGTTAATTTTAATATTATTCATCCCTTATTTGTTTTTGTATTTCATGTGCATATGATGTTTTAGTACATATATTCTTAGTACATGTACTTGTTTTTCGAGATATTCTGATCCTACATTTGCTTTTTTCCCCTTTTTTGTCTATTAATTTTGACCTCTTTTTTCTCTGAATTTTGACATCCCACACTCTGCAGAAAAGTAATTTCAGCACACTGGTGACGGGTTTACAAACTATGACAGTGACGTGGTTGCAATCTAGCTCAGTGTAGATAGATACAAGTAATGATTTCAGAAGCTGGGCCTTTCCAGAGTAATCAGGCACAAGTCAACCATCCTGGGTCTTGAAGTCGCCGATGCCCGACCTAGTTTTGAGGCGTGATCCGGTATAGAACCATAAAGTCTTTGGGTTGGTTTTACGATTTGCCGCTAGATAGCTTTCCTAGACCCTGTGAAGCCTTAGAGCCTTGAAGAGCCTTCAGACCTTCGGAGAATCATGTGCCCATGGTTCTCGGCTTCTTTTGACAACGGGTGAGCCTGGCGAGATCAATTGCACCCCATGTGCACTGGTACCATTTGGCTAACCCTTTTTTTAGATCGGGGACTGAACTGGCCATGCTAACGTTCCTTACAATTGCTTCTGACCCTGACCCTTGGAATGTATGTGCTTAGGATTGAGTTGAGGTAGGTCATGAAGAGTCTAAATGCTTATTCAGTACACAACACAAATGATGCTACAATCGATGTCTTGAATCATCCTGTTCAGCTGCCCAAATTTGGCTTGAGCAAAATTCTGCTTAATAGATCCAAGGTCCCTGCAAGCCGTGTGACACTGAGGGCCAAAACGGACCGAGCACATATAAGAATTAAATGTTTTTCACTGGCCCTTCTTCGTTGGTAAATATGGGACCATGAACGTTTGCAATACGACTTTTCAAGAAGCGAGTAGGTTGCTTGACATGTTGGAACAAAAAGATCCTGTGAGAGCCGAGTCAGATGGTGAGGTGGGTGTCCTGCAGGTGCGGCAGAATGTTCAGCAGACCAATCAATTTCTGGAAAACTGGCCTTACCGGCCATGAGAGTATGTGATGCTTTTGTTTCTGAAACCACCTTCAGCAGTCCAAAGACGTCTATTGCAGGCTATTGATAGTCTACTGATGGCCATCACCAGAGCGACTGTCGTGGATGCCTCCAGCCGTAACATAGCCTTCTCTGTGCAAGTTGATATAACAAAAAGGTGCCCCTTGAAGACAGCAAGGAAGCAAACAATGGATGACCTCAGGGAGTTCTGCGTGTGGATAGATACTCCACATTCGCCACTCGAACCAAAGTTGGCAAGGTTTGGGCAAAAATTAGTGAAAATGTTACAATTTGGTATGTTTACATCCAACATTTATATTTTGTACACTTGTACACTTCGTATAAAGTCAAACACCTAGAAATGGGATGAAACACGGTGGAAGAACACAAACGAGCGAGTGAATAGCAAAAAAAAACGGGCACCCACGTCCGATCGCAGGGAAGGTGATAAACGTGTGATGGCTTCAAGGGGGGGCATCACGTTCCGGCGCGGCGGTGGCGGGGAATGGGGCAGAGGCAAGCACACGACAGTTCAAACGATGCAAAAATTCGATGCATTAGAAGGGCTGGATGGATAGGCAGCCTTTGGGGCATTGTAATCACCTCCTGCGCCCTGTGAAGAAAAGTATTCTTGCTTGTTAAGAAACTGATCTTAAGTTGTGCATAGTACATGTATATTCTACAGTTCAGCCAACCAGAAAGGCTGGCGCTGTGGGGAGGAGCTAACCACTGCAGTGGAACTAGACCCTGGTGAGTTGGAGTTGAGTTGTATTCTACAGTTCAGCCAACCAGAAAGGCTGGCGCTGTGGGGAGGAGCTAACCACTGCAGTGGAACTAGACCCTGGTGAGTTGGAGTTGAGTTGTATTCTACAGTTCAGCCAACCAGAAAGGCTGGCGCTGTGGGGAGGAGCTGGCCACCGCAGTGGGACTAGACCCTGGTGAGTTGGAGTTGAGCTTAGGTGTCAGTTGATTGTGCCACAGGTGAATCATTGTCTCTCTCTTCACTCTTCACTGGAAGTATTCCACATCCTAGGAGGCTGCACAGAGAGCGACGCCTAGGCAAGCTGAATTCTACATTCACTTATGTGTAATTTTTACTCCATTTTCCACTCGCTTTTCAGGAAGAGCTTTTTAGGACACTTCAATAATCATGGTGTGTATGAACTAATTAGAAGTGCATATGTTAGTAAGGGAGGAGCTTCCTCACTTTGTTTAGTGGGGAAAAAGTTATTCCTACTAAGTTTTAAATAGGGGTTGGAAGTGAATTTCACAATATTGAAACATCTGAATTTCCCACTTGCTAACTGTATTTTCTAAGATGAATTTTACACTCCACACTCTGGCACAAAATCAGTTTTGGGAGACCAGTCCAATGAAATTTGCGCAAATGACTGGACAAGACACTACAGACAGGCTCCTTCTCTAGGCTGGCTACTCAGAGATGGAGCAGCCCTCAGTGGCAGGCTTTAACCCAGCTGGGTGGTAACACTATCCTTGGTTGTGTGCAGGGTTGGCATTTTTGCCAGTTGAGAGGGGTTTCTGCCGCCAGCCGGTTTTTACCGGTTTAAACCGGCAAAAAGTGGCAGAAAGTGGCAAAAACTCGGGGAGGCCAAATTTGACACTATTTATGGAAACTGAACTTGAAGCGTTTTCCAATAGTTGTTACCAATATCAATCATGCCGATAATTACACTGTATTTCCGGTATTCTGATCATCTCATTTAGCATTATATATTCTTAGTCTTAAGCCTTAGTGCAGCAAACGCCGATAGGATCGCATGCTATCCACATTTTAATCAGTTCAATTGTTAATCCTCGATAATATTATCAACTGAATAAAACAGGACCTTATTCTGATGTCTGGTGGTAGTATAGATGAAATAAGACGGCTTTCCTGACTAGAAAGTCATGCCGCTCGAGCTCAGTAAGAATCCAGCCCATGCGTTGGGGTCTCCGATGCAGTTCTCCATCGGAGGCAAGGCAAGCGCCTCTTAGGTGCACGGCATATTACTGCGAAGACCGTAATTATTTTACGTGTCGTATTTGGTGACAATTTTGGGTCTTCTTCAACGCCGAACAGTGGCGAACATAAGAAAGGGTACAAGCTGGGGATTCCCAAGGCCCTCCGAGTGACTGGTGTACTGGATCTTTTATGGCGAAGGACATTATTTCAGCCTGAATACATGGAAACTGCATTATTAGCAGTACTTTTGAGCTTCTGTAAGCTATACTTATCAAGTAGAGATCAGCATTGACTGACCTGTTCTGGTTAAAACATTCACCTTTTTCAAACATTTTGTCTCCTCGAGCTACTTTGTTCGTCTCTTCTGATCATAAGCTCTCAAACCTAGAGGCGTGTACCCCCAGTGGTCGGTTATACCATACATTTATCTCTTGGCAGGCGCACACCCAGGATTTTCATTTGGTGGCGGCAGGCTGATGGGGGGGGCGGCATGTCACGCGCAGGATTTCTTTCCCTGGTGAGAAGTGGGCAGTTTCGAAACAGGGGCGGCTTGGATCACATATTGGGCGAATGCTTCAACGCAGGGGCAGCACGCTAGGGGCAGGGACGACGGCAAAGTGAGAATAGAACTGGTACTAAAAGCCAGATCAGGCTCATTTCCGCCCTCCATGGGTGCCTGCGTCTGCCTCTCCCACTTGGGTGGGCTACTGTCTCTTTGAATAAAATATCTGAAATAAATTATATAAAATAAGGTTGAATGGACCAAACTGTTATTTAATAATATGCATACGATTTCTTGCAATTAGACAACAAATCTTTATATTAACATGCCTACATTTTTGATGTGGTATTTCACTAGTGGCTTCATCTAAAATGTATGTACCGGTTCCTAGCTAACAATAGAAGCAACGACACTTCATCCATTGTAAAACCCCTTCAGATCAGAAAGGTGAGGTCACTTGGGGATCCAGGCGGTCCGTCTGGGGGCGGGGCAAACTGATCAGCAAAAAACTGATCACTTGGGGCCGAGTGGCCTAGTGGCTTCGTTGCCAGGCTTCGGATTGGATAGCATGGATTAACGTGGGTTCAATCCCCACGGCGGGAAACCGCCTTCCGTGTCTGATCTGACCCGGTGGAGAGGATACTTATCCTCCACGCGCATTGACGGGGAGGGGGAGGGTACCCACCCCCTCGGGTTTTTCGGAGATAACGTAAAGACAGCAGCGCGTAGCGCCGCCGTACTTGGCATACCTTTTTCCTCATCATTTTTACAACTTTTGTCAAAATTTTAATGTTAGGTCATCTCAGGTCAGGTCACCAGTACAGGTCAAGTGACCTGACCTAAAAAAAGTTTAAGATAGCATAAGTCGGTACAGGGTAAACTCATCCGACTGAAACTCATATCACATAATGGCCCCATCGAGTTCTCTAAAATATTTTCCGGTATTTTTGACATCGATAACCTAAGGTCAGGTACGTGCTATGACCTCTCCATTGGAAATACACGGGAAAATGGTTTTAACTGAATAACTTAGTAATGGACAAAGATAGAGCGTTTGTTTTAACTGCATTAGATTTTCCTTGTCATTGCACTTCTAATGATATATATTTTGCTCAATTTGACCTTGACCCGAGCTCAGGTCAGGTCAAATCCTTAATTTGATCTAGCAAGGTCATATTATATATCATTCGATCCGGCTTACTGCAAGGATTCGAATCGTTCAAATCGTTTTGCTCTATCTTTACTTGTTCAGATGAAATAGCCGAAAAACTTAATTTATATGTTATCCCTATTACGGCATGTTTTGACCTCTAGTGACCTTAAATGTGACCTGACACAAAATCGTCCAAATATTTTCGGTGGAGAAGTGGATGGGCTATCCAACACCGTTTACCGTTTTTCGCTACCTAGCACGGTTTTCGAGAACTTAGGGGGCGGGTACCCGCCCCCGTCAAGGCGAAGGTGACTCAGATCCCCGTCAATGCACATGCTTAACACCCATGCCAATACTCCCTGTAATCGGGCAAGTGTGCCTGTTGAGAGTGGCCCTAAATAAATAAATAAAAAAGCAGATGAACAAAACATGTCACACAGCTTATATGGAAGCTGACTGCTTCTAAAATTTCTTGCTACCGGTCTGTGAGGGGGGGGCAAAAACACTATTTTCGACTTCACAGGGCTGGCCTCTTCCCTCGCTCTGGATCTGCCAATGAATTGGTTCCAGCCATAAGAGACCATTCGGTTTGAACAGATTATTGAAGTTGTGTGATGAAATGGAAGAAGAGAGTGCTGAAGCCTCCTAATACACAGTAATATACGCTTTCACCCCAGTAGATGCCCTTACATTCATATCCAACGCGAACATCAGTTAATATTTAGTATTTCGTAGTTTTTGCCACTTTTTGCCACCGGGTTTATGCCAGCCGGTTTAAACCAGTGGTTTAAACCACTTGCTGCCGGCTGCTGCCAACTCTGGCTGTGTGTGCTGTGCCCGTCCTGCCTGTTGTTGATCCAGAGTGTTTGGTTTCACCCTCGACGTGGAAGATGCACAGAATGTGACTGGCAGACTGCAGGAGCACTAGTGGTCTGGCTGGCAGAGACAACCTTCCCATCTTGATATATTTCTTGGCGACATCCCTGTGTCTGTAGCTACTCCCAGAGTTTCTTTGCTCCTTGCATTCTATTAATATATGACTGGGTGTGACGAAAACTTGTTGCCATTCCTCCATGAGCGAAGACACAGAATGGCTAGACCATATCTTCTAAACGTTTTGTAAGACACCGATCTGATTCTCCCGCCCACCTGGAGCATTTTGTGTTGCACAAATGTTCTCCCACTCCTAGATGCCTTCCTATCAACTTGCACAGTCTCCCCATCAGGTGAGTCTGGCAGGTGAGTGTATGATCAGTGCTTCAAGCATACTTCAAAACATATGTTATGTGAGTCTGTTTGTGTCCAGGGTCGACATCATATAATGTTTTACTGGAAGGGATGTACCCCGGATTGGCAATGACTGTAGGATGGCAGAAGGAGGCGAATTTGTATCATATAGGCATCATATAGGCTGTCTTTGAAAGAGATAGCAGCGACTGGAATAAAATGTAAAAAAACCGAGTTGAGTCCCAGAATTTGAGGAGGGGGAGAAGTCCCCTGATGCGTAAATTGGCAGGGCCCCAGCTTTCAGCCTCCACGTTTGTGCCTCTCCTCTCCTATGCGAGATTATCCCCTCTCTGGTTGAGATTAGTGTGATCATGGATATCAGACCATTTGCAACCAATGAGAAGTATAATACCCATACAAACACTGGTTTACAATACAACCATCTTAAAAAGAGCAACTGTTGACAAGCAACACACAACTAGCTTTCTTAACCCGCGCCCTGGTGGGTCTCCGAGCCACCTTCACCCTGGTGGGCGGTGTTTGAACACCCCCTCGAACTCGGCCCCTATGCGGGATAGCGAAAAAACCCGAAGGCTGGCGGATAGCTCATACAAAGTCATGAAGAAACTTTATCAGCCACTTTTTGGCTCAGGTGAATATTGAGGTCATGACAAGTCAAAGAAAATGGCATTTTGAGCAGAGTTTTTGGGCTCTAGCGTCTGATAGAGATGAGTTAGAATCATTTCTTAGGCACCAATCGCTTCCTCTCATCACTGCAAATCGAATGATGTATAATATGACCATACTAGCTCAATACACAAAAATGACCTGACCTCAGGTCAGGTCAAGGTCACTTTTTAACCTACCATAGTCAATATGTAAAAGTATCAATCGTTTTGCAATAGCAATCTGAACGCAATTCTATCAAAATAAAAGCTGTATCACCATTCCATGCAAAATTATTGACCTACGTCGGAAAACTGCCTAACTGGCCCCAGATGACCTCTCAGAGATCACAGGTAAAAAATTGCAGCATTAACCTGGAAAGGAGCCCAGGATACTATGATCTGGAGAATATGAGGGTATTCTCAGCTGCATCTACACAAATACAGCCTAATTTATGTATTTCCCATGTATTTCCAATGGAGAGGTCATGGTCCGTATTTGAACTTAGGTCATATATATGAAAAATCCCGGAATATATGTATGTAGTGGCACTCTGTGGGCCCATTATGTGGTATAAGTTTCAATCCAATAGATTCACCCATTTCTTACTTATGCCACCTTAAACTTTTTTTGAGGTGAGGTGACTTGACCTACACTGGTGACCTAACCTGAGATGACCCAAGCTCAAAATTTTGAGGAAAGTTACAGAACTGATCAAGGATAAGGTGTGCCAAGTATGGCGGCGCTTCGCCCCACCGTTTTTTTCGTGCCGCCGGAAAAACCCAAAGGGGTGTTCAAACACCTCCATCGGGACGAGGGTTAAATGCCTGTACCCATAGATAAATTCATGACTTTGATCACAAAAAAATATTGAAAAATTACACAATCATTGGTAGGTAAGACACGACAGGCCCATTTTGCGGAACAGTAATTAATCTCCCAAGCCTGGGGACAGGTGATGCTGCAGTGGAACAACCAGTTTGGTTTAGCTTTTGCTATATGTGTGACAATCAAAATGGCAAAATCAGTAATAAACATACACGCTTTCAGAAAATGTCCTGCAAAATTTTCAAAGCAAGTTCAGCACCAAAAAATTAATTCAAACGTACTAAATAGCCAAATTATGTTGAATTGCTTGTTTTCTTCTGCTTAAGTGACCATTTAGATAGAAAATGGAGCATTGAGGGATGGAACGAGCCTTTTGATGAAAAGATGCACCAGTCCCTATCAGCATGTTCTACAAAAGGCATGATTAGTACCTGACCGGTACTGATCATATTCCAGCATATAATGTTCAGCAGATACAGGCTTAATATCGGCTAGTACATCAAACAGTCCACCAGAAAGTCCAACAACTAACCATATGACCCCACAGCCAGTTGTGGTCATGCTGGGCTGTACCAAGAGAGTGTTTTAAAAATATTTGAATTAAACCAGCGCTTGATGTAGTAGGGGTAGTATATTAGAAATTGGTGTCAGAAGGCTGCCAAAGGACAATAGACAGTGAGTGGCGTAGTGACTGGGTGAGTGCTGTGTGGGGTGTTTGCATGTATGATGCACTGTTTCACTCAGTGTCTATTTCTAACCAGTGTCCATTGAAATATATTTATGGCTATATATGTAACCCCATGTCTATACATGATGCTTTTCTAGCAAGCCTTTCTTTCAATCTGACCAGGTCAGGTGCTCACACAGCTTGATGGAGCCAATAGTTCTAAATGGACACAGATCATCCCTTTTCCTATATCTAAAAATTACAGAAGATTGTTAGGCCGTCACGGCCTGTTGACTCTGGTCTCTGACGAGCTCGTTCCAATCTGAGTCTTTAGTCAGTCTTTCTCAGATTGAAGTGTCTGAGAGAAAACGGAAGCCTTCGTTAACAGAGCGACCTGCCGAGAAGTGTTTCTGGAGTGTGTATGGATCTAATGAGTTCCTGTTGAGATGTATGGCTCTGGAATACCGAGAGGCCCAAGGACCTTCCGAGTTTTGGTCGATTAATGGTCTTCGTCGGGTACATAAAACATCTGCTGGGCCTAGTGATTGGCCAACCGAGACTTGAATGTATTTAATGAAGGAGCAGCTATCACATGGGCTGGCAATGCATTCCAGTTGTTCACGATCCGGACACCGAGGACGCCGTACGCACGCGCGAGACGGCTTCCGGCTTCATCAGCCTCATAGAATGCCCACGCGTGCGAGATCTGCCATCTAGATGAAAGAACTGGGTATAATCCTGGTCGATGGCGCCACGTAAGAGTTGGAAAACTCTTATCATATCTCCTCTGAGCCGACAATGGTAGAGAGAGGGAAGATTGAGTGCGCGCAGTCTGTCCTCGTACGAGTGACCTCTCAGGGATGGTACCATGCGGGTAGCTCGACGTTGGCTCCTTTCGATAAGCCTTTGATCTGCCCTGTTAAAAGGTCCCCAGACAGAATTTCCGTATTCAAGCAGCGGGCGAACCATAGTTTTGTACAGAAGTGGAAGCGTGAACGTGTTAATGTTAGCAAAAGACCTCCTCATGATCGCCAGTACTCTGGATGCTTTAGAAGCTGCAGTGGCTGCCTGGCGTCGAAATTTCAAATCCCGATCCACAAAAACTCCCAGGTCCTTCTCAACCTCCAGTGCCTGAACTTTCAAGCCCTCCATTAAGTAGCTGTGCTCTTGGTTATTGTTACCTAAGTGAAGCAAACCACAATTGCTTAGATTAAAGGGCATCTGCCAAGTGGAGGACCAATCAAGTGCCCTTTCTATGTCCAATTGGAGGGATGCAACACAAGTGGAGGAGTCTGCTCTGGCGTATAGCTTGGTGTCATCTGCAAAAATTTTGATCCCCGAGGTGATGGTGTCCGGAAGGTCGTTGATGTACAAAAGAAACAACACGGGGCCTAACACTGAGCCCTGTGGGACGCCACTGGTAACGCACACCCAGTCAGAGGCTGAAGAGCCAACCACTACTTGCTGGCGACGACCAGTGAGAAAGGCTCTCAACCAGGCTAGCAGCCTCCCGTCAACACCATAGCCTTTTAATTTGGTCAGCAGACGCTCATGCGGGACCGAGTCAAATGCCTTTTGGAAGTCTAAATAAACAGCGTCAATGAGGTGGCCTTCCTCAATTTGTTGACTCCAGTCTTCTATGGCTTCCAGGAGTTGAGATTTGCAGAATCGTTTCGGACGAAAACCATGCTGGTGACTGGACAGGCGGTTTTGTGCGTCAAGATGGCCAAGAAGCGCATCTTTCACCAAAGACTCCAACAGTTTACAAGGAATGGCGGTTAGGCTGACAGGCCTGTAATTCCCTGGGTCTTGCTTATCACCTTTCTTGTAAATGGGTGTTATGGTACCCAGCTTCCAGTCCTGTGGGATGACTCCTGTGTCTAGGGATTTCCTAAAAAGGAGGGCCAGTGGCGAACATAGCGACTCCGCACCGTCGTGAAGCACCTGAGGGTGAATGTGGTCTGGGCCCGGCGAGCTTGTTGTCTTTAGCGAAACCAGTTTTTTGTGAACAGCATCTACCGATATCGGAATGTCAGTCAGAGGTTGACCCTCAAAACGACCTTCAAACACCGGCACATTTTCCATATCCTCGACTGTGAAAACGCTGCCAAAAAACTCGTTTAGCAGTTGTGCCTTCCCAAAATCATCTGACTCAACTCCACCGCTTCTGTTTTTCAGGTCACCGATTGCAGCTTTTGTTTTGAATTTCGAACTGGTGTAGCTCCAAAAGGCTTTTGGGTTTGACTTGACTCTCCATTCCAACTTGTGTTCGTATTCTCTATGAAGCCTGCGCGTCATTGGTCTTAGTTCATTACGACAGATGGTGAAGCGAGCATAGTCGATAGAGTCGCCCGTGTGGTGATAGATCCGGGCTAATTTGTTTTTCTTCTGCTTGAGACGCAAGGCTGGGGCGGTCATGTATATATTTTTAACATTTTTTCTGATCCTGAACCTGGGGATGCATGAGTCTATGATGCGGTTCAAATGGTCCATAAGGAAGCTGTAAGAGCTTTCCACATCTAGGGTAACCATGAAGGACCAATTTACTTCTTGGACCATCAGGTTAAAGAGAGTGAAGTCAGCACGATTGAAATTCCGCCTAGGAACCAGATTTTCACGGTTTACAATGTTACATAGGACACTAAACTGAATGACAAGATGGTCGCTCTTTCCTATACCTGGAAGGTACTGGACATTTTGTACAATATTTTCTTCAACTTGAGAAGATCAAGTCCAATATACTTGGTTCCTGGCCCATTCTGTACCTTGTCGGTTTCAATATGTGCTGGAAAAGGAAATGATCATGCATAACTTCTAAAAGAGCATGGGAGGGGTGACTGGCTGAAGCCCTAGAGAACTCTCCGTCCCAATCTATTTGGGGAAAATTGAAGTCACCGGCAACCAACAAGTGAGCTGGAGAATTCTTTTGACTTCATCAAGAACTCTGGTAAACTCCTGCATACTACAGTATCCATCACTGGAGGGGCTTCGGTACACACAACCTACGAGAAGAAAGTTTTGTCTATGGAGTCTGACTTTGAGACACAAATGTTCCATGAACTCTGCTGCACTGCTGAAAGTGACCAGAGAAGAATTAATTGTAGTTTTCACATAGATGAAGATTCCACACAGACCACTGGTACCTAGGTCTGACTGCTCAGGATCAAAGCTGGTGAATATGTTATAATTTGGAATAGTGAGAAAAGCGAGACCCAGAGGAAAACGTTGTGCTTTAGGGATAATCTCACTGAGCATTATAATATCAGGATCAACACCAGCAATTGCCATGCAAAAATCCTCTTGCTTATTAGTGAATTGGTCACAGTTTGAATACCAAACTGTCAGATCTTGGATATTGCTGATTGTCAACTGTCAATCTTGATGGGAATGGTTTGTGGCTACTGGGCTGCTTGGCACAGCACCACTTTCTGCTGTCAGTCCTCTTGGGTGTCCTGGTTCATGGAGAGTTCTGGGATTTGGGGGTTAACAGAGCTTCCACTGTTAGTTAACGGCCCTGTTTGAGGTGATGCTGGCATGGGAGGATCCATGAGTGAGGTGCCAGGTGCTAGTGGCTCACCTTCAGACTCCTGAGCAACTGAGGTAGAACTCTGTGAACCATTTGGCTCAGTAACAGAGTCGGCCCTAGACTGGTCATGTGCCACAAATGCTTGGGTGGTATCAGCATTTGCTCGTGGAGGAATTGTCTTACCATTGACTTGAACAATCTTGCCCCGCTTAATGGTGAGGTTTGTCTCTCCATTTTGCTTATGCCTCCACGGTCTTCTCTCAGCTTTTTCTGGTCCTGCCTCTCTTTGTATGTGAGGTCAGGAGTGATGAACAATCTCTTCCACTTCTCTGTGTTCCTAAGCTGGGAAGCCATCCTCAGCACATCATGTTTGGATTCCTCGTTGTCAAGTGTCACTATCAGAAGTCTGTTCTTACCAGATACTGGTTTCCCTGCCCTGAATGAACGCACAGTCTTTGTGATGAGGTTGAGCGATTCCTTGACCATGTCTGTAAACAACTTCATGTCTGCCTGAGACTTCTCCAGTGTGGTAGCCCCTGATTGTTCAGAAAGGTTATGGATGACAAGGTTTTAGGAACTCCTGTTTTTGTCCAAGAAACTGTCAAACACCTTTGACAGAGACTTGGCATCATGTCCTGACACTGGACCAGGAACTGTACCAGTGTGAAATATGCTAGCCAGTTTTTCTTTCACATCTGATACCATCTTGTTACATGAGGTCTTCAGTGCTTCAGAGTAAAGCATTTTCTGTGAGTTTCCTTCGCAGATGATCTGCTTTAGCATGTTGGCCTGATCGATAGCTTGACTCTCTTTCCTTCATAGAGCGAGCTACCAGTGTTGTGTGGTCCCTGAGTGCATGATCAAGCTGGTCTATTTTCCCCACAGTGTGTTTCTCATCTCGACTATGTTCTGATTTAGGGAAACAGTACCATCTGACCGGGACTCAGAGACTGAGTCGCAGTCTTGATCCAGATTTTTGCAGTCTGCAAGCAGAACCTGAACCGAAACATCTTTTTTTCCCACAGAGGGCACATTAAGTATCTCAAAACCCTCAGTTTGGGTGCCTGTACTGGAGCTTGATGGATGCTTGTGGGCTCCTCTTAAGGATGCATGGGCTTTGAAATTTGAGCAAATGAATGCAATGATGCTGTGTTTGGCAAGTGCGTTGCATGCAGGCTTTGAAACTGACTGGCACAGTGCATGATACCAGTGTTGGCATATGTCACACTCAGCAAAAATATGTTTAACTGACATCAGTATTGACAGGAGATACAAGTACTATTCATTGGTGACCTCTAGTAGGGTTCTGTGACACATGCTAAAGACACTTTAAAGATCTACAGAGGACTTTCCACTGAATAGTTTCCATCACCCAGTTGATGAAATCAGCTCTCAACAATGAACTTGTATTGAATACAGTTTCAGTCCCCTAGTCTGTAAAATATGGCAGCAGGCCAGATAAGTCGCACCAGCCATCTAAAATTCTTGCACAAATTCACACTGCCAGGCACCTTAAGTTTGCACCAATCTGCAACATACCAGGGAGAAAAAGTACCCATCCCTAGTCCCTACCCACACAATGTGATGCTACCTCTCTTATTAGTTAGTTTTATAAGGCCCCCTAGAGTCTTTATACCCATTCATTCATTATCACTTTGGCTTTCAGTGTAGCCTACCTCACACCAGTCTCACAAATTTGCACCCGGTAATACTATTCACACCACTCGCTACTGTCTCCCAGGGCACTCATACCAACAAGATCTCATCAAAAGTGCCATACTTTGCACACTGGTCAGCACCCAGAGACAATTTTATAACTGAAATTCTTGAGACCATTGAACTGTTTAGTCCACCTTCTCCGGATATTGTCCTGAAGGCAGTAGCCTCTGTTCCATTGACATGACACACACTCAATGATTAGCCTGATGGTGAGGAGGAAAAGGATGAACTCAGATTAATTGCAGACAGTCAATTTCAAGAAGTTCTGCACCAGACCAGGATCCTCCACTTAAACTCTGCTGGCCACTACATGTATGCCAGTCAGCAAAGTATGGCAGCAGGCCACACAAGTCACACCAGCCATCTAAAATTATTGTACCACCAGCCACCAAAATCGCACCAACCTGCAATATACCAGGGAGAAACACACCCATTCCTACCCGCACGCTGCAATGCTACCTCTCATTAGTTAGTTAGTTAAAGACTTTCATGTTTATAAGGCCTCCTACTGTGTCTTAATAACCATTCAACCATTATTTGCTTGATTTAAGTGTCACCTTCCTCGCCCGAGTCTCGAAAATTTGCACCAGATTGATAAAATTTGCACCACTTGCTCCTATCTCCAAGGATACTCACACCTACGAAATCTCATTGAAAATGTCATACTTTGCACACTGGCATGTATGTAAGCATGGAATTTCAGCTGTGTTTATTGTTATGAGCACACCCAGATCCCCTTTATGAGCTCACCCGTGACAAGTCCCTTAGATCCGAATGAGAGCCAGCGCATGCGATGGTTTCCCATTCAAGTGATACCTGGCGAATTATATGAAATACCTACCTGGGGAAATTTATCTACCAGCGCATCAGAATTTTAATCGCCATTAAAACACACCAGCCAACCCACAATATCCTAATTCCTTACCAAAATTTATTCGAGTATGTGGCGTCAGCATCCAAGGAGAGAGCGAATTTGTTGTATTATTCCATTTTGCGGGCAACACAATTTGTTTGAAAAAATTCGACAAATTTGTCTCTAAACAATACACGCACATTTGTCGACAAATGCAAGTCGTTCGAGAATGCCTCCCTCAATGCTCGCCCCACAAACTAATAATGGTGTTCAGCAGGAAGGAAATATATTTTGGGCGAATGCTTAGGCGAATGCCTTGTAGGGCCTTGGGCGAATGCCTTCCCAAGCCGAGGTGTCATCCATAAATTACGTACCGCGAAGTGGCTGTGTCAGTGCACTGGCGGACGCAGGGGGGGCATTCCGGTCATGGCCCCCAAGCGCTGGAGGGGGGCAAGGGGAAAACTATCTTTTGGCCCCAAACGTCGGATGAATTTTTGAAAAAAATGTGTTTACAACTTTACACTAGTCCTGTGACTCAAAAAATATTCGCTCCCACCTCCCCCAGGAGACCGATCATGTACTTGGAGAGGCAGCTTATAAAGTCTGTCGAGCACCTAAATTGCACTTCCCAACCCAGGGCATTTTTAAGGAAATTTCAGAGGGGGCATTTCTTGTGCTGGCCATTGTGTGTCTTCAAGGGATCAACACCCCATTTGGGGGGGGCGTTAATAATACTTAGAATCGCTAGCGTTAAAAAAGCCTTGCCCAATTTTTGTGTCTTTCCATCTTCTAGAGATTATAGATGCTGCCAGGGCTGCCAAGTTTTTTATCAGAAAAGGGCCAAACCGAGTTAGAAGCAGGGCCAAAAAGGGACCAAATTTTATTTTCACTAAAACTGCCAAATAAATATCACAGAAGTCGGATTTGAGACTAAAACGACCCCTCATAGTAATCATAAACTCACAGAAGTACAACTTGTATCTCTGTTTAAACCTAATTTTTGGCAGTTTGATCTTGACTTGACGCAATATTTTTTTTGGTGCACTATATACCCATTTAACCTTCGTCCCACCGGGGGAAAAATGAGGGCCCCTAAGGTTTTTTCAGAATAGCAGAAATACGACGCGATGCAGCACTGTGGTTGAGAGGTCTACTTCTCAGCCCATCGTTTTCCCACCCTCGCTACAAAGTTTTACCCCGGGCCACAATATATAGGTAGGTCACCAGGCAAGGTCAACCAAGGTAACCTCACTTCAACTTTTGAGGTCTACATTAGCTATATTTCTAATCTGATCGATTTGAAGCTATTTACACTTGATGACCCCTCCAAGGTCTACAAATTGCATATCCGGATTTTTTATATTTTGTGACCTGTGGTCAGGTCACAAGGGGACCTCTTCCATACAAAAAGCATGGAAAAAGCTGTCTTATGATCTAAAAGTCACAGCAACGGTTGCAAATTCTCAGATTTCTCAGAAAAGCATTCTTGGCTACCCTTTCATGGATTCCAGGGGCAATATTTTCCCTTTGACCTATCTGAGGTCATTACAGGTCACCAGGGGTAAAAACAGTATTCTGTCAACAAATTTTAACCTCATCAAGCTAGAGCGCTGAATTAAACGTCATCGTGTATGTCTCACCAATGGCTTCCGTTTGATATACGGCAAGGTCACTTTCTGACCTTTCGTGACCTCAGGTCATGTTAGGTCAAGAGGTGCCCTCTGGAGGTCAAAACATTTGCGGGAGGTCATTATGTTCCACATAGCAGAGAAAGCCCTGGCACTTTCCTATCTAGCACAGTATAGTAAATTTCAATAGGTCTAATGGCATGGGCACGTATACTCTCTGCAGCTGCAGTGCCCTAAAACTCTTATCATCATCATCATCATCATTGGTCTAATGGCATGAGAGATTTGTTCAAAATAATAGAAAGCCGTTTTGACACGAATCAAAGAAGACATTTTTTTGCTACTAGCTTTGCTTGCCCACAGACCTATGCTTGGCCTCCATATTTGGAAATACATACATGGACATTAGCCCTATTGTTTGTGTGTGTGTGTGTGGTTGGTTGTTGTGAATGAAGGAAGGTGGATGCTTACCTAATTGTTTTTGGAGAACTACCTACCTAGGTATGTAAAACATTAATTGTCAGTTCCTTCATCCAGTGTATCAACTCGCATCATTCTTCATAAACAGCCAAAAACAGTCCTGTAGTCACATGGCAACTGCAAAAGTGATATGTCAAATTGCTCCTGTGCTTTGGTGATTTGATTTTTTTTTTTTTTAGCCTTTAAGGGCTTAACATGCAAATGTTTCCTCAGAGAGCATTGTCAGATAATTGTGGCCATTTTTCATGATAGTAGGTAAGGATTTCCTGAAGCTATAATTCATACTTTATGTTGATTTGTTTATGTAATGATGATATAAATTTGCTTAACCCTATTTCCGGCAGGGGGGCTAATATTGCCCCCCCTTCAGGTTTTTCAAGAATATCTCCGAAACGGCTTGCGATAGAACTTTGAAACTTCCTGACTTTCCCTAAAACTAGTACAGGCAGGTTTTCTGAAATTTTCAAGATTATATATTTACCAGGGGCGGAGCTATGGCTGGGTTTTTGGGGAAGTTCTATCCACAAACCAAGTATTATCGTATGCGATGGGTTCTTTCTAACAGGAAGCCGTCTCTGCTGATCCTGATACCAGTTATATGGTTTTATTATATCATTTTTTATGTGAGATGATAGTGCATTCACAATTGTCACTATTTGTATTCATCAGGGGCGGTTACAGCAGTTCAAAATGGGGGGAATGTTATCAAGAAGGACTAAACGTTAGTAAGTGAGAAGACTGCTTACAGCCGTGCCAGGGCGAATAAAATTGGGTATATGAAAATTCAAAATAGTTATAACCGAATTCTAGATTACCAGAGGCGTGTCCAGTCACTACACATTTTCAAAATGTATATTCCCAGCCAGTATCACCGCCGCGACTCAATATCATTGTATATTGAAAATGTGTTTCCAATCACCCCAACCCCCCCCACGAGAGTCCTTGATCCGCCTATGTCACCCCCTTTCCCAGAGCTGCCATGGGAGGGTAAAAATTATCAGAAATAAATTTCAACTAGTCGAGAGACTAATAAACTCATGCATACCACTCTCATATTGTTGGTATGTATTTACCCCACTGTTTACCTCCATACATATATTCACAAAAAAACGAGCGAATGAAACATACACAGGCATGGGTTAAAACAGACATGGATTAAAAACAGCAGGATGACACGTGGAGACGGCCTTAAAAGACCCCCGGCAGACCAACCCACGAGGCGGGGACGGCTCACGCGAGCGTGTAGTGAGTCACGAGCGTGTGGCGAGCGTGTAGTCGCGCGAGCGTGTAGTCGCGCGAGAGTGAGTGGGCGTGTAGTTTCCATGAGTAGCTGTGGTGACGGAGCCGGAGCGACATGCAGTAAGCGCTCGGAAGGGAAAAAAAGAAAAAAGGAAAATATAAAAAATATAAAATAAAATAAAATAAATTCATGGGTAGGTGGTGGTTGATCGTGCCGCATCTACCATGATGGTGCCGCATCATTTATGGTGGGTGATGTGATTGGGTGGTTGATTTTCACCGGACTGAGCCCGCCCCCGCCGCGCATCCGACGGCCGCGGCGAACCAGTAGCGCCACCCAGCACCAGCGCCACCTGCCGGGTACAGCAACACCACCCAGCGGCCGCAGCAGCACCGCCCAGCGGTCACAACAGGGCCACCCAGCGACCACAGCGGCGCCACACGCGACCGGCCCCACAGCATACCGGGCGACACAGGACCTCATCCGCCGCCACAGCCCCGCAACACCGGGGATTAGTCCAGAGCCGGCTCGGCGGTACCACATCAGCAGCACGAAGGCCAAGCCGCGCCGGCTTTACCTTACTGCATCCGCCCCTGATGAGTTTTCACTTTTTTCTCATTTATTTATGTGTCAAAGATGCCAAGCAGTATATGACGGCTTCTAATCCGTGTAACAGAAACTTTTTAGGTTGTATATATTTCCCCTCATAGTCCTGGTCCTGGAACTGCCATTGAATTTCGAATTTTTACGTAACTCGAGTATATAAAAATTTTGGGTCAATTATTTGTAAATCTGAACTAGTTTTGTGAAAATCGTACAACAGAGACAAGGGTTATGGAAAATCTATAAAATACACAAAAATTGTATATTTTGCACGACCTTCTCCTTAAAAATAAAAATTTTGAAATTTTTTTTCAAAATAAAGTTTAGCGTCAGGGGAATCTATAGCACTTTGAATTTTCAAAATCAGCCGGTTAGATTACGAGATCTTAGGGGGCCGATATTGCCCCCCCTTGCCGGAAATAGGGATAGCCGGGAGCCTGCCGGAAATAGGGTTAATATGTTTGGCTCTTAATCCACAAGAAATTATGTTTAAAAGCCAATAAGTGGGAAAAAGGCTGCCGGGATCAGGCCGGGACCACATATTTCTCGCCGGGACTAGGGCGGGACCAAGAAATGTTAGCCGGGACTGGGGAGGGCAGAGCTTATGGGCACTATGGGGATTTGGAATTCAGGACAGGGTCGATGGCCGATCGCCAGCCAACGACCGGGACCAGCTTTTTCCAAAAAGTCCCACCTCTAATATGAATATACATGTACGGATTCAGGGGAGGGGCACGGTGCCCCGGTGGCATCGGGCCGGTGCCCCAGTCCCGCCAACTATGCCTATTGTGCAGGTCACGCGAGGGTTTTATTTCAGCAGCAAAAATAATCGTAAAGCTCGTCAAAATATTTGTTACGTAATTAATGAGGGACCCATGGGAACACTTCCGAACAAAGCTATACGCAAAACTCCGAACGCACCCGCTCTTGGACGTCAATTTCTAAACGCCCTGCAGCGCCATTAGTTTTAATCCTAGGGTGGTGTTCTAAGGTATCTAAAAATTTCTCTCTTGCTCTTTTTTGTCGAGGCCCTAAAAAATTGTTTTCAAGGCTCTAAAATGTTTTGATAATGATGACATGAGAAGTTGGGGGTAAGGTGGGTAAGGTAAGTCAGGTAAGTCAGGTGGTGTAAGGGTCTTTTCTTTCTCCCTGAAGTACGAACGTAATATTGAACGTACTTAATACGTACTTGAACGTATTTTGTCTTGTAATGAACGCACCGCCTTTTTGTAGTACTCTCACAACGATGTTCGTGTTCAATTTCAGAGCCCTCTGAGGAACAAGTTAGCTTTTTAGAGCAGGAAAGTATCAGAAATGTTTCAAAATTTGGCTTCAAACTAGTGATGACCTAATGTCAGATGCATGAATTGGAATGGGTGCTGCTGCAAGAAATATACTGCATAACAAATAGCCTTACAAGTCAAATTATAGCTCAGGGTACCTAGTAGAGTAAAACTGACTGGTGGTCACTCAAGTGCAGGAGGGTGGCAGATCAAGATATCTGAAACTGTGCATTGACTGCTTTTAACAAATTTTGAAAAATAGATAGAATCAATCTTTATTATTGGAAAAGCCTAAAGGTGTGAAAACCTTGGCAAGATGTGTCCTTGTTGCTAGGTAGGCAAGAAAAAATTCAGAAATCCTTTACTAACTGCATTTACAGAGCTATGTAATTGGCTGTGAAGATTTAAAAAATGTCGCATTCTGTTTCCTTGGGAACATTTTGTGCCAGTTGCTAGTCTTATTCATATGACACACTTCACTATGTACAGAGTGGAAGTTTCTATAAACTGGATACTCTTACAAGTCATCAGCTCCATCTTCTGGGGGTCATAAGCTGGTTCAGTTGTCGATCCCACTGTTGCAGCTTGCACTTCCCAACATACTGTTATCTCCTGTGTTGGTGTAGGAGCCATCTGTGGAGAAGGCAGCCACAGTTCATTCTTGGTTCAGGGTTCTTCCACACCCAAGCTTGGGACCTGTGCCAGCTGCATCATGGGGGTGGCTGGCTGTTGAGGTTAATTAAATGTTTTCAGGTAAAAATATCAACCTCCTTCACTAGTTGTTTTACAACCATACCATACACATATATTTACACTACCGTGGTACAAGAAACATAGGTATTATCGCAATAGGTGGATCACATCTCATGGTTCAAAAGGATCACATCAGAAGGTCCACGGCTCAAAGGGTCTACTGCTCAAAATGTCTAACTTTAAAAAAGTCAAACGTTCAAAAGGTCCAAAGAGCCGTGCTCAGATGCAAGAGTGTGGTGCATGATGCTGCAGAAGCATGCTAAGACACCTGATAATAGGAGGCAACGAGGGTTAGGTTAGGTTAGGTTAGGTTAGGTTAGGTTAGGTTAGGTTAGGTTAGGTTAGGTTAGGTTAGGTTAGGTTAGGTTAGGTTAGGTTAGGTTAGGTTAGGTCAGGTCAGGTCAGGTCAGGTCAGGTCAGGTCAGGTCAGGTCAGGTCAGGTCAGGTCAGGTCAGGTCAGGTCAGGTCAGGTCAGGTGTGTATGCCCTTGGTCCCTATTCCCTAGTCTGGGGATATAACCCCTCTTTCCAGAGTCTGACTGCGCCTCTGGTCTGGGTACCACTTTGGGAAATGCTTTAGAAATATCTCCACATTCTGCCATAAAATCCTTAGAGGTGAAACAGATGGAAGGAGGGAGGGTTTGAGTCATGTAAAGTGGTACCTAGACCAGAGGCACAGTCAGATTCTGGAAGGAGGGGTTATATCCCAGACTAGGAAATAGGGACCAAGGGCATACACAACTGACCTGACCTGACCTGACCTGACCTAACCTAACCTAATCTAACCTAAGCTAAGCTAAGCTAAGCTAACCTTACCTAACCTAACCTAACCTAACCTAACCTAACCTAACCTAACCTAACCTAACCTAACCTAACCTAACCTAACCTAACCTAACCTAACCTAACCTAACCTAACCCTCATTGCCTCCTATTATCAGGTGTTTTAGCACGCTTCTGCTGCATCATGCACCACACTCTTGCATCTGAGCACGCCTCTTTGGAGCTTTTGAACGTTCGACTTTTTGAAAGTTAGACATTTTGAGCGTTAGACCCTTTGAGCCCTGGACCTTCTGATGTGATCCTTTTGAACCGCGAGATGTGATCTGCCTACTACGATAATACCGAAACATACAGGGACCCTATAACACGCCCCGGCCGACTGACGTGGACAGATAAAATTTAAAAACGGAGGCGCCGAGCCCCAAATCCGTTTTGGACGACAATTGGGCATTTATATCAGATCTTCACAAAGTTGGGAGCTACCTTTGTCAGTTTTTGTCAGACATTTCATCAAATTATCCAGTGTGCAGAGTATGGCATGTTCGACGATATCTCGTCGGTGCGAGTGCCCTTGGAGACAGGACCAAGTGGTGCGAATTTTATCAACCTGGTGCGAATTTGCGAGGTTAGTGACACTTAAACTAAACAAATAATGACTGAATGGCTATTAAGACACAGGAGAGGGCCTTATAAAAAGTCCTTAACTAACTGACTAAGGATTGAGGTAGTATTGCATTGTAGGGGTAGGAATGGGTGCATTTTTTCCTGGTATGTGGCAGATTGGTGCGAATTTTTGAAGGCTGGTGGTGCGAGAATTTTAGATGGCTGGTGCGACTCGTCTGGCCTGCTGCCATACTTTGCAGACTGGCAAATTATGATCACAGCCTAGCTTTAGCCTTTTTAAACCAATATTAAACATAGAACATGAGCTATACATAAGGTGGTACAGAAGTTAATAGCTCTTTTGGTTGACCTTATCATTTAATTCAAATTGATAAGTAGAGTAAAATCAGTGGTCATATATTCAAGCCCAGCCATGTGTGACCATACAACGGCTGCGGGGCTTACGCTATTGGCACCCTTGCGGGACAGTCATGTCTGCACGCTCCCTGTCACACGCCCCACTGTACCAGGCAGTGGAGCTATCCAGATTTCTCGGACCCGGCGGAACAGAGGACTGCTCCGGTGACACGCGGCGAGGCCGTGCCCTCGGGCGGTGCCACCGGACCGGTGGATCTATTTAAAGGCAGATCAAGCCCGTGCTCCCAATAACAAGGGCGCTGGTTGGTCAGCGGAAGTCCCTAGTCAAGGCGGGCACTACCCAGTGTACTGCTATCTCCTGGGTAGGAGGCGGTCGAGGAAAAGTCTGCCAGAGGTCAGCTTTGTTCCAAGGACCTCCCACACTGGACCGAGGCGCCTTAACCAACTGCGCCACGGCGGTGGTTATCTTGCATAGGTCTTAATCACTAGCACTAGTACATTAGCACATTCCGGCTCTATTTAGCCATCACACCCACATGGTACCCATACATCAATTATTAAACCATTGTCACCATGCAAGTGATATTACATCATATACATTAAATACAAAAATTTTTACCTGCGAGAGTACATTCTGGAGCTATAAACGAAGAGGAAGAGTTGAAAGCAGGATTTATCAAACAGTTTTGGTAATTCCTCAATTGAGATAAGAACATGAAACGCATCCTTCTAAGAGTTATGTCAAACGAACACAATGAGGTAGCAGGGCAGGCTGGGCTTGTGCTAATAAATTTTGGTAGATATTAAATTTTGGTAGACTTAGGAAAAATTTGAGAATACTGTGATAGCTTGTCTGAAATCATTCGGGGCTGGGACGATGATTCTCCATGAGCCGATCAGCCGCTCTGCCGTTGATCGGGCAGGACGTCGTCCTGGAGAGGTCTCCGCGGATCGACTGGGAATTCCACTGCTGCTGCCCGGGCGAGCGAAGTGTTGGGCGGTGAAGGCGACGGCGTAGTGATTGCCAGCCTCCGCGAGGTCGCAGCCGCTCCGGGGCGGCGGGGCCGCAGGGCGTCGGTCCCACGGCGTCCCCCACCTCGGGGCGGTTGAGCTCCATTTGGTTGACCTCCGGGTTCGCTGCCTGGGAGCCTGAGGCGCGTAGTGTTGCCCCCGATGTCGGGGGCAGGTGACCGCACGCCGCTCCACCGTCCACCGCAAGGAGGCGGAGCTCGTTGGACAGCCAGTCGATCCCAGGTCAGGTTACCAGTGCAGGTCAAGTGACCTCACCTTCAAAAAAGTTTAAGAAAGCATAAGTGAGAAGAGGATGAATACATCGCCCTGAAACCCATATCACTTGATGGGTCTACCAAGTAACTTCAAAAAATATTCCGTGATTTTTTCATATCGATGGCCTAGGGTCAGGTATAGATCATGACCTCTCCTTTGGAAATGCATGGGCAAAGTGGAAATTGGCTGAAACATGGCTATATTTATGTAAAAACATACGGCTTAAAAATACCTTCCTATTCTCTAAATTGTAGTACCCTAGGCCACTCCCCAGGTTCTTGTTCCAAGTTTGAACCTATGACCTCTGAGAGGTCATCTAGGACTATATAAGCAGGTTTTCAGATGTGGGTCAATACTTTGCCGGAAATGATCATAAATCTTTCATTTATATATTACACACTTTGGTCATTATTGCTAGTCGATTGATAGGTATATTGATTGTTAGTTCAGATGGTGTCCTTTGCCTGATCCACATAGGTCAGGCCATTTTTATGTTACCACCTAGTATGGTCATGTTATACATCATTCGATTCGCAGTAACGAGAGGAGAGGAATGGCGCCTGCATATTGATTCTAAATCAATTCTGTCGATGCTAGAGCCGAAAAACTGTTATATAACCTGTACGTGTTATTTTCGCTATCCCGCGTAGGAACTGAGATCGAGGGAGAGTGTTTGCCCCCCCCTCTCTACCAGGGGAAGGTGGCCCGAAGGCTCATCCGGGGTGGATACCACAGCCCTTTGCAGAGGGAGCAATAATCGCAAAATAATCTGAATACATTTGATGGTTAACAGTACTGTTTTCAATGAGGCAACCTGCTCTAAGTCGATTGGGGACTGAGCGTAGGCCGTCCATATAAATGCTTAAGAGGTGAGCCAAGAGAATGCCTCCCTGCCAGACCCCATTTTCCCGTGGAATAGTTCAGACATAGAGCCGCCCCCTCTCTTCCACCTTACTACCATTGTGTGATGGGAGTACCAGCATGCTAGTGTTGAGATCAACTAAGCTGGGATGCCACGAACTATCTTTTTTAAAACAAAGTCCGATGATCTACCCGATCGAACACCCCAATTGCATCCAGAAAACCAACAAACACATAACTATTTGACATCCCATATGAATCGACTATTTCTTTCAACAGGTAAATACACTGGTCTGTGGGATGTTTTGATTGAAATCCAAATTTATTGAAGGCAGTGAGCATGTTTTTTCCTTCTCTTTAAGAAAATAAATTGGCTTTTTACACTTTGCTAGTGCTATTGGTCAGAAGTTGACCTTGAGGGTATATTGCCGGCCTTATTTTTCAAGACAGGAACGAGAAAAACTGATGAGAAAGACTCTGGAAGAAACACACGATGAAACTAGCTGGAAAAGCATTTCCCTGGTTTTGTAACATTGGTTTTGACGATAATTTATAACCTCCGCTGTTGTCCCATTTATGGCACAGGGGTTACCACTTATACTATAGGAGTCTGACCACTTATACCCTCAGTATGGGCAAGCAGTGGTTCTTTGACATCATTAATGTTACGAATCTCACCCCAGAAGTCAGCTGGCTTTTTTATGCAACTTTTTAGCGAGTGTTTCTGTTCGAAGGGCGTTTTCATGGTTTTTACTGAAAAGAAAAGCTTGCTTAAACGAAGCTCGAGCTTTTCGTTTTTTTTCGAAATCTGGGCCAAGGCCCTAAAAGATTCTTCAGGTTTTGCATCTAAATTCCAGTCATTAAGTCCACCATGAGACTCTTTATACAAATCAGAAACAGTCATTAAATACATCACGAGACTCTTTGCACAAATCAGAAGCACATCTATTCCAGACACAGGTCGTGGTGTTGTTCGCTGTTCATGCTGGAACGCATTGTTACCTCCAAATGTTGCGGTTTTTAGCGATGCTACTATGTTTTCATAAAATCGACCGATTTCAGCCCGATATTTTTTATCATCGCAAGCTAGATTAGTGCACCCCAATGCGCCAGGCTCGTGAATGTTAGTCAAAAGAATGTCGGAATCTCGGGAATACTATGTGCAAGCTATTTTGTGCCATTTATTCCATCTGGTTTTGTCTCAATGAGACGCGCCCGATGGTTTTGATGATTTAGAAACGGGAGGAGTTTGGCCTACATTACGTTCTGGGTGGAGAGGCACATGAACATTTATCAGTTTTGTCGTAACGTATTTCCATTTCGTCACAATATTATGAAAATCATAAGTAGAAACAGCAGGATCTAGCCAGAAGTAGCTGTTTCAGGCTTTGCGAATAGAATCATTGCTATCAGAAAAAAGATGAACATGTTGCCAGGCAGAGATAATTGTCTTCATAGAATGATAATACATGGCCTGCAAAAGAGAATTATTTGGATCCTTCATGTTTGCATTCCAGTCGCAAATTATTGTAAAGTAGATATCTGACAATTCATGTTCAACGAACTTCCCTAGGTTTTCTAGATATTCTTCTTCATTTCTCGTTGATTGATACGGCAGATAAACACAGACAATCATCTATAGTCTCATATATCCGGACCTGGATACCAATGCACTAATCTGCATTGAGGTCTACAATCTTAATATTATTTACGAGCTGTGTTCGGTAAAATATAGCAACACCATCTGATGCCCGTGTTTTATTATATCTCGGTAGTCTATGGTTGCAGTTCCAACAGTATAAAACTTGGGTGTATTCTATTTATGTAGCGCAACTTATGTTGGGAAACCAAGTCTCTTGAAGACGCACAATATCATTCATCCAGAATGGCCTGTATATGTGGCTAATAGTGATTTAGTTAACGAATGTTTTTAGATAAAAAGGGCACGCCCCTGAAATTATAGATGGCCAATTTTAAGTTCTGTTGCGAGCTGCAAGAATTCATAATGGTCTTCAGTGTTTGGAATTTGCAAACATGTCCATGACGATTGACGACGTCGCCACCTGACGTAAGCAAGCCCGGGCCACATATAATCTGACATAAATTCACTTGGGGCATCGCAAACTGCTCTAACGCACAACGATTTATATGTGCCTATAAATCGTTGCTTTGTTTTCCTTGTAGTAGCTTCAACATCAAGTCCCAACTTTTTCTTTAAATGTGCTTTGATCATGTTTTCGTCGACCGATGGGTGGAATCTGGATACAAAGAGGTTGGTTGTTCTTTTTGATGATAAGTGATTTTTTCGGATAACCTGACCAGCTTATCAGAAAAAAATAGACCCAGGCCATGTGGTGACCAGTGGCTACTTCTTCTTTGCAGCCAACTGTGTTACGATTCTGAAGAAAAACTGTCGATGAATATTCAATCACTGACTTTACTTTATCTCCATCGGATTCGAGGAGTTACACCAAATAAAAACTTATCATATGAAAAGGTATCAGAAAACAAACTCATTTGAAGTACGATCTTACCTATAGTTGGTCCCTCTTCTTTGCGCTTATTTTTGGTCGCAAAAACACGATTGCCCTGCTCTGGTGCAGTAGCCGTAACACTCCCATTCGAAGATATTCGCGTTTGCAGCTGATCGCAGGTTACCAAACAAGTGAGGTGCTTGATCTCCTCCTTTTCAGAACCGGTCTGACTGATGCCACATGATCACAAGATTCTTGCCTCTATTGCTGAGCTTGAGACTTCCAACGCTCACTGCCTGCCCAAGCATCTCCATGGCGTGGCGTTCGCAGGGCACCGACAACGCTGACTTGGTTCGCAAGCTGCGAGGTAGGTGTGGCAGCTCCGCTACAAGGACTCCGAACCTCTCCGTTGCTATGCCTCGAACCTCTCCGCTTGGCCACGCCGCTACAATGACTGGACCTCTCTGCTTGTTTACGCCTTTACAATTGCTCGTACCTCTCCGTTGGATGATGGTGTTACAGTGACTCGGACCTCCGCCTGATGACGCGGTTACAACGACTCTGACCGCTCCGTCGGATGATGGCGTTACAATGACTCCGACCGCTCCGCTTGATGACGCCGTTACAATGACTCGAGCCTCTGCGCTGACGACGTCGTTACAATGACTCGAACCTCTCCGCTTGACGACTTCGTGAGAGAAGAGCTATGGCTAGGTTTGCAGAGATAGATGACAAGAAAATTGGCTCTGGGAGCGTGTTCATTCCACCAAATGACGACAAAAAATGAATGTATCCACGCACGACTATTTTTTATTTGGAGCTCTAAAAAGGCCCGAAAATTTTGCTCCGCAGATATGGTCACAGGAAGTTTTCAAAAGTCAACGTCGCCGTCTTCCTAACGACCAATAACCCCGATTCTATGACAGTGATTCCTTTAAATATTCTTGTGTTGTGCACACCATAGACCAATCAATATTTTGGCTTATCGGCATTTTTAATGAAAATTTTGGTTGGTCAATGGTCAATTTTGGTTCTGAAAGTGGATTGAAACCCGTTAAATCTATTTTTAGTGAAATAACACATATTGACATCAAGTTCCATATACTACTTTTCAGCTTCCACAAATAGACAACAGGTGTGACAGCTTGTTTTGCTGTAACTCATTACGGAAGTGTGCTAGAGATTTGAAACCGAAAATAACATGTTCCTTGCTGTTGGAAGCGTTTTTTTTGGTGACCTCTTATGACGATAGATCATGTCAGGTCATCTGGAGCAGCGCAGTTGGTCGGAGGGGATGTGCAATCGGCACAGCGAAGTGTGTTCCCAAAATATCGTAGAAGTATGAAATCACCTTACCCGTATTTTTTAATTGAAAACTCATCCATCGCTATGAATCCCTTCATATCTATCTGATGAGTTCAGAAAAGTGTTCAACCGTTTCATTAATGGTTGGAAAGGGTGTTCGTTGAATAATTACCAAACACGCCCGGACTATAGGGTGGTGTAAACTAATACAACAATTAGCAAAAGTGGGGAATTTTCATTTCTTCAAGCTGTTTTGGGGTTGAGGTCACGTACCTGATCTCAGAATTGTTTGGGTGCTGACCGTAGTGCGAACAAATTTTTGGGAATTTTACTATATGTAAGTTATATAAGAAGTGAAGAAGCTTACATTACGTTTTTTGTCCATACAAGCACTGGTTTACAATGAAAGTATCTAAAAAAGAGCCAATTGTTGACGAGTAACGCACAAGTAGGTTTCTTCTTCGCCCACACCTATGGATCACTTCACAGCAGCTCGGTCGGAAGAAAAACGAACATTGTCAGATTACAAAATCACGGGCGGGTCTGACTTGACAGGCCCACTTCACGATAAGGTAATGCATCTTGCTAGCTCGGAGACGGCTGAAACCATAGGCGTCGGAAAAGGGGGGCCAGGGGGCCTGGCCCCCTACTTTTGGCTAAAAATTTTCTTATCTCAGTCAAAATGGGAGAAAACCCAACATTTTTTATAATGAGCCGATGCGGAAGGCAAGAAGGAGCCCAAATTTGAACACTTTTTGGTCCTGTCATGGAAAGTTTTTGTCAGCATCAGGTCCTCGGGGTAGCACGTAGAAAGCCGTGCTGAACAGCTCCTCGGGAGTCCCCATCAGTCGCTGGTTGATATGGAAGCCGCCTGCGTTCATGATTCGCCGAACGATTCATACCCTCCTGCATCGTGAGGTCGCCCACCGGGAAATGTCGGAATATGGCACGAAGCCCGCGACAGCCAGGATAACTAGGGCTTCCGGGTCGCGAACGTAGATGGCACCATTGTCGCGCTGGGATGGCGACGGGCCGTCAGCGCCGTGAACGAGCGTGACGAAGGTCTCTGTTGGCTTCTTCTGGGTGTCCCGTGACGCCGACTGGTCACTTGTTCACCGAGTTTGCCATCGACGTGGGCGGTGATGTAGGGCAGCAGCCTGCCCACAACGGCGTCCCACGGTCTGACCAGGTACTGGTAAAGGTTTTGTGGGGAACTGAGGCGGGAGTCCGGCCGGAGGGTGTTACCGGAGCTCCTCCCCAGCTCAGCTGGCCCAGCCCAGCTCATAAGTCTTGTGGCCATGAAAAAAATTAAACATATATATTCGTCGATTCTAAACCTCCAAACTTCCATATTTCAGTTTTCACATTAGGACTGAAAGGAGCGACCTCAGACTCAAAAAGAAGAGAAAGTCCGTCTTTATTCCATATTCTTTTGATGGCTTTCATTTGTCATATGCCTCTGATGCAAGGTGAATACGTCTAAAGGCGTCAATTGTACGCAGGTTACAAGGCTGCAAGAGTGGACATCCATTCATTCTGATTCGGTTTGGGCGGCTCCAGGACATAAAGATAGGGCAGACTTTGTCCTTGTAGTGTTTGCTCAGTCAAAACGCATACTTACAAAGCGTTCGCTATGTATCGGTTGGGGACTGGCCGGGGCGATCGAATTCCAGGACTTTCCGCATTCCTCGGAAGGCGGACTGCCATGTAGCACCGTCCCCACTGAAGACCCAAAGGATTTTCAGGGAGTAGAAGTTTTTGGCCTCTATCCGTATCGATATTTTGAGAGCCGATCAGGTTTCGAGTAGCCAAGCGTGTGTGGTGATCCTTATTAGAACACATTGCCACATGCCAGTAGCGAAAAATATACAGCTCGTTGGATATACCTTCATGTTCTGGGACAGTCCCACCGGAATTTATGCTTGGTAACGGATGTGCCACTGTAATTGATAGACTGGAATCAAGACGGAAGTCACTGTTTTAGCTATGAGAAGCACGATGCGAACAATTATGTCAAGGGGCCAGTCAGCGGTCATTTTTAATGTCCTGGAAACTCGAATACAAAATGAATACCGCACTATTTTAACCTCGAAATTTGTGCACATTGAATACCCTAAGAGGACTCTAACACCTGTCAGATGCATAATACGGACAAAAGCAATCAGATGAAGCAGGGGAAAGAGTCCTTACTATGCATACCGTGCGCCAAATTTCGATAGCGTCGAAACGTCTTTCCATCTGGCAATGAAACTTTGCCGGGTCATTGGTCGTTTCATTGCCCATTTTCAAACAAGAATTGGAAATCGCTACTCATTTCCGTTTTCAGCGGACAGGTCTGCATTCTAAACGTCTGCATTCGTGCGCAACTAGCAACAACTCGGGTCTGCTAATTAAGCACACCTTATGGCATGAAATTCAGGTTTTGTGGAGAGTTTGTTTTTACTAGCGTCTGTGATGATGTGTGGTCGCCCGTGCTGAGTCGTGCCCGCGGGCGCCCCTCAGCAGCTGGGCGGAGGTGTCAGGCCGGTGTTCCGGTAGTGTCTGACGGTACTGCGCAGAGAACGATGTTATACAGATGGAGCATTCTCCTCAGACTCTTACACTGCCCACCCCTTAGGACAGTTTTTCTTCCTAATCGGTTCTGATCACCCATGCGTAAAATCACTTCATGTAACGGACTTGTCACAAAGCAAGCTTGATGATCCCGCCATGGAAAACATTTTTCATGGCTGGGCGTAGCCAAATCACATAGTGCTCCAACGAGGAGACCAGACATGCAACTGGGGTGTTGCAACTTAAAGTTCAAAATAGTATATAAACTGATAGTCGTTTTTCATGTTTTAATCTAAGGTTATACATGCATTGCATCTTTTATTCTATTAATATATTATCTTATTATACATCTCAAACCAGCAAAAGATAACCTTTTGGTCGCCTTGGGGATTTTCTTTCGTCATTATATGTGCCGACCGTCTCACGGTCTCTACAGGTGCTACTGTTCGCCTTTATGCTGGAATGTGTTACCGTCTATATAGGTGAACTTTGTATGGCCTGATGTCACAAGAGGTCACCAAGAGAAAACAACAGTGGCAAGAAATATGATTGTTTTGGTTCCAAAGCTCTAACAAAATTGCATAATGAGTGACGGAAAACTGGTTGTCAATTGACACTCGTGGTGTTTTTTTAGCCCCAAAAGTGGTTTATACAACTCGATACCATGGTTGATTATTATTTTTATTTCAAAGGGGCATAATGGATTTCAAATCGCGTTCAGACAAAATGCCAATCTTAACTAATCGCCTATTAAAATCACCGTTGAAAAATTAGGTCTAAAGATCACGTCACCAAAACCCTTGAAAAAAATGAACAGACAAACTATTATCTGGTGTGTGGCGTGTTGAACACAACAATAATTTCAAATATAAATTCGATACTATTCCCGTTATAGGCCGTTAAAAAGACACAAGGTGGCCTTTGATACTACACGGCGTGGTATCTCCAGAACATTTCTTTTTCTTTTTAGACCACCAATCGCTTTAGTGCCCTTGAATTCCCTAATGAACTGCATTTGAAGGAAAGCGGAATATTCGTGTGCAAGGCACTGGCCGTCTTATGGTGGGATGACCCACGGATCCGTTGCAGCGTTGTTAACAAGTGGGTAGCAGTTGTATTAACAAGTGGGCTGCGGGGGGGGGATGATTGAGAGGATGCAACGTGCACCATTACCCCTGCATGAGGAAACGTCCTCGGTTGTCAGTACTGTGTCCCTGGGCCCAGCCGGGCAGACGCCGCCATGGCGACGTTGCAGCTGACACTGCGTCACCACTGGCGGGTGGCGCAGACAGCAGCCGGCAGTGATGGGTGCGTGGTTGTGGTCTGTCTCAGCCAATGGGGTGATCGAATCGGACCGCGTGGAGCGCATCATGGCCCAGGTGGACCGCGGCAACTACTGTCCGCACAACCCCTACTCAGACCGGCCGCAGAGCATTGGTTATGGCGTCACAATCTCGGCTCCCCACATGGTCAGTCGGTACGCGCGGTGTTGGCTCTACCTTGTGCTGATGATGCAATGCTTTGCTGGTGGGTGAATACGGGAAAGGATACGTGGTTACATTCAGGTGATATCGTTATACATTGGTACATTTGCACGGCGTTTTTCAGCAGCCGTGTGTGTTTTTCCGCCGGCTTGCGTCGGTCGTGTGGTGCCGCCTCAGGACTAGAGCCAACTCTGCTCTGTGTTTGTTTCAGCACGCCTTCGCGCTAGAGAACTTGTCTTCCCGGCTGAAGCCTGGAGCCACTGCCCTCGACATAGGCTCTGGCAGTGGTTACCTCACTGCCTGCATGGCTCTCATGGTGAGTAGAGTTGCTCTGTCTCCGTACTTGTTTTGTTGAGTTTTTAGTTGGCCTGTCAGCAGTCTTACCCTGGTACCGTGGGAGCTCGGCGGATGACAGGGTTCTGTCAGCAGGCTTTCGGGGCCTGGCACCAGGGGGCCGAGAGCCATGCTGGGAGTAGGTAGCGTCGGCGGGACAGGCTCCAAACATCGCCTTTGTTGACGCGGCGCCTGCCCGCAATGGGAAAAATGGGAATTCAGAGACAGAGTGGAAAAGGATGTTACGGAACCAGGTTTGCCTATGATCCATTCGGGTCGTAACGGAAGAGGATCACGCACGTGCCAAAATTTTCGGTATTGGATGGACAGAATAAAATGGGCCAAAAGGAGATGGGAACTAAACTGTTGACGTAAGATAGCCTCTTGTGAAAGGTCATTGTATTAAAAGCTATGTAAAACTAGGTATATGACACATCTAATTAGTATTGCAACAGCTTACGTGTCTGAAGTCAATTGATATATGATTTGCAACACATCTGTGATTTGCTACTCGTCTCATTAAATACTGCTAATAATTCATTTTGATTCGTTTTAACGGTTAGTGCATCAACTATTTATTGTCTTTCAATCCCTCTTGGTACTGGCAAGGTCGCGGAAAACAACCGGTAAGACTTGAAAAAAACCGTATCTCAGACTCATTCCGGGAGTAGCATGCGTGATTCCAAATCAGAGAGACTCTCACTCTTTTTCATCCCCATAGACACGTCCTTCCATTAATGCGGGTCTCGCTGTGACTACAAACGCATCGGCGATGCCCCATCGCAGTCAGTTAGAATGATTAAGTGAAATAAGCCTGCCACCCCCCCCCCCACACACCCCTTCTTAGCATTTAGACATCGAAACAACACGAGCTCTTCTCGCCTACAGCTTCCGTTGGCCGGCAATCAATGACAATTAACTTTCTTTACTCTTTCTTGGTGTTATCCCTTTCGGGCCACGCGATTGACCCGGGTTTCAAGCCTGGAGGATTCTCTAGGGAAGGAGCAACTTGACTCCGCAGAAACCCTGCCAACAGGGAAAGAGTTGGTGACGCTATGTGACCATGCAGTGGCGGATCCAGGGAGGTCTAGGGGCTCAACCCCCCCTTCGAAATGTCCGAGCCCCTATAGTTAAAGGGAATGTGGCACCTTGGTCGGATCCGGGAATTTAGTGCAATTAGGCGTACGTTTAGCCGAAAATAATGAAACCAATCCTGGTTTCTCTGAAAAATGTACAATAAGCGCAATATTTTGATTTTTAAAATACTCCTAGAAAAATAAATATCAGCCTGTGGATGATGTCACTATCTGGCAACCACTACCATACTTGAAACGCTTCAAGGGCTTCGATTGGCTGATGCTCATCGTGACATCAGCATATGTCGTCACACCAGCAGCTCACAATAATGGCTGCCCGGCGACGGGCTGAGAGGGGGCTGGTGTCAGGTAAGTTTTTTTCTACGGAAATATCAAGTTCCAAGACAAATGACATTTGGAGTACCGGGTTTTCCGACTTGCTTTACAACTTGGCTATCTCAGTTAAAATCACGTTATGAAGGTGCCACATTCCCTTTAATACATAGGCGAGGGAGGGGCTGCCCGAGGTACTGGCGGGTGAGGCTCGAGCCCCCAGCCCCCCAAATGAATTTCTCGATCCGCCCTATAACCCTGGTAGTTGGTGTGTGGTTAGGCCTCAATGCAAGTGCAGTGCAGAATTTACACTACTGAGAACTACCATTACTTCTAGAAAGGCCATTAAGTCATAGAAATTAAATGATGGGAGACGGGGATTGGATGGCGCCGGCATTCGGCGTTGAACCAGCACTGTATGAACTTATGCCGCTTATGAACTAGGTAGCTAGCGGGACACATGCATATTGATAATGAAGCATCCTATACCAAAATCACCTGTTGCGCTCTCCCTGTGTTCGGCGTCCTAAAGTGTGTCAGCCCCTCCCGCCTGTTCAGACCCGGGGTCACCCCTCCCCGTGTTCGGCGTCCTAAAGTGTGTCAGCCCCTCCCGCCTGTTCAGACCCGGGGTCACCCCTCCCCGTGTTCGGCGTTCTCCTAAAGTGTGCCAGCCCCTCCTGTCTGTTCAGACAAGGGGGCCACCCCTCCCCATTCAGTCATGTTCCAAAAGATGCGCCCGATGACCCCTCGCATCCGCCTCATCACAGTCCTGGTGTTGTCAGTTGGTTCCGCACCGGCAGGTGGGGGAGCAGGGCCGCGCCGTCGGCGTCGACCACATTGAAGAGCTGGTGGAACAGTCGCGGCGTAACATCCAGAAGGACCAGCCCCACCTGATGGCCGATCGGGTGCGCCTCATCGCCGGCGACGGACGGCAGGGCTACGCCGGCGCCGCGCCCTACGACGTTATACACGTGGGCGCCGCTGCTCCCGTGCTGCCTGAGAAGGTGGGAGACGCTGCCGCAGCGCTAGCGCTCTGTTCCGTCCTGTGTGTGGGCCGACTGTATCTGGGCTGCCGGCCCGGTGGCCTGGTGGGTATACAATGCAGGGCAGCGTCCACGCTTACTCTGCCCTGTTTCCCTTCTTTCACATCCGTCGGGGCCCGGTTCAGGAAGTAGGAATGTTCTTGACGTTTGCGTGGCTAGTTGGCTAGCATTCGTGCTTAATAGACGCCAGGGATGCCCTATGTACGTGCTAAGGATTTTTGGGTGAATTTGACTGTTCTGGTACCACCAGCAGCTGCTACTCTGCCATCGCAAACGCTCAATTCTGTTTTTCAATTGAGTGTTGTTTTGGGAATTACATTTGGTGAATGAGAAATAATGGTAAATCTTGCGGAGAATCTGGATTTTCATGTTTTTTTAGCGTTCCTTTCGTATCCGCGAAGGAGGCATAGCTCGTAAGTATCAGAGCATCTGCAACATTACCGGGCTGCGCTGAGCAGCGGTGCTGCTGTCCGCCGTGTGTCTCCTACTTGCGTGCCCTGTGTACGCACTGCATCCGAATGATTTGCCGCACCTAGAGCCGTGGGTATCGGAACATTCCTTTCGGCCGTTGTGGTGGGATACGTCACAGCTCCAATGTGTGCCCTGCTCGGTTCTGTTCCCAATTTTCTTTTGCTCATTGTTTGCAAAGAAAGATGTTGAACTTCGCCCGGGTATGGAGCACCGCCCCAGGTGCTCAGGAGGCCAGTAGCAGGCCGCTTAAGGTGTTCAGGAGTCCAGTCGCAGGCCCCTTAAGGTGTTCAGGAGTCCAGTAGCAGGCCGCTTAAGGTGTTTAGGAGGCCAGTAGCAGGGCGCTCCATTAGTGAATCAGGAGTGCAGTAGTAGGCCGCTCCAGTGGTGAATCAGGAGGCCAGTAGAATGCCCCTCCAGTAGTGAATGAGGAGGCCAGTAGAACGCCCCTCCAGTAGTGAATAGGAGGCCAGAGAGGCCCTCCAGAGTGATCAGAGGCCAGAATGCCCCCCAGTAGAGGGGCCTGTAGAATGCCCCTCCAGTAGTGAATGAGGAGGCCAGTAGAAGGCTGCTCCAGTAGTGAATCAGGAGGCCAGTAGAATGCCCCTCCAGTAGTGAATGAGGAGGCCTGTAGAAGGCCGCTCCAGAAGTGAATCAGGCCAGTAGTGGGCTGCTCCAGTAGTGAATCAGGAGGCCAGTAGAAGGCTGCTCCAGTAGTGAATGAGGAGGCTGCTGTCTACCGCAACTTTGAAAACTGGATGCCAATGGAAGTTAATATATCGAGTAGAGTTGGTGCTCGAGTAGAGTCGTAGAGTCGGTGCTCGAGAAGTGCCGGTGCTGGCTTTGTCGAAGACCAGCCGGCGCGATGATCACTGAGAGCACCAGATCGGTGGCACAGCCCGAGGGCACGGCCTCACGTTGTCACCGGGGCACTCCTCTGTCGGTCCCGATCGATTGGAACAGCCTGACCCTATCATACGGTGGCACAAGTGATTTGGAAGTGCGAGCGCGACTGTTCTTCAAGGATGCCGCTAAATGAAAACCTCTGTCACATATAACCAGTATGCTTGTGGTGCAAATGCATGAGAATGTCCCCAGATTGGGGGCGTAAAATCTTAAAAAGTCCCAAGGACCGACTCACGGAACCAGGGAAATTACACGGAACCAGGGGCCACCACCAGCTCTGCTAGCCGTCTGTCGGAGGCCCCTCCGCTTTCTTCTGACCCTCCCTTCCCCGCCGGGGCCACCACCAGCTCTGCTGGCTGGCTGTCTGTCTGAGGGCCCCCGCTCTCCCCTGACCCTCCCTCCCCCGCCCACCAGCTGGTGGAGCAGCTGAAGCCGGGAGGGCGGCTGCTGGTGCCGGCTCCCCTGACCCTCCCTCCTCCGCCCGGCAGCTGGTGGAGCAGCTGAAGCCGGGAGGGCGGCTGCTGGTGCCGGTGGGCAAGGAGGGCGACCACCAGTTCATGGAGCAGGTGGACAAGGCGGCGGACGGCAGCGTCAGCCGCTCCCGGCTGCTGGGCGTGGTCTACGTACCGCTCACCGACAAGCGGAAACAGTGGCCTGGCAGGTGACCTCCGCGTGGTGGCTGGGCGCCGGGTAGGCTCTGCTCGCTCTGTCACACTCAAAACCATATGCCACTAACACGTCAGTGGGACTGAGGCTAGGGCAGCCTGCTTAATGGTTTCTTCAGCCGCACCAAACCTCGCCCTGGCTAACAGTGGTACATGCCCCTGCAATGCTGCGTGGGATCCCACCATGTGATGCGGGTAGTGCGGCCTCAGTCAAATTTGTTTCAGAAATGTTATCTTGCGGACATCTCATCTTGCGGGCTCATCAAGTAACATCTCGACACGAACTGCGCCCAGTACAGTGAGCCGAACAGCCGGGTAATGCGTGCAGCCGACAATCCCGGCAGCTTAGTGGGGCTGGCGAGATAGTCCACCCGCCATACCAATCCCGTACCTCCCATCAAGCGTCACTCAGCAGCCAGTGTGTGTGTGAACGAACCCGATTCACCCTCTCGCTCTGATATGTAAATGTCACTGTGTAATCGCGGCGTGTTGCTGTGGCTGACCGAACAGGGCCCGTGATATCGGTCTGTCACACGCTTCTCGCGAAAATGGGGGGGGGCGGACTTCAGTGACTGGAAGTAGCAACATTGGATTGGCGTGGCTCTCATATCAGGCGACATGAACAAATTCTTCGGTGCCTGTGTCACATTTGTGGCTGAACCGTCGGGGACACCATTCTCCAAGCATCAGAGCTATCCTCAGTTACATACTAGCCTCAGTGGACAGTATCTCTGTCACACTGCTGGTAGTGTTTGAAGTGTCATACCTAAGAGATCATTTCGCCATCACCTCGCTTGTAGTAGTGTTCAACTGTTGATCGTGATGTAGGTACTATCTCACCCGACATTGTCCACGATGGACAACCGTCGGCCTGGCTTCTTCCTATCTCGGGACACCATCTGAGTTTAACTCATCGTGCCTCAGTAGTGAACTGTGACCTGACCTCGCCGGCCCCGCCCCCGCGGGGCGGACCAACCGCCGCGGGGAGGACCGATCCGCCCGCCCGAGGAGCACCGACCCCACCCGTCGCAGGGTGAGGGGACCATCTCGCCCGCCCCGGAGGAGCTGACCGACCCCACCCGTCGCAGGGTGAGCGTGACCGATCTCGCCGTCGCAGGAGAGGGGACCGATCCGCCCGCCCTGGGTGAGCGGACCGACCTCGCCCGCCGCGGGAGCACCAACCTCGCCGTCGCAGGAGTGAGGACCTGACCTCGCCCGCCCCTGGAGTGAGCACCCAATCCGCCCGCCGCAGGGGGAGCGTGACCGATCTCGCCCGCCCCTGGAGTGAGCACCGACCTCGCCCGCCGCAGGAGTGAGCGACCCAATCTCGCCCGCCGCAGGGGAACGACCGATCTCGCCCGCCCCTGGGTGAGCGGACCGACCCGCCAGCCGCAGGGGAGCGACCTGATCTCGCCCGCCCCTGGAGTGAGCGTGACCAATCCGCCCGCCGCAGGAGTGCGCTGTGACCTGATCTCGCCCGCCCCTGGAGTGAGCTGTGACCTAACCTCGCCGTCGCAGGAGTGAGCTGTGACCTGATCTCGCCCGCTGCAGGGGTGAGCTGTGATCTGGCCTGAGAGAGACTGCCATTCTTTGCTGCGTTTGGGCTGCCTCGCGCCGCTCCGCTGCTGCTGCTCCGTGATCGCGCGTCCTCCGCCTTCAGAGGTGGCGTCCAGGCTGGCCGGCGCAGCCACTGCCGCTGTGGCATGTTCAGGGTGCGCCTGGGGCGGGTCATGTCAAGCTGATCCAGGTGGCGATTCCGGCTGTCGCCTGGATTGTTGCTGAAGGGCTTGGTGTTGGGTCAGGAGAGGCGGTGCGGTTTGAAGTGGCTGCCGTTGCTTACTGGAGCCAGCAGAAGGCGGGAGATATTTGGTAGGACGCTGGAGGCGCTGGTCTGGTGCTCAGGCTTAGACCCTTAGCCCTAATATTTGGTCACAAGCCCGTCGCCGGACTGGAGCCCTTGCTGAAACACTGGAATTCCCTTTGTTGTAATTCGTTGCTACCTTCACCTCATGAGATCTCCGGCTCACCGTGCGAGTTTCGTATTGGCGTCAAATGACGGAGAGAATGCTCGGAAACAGTCTCTAGGCGAAATTGCTAGCTGGAGGACCCATCATTTGAGAATAGCATTTACTAGCGGCCCTCCGTCTCAGTGTGTCTGTAACCAGCAGTGCGCAGCTCCCGAGCTTGTACGTGATATATAACCCAAGCGCTGCTTCATTTGGATTGGGATAGGCCTGACCCCGCCCCTCCAGCTTACAACCAAGCCTAGTTCAAGTAGACCGTGGGGTCCGGGCGGCCCGCTGGCCTTTGTAAGCGTGCCCGGTTCTCCCTGGGCCGTTGTGAGATAACCAGGCAGCGGTTGGCTTTGCAAAGTGTGCATTTATGCGCTCAGGCGCCGGAGTGTTATTTTGTGTCATTAAATTGCCAGGCCCGTAACATTGTGTTCGCATGACAAAATATGATGAATTGTGCAGGGATTGTACTTGATGGGTTACTTGCGTGGATATCTGGTATGGTATTCGCGCAGGAGTAACGTAACAGATGAGGCATTGTGTGCATTTTGAGCACGCGGGGTGGATGAACCGTGAATCGGTCAACCGTGGTGATATGCGGGTGTTAAATCATGGTTTAACATCGTACCAGGACGCCCAGCGAACGGTCCTCATACTTGTTTGCCCCCTGGCCTGTGTTATGCTTACATCACATTGTGCTTAACTAAATCTGTTTTACACAAGAGTTCTTTTACTGTGGTCCTCAAGCCTCTTGGTGTGTCAAATACAATGATATGTTCGCGGCATATGTGTGACTTCTCGCCAGTGAGCCGGTATGTGTTCTGTTCTTCGATGAGTGAGCTACACAAAGGAACCTTGGCGCTGGTCACTCAGTCGACTCGATATTCGAGGTGTGTGGACATATGATGAGCATAAAACGGTAAATAAGAGATGTTATTGCAAAAGTGTATTTACTCCATCACGCTAGATGCTCGCTGTTGCCGGCGCGTGTCAAATCACCTTTTTATCTCTACAGCCTCAACAGAGCTCGTTGTCTAATAGTGTAGTCCCCTATCGCAAATGTTCATGTCGTCGTTCCGTATCACCCTTACATAGCGAAATGCCTCGCGTAATGCGACCACCGGGGCAAAGTGTAACGGAATTTGCGCCGCGGAGGAAATAAAATATTTTTACAAAGACGAGTCACAGTTTGAGGCCCAAACTGGCATCGGCTTCAAATCAGGGACTCTCTAAACTTACGATCAAAATCACTCTAAAAACACATATCGGCGTCAAAGATTCAATATCCGCCGAAGGGACATAAGAAATGGCCAGCCATCACAAACTGGCTCAGGCTCTGGCGTTTGCGCCGACGTCCCCCTCATACAACAATAACATACACTGGCGTTGATTATTCGTCGTGGCCGCTACCGGTGCTGTACTATCTGGCGTGCCGCATCAGTTTGAAGGTGTCCTCCTTGAGCAGGGCGTAGATGAGGCCGGAGGTGACCGTGGTGCCGGCGGTGACACACCTGAGCACACAGCATGCGTCGTATCACACACTCATCCCTTCTTCTCTCAGCGTCGTATCACCCGCGCCCCAAGGTCCCAGTTAAAGCGGTGGCGATGATACTCAGCTCATACGCAGCTCCTATCTGGCACCATGCGTACCGGCAGCATCCTTCCAAACCCCTCCTACTAAGCCATTGCTCAATGCTCCACCCACCTTCCATTCAATCCCCCACACATCCATCGCCCCGCCTTCTATCCATCCTCCGCAGGTTGCCCCACACCTGACCATAGCCTTGGCGTCCCCGCGGTCATGACTTTACCATAGTATGTGGAGCGCGGTGTGGTCGACAAAGCCGAAGACGGGCGCAGCGAGAGTGGACGCCACCAGCGCCAGCTGGATGCAGGTGTTGACCTTGCTGATGGTGGTGGGCTCCAGCTGAGCGGTGGCGTAGGTGACGTCGAAGTACCGCGCCACAGTCACCTGCGCCGGCCGCGCGGCATCAGTGGCACGCGACATGAGGGGAGGTAGTCACATCCTCTCGCGCTGGTCTCTACGGCCCCTCATGGCTGGTCTTAGGGACCTCGGGTGTTGGCCTCAGGGTGCTCCAGAGTGTTGGTATCAGGATCTCCAAGTCGTAGTCAAGGGGCCCCTGGTCGTGGTAACGGGGGACCTGAGTGCTGACTGCCGGGCGGTCTTGACAATCTTGGGGCTCAGCGTGTTAGGTTTAGGGTCCCCTAAATCGTGGTCGAAATGACCCCGAACATTGGCCACAGGCCAGTCGCGAGAGTCCGACTCCACCCGAAGTGTGGTCAAGCAGGCACCCGAGTGTAAGTACCATGATCGCCCCAAACCTTGGTTTGGGGGGATCGTGGATGTTGACGTTGACATTGCGGCCCCCTGAATGTTGGCATCAGTGAGCCCAATTCATAACCATATGGGCCAAAGACGGGGTCAAGGTGCCCCAGAGCGTTTTTCTAAGGGGCCTCCGAATCATAATCAAGAGGACCCTTGTGTGTTGACCACATATCGACCTGGGAATCCTAGCGCCCTCGAGTGCCGCCTTCATTAAGGCCCGAAGAAAGGCTGGTCTGCTGTTTAGAGGTCTCCGAGTGTGAACCCAGGGCATTATTATTAAAGAGAGCCCAGAATGATGGCTACGAACCAAAGTATTTAATCTCGGGGCCCTTGAAGTGTTGGTCTCAGGAGCCCCCAACCCGTGGTCAAGCAACATCAGTGTTGGTCGCAGGCCTCTTTGGGTAGAGGGCATTTTCTATATTTCGGATAGGCCGCTAACCGGTGTATGTAAGGACTCCCAGATGGAAAATTTTCTGACCTGGGGAGGCCGGCGGGTTTCGAACTGAAGGGTCCCTGAGTGGCGGTCTAATGGGTCTTATGAAATCGTTGTCAAGAGGGTCTCCGAGTGTGGGCCACAGAGCGATCGGAGCAGAGGGTCCTTCAAAGTGTCCATGCCGGCAGCAGACTGGTCTAACCTTGGGCTCAAGAAGTAGAGCGTTCTAATTTGGGGCCACTGAGCTTCGAATGGGAGTACCCAAAATTATGCTTTGATGGGCCTCCCGAAAAGTGATCCGAGAGACCCCAAATGCTGGTGAAGGATGAACTTAAAAGAGTTAGTCTCAGAAGTCAATAATCCTAGCTAAAAGGCCCTCGGGTGATTGTTTCTAGGGTTCCCCGATACTGAACCGGGCGTTTCTGTTGGTTTAAGTGGGTCCTCCTGAACATAGGTGAGCATATGCATACCGGGCTGAGATTGCCAGTTGATGACCTATTTTAGAAATAGTTTAGCGTCTCCGATATGGGGATTTGTTTGCACATTGCACCACATACAACTATGCACACGGCTTTCCACTTTCCCGGCACTCTTGCGGGATAGTCATGTCCGCACGCTCATTTTCACGTGTTCCTCGTTATCATACGGCGAGGCCACCCCGATTTCTCGGGCCCGACGAGACAGATAACTACTCCTGTGATAAGTGGTGAGGCTGTGCCACCATGCCGGAGGATCAGTTTAAGGGCTGATCAAGCCCGTGCTCTCAATAACGAGGGCGCTGGTCGATCTGCGCAACTCCCGCGATAGGGCAGGCACTGTCCAATTTATCGCCATCTCCTGGATAGGAGGCGGTCGAGGAAATGATTACCAGGGGCAGTGGCGGCGGAACATTTTCGTCCAAGGGGGTGGGGCACCTTCAACGGGGTCCATCTCATCAACGGGAAAAGCCCTATAGGGTCGTTTAAAGGTAAATTTCACAGAAATTATCACTACTTTATCGTGCGATCGCAGACGCGTAATTTTACCAAACTCACCTGCTTCGGCTTTGAAGAGCAAAGCCGTCCCTGTGCTCTGTGGGACATTTAACTTTGGCTTCTAAATTAACCCTTCATTGTGGGAGTTGCTCGTTCGGTTCGGGTCGGGGTCTCCGAGACAAGTCACTCGAGGACTTTAGTGAGACTCTGTCTCCAACAGCCAAACGGGGAACAACTTGGACAAAATTTATAAAAAAAGAATGAGCACACATTTACCATCAGAACCTCAAACCATTTAGTGAAGGGGCAGATGCTTACTGGACGATTGTTAGTGACAGGCAATGCCTAACAAAAGGCGTTGAGTAGAATGCAGATTTCTAACTTTTTTAGAATCCTCGTTTTAGGTCATCTTAGAGGGGCAGAGGGGCAAGACATATTTGTGTGCGGCTGGAATTTTGTTTAATACGCTTGTGCAAAGAAAAAACTATTCGGAGATAAATATCGTTTTGGAAAAAAATGGGCAGGGCAAAAATACATTAATCTATACATATTTGTGTCCCTTGGGTGACAACTGGACATGCATATCTAGGATGAGCCTTTTCCTTAATTAAACCCGTTAACAAATGATCAATATTAATGAGACCGATACTTATGTCGAAAATATGATAATTCACGCGTTGGAAAAGAAATTGCCACGAAACATTTTAGATTCTCTGCTCAAATGGCCTTGGCTATAGTCCTACATACAAAGGTTACATGCATAAGGTTATCTCACTGATCGTCTCGTACCACGTGCAAGTGCACCAATTTTCATAAATATTAGACTTATTTCGGTCCCGAAGGTTTAAGACCTAGCACAAAATGCCTACGGCAATGAAGTAGCGCATCAGAGCAAAGTCGACACGCCGGGAGTTCAAAAAATGGCAATGCATTCTCGAGTTTTTTTCGACCTGGTTATCGGAATATGGTTTATCATCACGGTCGTCGCTCTATGGCTTTTCTGAAGCAACGTTTCAAGCAAGAATTTGATACAATCAATAAAATTGTAGATTTGAAATTATTCTCCGCACCGGGGATAAAACAGTCGCATAACAAATGAACACAGTGCGGTCCGGTGTGCTTTAAAAAAATCTGGTGTTTTTCAGGGTGGCTAAGGCTCCTTTATCGATATAGCGTCCTCCTCCTCCTCCTCTATATAGTGTCACTGCCAGGGGGAGGCTTTGTGAAGACAAACTTAACTTACTCACGATTTTTCCGATTAGAGATAACTTTTTCAGGCTCCTTTTTAAGTCCTAAAATCATTTCTGAGAGGTCTAGGGCGATGCTCGTCGTCCACCACCATCTTATAGCAGCCTAGCGTTTACGCTCTCAGTGTCGAGAATAAATTATCTAAACGGTGATGATGCACATGCTGTTCCAGTTAAATGTGAGGTACTGAGGCTGAAGCGGGAACATGGAGAGGGGCGTCAGAGGTGCACTGACCGGGGGCGGCACAGACTTGTAGCGGACCCAGCTGGCAGCTGCGATGAGGCCCAGGTCGCGACCCACGATCAACAGAGTCAGAGCCCACGGCAGCAGCTGGCTGCAGGTCAGCGACACCACCAGCGTGGCCACCAGCAGCTTGTCGGCCAGCGGGTCCAGGAAGCTGCCCAGCCGGGATGCCTGTGCCAGCGTCAACACAAACGGCGAGGTCAGCGTCAGCGCGGAGCAAGCGACCGTGCCGAGCCGCCATCGACCCCTTCACAGCAACAAGCAGGCCTTCACAGGCAGGGAGACTGACGGCGACGTCACATATTACCAGATGGTACCCTGTACGCCCTCATCTCTACGCCCAACCCTTAAGACTAGGCAATCTTGAAAACATAACTATGTAAGAAGATCGCAGACTTAACACAGCACAGCAGAGCACCAGCTTACAAAACAGACATGCACGGTGCGAGAGAGAGAGAGAGAGAGAGAGAGAGAGAGAGAGAGAGAGAGAGAGAGAGAGAGAGAGAGAGAGAGAGAGAGAGAGAGAGAGAGAGAGAGAGAGAGAGAAAAAACTAACAAAGATAAGTTGTTTTCACTCAATTTTGCCATTTTTCTCGATCGCAAAAGTGAAAGTCCAAGTCCGCTCAGGAAAGCTAGCTCTTCCTACTAATCTAGACACACGGTGAAGTCATGCGTCCTGATCGAAACCAGCATAATAAAAATATAACCGAAACGATTCAGACCTGTGATGGAAATTTGCGGGCGATCCAGCCATCCAGCATGTCAGTGCCGCCAGCGAGGCAAAAACCAATCAGCGCCGGCGTATACAGCTGGTGAATGACCAGCCAACCAATCAGAGGAGTCAGCACGATCCGCGCCATACACAGGCCATTCGGAACTGTGTAAATATTCTCGTGCTGTGGAAGAAGACACAGAGGAATAGGTAGTGGGGCTTCCCCTCCAAATAATCTACAAATATATATATATATATATATATATATATATATATATATATATATATACAAAAGTTATTGAATTCAACCGCAAATCGAGCCTTTACGAGTTTTTTCTCTGTCTTTTCTTTTTGTCGAAAGGGACCCCACAATGAAGAATATATCGAAAGTAAACAAGATCATCACTGCCGCCAATGCGGCAATAGGAGAGATTCACTTCACAAAAATAACTGGAGAGCATGAAACTGGCTATGCCTACGGCAACGTCAAGACACACAAGCCTGGCAATCCACTACGACCCATAGCGTCTCAAATACCGAAGCCGACATACAATCTCGCTAAACGTCTGAATGGCTTGATCAGCCCGTACCTACCAACAGAACACTGCATGAAATCGACGGATGAAGTACTCCACATCATTCAAAACCACAAAACAACCGGACTTCTGGCATCACTAGACGTGGAAAGCCTGTTTACTAATGTTCCCGTAGAGGAGACGATCAACATCATTTCCGAAATGGTGTATAACCATCCTACCATGCCACCATTGAAACTGGCGCCCCGGATCTTGAAACAGCTCCTGACAGCGTGTACCAGCGAGGCGCCCTTCCGCGGTCCAGATGGAAAACTATACCTCCAAACCGACGGCGTTGCCATGGGATCCCCATTGGGATGTTTATTTGTCAACGCCTACATGTGCCATGTAGAGAGCAAAGTTTTGTCAACTACCGAAGTGAAACCAGCTCTCTACCTTCGCTACGTTGATGACATCCTTGTTGACGTAAAAGATGAAAAACAGCTAGAAGAAATCAGTAAAAAGATGCAAGACAACTCCAGCCTTAAGTCTACCACAGAACTGAGTGCAAACAGCAGAATACCATTCTTCAGGGCCGCAACTTTATGTTTTCGATTGGGGGGCACCCGGCTCGAAAGGGGGCCCGTACATGATGGGCCCGTTTTTTTAATGAATTTGTGACCGAAAAAACGTATTTTCGACCGTTTGTTGTCGAAAACTGACTGCAAAGGTTAAATAACAATTTTTAGCGCGCTATTCGTCGCTGTTCATGATTTGCACTATTTAGATCAAAAAGTAGTCAGAAGACCCAATTATTTGAACGAGCTGCCAAAGTATGTAAAGATATTGGACAAGTAGGTGTCTACTTACCGCCTTCGTCGTCCCCGCGGATGCTCTCCTCCGGAGGTACAACGGGATCAGCCCCGCACAACGCAGGAGGGATGGATGCTGGAGGGTCTTTTAGCTAACGGGATTCGGCTGGTGGCCTGGCCGAGGAAGGCAATGATCAGGTAAAGAAGGATTGGAATTACAACCTTACTTTAACGTTTTGCTGGAAACTATATACATTGCACTTTTCCGACTTAGTTTTAAATTGGGGTTTTAATTTTTTGCGGTCGATATATGAAGGTAGCTTGCATAGTACCAAAAATAGTAGTGATATGAACTACTTTAAGTGGATGCGCAGGTTGCTAGAGATTAAATGCAAATATGATCGGGGTCATTTTATAACAGTTTGCAAAATTAGCAAGACGATTCTAGATTCATAGGTTACCTGAAAAATGAAGCAAAGTTTGGGTAGTTTTGCCAGAGCAGCCTCTCGGTCTTGAATGTTCTTTGTTTTACGCTTTTGCGCACTCGACTTATGTTTATACTGTCCAACCATTTTAATATTCACACCTGGAAAGAAATCGCATTATCACTAATATTTTGATACAAATGGAAGGTTGAGATTGAAGTGCGAAATTCCTTTATCAGCAGGGAAATCGAACCAACTGATATTTATGTTACATGATCAAGGCACCTTTTTCTGATCCATTCACCTTGCCAGTTCAATGGCACTTTACAATACTGGGTACCAGTCAAGGGGTACTATGAATAGGTGGTACTGCCTATTTCCCTTTACAATCCTCATATAGGATCAGTACAAAAGGAATGGGGGCCTAACATTTTTCACGCCCCATCCATCTCTCCCCGAATGTTCCAGGAGGCATGGGACCGGCCGCACATTGCCCGGGAAAACTACAGGGGGCCCACAAGCATGGCAACGGGACAGTTTCGGCAACAGGGAGCACGGATACACCACCTGGGGCTCGAAACTGCTTAAAAATAAGGAACTCCTGCAAATACGCGACTAACACAACAGCTTCAGTTTCTGCAGGATATTCTTAGACCACAGGGAGCCCGGACAGACCACCGAGGACCTGAGCACACCAAAGGGGCCGGGCAGACCACAGGAACCCAGAAAACCATAGGAGCCCGGTAAGCAGACCACACACAGCCAGCAATTTGGCTGAGCTCTGCCCGATATATGCTGGGCTTTGACTAGGCAGAGCCCGAGTACATGGGCTCAGCCCAGGTCCGGCTCCGCTCCGCCTGAGCAGAGCCCAAGGTCAAGCAAGACCGGGCTCTACCGCTCGGGCAAGTTGTCATCCCCCGACCTAATGTCGGGCTCAGCCCGAGACTGTGACTCTGCGGCCCCTCCCAGTCTGCAAAGTGCCATACTTTTCAGACTGGGAGGGGCCGGGCAAGCTTCACAGAGGGCCCGCGCAGACAAAAGGGGCCACGGACGGACAAAAGGGGGCCCGCAGAGGCCACACGGATAGGGGCCGCAGAGACCATAGGGGCCCGGGAAGACCGCAAGGACCCCGGGAAGACTAAAAGGAGCCCAGACCGCCCACAAGGGGCCCGGGCAGACCACAGGGGCCCGGACGGACCACACAGGACCCAGGCACACTACAAAAAGCCCAGACCATCTACAAAGGGCCCGGGCAGACTAAAAGGGGCCCAAGGCAGAATACAGGGAGCCCGGTTGCAGTAACAGAGGGTACGGCTGAAACAAAAAGGTTCCGAGGCTGCCAGAAATACGGGCCCGGATGCAGTCAAAATGGGCCTGAGAATATTGTTAGGGGCCTGTTTGCGGACACAGCGATTATGGGTGGCCCTAAAGGGGACCGCACCCCAGCAAGCATGCCAGACAAGCATGCCAGGGGCCCGGCCGCAGCCACAGCAAGCCCAGATAGACCACGGGGCCCCGCACTCATGGCAAGGGCCCGTCCGTGGTATTAGAGGACCGGCGCCTCCTGGACCACAGGGAGCCGGGTTGCAGTCACAGGAGGCCCGGGTGAATAACAGGCGCCCAGTTGCGGTGACACGGGCTCGGGGAGATCACAGGGGGCCCGGTTGCAATCACAGGGAGCCCCGGGGCCAGGGTGGATAACACGGGGCCGGGTGGATTCCAGGGGCCCGGTTGCAGTCAAAGAGGGCCCGTGTGGATCACAGGGGGCCCAGGATGGATCACATGGGGCCCCGGGTGGATCACAGGGGGCCCAGGTGGATTACAGGAGGCCCGATTGCAGTCACAGGGGGCCCGGTTGCAGGGGTCCGGGTGGATCATGGTTGGCCCGGGTGGATCACAAAGGGCCCGTTTGCAGTCACAGGGGGCCCGGTTGCAGTCACAGAGTGCCTGGTTGCAGTCACAGGGCCCCCGGGTGGATCACAGATGGCCCGGTTGCAGTCACAAGGGGCCCGGTTGTAATTACAGGGGGCCCGGGTGGATCACATGGGGCCCGGTTGCAGTCCCAGGGGGCCCGGGTGGAGTACAGGGGGCCAGGTTGTAGTCACAGGGGGCCGAGTGGCTCACAGAGGGCCCGGTTGCAGTCACAGGGGACCCGGGTGGATCACAGATGGCCCAGTTGCAGTCACAAGGGGCCTGGGTGGATGACAGGGGGCCCGGTTTCAGTCACAGGGGGCCCGGGTGGATTACAGGGGGCCCCGGTGGATTACAGGGGGCCCGGCTGGATCACAGGGGCCCGGTTGCAGTCACAGGGGGCCGGATAGATCACAGGGGACCCAGCTGCAGTCACAGGGGGCCCAGGTGGATTACAGGGGGCCCGGTTGCAGTCCACAGGGGGCCCGGGTGGATCACAGAGGGCCCGGTTGGATGGCAGGAGGCCCGAGACTGCCGGAATTAGGCACCCGGCTGCAGTCAGAGTGTGCCTGAAAATATCGTTAGGGGCCCGGTTGCGGACATCGAGGTTAAGGGTGGCCCACAGGGGACCCGCAAGCATGCCAAGGAGCCTGGCCTCAGCTAAAGCTAGCCCAAGTAGACCACTGGGGCCCGCAATCGTGGCAGGGGCCCGGCTGTGTCCACAGGGGCCCGTAACTTGGGATTAGGGGGCTCGTCGGGTCATTGGGGGGGGCTTCTCCGAGCATTGGGGGCTCGAGCCCCCAAATATATGTAAACTTGCGCCCCTGCCATTCTTAGACATTGACATCGCAGCAACAAACGAAGGCGTGGCAAATAAGGTCTACCGAAAACCGAGTGACACAGGACAGTGCATGAACGGCAAAAGTGAGTGTCCGGGACGGTACTCCCAGAGTGTAATACGATCGTTCATCCACCGAGCAATCAAGTACTGCAGTGACTGGGGCGAAACTCATCTCGAGCTCCAGCGCTGCAAGCAAATACTCGTGAACAATGGGTACACAAATTCAGACGTTGATCAGGAAATCTCCAAACACCTCGACAACTTCAAGAGACAAAAACACCAACAACATCCTTGGAGGGAGATTGCTCTCTTCTACAAAAGTCAAATGTCTCCCTCCTACAAAGTCGATGAAAATGTCTTAAAGCGGATAATCGCCATCAACATCCAGGGCAAAGAAGACAACACGATATTGAAATTTAACATCTTCTATAAAAATCCCAAGATTAGCCGACTCATCATGAAAAACAACCTGAACAAGAAAACATCTGACTTGAAGAAGACCAACGTAGTGTACCAGTTTGAATGCCCGTACGGAGATTGTAAGCTTCGAGGAACCGGTACCTACGTTGGTCTCACAACAACATCACTATCACGCAGGCTCACTATGCACCTGCAGATGGGAACCCCCAAAGACCACTACAAACAACTTCACAATCGCGACATCACCCGGAAGGACTTGGTCGACAACACCCACACCATACGACAAACTATCGACCGGCGAAAACTACCCATCTAGGAAGCCCTCATAATTAGAGAGAAAAAACCCGACCTCAACAAACAGAATAAGATATTAACAACATGCCTTGAGCTGTATTAACCCTATTTCCGTCAGGCTCCCGGCTACCCCTATTTCCGGCAGAGGGGGCAATATCGGCCCCCCTAAGATCTCGTAATCTAACCGGCCGATTTTGAAAATTCAAAGTGCTATAGATTCCCCTGACGCTAAACTTTATTTTGAAAAAAGAAAATTTCAAAATTTTGATTTTTAAGGAGAAAGTCGTGCAAAATATACAATTTTTGTGTATTTTTTAGATTTTCCATAACCCTTGTCTCTGTTGTACGATTTTCACAAAACTAGTTCAGATTTACAAATAATTGACCCAAAATTGTCATATACTCGAGTTACGCAAAAATTCGAATTTCAATGGCAGTTCCAGGACCAGGACTATGAGGGGAAATATATACAACCTAAAAAGTTTTTGTTACGCGGATTAGAAGCCGTGATATACTGCTTGGCATCTTTGACACATAAATAAATGAAAAAAGTGAAAAACTCATCAGGGGCGGATGCAGTAAGGTAAAACAGTGGGGTAAAATAAATCCCAACAATATGCGAGTGGTATGCATGAGTATATTAGTCCCTCGACTAGTTGAAATTTATTTCTGATAATTTTTACCCTCCCATGGCAGCTCTGGGAAAGGGGGTGACATAGGCGGATCAAGGACTCTCGTCGTGGGGGGGGCGGGTGGGGGTGATTGGAAACACATTTTTAATATACAACGATATTGAGTCGCGGCGGTGATACTGGCTGGGAATATGCATTTTGAAAATGTGTAGTGACTGGACACGCCTCTGGTAATCTAGAATTTGGTTATAACTATTTTGAATTTTCATATACCCAATTGTATTCGCCCTGGCACGGCTGCAAGCAGTCTTCTCACTTACTAACGTTTAGTCCTTCTTGATAACATTCCCCCCATTTTGAACTGCTGTAACCGCCCCTGATGAATACAAATAGTGACAATTGTGAATGCACTATCATCTCACATAAAAAATGATATAATAAAACCATATAACTGGTATCAGGATCAGCAGAGATGGCTTCCTTTTACAAAGAACCCATCGCATACGATAATACTTGGTTTGTGGATAGAACCTCCCCAAAAACCCAGCCATAGCTCCGCCCCTGGTAAATATATAATATTGAAAATTTCAAAAAACCTGCCTGTACTAGTTTTAGGAAAAGTCAGGAAGTTTCAAAGTTCTATCGCAAGCCGTTTCGGAGATATTCTTGAAAAACCTTAGGGGGCAATATTAGCCCCCCTGCCGGAAATAGGGTTAAAGCTTCAAGCCAAATGGTGCATTTGTATTATGCATCGTTTTAGAACGTCAAGAGTTAGTGATTTTGTTTGATATAGGAAGTGTTTTCGGTCTCTTCAATTGAAAGTTATCTCCAATGTAATATCATGTTTTGGTTCTCGTGAATTTCAAACGACCATTGTCTGCATAAAACAGGAAGGGAGTGTGCAAGGAAACTTATTTATATATACTACTGATGATGTATAATGTTAATCGATAACTCTATTTAAATATAACCTATTTTCAATGCAATTTGCTGACCTTATATTTCAACTAGCAGAGGGAACGAGAAAAGTGTTTAGAGAAAAAGAAAAGACAGAGAAAAAACTGGTAAAGGCTCGATTTGCGGTTGAATTAAATAACTTTTGTATATCAGAAAATGTCTTGCCTAAATATTCAAACACACACACACACACACACACACACACACACACACACACACACACACACACACACACACACACACACACACACACACACACACACACACACACACACACACACACACACACACACACACACACACACACACACACACACACACACACACACACACACACACACACACACACACACACACACACACACACACACACACACACACACACACACACACACACACACACACACACACACACACACACACACACACACACACACACACACACACACACACACACACACACACACACACACACACACACACACACACACACACACACACACACACACACACACACACACACACACACACACACACACACACACACACACACACACACACACACACACACACACACACACACACACACACACACACACACACACACACACACACACACACACACACACACACACACACACACACACACACACACACACACACACACACACACACACACACACACACACACACACACACACACACACACACACACACACACACACACACACACACACACACACACACACACACACACACACACACACACACACACACACACACACACACACACACACACACACACACACACACACACACACACACACACACACACACACACACACACACACACACACACACACACACACACACACACACACACACACACACACACACACACACACACACACACACACACACACACACACACACACACACACACACACACACACACACACACACACACACACACACACACACACACACACACACACACACACACACACACACACACACACACACACACACACACACACACACACACACACACACACACACACACACACACACACACACACACACACACACACACACACACACACACACACACACACACACACACACACACACACACACACACACACACACACACACACACACACACACACACACACACACACACACACACACACACACACACACACACACACACACACACACACACACACACACACACACACACACACACACACACACACACACACACACACACACACACACACACACACACACACACACACACACACACACACACACACACACACACACACACACACACACACACACATATATATATATATATATATATATATATATATACACTAATTCTCCAATTAAATTTCCGATTTACGAAAAATATAAAAATACCTATCAACATCATCATCATCACAGTTGGGGGTTTAGGGCGTTCCAACAACGAAGGTCACGTCACGCCTATACCACCAAATAGAATATATACAAAAGGGTATTAACAACTCACGTTGCTAAAAGTGTCCCAAAGTTAAAAAATAAAAATAAAGAAAAATAAAACAGCCCAGAGAGTTTCGAGTTCACTTAGGTCGGCGAGTAAATAACATTAAAATTGATGATCTTTAAAAATGATAAAATACTTGAGAGCTCCACGGCTGGAAACTATCCCAGCAAATACTCCAATGAGGGTGATCCCCCAGATGTCTGAACCTCTCAATCTCCATGTAGGTATTTCATTGACACTAATCCTGGGCATGGGCATGACGTTAGTTAGGATCAGATTACTAGAATGATTTTCTATTTCACATATACGAATAAATAATAAAATGATGAGATACAAACAACACACATAATAACCTGGCCTTCACTAATGTAATCTACAATATGTTTTAACTTAATCTCAATTCTAACCATACAGTGTACGTCAACTGCATACATTATATCTAGGTGCAAATCACGTTCATAGATTGGCCTGCACTTCAGGTGGATAAAATCATAGAGACTTCAGTTTATGGATGAGTTATCGTGCAAAAAAGTAGGCATCACAATCATACTCCGGACTATCGAGCTACTTTGATCTTTCCTTAATCGATACCTAATTAGACTCCTTAGCAGTAAACACCAATTCATAAGTCTTTGAAGTGACTATTGGTCTAGTTCGGGCCAAAATTCATTTCAGACAGCGGTAAAACAAGTAAAGAGAGCCTGAAATACTGATCCCAGAAATCCGACTTCTCACACATAGTGTTCCGTCTGTTTTCCGGCAGACTCACCTTAGTGAGCTGTTGGACGGTGGCTCGCACGCCCTCTGGGCTGACCCTGAGCTGCCGGATGACCCGGCTCTGTTCGGCAGTCACGTGGTTCTGAGCCAGCCCCCGTCGGCCGGGCTGCGGCTGATGAGGGCTGGGGCAGGCCGGCGGGACAGCACGGCTCACCGGTGAGTGTTGGCGAGGCCACAGTGCAGGGCCAGCGCCGCAGCAGGCGGAGAAACAGCGGCGAGCGCTGAGCAGGGCCGGCTGGCAGCTCCAACAGAGCAGGGTGGCACTGGCCGGCCGGCCTGGTTCCCAGAGGCGGCGCGGGTGAGCTGGAGAGGCGCCCAGCCGGCAGCTGACGGTGCCAGGAGCCAGGCCGGCCGCAGGCCCGTCGTCAGGACAAACAGCAGAGGGGGCAGCTGGCCACAGGTGACGGGCGCTGCCAACAGCCTCGTGCTTACGGTAGACTCCGGGAGTGAAGACCGCTTCCTGCTGCAGCAGTCTCCTGCCCGTGGCGCGCAGGCACCGCCCCAGAAGCCGCTCCAGCATCGTACCCCCACCGCAACCACCTGAAACCACGTAACACAGCCGCTCCAGCGTCGTACCCCCCCACCGACACCACCTAAAACCACGCAACACAGCCGCTCCAGTATCGTACCCCCACAAACACCACCTAAAACCACGCAACACAGCCGCTCCAGCATCGTACCCCCCGAAACCACCTGAAACCACGCGACACAGCCACTCCAGCATCGTACTCTCACCGAAACCACCTAAAACCACGCAACACAGCCGCTCCAGCATCGTACCCCCACCGACACCACCTAAAACCGCGCAACACAGCCGCTCCAGCATCGTACCCCCACCGCAACCACCTGAAACCACGCAACACAGCCGCTCCAGCGTCGTACCCCTCACCGACACCACCTAAAACCACGCAACACAGCCGCTCCAGCATCGTACCCCCACAAACACCACCTAAAACCACGCAACACAGCCGCTCCAGCATCGTACCCCCGAAACCACCGAAACCACGCGACACACCACCCACATCGACCTCACCGAAACCACCTAAAACCACGCAACACAGCCGCTCCAGCATCGTACCCCCCACCGACACCACCTAAAACCGCGCAACACAGCCGCTCCAGCATCGTACCCCCACCGCAACCACCTGAAACCACGCAACACAGCCGCTCCAGCATCGTACCCCCACCGCAACCACCTGAAACCACGCAACACAGCCGCTCCAGCATCGTACTCCTCACCGACACCACCTAAAACCACGCAACACAGCCGCTCCAGCATCGTACCCCCCCACCGCAACCACCTGAAACCACGCAACACAGCCGCTCCAGCATCGTACCCCCCCCCCACCGCAACCACCTGAAACCACGCAACACAGCCGCTCCAGCGTCGTACCCTCACCGACACCACCTAAAACCACGCAACACAGCCGCTCCAGCATCGTACCCCCACAAACACCACCTAAAACCACGCAACACAGCCGCTCCAGCATCGTACCCCCCCCCCGAAACCACCTGAAACCACGCGACACAGCCGCTCCAGCATCGTACTCCTCACCGAAACCACCTTAAACCACGCAACACAGCCGCTCCAGCATCGTACCCCACCGAAACCACCTGAAACCACGCAATTCACCCATTTATTACTTAGGCCACACGAAACATTTTTGGAGGTGAGGTCCCTGCACTGGTGACCTGACTTGAGATGACCCAAGCTTACAAATTTTGGGGAAAATTGCGGAATTGATGAAGGATAAGGTGTGCCAAGTACGGCGGCTCTTTTCATCGCCGTTTTTTCGTGCCGCCGAAAAAACTCTAGGGTGGCTGTTCAAACACCCCCCCACCGGAGCGAGGGTTAAGGCTGGGCAGTCGGCTGTTATATCCATGTTGGGTGGTTCTTTTCAGTATAGTTTTGTTTAGATAATGGTTTTCAATATGTTTCACCCTGAGCCGACCTGATGCTCTTGGTCTCTCGGCCGATTCCGCAGCCCCAGCGTAGGCAGTAGATCATCTCCATGAATAGAACAGTGCATTGAAACACGAGGTGAATCATCAGCAGACGTGGGGCCGCTAAAAACTTGTTTAAGCCGCTACCGCTACCTCCACTACCTTGGCTAAGTAAACCCACTAATTCTGCTAGCATTACTTGTCCAAAACCACGAAACCGCTAAGCGAAGATGTCCGCAAAAACTGACTCAATATTGGCCTGTAAAAGCACGCATTCTCATCTAATTTCCTACTCACAGGAACTCTTTGTCCCTCCAAAACTTTGCATTTTCAAACTAAGGACGACAGGATGCCCGAGGTTGAAGACAACGAACCTGACTCGGTGACGATTAGGGCAACATAAGGTACCCAAATTGCGAAAGAGTCGAAAATATTCCAAAAACCAAGACAAAAGGGTTTATTGGACATATCTATTAAACACATTTCCATATTCTGCATATCAAAAGAAAAATCACTCAAATAAATTTGTGTGTGGTCAAAAATGAGTTTTTGATGTGCTAGGGGTCGCAGCAGGTCACGTGCCGTGATGACATCGGGTCAAAATTTCGAAAAGCATGAAAAAACTGATCTTAGAAACCAAAAAATGGGTTATTGCGATTCTAGTGATGGGTAAATGTCTATATTGCTTCACTTTCACCTCATGGTATCAGTAAAAGTGAACTTCAATGCAACTTCTCAGTGACATAAAGAATTGCAAAGGACGCGTTGGTGTAGTGGTTGGCACACTCGCTTTCCACGCGGCCGACCCAGGTTCAAGGCCCGGCGGATCCGCTGAAAAAGGAGCAATCTGGCTCCCGAGGAACTCCTCCAACAGGGAAAGAGTTAGTGATGCCATATGACCCTGGCAGTTGTGCGTCGACGGTGCCGCCTCCCCCACCCCAAAGACAAAACATTGTCTCAGGAAATTTAGCCTTGCTACTGGTAAGTTAAAACTTTGCAGCCTTGTTTCTTCGGACCAGAAAGCTCCCATCAAATGTAGTTTAAGCCAGCCTTCAGCCACCATCTTGAAACAGAGGCGGCCGCTCAGCTATCGCCAATGAAGGCGTTTTACTGGTATGTATAACTTTTTCACATGTCAGGTAGAGGTAAAAAACCTAGCGGGCGCTACATGCCCGTTCGAAAATTATAAAACGTTACTAAAACGCTTCCAAAATGTGCTTCAAAAGGTGCTTACAAAGTGTTACCGAAAGTTTCATCGTTCGTTTCAAGTATATTTCACGGAAACTACCGCTCATTTCTATATCAACATTCAAATCAGTAAATTCATCATAACGTATGCAAACAAAATCATGCAACACTAACACTCATTAAATCACCTTGTATTTTCCTGATAGAACAAAATATGTCTCGCAATCCCTACCTCCAAATTTCCGGGGGTAGGGATCAAATTCCTCCAATATTCCATGACCTACCCCGCTACTTTTTGGATTTAGAAACCGCTAACCCCACTCGGCTCCCATTAGGAGAGCCGGCAAATAGCGTACCGCCCAGCTCTTGTCGTCAGCAGTCGGGCTGTCAGCCACAGGCGGATGCTAGCGACACCCTCCCCTGGAGGTCGCCTCCGCTGTCCACAGGCGGCACACCAGCGCGCTGTGGTCGTAAACGCTGTCGTGGGTGGCCACGGGGCCGTTTTTCGGATTTTGGAATTTAGGGGTTTTATGGCTGCCGATGTGAAGAAAATTGTTCAGAGTGTTCTGAATGACCACAATTATCAAGTTAATTTGGTTGAAAGATGCACTTATTACTCATCAAAGTAAGGCGATGATGAAATCCACGAAGTAAGGCACTCGATGCGTCTGCTAGATCCGATTTTTTAACTTTGAATAATAAACGTCAAAACTGAGTCAGACTAGAAATAATTGATATCAAAATATTCCTCATAATGTCAGCTTTAAGATGATTAGCGTTATGTGTATATTTGAATTTTAATAAAGGCATATAATCTGCGTTTTAATTATCCCTTTCACAAATCCACCTTACAAACTAGTTGCTGACTTTGAAAAGAGAAACAAAAAAGTTACGTTTCTGCCAATTAGCTTTTGTTGTGGAAACATAGGTCAATTAATTCTCCGCCATGGCCTGAAGAGAGCTAAGTGCGCAAATATGCGTAAAATTATCCACAGTATAAATTGTACCGGGCCGTCTGCCGCCCGGAGACGTCCGCCCGCCCGCCACCTGACGCCTCCGCGGCTCGCCACGGCCCGCCGGCCGCCCGCGAGGTGCGGGGGACGCTTATCAGGTACTTTTCATGTCGTATTGATCGCCTTTATGCACATTATCTTCATTGTAAGCTCATAGGTTTTTTTATGGTCGCCACGGCTTCCGCCGGGGGTATATTTGACATTTCACATACATGTTTCAAGAACACTGAACTCGTTATACTTTTGTAAGTTCACTAGCGTATTCACAATACATCACACCACATAACAATGAGCAATCTTTACATCAGCTCAGGGAAATCGTGCGTAGTTTTTATTTAAAGTGTGTTGTGAGTGTTTGGGTGTAGGTGTGTGTGTGTGGGTGTTAGCATGCGTAAGTGTGTGTGTGTGTGTGTGTGTGTGTGTGTGTGTGTGTGTGTGTGTGTGTGTGTGTGTGTGTGTGTGTGTGTGTGTGTGTGTGTGTGTGTGTGTGTGTGTGTGTGTGTGTGTGTGTGTGTGTGTGTGCGTGTGCGTGTGCGTGTGCATCAGTTCTCTGTATATTGATCTAAAAGGATGCCTTGTGTGGGTTTCTCTATAGTATTTCGCCAGAATATTTCATTGGACACTTTCTTCATATTTCTAAGAATTGTTAATGTATCCGGCTGAAGTCTAAATCTGCCTGTTAGAGAGGACATGTCTGCCCATTTGTCCCCATTTTTCGTCGAATTCAGAGTTTCTGTCTCGTTTCCTTGCAATCAGTTCTTCCTTATCGGCTTCAAGTTGTAAGTAATTGATAAAATGTGCCACGGTTGGTTGTTGTTTTTTTAGACGGGCTTTAAATATGATCAATTTTGCGACAGTAGCTAATAGCACTTCAATTTTTTTGCAGTATTCGAGGCAAGGAAGGAACCAATCAGACTTCTGAAAACGATACATGACATTATATTCATCGAATAGCTTCGTTTTTATATTCTGAATAAAGATTTGAGTTTTTGGGCACGACCAGAACAAGTGTTCCAAGGTTTCAATTGAATTGGTACAAAAAGTACATAACGCTGTTTCAGATCTCCCTATTGAGTGAAGGTATCTATTGGTTGCTATTATGCGCGATATTACTTTATAATGGAAGGATTGCAAATAAGTGTTTTTTGTTGTTGTCTGTATTGTGTACATACTCCCTACATAGGGCGATTCTATTCCATCGTGTTTCCATCTGTTTATCCACTGTTGTTGAGAGAGGTTGTACTTTGTTTTTAAATCCGTAATAAATTCTTGATAAGCTAGCTTGTTAGTTTTTACATTTTTACTGATGAGTGCAATTTGGTAGGGCAAGGCTGGTTGAGGGAATTTCAGGTTGGTTGCGCATTGTTGCACGTTACTTGGCAGTCCTCAAGCTCATAGGTTTTCTTGACCCTACCCAGAATCACCCTTGGTCAAGGTCACCCTTGCATAAACCATGCTAATATTGCACATGATTTGACATGCCATGATGAGAGGGGTACACTGATAACTACTGTCTTGATCATCCTGCCGTCTGAATATATGAAATGAAAGAAACCCATATTATCGTGCGAACATCCAACGTGACCTTTTGTGACTTTTGGGAACATCAATTTTAACGAGAGTAGCAAATGGTAAGCAGCTCACAAACTCATTTCACTCAGAGGTTTCGAATGGCAATATGTATTTTGTTTTAGCCCGATTAGACAATTAGTCTGAGAAGAGGCTGGGTATGCCCTTTTGCATGCGGAGCCAGCACACCTGACCAGGTCATTAGGGGTCGAGTTAGGTCAATTCATGTGCTTAACACGCGCACTAGAGGGGGACTTCGAAGGCTCCCTCACCTGTTTCCGAGGTGGCGTAAGAACAGCTTGTAGAGCCGAAAAACGATATTTGGCTACATTCGAGAGAATCTAACGGCGCATCGATTGGTGAAGATATCTAAAAAAATCGGACGAAAATTTTGTGACGTATAGGCTTTCAAAGTCCGACCTGCATTTGAGATTGCCACAATCGCGCGGTAGAACCAGTTCGCTTGCATTGGATACCGAGTGGTGACGTCATAACGTCACATAACCGGGATAATATGCCAAGGTCACCTGACAGGAAGGCACAGGTTAAGGTCGAAGGTCACAGGTCAAGGTCATATCAGTCACCCGGTCGGAGGTGTATTATTCTATGAAGTCCTAGTTAAGGCACCAGAATATAAAGATCAAGGTCAAAGATCAAGGGTAAAGGTCATTTTAAAGGTCAATCAACATTTACCACCAAACACTGGTAAAAGTGTTAGTCAAAGTGTACATTATCGGTACATCATCATATTGTGACCTCATAGGTCAATGATCTTGGACGACCTTGACCCCAAAATTGTAACAAAGCTATTTTGCTACCTTCCCTCTATGACCCTGGTCTGCCTTTAGCTTATTCCCGTCATTTTCCCGCTTAATAACGGTATTTCCCGATAGGTCCCCAGCATAGCCAATATTTGACGTTTATGACATCGTTTGACCTTGAAGATATTGACCTAGGTCAATGAAAATTTGTCATGATGTAGATCACCATAGCTTCCACCCACCCTCAAAACAAAGTTTTTCTGTGTCTTTTATTTTTCGAGATCTTAGAGGGGGGCCTACCACGCCCCCCTCCAGTGCGCGTTAGTATCAGACCCCTCTCCATTGCGGGTGTTAGTTGAATCAACTTAAGCATACCTCTCTCATTGCAATTGATATAGCATGATCTGCTGAAAATTTGGGGGAATCGGTTGCGCCGTTTCAGCGCTGTAGCAAAATGAACATGAACAAAAACCTGGGTGGCCATCCGTGAGGCCGTTTCCGACCACTGTGGCGGTGCTGTAGCGGACGACAGCGTGACTGAGGTATACGCTGCAGCCCCGCAGCCACCTTCGCCGTGCGCAACGCTGCACCGCAATACTCGTTCCAAGTCAGCACAAGCTCTTTTAGTGACCAACCAATATAGTCACAGCTATTGCGGTGTCACAGAATCTAGACATTGGTCAAAGCGCGGAAATTGACATTTTGCTTGAGATGGAGGACCGCGATCTATAAAGGGCGTTTGTCCCAACTGGTCTCTTTTCGACAGGCCTCAAAAAAGGTAGAGGTCACCATTTCATCACTCCGTAGGGCATACTTGCTGCTGCCAGAGCCTTTCACTCCGGTAATGCTGAGATGCTTCCCACCTGGATTCTGACAATGGCTGGGGGGATAGGAGGGCGTCCGAGCGCACCGATGACAACACAGGCCAATCCCGTTACCGCGGCTGCGGAAAGTTCAGGGCTGGCAGCTGAACGTTGCGAAACAGCATCTAACTGAATACGGCGACCTTTCGGCTCAGCTTTTACATCAACGTGTATCTGGACACGTCACAGAATTCCCGCAGGACTTGGGGCGAAGTTAACTAGATTTTGCAATTCCCCATTTGGGAAGGTCACACTGGTTTCCGACCAGACTAGGATGTTGCATTACTGTGTGATATTTCGAAAGTTGGTTCAACGTGAGGTAAGGCTTTGACGTAACAGATGACACGAGATGACGTATATCTGAAAACTATACCGATCTCCTCTCTCTCTCTCTCTCTCTTACACCTATCCAGTGTGAACGCTCTTCGAATTAGTTCATTGCGCAACAACGACGACTTAACTTGGCAATCGAAGGCCCGAAAGATAATAATGTCCACATTATTGCATATTTACGCCAAGACTTAACAGGCTCTTGGTCTTGACTGCCTGCCAACGTAATGCGCACCTGAATTGACGGGAGCGCATCCGGCTTCAAATTTCCGTTTTCATTTACCCTGATCAGATTGTTTTCTGGTGGCGACATCAACGGACAATCCGAGACAGGCGATACTTCATAGAGCGAGAACCAGTCCCCCCCCCCCAATGGCCAGTTAGTACAGCGCGTTGACCTAGTGGGAAATTGCCGGACGATCCCCGCAGCTCAATGTGACCAGGGAATGACATGCATGCTTGAGTCAGTCAGCTGCCAATGGTGGATGCTGATTTCGGCACCATTTCCATCACAATGTCGTCACCAGGCATCGCCCGCTTTGAATTGCAAGATTGCAAAATCCTGGAGTTTTTAACAAGCTTTAGGATCGGATTTAAATTTGCAATCCTTTTCATGCGAAGGATTTTTTATTTGATTTAAATAATTTTTAGGCAGAAGATCACCGATTTGGATAAGAATCCTATTTTTAGGATTGCACTTCTTACGTGTAATGATTAGTTATTACACATGATTAATTTCTATATTCTGTCCTGTGCGAATAAACGTAACTAGACACTACCGACCGTTCTAATAGAGGTGGGCACTTCCAGGAATGTTGGAATTATGTTCAAGTTGGGGGAGGGGGAGGGCAGCGACGGATTCAGTCGGTTAGTTTACGGGTCAGGCCAGTAAGAAAAAACGTTGCGCGGCGGAGGAAACTTTTCACTCCAAAGCAGTACCTTTCGAACAGAGAAAACGCTGAAACTTTTTCCATATGGGCAAGCTCTCCCACCTATTTCTCCATGAAAAGCTAGTTTAAACTAGTAAAAGCTAGTCTATTGGTAGTGTCATAGGCAATACGATGATAAACCATCTTATGTACGCTGATGATTTGGTGGTCATGTCTCCCTCTGCACGTGGGATGTGTAGTCTTCTGAACAAATGTGAACACTATGGCAATGAACATGACATTAAGTTTAATGCAGACAAAAGTGTGACCATGATATTTCGGCCTGACAAATGTTACAACAATGTCAAGTTTTCCTTCAAATTGAACGGTGAGCCCATAAAATATGTTAAAAGTGTTAAATATTTAGGACATGTCATTTGCGACGATTTAAAAGACGATATGGATATAAAGCGGCAAAGGCAGCAAACCTATGCCCAAGGCAAGATGCTTATAAAATTTTTCCATATGTGCTCTGTCGATGTCAAATTGAAATTGTTTAATACTTACTGTTAACCCATTTACTGTGCGCAGCTGTGGTGGCAGTATGACAACATTTCAATGCGAGGTTTCTTTGTCGCATAGCACACAGTGTTGAAGAGACTTCTTGGCCTGTCAAAATTTGATCGTAATGATGAAACATGCTTGACTTATAATGTATTAGGATGTGCGGCTATAATTCGAAAACATATCTATCGCTTTGAGCGGAGACTTGCTGTCTCCAACAATGAATATTTGAACAGCGTGTTAAAAAGTGATCTGGTGTTCAAATCCAGAATTTGGAGACATTGGAACAGGGCATATTTTAAGCTACAAAGTGGTGGGCATTTTGCCCACCAGTCCCCCATGCTATGTCCACCAGTGAACGGCCCTGGACGGCCCAGCGCCCACCACTCACCAGTCATCTGATGCTCTAAGAGTGCCCTTTTCAGCCGAATGCCCACCAGTCCCAATTCCTTAAAATATACCCTGCATTGGAATGATGAACTACATGTATATAGTGAGTATAAATTGTAGGTGTGGAAGATGTTTGTAGTTTTTGGTTAGGATCTGACGTTTCTGCTGTTATAATATGGAACGGTACCCGCTTATTGAGTCCCAAAATAAAAATACCTGCCTGTCCTGTCCTAGTTTGTTTAGGAGGGTTCTTAGAATAGGGAATTCACACTGACTTTCAGCAGCCAAAAATATCAGTATACTTCAGCAATATCAGTATTCCATGATTTTCGGCTAAATTACACTAAATTCCAGGATTCGACCAAGGTGCCACATTCCCTTTAAAGGGAATGTGGCACCTTAATAATAGCCCTGTTCCAGCTGTCAGCACAGTTTTGTCAGCAGGACCTCTAACCTCTCCTCCAGAAAAGTAACATCAGCGCCATAATCGCCTCTTGTTTGTGCTAAGCAAAGGAAACTCAAACCTTTACACCATTAAAAAATATTAGACTGCCACTTCGTGCACTTACTATTTTTCATCAGCGCAAACAGCAGGCCATCAGCCCGTAAAACCTCTAGAAATAGTTCCCGGGGAGAGGCTACAGTCCTGTGACCTAGCGCAACGCGGCCCGCTGATTGGTGCTGACAAAACTCTGCTGACAGCTGGAACAGGGCTAATGTGATTTTAACTGAGACAGCCAAGTTGTAAAGCAAGTCGGAAAACCCGGTACTCCATATATCATTTGTCTTGGAACTCGATATTTCCGTAGAAAAAGGCTAAAACCTACCTGACACCAGCCCCCTCATCAGCCCCTCGCCGAGCGGCCATTGTCGTGGGCTGCTGGTGTGACGACATATGCTGACGTCACAATGAGCATCAGCCAATCGAAGCCCTTAAAGCGTTTCAAGTATGGTAGTGGTTACCAGATCATGACATCATTCACAGGCAGGTATTTATTTATTTTCCTAGAGGAGTATTTTTAAGAACAAAATACTGAGCCTATTCAACATTTTTCAGAGAAATCATGAGTGGTTTCATTATTTTTGGCTAAAAGTACGGCTGATTTCACTAAATTCCAGGATTCGACCAAGGTGCCACATTCCCTTTAACCCTTTTAAGGCGCCACCTTCGCCCCACCGGGGCCATCGATGGCCCCCTCTAACTCCGAAAATATGGGGGTTAGCGCAAATCTGCAGAGTGCATTAGAAAGCTCACGTGAATTCAGTAAGAAATAACTTCGCATGTTTAAGCACTCACGTCAATGGTTTGACCTCCAGAGGTCAAGAAAGGTCACGATAGGCTATTTTCACTCAAATATGCAATGCTTAAGAAAACTGAGCATAACTCCTATGCCATTAAAGCTATTGAGATCTGGTTAAGTACATTTGATAGAAAATTGCCAGACCTTTTTCCGCTATGTTGAACGTAAAGACCTCCCGCCAGTGGTTTGACCTCCAGAGGTCACCTCGTGACCTAATATGACCTGAGGTCACGAAAGGTCAGAAAGTGACCTTGCCGTATGTCAAATGTAAGCCAGTGACAAGACAAACACGATGGTGTTTGTTTCAGCGCTCTAGCTTAATTAGGTGAAAAGTTATTGTCAAAATACTGTTTTTGACCCCTGGTGACCTTGGATGACCTTGGAAAAGTCAAAGGGCAAATATGACCCCTGGGATCCGTGAAAGGGTATCCAAAAAACGCTGTTCTGGGCAGTCTGAGTATTTGCCATCATTTTTGTGGCTTTTAGATCAATGGACAGCTTTTCCCCATGCTTTTCTAATGGGAGAGGTCGCCTCGTAACCTGAACTCAGGTCACGAAATCGAAAAATCCCGGATATGCACATTGTAGACCCTGAAAGGTTCATGAAGTGTAGCAAGTTTCAAATCTGTCGACTTTGAAATGTAGCTCTTATAGAGCTCTAAAGGTGAAGTGAGGTGACCTTGGTTGGCATCGCCTGGTGACCTGACCTTGGGTGACCCGGGATAAAAAAATTTTCAGGGATGGTGGGAAAATGATGCGGTGAGAGATAGAGCCCTCAACCGCGGTGCTGCGTTTCGTCGTTTTTCTGCTATCGCGAAAAACCTTAGGGGGGCGATCGATGGCCCCGGTGGGGCGAGGGTTAAAGGGAATGTGGCACCTTGGTCGAATCCTGAAATTTGGTGTAATTATGAGTATTTTTAGCCGAAATCATGAAAAAGTTCATGCTTTTTCTGAAAAATGAACAATAAACTCAATATTTTTTTATTTTTGAAATGCTTCTCTAGGGTAAGAAATATACCTCTGCCTGTGGATGACGTCATGATCTGGCAACTACTACCATATTCAATAGGCTTCAAGGGCGTCAATGAGCTGATTACCCACCGTGACCTCAGCATATGTCGTCACACCAACAGCTGAAAACCGTGGCCGACTGCTTTGGATACATTTTGGGTACACTTCAGGTAGGTTTTTAGCTTTTCTCTACGGACATTTTGAGTTTCAAGACTAATGATATATTGAATGCCGAGTTTTCCGGCATGCTTTACAACTTGACTATCTCAGTTAAAATCACGTAATGAAGGTGGCACATTCTCCCTTTAAAGGTAATGTGGCACCTTGGTCGAATCCCGGAATTTAGTGTAATCAGGGGCTTTTAGCCAAAAATCATGAAAATGCCCGTGATTTTTAAGAAAAAAGTACGATAAGCTCAATATTTTGATGTCTAAAATGCTCCTCTAGGACAAGAAATAAACATCTCCCTGTGCATTACGTCATAACCTGGCAACCACTACCATATTCAAAGGGCTTCATTACGCTGACTACTCACCGTGACGTCAGCATGTCGTCACGCCAACAGCTGACAGCTGCGGCTGGCTACTTGGGTATATTTTGGGTACATTTCAGGTAGGTTTTTAGCTTTTCTCTACGGAAATTTCGAGTTCTAAAACAAATGATATGTTGAGTGCCGCGTTTTCCGGCATGCTTTACAACTCGGCTATCTCAGTCAAAATCACGTTATAAAGGTGCCACATTCCCTTTAAGGCTCTACGACACACCAACGGCTGAGGGCATATCACTCACCCTGTTGGAAGAGTATATTGGTGATCAAGAAGTCCTTGTGCAGTATTCCTGCCCAGGATCTGAACCCTGGTCAGAAGCGTGGAAGCCCAGTAGCGCTACCACCGCATGTACGCAGTAAGGACAAGAGGGCACCACGCTGCTGCGGAGCGATGGAGTCCCGGGTGGCTGGACGTGCCGAATGGGCGCCGTCACTCGCCTCTTCCTGCCGGGCATTGGAAAAGAACGCTTCAGGAGGACTGGCAGCTGTCAGGAGGCGCCAGAGCACAGTGAAGGGGCGTCAGTGTTCCACCAGGGAAGATATCTGCTCCCCTTGCAGCCGGCCAGGTTTGAAGTGCTACTTTTTCTGCAAAAAAGTGCAACTATTTCCGCTGCCGCAATACAAATTGTAACAAATTTTAACAAAGTTACAACAGTTTTGTGCCGCCTCATACTCATCACGGCAACACTCTAAAAGTCACATCGATTGAGTGGAGGTGTTTGTAATAGATGAACGAATACATGAACTACACTGACTTCTACTTGGTGGACTCTACTCATTCATAACTTTCTCCCTCTGAATGATACTCTCCCTGATTCATACTCTGTCTCTGATCCTGACGTTCGAAAGCGTCAGAACACTGCATGGTTTCAGCGATTACTGCAGACACATTTTTTCTGCAAATAGAGTTTTGAGACAAAGATAATATAGCAATATAAATACTGAAAAACATAAGAACCCTTGCTCAGAACTGTACCGGAAAATTGTCAATCTAAATCTGCATATGCCGGAAGTGTAGATTTGGTTAAATTAATAAAATCTACAGTTTTTCTCATTATCAGGTCAATCGAGGAAACGCAGAAGTGGTGCTACCATTCGCACCCTCCGATGACAGCCCCTTTTATTGTGCACCGGGTACTCCCGGCCGTTGAAAAACAAGGGGGTTGACGGTCCTCCTTCTCGTAATTTTCCGTATTGTTTCTAGTTTGTACTATAATTTGATATGAATGTTGTCCAATTTACTGCAGGTTCGGCTATTGAGATTGAAGCCTTACTACTCATCAACGGACTTTTCACGAAAACTCCGACCCCACCATCAGAACGAGCAATTCCCGCAATGGCAGCTTTAATAAAAAAAGTAGAGGGACGCCCGCCCCTCTCAGGCCACCCTCTCACCAGCCAGTTGCCAGCCGACCTACGCCGGGTAAATATTGAGCGCCGGAGCGTTTCAGGAGAACCTATCCCAAGTCTGACACGCACTGCCACTGCACTGTTTCCTGAGCGAGCCGGAGCCCATCGCTCTATCAACTGACCTACAGGGGTGGCTGGCAAAAGTTGGAAATCGTATGTTGGTCTCTATTCTAGACTAAAAACTACAGGTAATCATCCGTTAGCAATAATTAGTTTCCAAGGGGCTAATCCAAAGCAGGAATCTATATTCAAAGAAAGACAAATGTCCGATCGGCGTTACGGCACTTAATTTGAGGAAACCAAACACCATCCGCATGTTGGTCCCGGGGGCCCCCAAGATTTTGTGTGGGGTGTTCCAAGAGTTGATTTCAGGGAACCCGCAGGAACTGGTCTTGGAAGCCCCTAATAGTTGGTCTTGGGACCCCCAAGATTAGGTCTGGGGGTGCCCCTCCAAGTTTTGGTCTAGGGGCTCGCGAAAAATTTTGGTCTCGTGGGCCTCCAGAGCTGGTCTCGGTGCCCCCAAGGGTTAGTCTCTCATGGTCTCCCAGGACCTAAGCTCCACCCTTATCCCCACAGCCAATGCAACGTCTGCCGCGGAAAGACTTAAATTTATCAGAGGAAATTTATTATTTATTTTGTCCCTTAGGAGTAGGCATTCTTTTACCGACACTGGGTAGGGGCGATGGGGGCGGACGCCCCCCCCGCCCGACATCTCACCTTCAATCCAGGCAGATGCTAGAGTGAAAGGCTAAGGACAAAGCTAACCTGTCATTTTTTGGACCTGTTGTGACCTCAATATCGACCTGAATAAAAAGTGACTTGTTTGGCAATATCCGTCATGGGCATTCGCATTGATTCGCTATCAGAACATAGACGCCTAAATCGAGAACGGGCTGTTGGGAAATCTTTCACTACGCAGAAAATGGATTGAAGGCCTGGGGCAGGGGTTAAGCAAGTTGTTACAAAGATGCGAAGATAGATATAAAACTAGTAGACTGTCTACCAGGCACCAGAATCTGCCAGATCGATTCCGCTATTATCAGGGATTTGAAAACTGAACTGCGGGTGGCATGGGATCCGAAACGTTTTTGCTGCCCCTGGCTCAGGCACAAAGTATAATGCCAAATTATGTGTGCAGGATACCGAAAATACAGTGTACCTGGCACCATGCTGCTGGTAACACTTATTGGATGCACCAAAGGTAGTTTGGAGGAATATCCAGGAGGACTCAGGAGGACTATCCAGGTGCATTATACATACAAAGACGACATTCGACCATTCACAGTTGTTGTCACTTTTTGCCGTTTTCCGGTTAAAACCGGCAGGCGGCAAAAATCCCGTTTTGCGGCATAAAGTGCAACTCTTGTTATAGGATTAGACGTAAGGGCCGTTCATAAATAACGTCACGCTTTTTCAATGTGTTTTCGACCCCCTCCCCCACGTCACGGTTCGGCCAACCCACCCCCATCCCCCGGAGGGTGACGTAATGTATGAACACAAATTACGGGCTCTATTTTTCGATGTGCTTTCGATCCCCCGGGGCATATACCGTCACTTTTTGAGGGAAGGTACCCCATTTTTGTTGTAGAATTACTTCAGACATTTATCCGCAACTGCGCAGGCAGCCATGTGTCTGCAATTCTTATATTAGAATTTTAGTTAAGAAAAAAGTAGCAAAAGTCCATTTCGCCCCAGCCTATGGGGCAGCATGGTCAACCAATGGGGACAATGTTTTAAGTCATACTTTTACCGTTTTGAATGTGTTTTACCTTATATTTTTAGTCATTGGGTACGTTTACCACCAATACGGAGATATGCCATTGTAAATACTCATCTAGTGTTTTCTTTTATGTCCATGACTTCAGCTGTAATTGGGCCAGATACCTGTTGCTGATCTAAGTGAATAAATACAAATACAAATACAAGATGATTATACGGTTTTGAATGAAATTTCAGCGCAAATATGATTGCTAATTTACGGAATTTTTATGTTCATACCACAGTTTTTACTCTAGAAAATAACGGGTCCAGTATTTTCTGACTCTGACAAAGGCGATTGGACCTTTTCTGACGATTTATGACGGGGGTCAAAATATCATCGGCTGTCGTAGAACCGTAGCAGTAAAGATAAAACACAAAAAATGACAGCGGGAAAATACCGCACCGTATAAAAGCACGTCACATTTGGTCAACCCTCCCCGTCTCGGAGCGTGGCGTAATTTATGAACAAGTACTAATTTCGGACTATCCAGGTGAGGGATACCATCTGTGTGTGTAGCCCCCGCTAGGCCGGAACAGCGGCAGCCAACATAATTTTTCTCCTTTTTGTGAGCTCAATGAAAATTCCTCAAAATCCTACCAAACACTGCAGGGATGCTGTAGGGCTAGGTCACCTTGCTAAACCAAGTCCCCACCCAAGGGACTGACAATGCTTCATGGACAGAATACCCGGTGACTTGGCCGGTTCTCCCCAGTGCAGTGCAATGGTCCCTGAATTTTTATTTACGGAGGAATTTCCCTTTGCGGAGGAAGGCTCGTTCCCCGATCGGGAGCCGTTGGATCAGTGAGGTATGCAAACACACGGTAGATTCCACCACGACAAAAAGTATAGGGTGTGCGATCACATCTATATTTTGCATATTCCACTGCGTGCATTTTTTGCATTTCTCCAGCATGGCGGACGATTGCGCTGGGTACGGTATTCACCACACGAAACCTGGCAGCTTGCCGTAACTGTTACATCCAATGAATAATATGGACAATATCAAGGGGGACAGTGCACACAGTGCAAAGGTCAGTGAAAGCGGACACGAACACGGACACTTTGCAAGCAGTCAGGAACAGCGGAGTCGGACCCGTTGCTTCGCTATTTGATGTTAAAAACACCGATGTCAGCCGAAGTGCGCGCACTTTACGAGCGGAATGATTGATCAGACCATACCCAGACAAATGTCTCATCTCAAATGACATGGAAAATACATCAGCGAGAATATGCTTCGGGTTTATCCCCTGTTGTTTTCAGCATCACTTCCCGTTCAAACTCAGTGGGATCTCCTTCCACGGCAAGGACCTGGATCATATTCTATTTGAAGCATGGAAGATACCGGTTCGAGGCTCAGTAAAATCTACTTGGAGGGCGTGATCATTGCGGTCACTTCTCTGTGCATGGAAGACCGCACAGGCCCGCTGGCGGATATTAAAAACTACCTTGCGCTGACGTGTTTTGGTATGGCTAAAGATATAATGTCAGCCCGGAAATTATATGACGCAGCAAGTACGAATAAAATTCATACGGAAAAGTACGAGATCGTCGAAAAGGGGATCTGAGAAGGCCGGTTCCCATATCTTATCCCAAATTTACACATTTCAGACATATTGGAAAGGAATGACAATGTTGGACTAACACAACATCGTCATTGCCAGCGGAACATCGAGGAATCCTTGGCCTTTCCCCTTACTCTGCTTTGTTGGTGTCCACACTTGTTCAAAAAGCGGTATCATCGGGGTTATCGCACAGCCCTTGGTCACGGGCCGCCATGTTAAGACATTCCCACGGCGCCAGTAAATCTCTCTACCAATCTTCAGCGTTGAACAGTTTATAAGCTTGGTTATGTTTGGCTAGCACTAACGCGCAATATGCGAACTGTGGGGCTGTGGGCTCTGATCTGCAATTTTTGGTGATTTTTTTGGTCTTAGGAAACGACCTTTAACTAACTTGTCGAGTTTTTAATAATTCAACACTTTATTTTCCTAAGAAAAATGTCCTACAAAACAGAGAAGGGATTTCCTTCATATACTTTAAGTTTTATGGGAATTCCCAAAGGGGAAATAGTTCACTTCACATCACTGATGCCATATTGAAGAGACATGCGAAAAGTGTTGTGGTGGCGATTGGTTTCTAGTAAATAAAGCGACGTATCAATTAGAGCTATCCTCAGAGTATAGAGAGAAGATGAATTGAAAGAAAATAAACTCAATTTCGTATATGTATTGCCTATTATATCATTATATCATTATTTATTTCATCTAACAAAAATAAGGCACCTTTTAACAATTCTTTTGCATCTTGAAAACTGAGATATTACATTGCAACGGCGCATTCTTTCTCGTGAACGTACCACGTGTTAAAGGAAGGTATTTCGGTTATCGTATATATCCTCAAGTTTTCCCGTCACACCCGTTCGACACCACGTGCAATATTTGATTACGGCCCCCGAACAAACCATTACACGTTTACTCCTTTCAGGTTTCGTTGGATCGGACACATACGAGTCTGACTTTGTAATCACATTGTTATATAACATTGACTTGATGATTGCGTTATGATTTTTTATTGTCGAATTAACATCTGAGGCGAGAAAAACATTCTCGGGAAATTTCGATTACTCGGGAATGCAGCGTAAGGTAAGCCTCGGTGCTATTCTGTTCAAACAAGGGCAAGCAAGCATTGAGGAGACCTCGTTTTCCACAAAGCATTACATTCACACTTATAACTGATGCCAGGTGTTGTGCAGGCAGGCCTGGCAGGGCAGGCAGGCCTGAACGAAGAATGTGTTTCTATTTTCCAGGCAAGGGAATTACAATTTTCCTGTTTCAACTGTTGACAAGAGCTAAGCTTTTCCCGCACAGCGATTTCTAAACAGGAAAATGAGTAGGCTTCACTGACGTTAGTAAGACAGTTCCTGCACGCCAAGCGGGGTAGAGCACCCGCCCGAGGCAGCCATCGGCGCTCCTCATGTTGCACTCAACTTCTTTCGGACTCCTTTGTAAAAAATTATGAAAAAACAGAACTGCGAGTGCTGGAGAAGTGATAGGAAAGCAGAAACGCTGAGTGTGTATAATTCGGCTCCCTTGCCCAGTCGTTACATTCATTCGTCCGTGCTCCATTACAAAGTCTAGTCACTATGCGCGCCCGTCAAATCTCTGCGTCTTAGGCTTACAGCTACCTGCCATGCTACCTCGCTTCTCCTAAGTGATGAGGCACAACAGGGATTCTTAACATCTTGTATTGCCTTAACCTGACGTCTTTTCATGCCAGTCAAGCAATGTTCGTGAGAGCACTCCTCACAGAGAACAAAACTTGGCCAGAGTCAAAATGCATACCACCTTTTTTAGGAGCCGTTCAATGAGTTTGCGTAGCAAGAAAAAGCTAAAATTGAGGTGTAGAAATTAGTCACTGGGACGAGAAGAAACTCACCAATCCATCAATCAACTCACAAATCTACAATTGTTACAAGGTTAAAAACTTATGGATGGTGGTGATTCAGCGGCACGGTTTTAAAAACAAATCACCGTTTCACATTACTCATCTGTGAAACTGGCGTCAGACAGTACTCCGCCTGGCGTGAACAATTCCCACAATAGGCAGCATTCACTGATATCCATCCCCTGCTCATTCCGCTTCAGCTAGTTGATATGCTACACAATATTCCAAAACTATTGGTTTGTTCAAAACACTGAAAATCATTTTAGGCCACTCTAGCCGCTACAACAATGATGCCAAATGACACGCACCTCATTTCAAAGGTCACCTACGAGCCAGCACAGTAGGAGCACATCACACTTGAGACTGTCCACATGCGTAACAACCACGGGATCCAGAACATGGTGCCCTCCGCTTCAGCAGAGAGCGTGGACATACATCAGAAGAGTACCCACTCAGATGGTCTGATCCCTGCCCTGCTTCACCAGGTCCCACCACACCGTAAAACGTCCAGCCCTTCTTATCTTTCATCTTCAGTAGGCATCACTTTCCTGAGCTGACAACGCTCTCAAATGGTGCTATACTTGACCTTCCACTTCCGAAAACACGACACTGCAACACGCACCAGGAAAGGTCACGCTGTCACTAGACAGCAACTCCTGGTCCTAGACTTGTAATATATACTTGTAAAATTAGCTGGCGCCGCGTACTTTGTGAGATGCGTTTGAATCAACGGAAGCCATATCCTCATCCCAGTTCAGAAAAACGACAATTTGACCATCTGACAAAGCGATTTGAGACCAATTTCAATACATGCCACCCTCACAAGATATGAGAACCTAGATGCTAGCTTTGATTGAAAGTCGAAGTCTATTTCACAACCGTCATCATTTGCGATCACTCAGTAATTTTTGCGACTAGGAAGCAAAGCACAGTTTTTTATATAATTCATACAGGGTTACAAGCAAAGCACAAATAGCTCTATCCAAAATGACAGAGGACAGTAATGAACCAGGCCAATGAAATGGATGTTCCACTTTTTCCTTAATTCTTAGTCCCGATGCCGGAAAGCCTCGACTGATCGCGGCAAGGTCCCGGCAAGTCTCGACTGGTCGCGGCAAGGTCCCGGCAAGCCTCGACTGGTCGCGGCGAACCTCGATTGGTCCCGGCAGGACGCAGCCTGTAACCCTGGTCGCAGCAAAACAGGGTAATAAAAATAATTAAATTTATTACAATCCAATTCCTATTCCCCTGGACTATGGGCGGAATATGCTTTATAAGGGTCTCTCACGATGCCATATTGACATTCATCTGTGTGCCCTCAGGGCTGCTTTTAATATATTATCGATATTTCAACCAATAGAACCAACTAAGAAACATAATTTTGTGACTAGACAACTACAAGGGTTGTGCAGGTCAATACAATTACATGACACAATTGTTCTGAACATTGGTAGCGAAATTTGGATAACTATTTGCAAAATGTTAAAAAAACTAATGGAGTTGATAAAAGAAACTAACCGAATTGGTAAAAAAATTCCAATTCGATATAGGCTCCAACTTACATAGGTCCTACTCAGGGATGCGGAGCCAAAAAAAATTTTGGACGGCTCCGGCTCCGGTCCGGGGTTATGGTTTCGGCTCCGGCTCCGGGTTCAAGTGTCCTAACGGCTCCGGCTCCGGCTCCAGGCAAAATAGTCGGCTCCGACCGACTCCGGCTCCGGCAATGTACCTATACCCAAAATGTGATGACACGTTCTCAAGGGCGTGAAAGTCCATCAGATACAAAGTGATTACGTATTTGTACGAATGAAAAGTGGAAACTGGATGAACGAACGCTCTTGACCAGACGCCAAAGGCCAGTGAACCCCAAAACTGGACCAACCTACACTGCAGTGTATTCGTATGGCAAACTGCACTGCACTGTTATGGCAAACAGAAATAGGTATGGGTCAGACATGCCCGCAGACCCACATAAAAATTAAAGATACAACGATCAAGTAAAGCTTGGACGGCCCGCAAAGAAAAACTTCGATGGGTTAACAGTGTTCAACATCGAAAAACACATCAGATAGGCTGATGGCCGAATTCCTTTTCGAGAAAAATCGAAACCAACCACCCTACTGCCCAGTGCCCAGCAGCTGGTTCGCTCACTACACCACCCAATCACGGTTGGAGCGGTGCAGCAACATTGCCTCCAGTACGTCTGCTCTTAGTCTGGACCTGAGATCAGTAAGCAGTAGCTTCATCGCAAAACATGACAACACTATTTACACGGCCGTTGCTACGGCGTCGCTGATGGCGTCACTGCAACCATGTGCGTGTCAAGTCGCCGTCCAGAATGGACGGGAAATTCGGGATGTTGATTTTCTAACGGATGTGATGGGTAGGTTTGAGGCACGGTTGCAATGAAACTTGGATAGATAAATGTTTGGGGAATAATTCAAGAAACAAAAACCATACACTTCAATAATCAAGGGCGGACGCAGAACCAAGTTTTGGGGGCAAACCCAAATCTGCCTCTCTCCCTTTCGGGGGGGGACGGGACGTGCAATTTCCGTTCTCGACAGACCTAGTATAAACTGCTTCTCCGAGTACATGATAGCTCTCCTGGGGGGGGAATCAAAGATTTTATTGCTCGACAGACCTATTGTAAACACCTTTTTCAAAAATTTATTCGGCCTTTGGGGGGCAAAAGATAGTCTGGCCCCCTTCCAGGGCTTTAGGGGCCAGGACCGTAATGGCCTACCCCTGCGTCTGCCAACAAGGGCGGATGCAGGCCGACGATATAGGGTTAAATCGTGAAAAACGTTTTTTTTAAGAAAATCGGCAAAACTCGCCAAAAATTGGGCAGTTTGGGGAAATGCCTATTTTCGCCCCCCCCCCATGGATCCACCAGTGTCCGCCAATGCTTTAATTTGTTGCTGATTTCTGCCCATGCTAAATGGCCGGAGCGCATCCCCTGCCCGAGAGTGAGACCGTCTACGGAACACCCTAGTTGCAATATTTCACTAATCTCGATATACATAACATATTGAGAAAATGTAATAGTTCAGGTAAATAAATGTGTTTCCATGTGATATCTCACGATGTAAAATGTGACCATTTCAAGTTAGATTTTTGGTAATTTTAGAGCTCTTTGGGAGCCGGAGCCGGACCCTTTCTGACGGCTCCGGCTCCGATCAAAAGTGTTTCGGCGGCTCCGGCTCCGGGCTAAATGGTCGGCTCCGACCGGCTCCGGCTCCGCATTCCTGGTCCTACTTAGGACCATCACAATTTCAGACCAGCTGAGGTCCCGGCAAAGTCCCGGCCAAGACCAGCATCAGGTTCCAGCGCCGGGACCAAAACTAGAACCCCTCTACCATAAAACTCAGGATATCGTGCTACATTCTGGTCTAACACTAACAACATGGCTACTGGACTAGACGGCAAGCTAGCCATCGAACACGTGCATATGGCCTGCTGTGACGCCCATCTCCGCCAGCAGGCTGACGCAGGCGGCGGAGAACTGACGGCTGCCGCAGATGGCTACCAGCAGACCGGCCCTGGCCTCCGCCGCCGGCACCAGCTCCTCCAGCAGCTCCGCCGAGACGCGGCCACGCCGGCCACTCCAGTCCTCGCCAGCGTCAGAGAGCACATGCGTCACGTGGAAGCGAGCCTCCTTCTGCTGCAGAGCCTCCAGCTGCTCCTCCCACAGGATGTCACGCCTCTGGCGGTTGAAGAAAGACCAGGTGGAGCGGAGCCTCGGGCTGTGCCTGACTCAGCGCGCGTCGCAGCAGCCTTGCCATCGGCGTGAAGCCGGTGCCAGCGGCCAGCATCAGCAGGTGGGACACCTCCGTCAGCGAACGCCGGTAGCTGCCGGTAGGTTCGCTGACCTCCAGTGTCTGTCCGATCCGCAGCGCGTCCAGCACAGGGGTCAGCACGCCGTCCGTGTACACTTTCACCATCAGGTAAAGGTCGGACGCGGCGGCAGAGGCCTCTTCGTTGGCGTCCAGCTGCTCGAGGACAGGCGTGTACGGCCTTACCAGCCGCACTCCGCAGGCGGTGCGGCGCAGGTAGACGTGGAAGCCCAGAGGCACACGGGACGTACACCCGACGGGAGGCCGCAGAACCATCAGACGCGTGCTGTGAGTCACTGGCCGTCGCTCCACCAGGACGTACTCCACATACTCGGGCGAGAAGTCCTTCAGCGGAACACTGGTCCTGTGCCCGGCCTGGACTTCTCCAGTGTTGGCCCATTGTCCAACGCTCTGTTTCTGCAGCACGAGCTCTACCTTCCCAGCCGGCGTCACATCGGTCCTAAAAACGGGGATACCGCAGCAGGAAGGTTCCAGTGCAGCGTGAACACGGTATCCTTCAGGAACATCCGACATAGGAGGCGGGTCCCGCCCATCACTCGAACGTGCACGTCGTCCTCCGACATTCCCTTTAGGCGGCAGTAGGTCACCAGATGAACCGACTCGGGCGTCTGGAACCAGTCGAAGTCGGGTCCGGCCAGACCGCGTGGAGGCGGCACAACCTGCAGCACCGGCCGGTACCCCGTGGGCCGCTGAGGAGGCGACAACGACGTAGGCTGTGGCACCTGCAAGCTGTCGCTATTACCCGCCTTTCCAGCGCCGTTTAATCGCACGCCGCCTAGTGCACGCTTGATGAGGGTTTTGGCCGATGAGCCTTGATCTGCGACATATCTTCCAACGACACACTTCTTCAGCATGTTTTCCACATTCACCCACCTGTGCACTTGATCAAACAGATCGGTAGCGTCCGCCCCCACGCCTCTCATGAGCTCGCTCGCCCCGCCTGGGTGGTACTCGACATACTTCGTCACGTTATACACAACGCCTCTGATGGCCATCCAGAGGTCGCTGGGCTTGCCGTGACGGGCCAACTCCTCTCTTGAGACGTCCCGCAGCCGGCCTCCAACCCCGCTCAGATCCAGGCCGCTGTTGGTTAAACGTACCCAGTCCATCAGCGAGCGGCCCGGCGCCAGCGCCACCTTGTTTCGCGGGTTGCCCGTTGCCATGGCGACTGGGCGTCAGACGATGCAACCTACAAAACAGACGAATGCAGCATGTCAGCTGGCGTGGGTCGTCGACACCGGTAGATGGTGAGCACACTTGGCTGCGGTGGCTGGCCACATGCTTTGCTGACTGGCTGCAACTTCAGATATCACGACAGTTGGTTTCATATTTCAATATGCAGCTCATTCTTTCTTCCCGGCGAGGAAACACTGCCAAGGTCTGCATCTACAACAATATCACACTTATATCCCAGAGGTACAATGAAGATCTTGGAACACAAATCAATACACTATCGAACGCATCAACAGCACGACCGCTAAAGCAAACAGGACACTGGGCGTGACGATTAGACCTCTCCAATCTTTTGATACGGGGGAAGACTGACCTCGGGGACTCTTCGAGCAGCAAATTTCGGCAATGGTCTGTCGATTCTAGATTACGGTGGTGTGATTTTTCAGACTAGAACAGATTCAACCCTAATTACTCAATTGGCCTGTGTCAACCACTCGTACTTTCACACACTCTTTGGCATACTCACACCTTTTCGCGAAGCTCAGAGAAGAACCTGTCTAACGGGAGGCATCCCCCAGATGTACATTTCCTTAATAAAATGCTGACTGGTAGTGGATCTCTCTCTCTCTCTCTCTCTCTCTCTCTCTCTCTCTCTCTCTCTCTCTCTCTCTCTCTCTCTCTCTCTCTCTCTCTCTCTCTCTCTCTCTCTCTCTCTCTCTCTCTCTCTCTCTCTCTCTCTCTCTCTCTCTCTCTCTCTCTCTCTCTCTCTCTCTCTCTCTCTCTCTCTCTCTCTCTCTCTCTCTCTCTCTCTCTCTCTCTCTCTCTCTCTCTCTCTCTCTCTCTCTCTCTCTCTCTCTCTCTCTCTCTCTCTCTCTCTCTCTCTCTCTCTCTCTCTCTCTCTCTCTCTCTCTCTCTCTCTCTCTCTCTCTCTCTCTCTCTCTCTCTCTCTCTCTCTCTCTCTCTCTCTCTCTCTCTCTCTCTCTCTCTCTCTCTCTCTCTCTCTCTCTCTCTCTCTCTCTCTCTCTCTCTCTCTCTCTCTCTCTCTCTCTCTCTCTCTCTCTCTCTCTCTCTCTCTCTCTCTCTCTCTCTCTCTCTCTCTCTCTCTCTCTCTCTCTCTCTCTCTCTCTCTCTCTCTCTCTCTCTCTCTCTCTCTCTCTCTCTCTCTCTCTCTCTCTCTCTCTCTCTCTCTCTCTCTCTCTCTCTCTCTCTCTCTCTCTCTCTCTCTCTCTCTCTCTCTCTCTCTCTCTCTCTCTCTCTCTCTGGATGTGCTAGCAACTCCCCGAACCTCTCCCATCCTCCCCCGCCCTTTCAAGCTCCTGCTCAAACCTCCCCAAAGCTCCTCCAAGCTCATTTCTGACCTAGTTTAATCTCGTAAAATGTAGCTGGTTTTCGGAAGCGAATAGAGAAAAGCAATTATGATGCATCCATTTTTAGCCAAACAATTGGGAAAAAATATTAAAAAATTGTTCTACTATGAGAAACGGACATATCTAGATAGTGACTATGATTTCGCTGTTTTTCCGTGCGTCCTTCCGACTAAAATTCCTTGAATGAGCATGGTAACCCTAGATCAAATTTTGGAAATTCCTTAACTTCGCCTCACCCGCCATATTGGCATTGACGAGTCACAAACAGCTGATATTACTTGCCATCCTGCTCCATAAGACACAAATTTTCGCAATTTTTGCCCCGATCTCCTCGAAGCTGCTCTCGTCTTTTCCTGAGGAGGCGCAGGGACGGACCCTTTGTATCGTAACAAGCTGTCCGAAACCTAACGCATGTACAGCCCCAAATCATTCATCCTGTACACTCGGCAGCCTTTGTTCTATTACTAGCGAACGTCCCATGCTCGCATTCGCAAATCAACCTACGGCTGGTACGTTTTGCTCTCCAAGAGAGCCGTAAAAACGTTTTCTGCAAATCGATTTCAAACGATGAGGTCGGCGACCAGTTTTGGGTTATCAATCGAAAGCTAGGGGCAAAACAAGCATGCTGTGTTTCTAAGCATAACCAAGGGAACAATTGTTAACCAGAAATTAGCAGGGAACTGCTGATCCTAGTGTGTACAAATCTAATAGTAGGGAGCTGTACATGTGGGATGGCAGTAACATGGGAGTAAGATATGATGATAATGTAACTGGAAAGCCTCATTTAACTGGTCTACGATTCAATAGCAAGCCTATTTATGCACTGCTTTGTTGATACAGCTAGTTGTCTCATTTTCTTCGGTTACTTTTATGCATCAGAAACGCATTTTTGTAGTCCCTTGATAATGATTTGCTAGCGATGCTCCCCTATGTCTAAAAATACAAAAGCAATTTACCTATCAGTTATCTGGGAAATTTTCTACACCTCACGCGTGCTTGGAGTACTTTCTAAGCACCAAACTGCATGAAATCATATTTAGTCCCTGACCACAGAACAGTGGCACCAAGCTTTTGCAATGACAAATAAAAAGCCTCCAAAGCATTTATGCACAAATGCAAGAAAGTCGTTTCTGCTCCTAAGATCCGATTTTCACAATTATTTCACTTCTGGGCTGGGTACGGTCATGCAGTTGAAAAAACATGCTAAGGAATGGTACATTGATCATGCAATTTTCACTGCACTTTAACACGCGCATTGACGGGGGGCGGGTAAGCGCCCCCCCTCGGGTTTTTCGGAGATAGCAGAAAAACGGCGGCGCGTAGCACCGCCGTTTTTGTCGGAGCAGGATGAACTTATCTGATTGAAACTCATATCGCATAATGGGCCCACCAGGTTCTCTAAAATATGTTCCGGTATGTTTGATGTCGATGACCTAAGGTCAGGTACGAGGCATGACCTCTCCATTGGAAATACATGGGAAAATGGTTTTTACTTAATAACTCAGAAACGGATGACCATAGAGCACTTATTTAAGCTGCATTAGACTCGCCTTGGCTTTGCGGTTCTAATGATATCTATTTTATATAATTTGACCTTGACCTGACCTCAGGTCAGGCCAAATCCTCGATTTGACCTAGCAAGGTCAAATTATATATCATTCGATTCGGCTTGCTGCGAGGATTCATATAGTTCAAGTCGTTTTGCTCTATCTTTACTTGTTCAGATGTAATGGCCGAAAAACTTAATTTACGTGTTATCCCTGTGACGGAATAACGCCGTTTACCGTTTTTCGCTACCTACCATGGTTCTCGAGATCTTAGGGGGCGGGTACCCGCCCCTCTCGTCAAAGCGAAGGTGGCTCAGACCCCCGTCAATGCGCGTGTTAAAGTATAATCTGCCTGAAGTTAGATTAAAACTTGTTTCCCGATTTAGATAAAAACGTGCACATGAGGCGAATTGAGCGCAGGCTGCATACGTTTTTGATATGGCTGTGTGTGGTGCCGAATGGTGAGACCTCCCTCCAATGCGAGGAATGAACAGCGTTTTTTGGAGTGAGCGCTCTTACGGCCCGAAGAGAGCAGATAGCTATATTTATTCGAAATGTTCATCGTCGCGCCATCGACTGGCCGTTTTTGCAGCCACAGCCCCCACTGCCTACACCTGCCCGACAACTCCGCGCCAGGGCCGTGTTCTATGTCAGGTACGCCAGAGTAAATACCACAAAGAACGGGCTATTTCGCCGTATACCGAGACTATGTAACGCTGTTTAGATGCAAATCGGAACTTAGATGTGTGGCATCAGAGTGCACCTGAATTAAAAAATCGAGCTGTCATTTATCTAAGTGAAAGAAGTTTACGTGACAGGGTATAGGAATGTGTGTGTGTGCATGCCAGATGAGGATCAGCTGTGCTTGTGTTTAGTTATTGTTTTAACTTCTGGACTTCACCAGTTAATAGGTATTGATACCTGTTGGTGATGATCGTAATATAATTGAACTCAACACTCAAACCCCGTACAAACGTTCATCTAACATATCCCCCTCTCCTCCTTCCACCATAGATCAAGCATCAATTGTTCAAACAAGAGCTTAAAGGGAATGTGGCACCTTGGTTGAATCCTGAAATTTAGTGCAATTAGGCGTACTTTTAGCCGAAAATAATGAAACCACTCATGATTTATCTGAAAAATGTACAATAAGGTCAATATTTTGATTTCTAAAATGCTCCTCTAGAAAAAGAAATAAATATCAGCCTGTGGACGATGTCACGATCTGGCAACCACTACCATACTTGAAACGCTTCAAGGGCTTCGATTGGCTGATGCTCATCGTGACGTCAGCATATGTCGTCACACCAGCAGCTCACAACAATGGCTGCCCGGCGAGGGGCTGATGAGGGGGCTGGTGTCAGGTATGTTTTAGCTTTTTTCTACGGAAATATCGAGTTCCAAGACAAATGACATATGGAGTACCGGGTTTTCCGACTTGTTTCACAACTTGGCTATCTCAGTTAAAATCACGTTATGAAAGTGCCACATTCCCTTTAACAAGTGTAAGCATTTGAAATATGGTGATATGGTGATATACTGCTTTGTCACATATTTTCATGTTCATCACCCTGTATCCTACCCTAAGTCGATGTTCCACATGTGCAATTGATGTGACATGTTGTTTTTTCTGGATGAAGTTATCTGCTTTCACGGGTGAAGTTATTTACCGTTAGAGATGACCCAACGTGGTGACATGGGTTGAGGGATTTTAAAGAATTTTGAATAATACACTTGTTCAATTCGACCGCTGCAGTCCCGTGCTGAACCTTATATTAGGCAAACATGTTATCTCATGAATCGCACCACAGCCAACACTCGCCAGTTCGTGGTAGATGCGGGAGAGAGGATAGCAATTTTGGCCAATGTTTTGTCATCGGTCCTGTTACCAGAGTCACATCACGTGTTTCATATAGACTGCCTCTGTCCCAAACTAAGCTGCCTTTGCTTCCATCTCGTCTCTCTAATGCAATCCACGCAACCCATGCGCCCCACACGCCGTTGGTTGGTCGCGCCTTCTACGCTGCCTTATGCACCTCTCATCCCTCACTCGCTGCGCCATCGATATTACCGCAGTATAGCCGCCGCGCCAATTACGGGGCGTACCAACAGAGGCCCCGCTCCCCCTCGCCGCCGCCGCTGGTCTCACCGTCGTTTATGTTATGGGCCACACCGGAGCCGGGCTCTAGCCCCCTCCCCCCCTGGACCATGCGGTGCCCGTCTCAACCGGGCGGACAAATTCTCTACACCATTCATGCATTTTCCCCACTCATACCAAATTCCAATGTCTACACTTCATGAGTCATATGAATGCCGCGTTTCCTTACTGGCTCTGTCATTCATTGTTCTCTTCACTTGTTCATAAATGTGTGCATGGGCGCAAAATGACCGTCGAAGTCGACACACTCTAAACTCAAATGATGATAACCGTCTGTGGTCCCAAATTGGAATTGGAATCGAATATACCAGTACGGATGCAAATACTTTACGGCTCCTGAACAGATGTCATTCCGCTCATCTGGTTTCATTTCATATATTGTATCTGTTCGCTTGGATCAGTCCCATGTTTCACTCCCAGTTACAGCTGAAGTCATGAGGATAAAACAAGACACAATGAATATTACAATATATCTCTCAGCAGCCGTAGAGGCAATCCCATAATAACACATAACATACAGTGCAAACAAAACAGTATGAGCATGACTAAAAACAGTTAACTCGACACAAGAGCAAACGACAGAAAAGCCTAAAAAGTCCTACTGATTTTGTTTTTCACACAGGAATCGCAATGTTATTGTATAGGAAATATGGTTTTAGTTTGAAAAAAACTTCAAGATATAAAATTTTTGAAAGATAATAAATGGCATATTTGCCTTTTCTTTTTGAAATCTAACATCGTGCCAAAACCAGGTGCCATTTTGATTCTGTAGCAAAATATGAGTTTCAGATTGGTGACAGAGTGTTTCCAATTATGGGTCATTGGTTCCATTATCCGAAAGTAGTTATTATTGGGAACTCTGACCAAGGTTTCCCCCACTGACGTAGCTCACTGTTTTAGCAGAGAGATCCTTTTGAAACAACTAGAATTTTCATCAATCCCTTAAATGGTGTCCTAACCAAAATGCAAGCAGTTGCAACGCATTGCACAGTGGTGGGCACTTCGATAACTCCCTTCGATAACGATTATCGAAGTCGTTATCCACGATAACGTTTCCCCAGACAACGATAATCGATTATCGATTGTCGAAAACACGTCATCGAAGTCACAGTTTTGGAAACTTCGACAATGATACCTTTTTTGTCTTTTATCAATCCTTTTTATAACCTTTCCTGTTTGAATAAATGAAAAATCGCATATTCTACGACAATCAGCTGCATTCAAATGACTTCTGAATGTGCTTAGACGTTACTTACGTAAATGTGTTTGTCTTTAATTACCCTCAAACAACTTTGTTGGGAGAAACGGATTTTGCGATCGCTGATATTCACACGGACCCTCGATATTCAACAGACATTTAAGGCAGTCGAATATACAGTCTAACCGTGCTGGCTAACAAGTTGGCGGAGATCAACCCCATTTGCACCCAGCATGACGTCCTGAACTAGCCCAGTTTCACCAAACGGGATAGGGAGGCTGCACAGGAGTGCATCCACGTCATGAGGCCGCTGGCGGAGGGCTTCGACAAAGTCCATTGTGAAACCACGGTGTATATTGGCTCCCCTCTGTCCGTCCTCCTCGTCATCAAGACCAACGTCTAGCAGGAGAAAACTAAGAACCACGCCCACGCCGGAAACCTGCGGATGCCTTGCTGAACGGTGTAGGGCGCAACAGGTTTCGAAGCAAGGTTTGGAGAACTCTTTGAATACGAGGAATTTCCCATGGCCACTGCCATCCGCCTGGAATTTAGGATGCCTATCGCTAAGGCCATAAATCCCACCAAAGCAGACGCCATCAAGAGTCGCACCATTCGGGAGGCGAGCGAGACGCTAACCGATACCCAAAAGCCCGGGAGCGAAGGGGAGGACCTGCGCAAAGAGAGCCTGGAAAATAACTTTTTCAGCGTGTTGGCGGACCCTTTGCAAACTGACCCCACCCCGTCCGTCGCTCAGTCAAGATCAGAGTGGCTAAGGAGTTCGACGCTTGGTCATCGGGTGGCATTTTAAAGGGATTTGTGGATACGAGCTTCTTCTCGGCACGCTACAGGGAGGTATATGTTGGATTGTTCAAGCCGGATACACGTCTATCCCCAACTCAGCCGCAGTGGAGTCTTCTCCATGGGCATAGACATACAGAAGCCACAGCACAGCACTCTCACTGCCATGAACTTGGAACTGTATGCCTGAGTAAACGGACAAAAGACACTTAGGTAAAAATGTCAGAGACAGCAAGACAGGACGGGGATCCTTGGAAGGCCGGCACCGGCAGATTCACATGTACGTCCCAATAAGTGGTGCATCCAGTGGGAGCACAGGGATGGCCTGTAGGGGGCTGAGCTGACCAGCGGTACCTCAGTTAATCAAAGCCCCTTTCAACCACGGCCCACGTTCGAGCCAGACGCTGCTTAGGGGCGCAAATGCAAGGCTGATTCAGTGTGAGATCAAAGAAGAGGTGGTGGACTGCACAGGGTACACCCAGTGAGCGTGTAAAACTGTCAAAGAAGAGGATGAGGATGTCCAAAATGACTTTTTCATCCACTGCGCAACTGTACAGACTAATCCACTGTCAGAAGCCTTGGTTCCGCAGCTGAAATACTTGAGACCTGTATCTGGCGAAATGTGCATTGACAATACTATATGGAAAATACACATTTTTACAGTTTTCCTTTTTTGGAAAATGACTAAGTATATATTGATTGAAACTGCTTACGATACAATCTGAACATATATAAACGTCTTTGTGCTTCTTATTTATGTTGTCAAAATCAGTTATTATTACCACATTATCAAAGTCACCAACTTTGTGATTGAGTTATCATTATTGAAGGAGCAGTCCTTACTTAACCTTCGCCCGGGTGGGGGTCTTTTTAGACCCCCCTCGGGTTTTTCCGAAACGACCAAAAAAACGGCGGCGCGCAGCGCCACCAAACTTGGTCTGGCTGTTCCTTCATCATTTTTACATCTTTCCTGAAAATTTCAGCTCAAGGTCATATCAGGTCAGGTCATCAGGCCAGGTGAAGTGACCTCACCTCAAAAAATGCTTAGAACCGCATAACTAAAAGAAGGGTTAATCGATCAAGTTCAAACTCTACCACATATTGGGCTCACCAGGAGCTACAACATATGTTCCAGGATTTTTGATATTGGTGACCTAAGGTCATGTGCAGAGCATTACCTCCCCATTGTAAATACATGGGGAAAATCACGAAATGAGCTTTTCTCAGTAAGTATAGATGGAATCAACTTCAAACATCGGTTACGACTTGCTTTTAGCCCATTTCTGAAGTTGATGCTAAAAATTTTGACTTATGACCTTTAAAGGGTCACCTTAGGTCAAATGAGCATTTTTTGGTGTTTTACTCTATAAATTTTAAATAAATTAAGATAGAACTTTTGCCACCAAAGTGTTTGTATAGTCACTGCAAGTCAAATGATTTTCCCCTATGGTGGTTAGCTGCTGCGACTCCAGACCAGGGTACTTTAACTACGGGTACAACCAAGTTTCCTACTAAATATAGTCCTCCCATGATGACGTCACCACCCTTTCCTACTAAGTTCTAGGAGATTCTACTAAGCCTTTGGAAGGATCAGCTGGAACATACCATGTTTGGGCGTATTTGGCAGCAATCTAGTATAAATCGAAATCAACTTGTTTCACCCATTTGACAGTAACCTTGATCTCAACGGCGAGCAGCGTATTTTACGTAAATCTAATGAAAAAAATCATAACATTTCAAATAATTTGTTGAAAGGACATGCATGTATTTGATCAACTCAGGCCTACTTAATAGCCGAGAGAAATAAGTTTACCTTCGCTCAAGAGATCACCAGTGTTTATTGTCTTCTGCTGCAGGTGCCACCAACAGCCAATCAAAGGTCAGAAATCAACAGCCAATCAATATCGAGATTAGTCTTACTGCAAACATCTGTTGTGCTGAACCTGTCCTTATTTTGACACGCTCTGGAAAATGTGTAAAAATAACATTCTTCACTGGAGTTTTTGCAAAACGTCTGATGGTTTCACAAATACAAATCTTTTAGCTTTCTGTTCAACCATATAAGTTTTGTTGATACAGTTCTAAAATAGGTTATTTAGAGCTTCGAACAAGTGCAATTTCTCCAATGCTGTGCATAGTAACTGTTGTGGCTCTCCAGCCATGATGACGTAATGCTGCCAAACAACTTGAACGGGGTCTGCTCCAGACCGCCGTCCAGAGACGGCGGATTGCATTTTCGATGAGTGGTGCAAGATTTTCTGTAGGGGGGCGCCTTCTCCCAGGGGGCGCCATCATCCCTTGGGGGCGCCTTTGTCAATGTCAGAGCAAGTCAAAGTCAAAGTCAATGCAAGTCAAATGTATGTATGTATGTATTTAGTATTTTATATTATGTATGTATGTATGTATTTTGTATAGTCACTGCAAGTCAAATGATATACATCATGACTATACCAGGTCAAGTTGGGTCAGACCGCTGACCTGGGTCAGGTCAACTTCTTATATTTGACCTGGCATAGCAATATCATATATCATTCGATTCGTATTGACGAGAGGATTGCAATGGTGCATAAACTATGGCTGCATCATGTTTGGTTTGGAAGCTATTAGCAAAAAAGTAAACGCCCTTATGCATGGGTGGCTATGGACATTTCCAAGAATATGCCGAATATTCAGTGACCTGTAGCTCCCTAAGCTTTGACCTGACACGAAAATGAATGCCACTGTAATGAAAGCGCATCTCAAGAGCTTTCGAATGGTGTTAGAAAAATGTTTCTAGCTATCATAGTTTCTGAGATATGAGGTTTTCTTAGTACACCTCATATTAGCAATTTTGACCTATTTTGACCTCTGGTGACCTTGATATTGACCTGACAAGAAAATGACCGAAGTATTTTCAATATCATTTTCGAAGAGCTTTCGATTGTCGTTTTGAGCTTTTTTCTAGCTCTCTTAGTTTTTTAGATCGTGGGGGGTCTTTTTAGCCCCCCTCCACCAGGGCGAAGGTGGCTCGTACACGCCACTGGAGCAAGGGTTAAGGTTATCAAATTATTGTTATCAAAGTTGGGACAAAGTTATTGAGTGCTTACCACTCGCATTGCATGCCACACATTTGCAGCAAAATTTGCACACAATGTTGGAATGTGTTGCATAAAAAAATGAACACTGGCAAACTTCTGATGCCAAAAGCCTGAGTTGAAAGGCCATCCCCATGTTGTGTTTTTTTGTTATCATCAAAAACATGTCATATGTGTTTTTTATATTTTAAATTAAAGTTCAAAATGAAAAATTAATGGGAATTGGACATGATCAGCTATTTCTCCCATGCTGTCTTTCCAATAGTTCTAAATGCCAGCTAATGTTTGGTTATTGATAAAAAATTTTGTGACAATTATGCTGCCAAAATGCTGCTACAGCTAAACTTTTTCTCTGCTGGTCAAAACCCCTCAAACTGCTCTGCAACTGCTGCCAATGTCAGTGATATCCCTACTGGAACACAATCTTACACTTTATTTATATATGATGGGACCAGCAACATATGACTAAGTTATCAATGCATCATCATCATCAACTTTATTTTGTTTCTTTTTTACATACAGACAGAGGACAGAAGCAAAGAAAGAGAACAGCAAAAGAAGACATGAGCAAGGCAAAGCAATAAGGATCAACTGAATAGAATTTCACAGACACACAGTATAAAAAAGAGAGTAGGCGACCATATATTTTTTCATGATCAGGTTAGAGCAAATGTTTAACATAAGTAGAAGGAATAAAACATAGGTATTATGGTAGTAGGCAGATCACATCTCACGGTTCAAAGGATCACATCAGAAGGTCCACTGATCAAAGGGTCTAATGTTCATAGGCTCTACACTTTGAAAGTTAGACCTTTTGAATAAGAAGTCCAACGTTCAAAAGGTCCAAAAAGGCATGCTCAGATGCATGAGAGTGGGGTGCATGATGCTGCAGAGGCGGGCTAAGACACATGATAATAGGAGGAAATGGGGGTTAGGTTCGGTTAGGTTAGGTTAGGTTAGGTTAGGTTAGGTTAGGTTAGGTTAGGTTAGGTAAGGTAAGGTAAGGTAAGGTAAGGTAAGGAGTTAGATTAGATTTAGATTAGATTAGGTCAGGTCAGGTCAGGTGTGTATGTCCTCGGTCCCTATTTTCTAGCCTGGGGATATCACCCCTCTTTCCAGAATCTGAGTGTGCCTCTAACACTTTATGCTACTCCTCTAACCCTCCTTCCTGTCTGTTTCACCTCTTGGGATTTTCTTGCAGAATGTGGGGATATTTCTAACGTAACGTAACGTAACGTAACCTAACCTAACCTCTCATTTCCTCCTATTATCATGTGCCTTAGCACGCCTCTGCAGCATCATGCACCCCACTCTCATGCATCTGAGCACGCCACTTTGGACCTTTTGAACGTTGGACGTCTTATTCAAAAGGTCTAACTTTCAAAGGGTAGAAGCTATGAACATTAGACCCTTTGAACTTTGGACATTCTGATGTGATCTTTTTGAACCGTGAGACGTGATCTGCCTACTACTCAGGGTGCTGCGCTCCGGCTTTTTAGCATAGGCCAAAAATGGCAACCTCAAATCTGGCATTCACCATGGTGATGACGTCGGTATCATCGCAGTAGGTGGATCACATCTCGCGGTTCAAAAGGATCACATCAGAAGGTCCACAGTTCATATGTTCTACCACTCAAAATGTCTAACTTAAAAAAGTCAAACATTCAAAAGGTCCAAAAAGGCGTGCTCAGATGCATGAGAGTAGGGTGCATGATAACGCAGAGGCGTGCTAAGGCACCTGATAATAGGAGGCTATGAGGGTTAGATTAGGTTAGGTTAGGTTAGATTAGAAATTAGGTTAGGTTAGGTTAGGTTAGGTTAGGTGAGGTTAGGTTAGGTTAGGTTAGGTTAGGTTAGGTTAGGTTAGGTTGGGTTGGGTTGGGTTGGGTTGGGTTGGGTCAGGTCAGGTTTAGGTCAGGTCAGGCCAGTTCAATTGTGTATGCCCTTGGTCCCTATTTCCTAGTCTGGGGATATCACCCCTCTTTCCTGAATCTGAGTGCACCTCTGGTCTGGGTACCACTTAACACTGCTCAAACTTGCCCTCCTTCCGTCTGTTTCATCTCTAGGGATTTTCTTGCAGAATTTGGGGATATTTCTATGACATTTCGAAAAGTGGCACCCAGACCAGAGGCACACTCAGATTTTGGAAAGAGGGTTGATATCCCCAGACTAGGAAATAGGGACTTAGGGCAAACACACCTGACCTGACCTGACCTGACCTAACCTAACCTAACGTAATCTAATCTAATCTCATCATAGACATTTTGAGCAGTAGAACATATGAACTGTGGACCTTCTGATGTGATCCTTTTGAACCGCGAGATGTGATCCACCTACTGTGATAATTCCGATGACGTCAGCGATCGCCTAGAGCTGCTTAGCAACACATTGTCGCTGGGTATTGTAGAAGACGGGGCTATCAAGAGATAGGTTGCATATGTTAAGGGCAATAATACTGTTTCTTGTGGACGTGGGATAATAAATCCTGGGTCTATCCCTCACCAGATGCATCTTGAAATCGTACAAACACTCCACGATCTGTAGCCTATTTACATTGAATGAATGGGCGGCTCCACCTCGAGAGGAACTGCTGACGTCACCAACGTAAAAGTCTCTAGAAACAGAGGTTGCCATTTTTTGAGAGCGGAGCGTTCTACCTCTACATTTAAAGGCCTTGCCACTACCATAACACCTAAAACATAAGCCGCCAGCAAAAGAAGCAACAGCCATGGAACAAAAAAACAGAAAAGGTGATACAAAACAGAGACTGACAAGACATAACAAATCAAAATGAGCCTTACAGTAGGTACAAACTGAACGGTAAAATGCAAAAACACACTTGGAAAATAAAAACAAAATAAAGTTAAGAACAATTATAGTATTAGGTGAGCAATTGGTGACAACTACCTAAGACAAGTGTATCGCTCGAATGTTAACAGCACCCCCACAAAATTTTCGACAACACTTTTTCCGCCGACCTACCGTTTCCGAAATATTCACTAATATTACTTACACCCAGTGTGCCACGCAACACCGATATCGCAATACCACGGGCGCAGGCACCAAACTGATAGATATGCCCAAATACTTACTAAAGGTACGTTCAAGAGGATTCCTCCACGCCCGAGTGACGTCACACGGGCGTGGAGAATTCCTTCACCATGAGCCATGTGTTAAACTGCTGCTAATGGCACTTCCCTACAATTTGTGAGAATACACGGTAATCAAATTTATCCCAAATGCAATGAATAAGCGTTTTATTTTCGATTCTGGGCCTCTTTTTGCAAAATTTTGGATGTTTAATAATTTAATTTTCACATGTTATATACTACGAGGTGTGACGTCACATCCGGTGGTCTGTGCTTGCTGTTGGAGGGGCTGGATATGCCAGCCAGGGACGGTTTGCCCCAAGATACCTTTACTTCAAGGTACGTTCAAGAGGGATTCCTCCACGCCCGAGTGACGTCACACGGACGTGAAGGAATTCCTTCACCATTGAGCCGTGTGTTAAGCCCAGCTGTCAGCACAGTTCCAGCTGTCAGCACAGTTTTGTCAGCACCAATCAGCGGGCCGCGTTGCGTCTACGTCACAGGACTGTAGCCTCTCCCCGGGAACTAGTTCTATTGGCCTCGGTCATCGAAAGTGTTGGCACCTGGCGGATTTTTTTGGAAACGCCAGTAGAGGGACTGACATCTGGCGCGGCTGCTTCATATCCGGCACATTTGTAAATAAACTCCTTTGTTTCCTACACGGTTCCTATGGTAACGGATTTTCAGTCGTGGTACACTCGTGAAAGAGCGTGGTTATACGTGACGTTGGGTGGACGTGAATATTGAAGACTGGCGTTATTTTCTTGTTTGTTATAATCTTGGAAAGTTCAAAGAAAATGGAGAAGAGACGGATAACCATTAGATCCAATCAGAAATGCTGCGTTCCTCAGTGTGTATCCTTCCGAAGAAAGTGTTGAAGAAAGTGTTGAAAGTCCTCTATTACCCTGTTGTTGATGTCTCAGCTTTCACAAGTTTCCTCAGGATAAGGTGCTGTCCAAGCAGTGGAAGTTGAAACTGAGAACTGGGAAGAAGATAGGCTCAAATGCTGCTGTCTGTTGCAGACATTTTCAGTCATCTGACTTCCATTGACATCCACCTGGTAAGCGGCTGTGAGGCCAGTGTACAAAGTATGGCATTTTCGACGAGATCTCGTCGGCGCGTGTGCCCTTGGAGACAGGACCGAGTGGTGCGAATTTTATCAACCTGGTGCGAATTTGCAAGGTAAGTGACACTTAAAATAAACAAATAATGGCTGAATGGCTATTAAGACACAGGAGGGGACTTATAAAAAGCCCTTAATTAACTGACTAATGATTGAGATAGCATTGCATTGCAGGGGTAGGAATGGGTGCATTTTTTCCCTGGTATGTGGCATATTGGTGCGAATTTTTGGAGGATGGCTAGCGGAAATTAAATGTTGAAAAAATATTGCAGCAATATTGATCCTAATATTGCCGAAATATTGAAATGTTAGCCACTAACAATATTTTAGCAATATTGTTCCAAAATATTGGATCGATATTTATACCAAATATTGCCCCAACATTAGCCCTTAATATCGATATAATATCGATACCAATATTGATCCAATATTGAGACCATTATTGTTGCAATATTGAGACCAATATTGATACAATATTGAGACCAATATTGATGCAATATTGAGACCAATAGTGATACAATATTGAGACCAATATTGATGCAATATTGAGACCAATAGTGATACAATATTGAGACCAATATTGATGCAATATCGAGACCAATATTGATGCAATATTGAGACCAATATTGATGCAATATTGAGACCAATATTGATGCAATATTGAGACCAATATTGATGCAATATTGATGCAATATTGAGACCAATATTGATGCAATATTGAGACCAATATGGATGCAATATTGAGACCAATATTGATGCAATATTGAGGCGAATATTGAGGCAACATTGACCTCAATATTTGCACAATATTGGGACCAATATCGACACAATGTTCGGACGAATATTGACACAATATTGGAACCAATATTACACAATATTGAGACCAATATTGCTGCAATGTTAGCTTCTCAGATTTCATTCATGAAAAATTCATTCAAAAATTCATTCATGAATATGAATATTGAATCTGAATATTGAATTAATGTTTGAATAATTAATACAATATTCCAGTATGTGATGTCAGTATTGCACGATAATAGTGCAATAACATTTTATTTGAACATTTGATCAATATTATTTTATTTCCTGGGAATATCGACGGAATAGGTATTAAGAGCAATATAAAAATATCGCTTTCTTATATTTTGCATTACATTGACATGGGATCATTATCTCGGTCGATAATAAATACATTAAGATCACTCGTAATGTATATTATGCATTCATTCTGGGCAAAATAAATACGCACATTAAAGGGAATGTGGCACCTTCACAACGTGATTTTAACTGAGATAGCCAAGTTGTAAATCAGGTCGGAAAACCCGGTACTCCATATTTCATTTATCTTGGAACTCGATATTACCGTAGAAAAAAGCTAAAACCTACCTGACACCAGCCCCCTCAGCCCCCGTCGCCGGCGGCCATTGTTGTGAGCTACTGGTGTGACGACATATGCTGACATCACGATGAGCATCAGCCAATCGAAGCCCTTGAAGCGTTTCAAGTATGATAGTGGTTGCCAGATCGTGACATCATCCACAGTCTGATATTTATTTCTTTTTCTAGAGGAGTATTTTAAAAACCAAATATTGGGCTTATTGTACATTTCTCGGAGAAATCATGAGTGGTTTCATTATTTTTGACTAAAAAGTACGCCTAATTACACTAAATTCCAGGATTCGACCAAGGTGCCACATTCCCTTTTAAAATACATCCACAAACCTTCAAGAACATGTGCGAATGAATGTATCATATGAATGATTATTTCCTTGGGTAACATATAAAATGATGATTATTGGCTAACATTGCCAGGTCACACAACAGGAGATGCCGTTGGTGCCATTTCCGCATTCCCTCCTCATGCCTCCTGCACGCTGGTTCCAGCAGAGATCTGTCAGAGCAGAGCACCAATTGGTAAAATCGAATATGCGTCTTCTGTCAAGTTGGTCTGTGAGTTTGAAACATACCTATCTGCTTTAAAGGTATATTAAACAGAAGTGGGAGACTTCGCGTCAAACGCTTCTTGAATAAAAAATATAGGGCCCCAATTTCTTTGCATGATCTAAGGTAACGCCCGCCCTCACATGCGGGAAGAAGCGGACCAAAGTACGCAAGGAAAAGTTGTTGCAGCTAAGTACCAACATCTAACATACGTAGGGAAAATATACACAAGGGAAAACGTATACGGTATTATTTAAGTAACTACTGTAAATTCTCCTCTTGATCGGGTTTGCACTGGGTGTAGAAGGGACTTTTATCAGTCTATAAATAATGACTGCGTCCTTTTTAACAAATATAAACGTTAACATAAGTTAAGAAATTGAAAAATTGGACGATAGTCCAAAACTTTCTAACAGCTTAACAAATTGAATCAGTTATATAAACAACGAGGGAATTACACTTCATATAATTAAAATAATATAGTCGACTAAAATAGGAACACCTTGCCCAAACAACCAAAAATACAAATAAAATTTTTATCTGTGTCATCGTTTTTCAAACTTAAAACCAGTGAACATCGAAATATGATTTACATCTCAAACTCCATTCTTTACCAGTGTTAGAGCGACAAAAAGCAGAAATTTACATCCATCGACCTCGATAAAATGACGTTAAAAGTGTACAGAGTACGTAAGGTCAAATGTTGAAGCATGTAAGGGTAAAAGTTTGTGAGATATTAAATCCAAATGCCAAAATGTATGTATCTAACATCTATTAGTTACCTGACCTTAATTAAGCACTATTGTGCTCTATGTACAATTATTGTACATGGAGCACAATCGTGCCGCATTAGGCAGAAGGGTAGAACGTACGTCATGCGATATTGCGCAGCGTAGAATGACATGATTAAAAAAAACTTTTGTTGATAGTTGTCATGACTGTATTAATGGTCTATTGATACTCACTACTTGCCATTAACACGCACCCCGCTGGGGGAGAAATTCGCCCTCTCTCCTGGTTTTCCCCAGATAACGCAAAAACGAAGAGACGCAGAACAACGAAACTTACAGTACCTTAGCCCTGATTAATTTTACACATGTGACCAAATTTTTTAGGTAAGGTTCTATCAGGCCAAGGAGCTATTCAAGGTCAAGTGACCCGACCTCAAAACCTAAAATCAGAGTTTGAAGCGGCGCCCAGGGAACATCAGCGAACCGATCAGTTTGAAACTTTCACAATTTGATGAGATCATTAGGGTCTACAAAATCTGCAGTCTCGGAATTTCAATATTGATGACCTAAGGTGGGGTCAATTTTTGGTCACCCCATTATGTCAATGGTGAAAAATAGAATTGGCTCATTGTCACTAAATACTGGATAGATAAAGCTGAAAATCCTCAAACCGTCTATTATTACCACGATCTTGACCATAAAGTTGAGTTTTTGAGCATCTGACCTCTCAAAGGTCATGTCAGGTCACAGGAGCATAGAGTGATTGTTTTGCCAATAGCTTCTTACTGAATTGCGATAAAGCTCTAATTTTGCTTTCATTGTGCTTATATTGTCACGGGGAGTCTATTGATATGCAACATGACCATACCAGGTCACTCTGTGACCCTGACCTAGCTTGAGGTCAGGCCATTTTCACCATTTGACCTAGTAAGGTCATATTATACATCATTCGATTTGCCGCGATAAGAGGAAGACAATGATGCATAAATATTTGCTCTAGCTACCCTGAGGACAGATCTAGAGAGAGAAACGTACACTGCTCTGTTGTAAGCCTATGGAACCTTCTTTGACCTATGCTGACCTCAATTTTGACATGACAACAATTTTTCGTATAAAATTATTTCGTCTTGTCAAGAGCTTTCGAACGCCGCCCGTCATTTTTTTTAGCTTTCGTAGGAATTGAGATACGGAGGGGCGGGGGGGCGAAAAACGCCCCCCCTTAGCGGGGCGCGTCATGCCAGCAGCCAGCAGACGTCATGCCAGCGCCCCAGCGGGGTGCGTGTAAGATCAAATAACAGCCAGAGCGGCAAAATATTTGCGAGTGGTAGCATGAGGTCTTGGACCGGACCTTAAAGGTGACTTGATGACGTAAGTTTATACAAATTGGACCCAAGTTCTCGAAACGACCCACGCGCGGATTTAATCGCAAGATTCTACAAGGGGAAACCCCGCGCAAAACATCCCTTGAAAAAAACATCAGGATTTCCTGATGGCCTGGGTGGTCTGATGGTTTTTGTGGAAAATTGAAACAGATCGGCAGATGGTTTCTGATGGTCTGGTGGTCCCTGATGGCTTCTGGTGGTTTCTGATGATATCTGGTCGTTTCTGATGGTTTCTGGTGGTCATTTCCTGGTGGTTTCTGGTGGCCTGATGGCTTCTGGTGGTCGAGTTCTGATGGTTTCTGTTGGTCGTTTTCTGATGGTTTCTGGTGGTCGTTTTCTGATGGTTTCTGATGGTCAATTTCTGATGGTTTCTGGTGGTCGTTTTCTGATGGTTTCTGGTGGTCGTTTTCTAATGGTATCTGGTGGTCATTTTTGGTTGGTTTCTGGTAGTCGTTTTCTGATGGTTCTGGTGGTCTTTTTCCGGTGGTATGATGGCTTCCAGCATTCTGTGATTCCAGCGGTCAGCGGTTTCAAGCGAACCACTACATGTGGTCTTCCAAAGATTCCCCCTCCCCCTTCGTAACATGTAACTCTAGGTATTTTAACGACAGTGTTAACGAAGTCCCGGTGAGCAGGAGTCGCGGTGAGCATTTAGGTATCTGTCGAAGACGAAAACCGCATCAATATGAACAATATCACCAGAATGTTTATAAATCCTTTACAAACAGAGGTGTAACCAGGCTTTTCAGATCCGCTGCAAACAAAAATACAATTTTCTTAATAAAATCAAGCAGTCAAAGCAAGGAAGTCTGGGCGGGTTATTCGAATGTGGCCCGAGTGGGTACTCACTCACGCCGGAGATGCGTTGCATTGCAGCAGAATAACTCGGATGTTTGATAGGGTGGCAGCTCCTCGTGTCGTATCTGCATTGTATGGTTTTACGTCCATACAAGAATATTGCAGAATAAAACACCATCAGGTTAAAACAGTACATACAAATTGTAAGAAAGTTCCCGCGGCAGAGAGAGAGTGGAAGAAAAACGTATGCAGCAAAACGGTAAAAAAAAACACACGCACACGGGTAAAGGCAGTCGGAGACAATGTGTATCGCTTATATATGGGATGATCCTCGCATTCCGATATCGACCGTCGACCCCACCCCCGCCCCGACCAGAGGACGCAACTCACGAATAATGAGCCACATTTTCCACATCTTCCCTATTCTGTCTTAACCCGCGCGGGGCTGGGGGGTAAATCTTACCCCCCCTCGCGAATTTTTGCGATATCTTAAAAACGCGTGGCGATAGCGACGCCAAATTTTCAGTACCTTTTCTTATATGAATTTTGCACATTTCTGCCAAATAAAAATAAAATCGGTTGAAAACTTTTTGAGAAATAAGCAAAAATGTGACGTCACTACAGGCGATTTTTGTACCAAAATCGCGCAATGTTTAAAGAGCTGCTGAAGCTACAGTTCTGAACCGATTTCCAATTTTCTTGCATCAAACGATAGGCATTATTGTGGTCTTTAAAATGGCTATCTCGGATTTTCAAAATTTTGGTTTTGGAAAAAATATTTTTAAAAAGAATATTTTTTGGGAAAGTTACACAATTTTTGTTAAATTTTCAAGATTTTTCAAAAACCGGAATTTATTTGGTAAAACACCATACAGTGCATATGCATGACAAATTTTTAGTCTCTAGCTTAATAACTAGCCTGGAGAGCTGCGAAAGCTCAGCGACTCACGCTCTGATTTTTAGGGCTGATCAATACTGTCTTTATTTAGTGAATCATAGTGACCCAGGATGACCCAGGATGACCTCGTACACACTTTACACTACTTTTATAGTGTTCCTGAGACAAAACAGGTCCAAAATCATGTGTCATTTGGCAAAAAGTATGAACTTAAAAAGTTGACCTCTGATGACCTACCTTGACCCCGGCTGTGCAAGTTGAGACCAGAGTATTTCAGATATGATTCTCTGAACATCATAGCTGAATTCTGCATGCAAAATGGCTCAAGAACATGTATCGCATGACCACATTTGGATAAAAAATATGGTGACCTTTAGTGACATCATCTTGACCTGACCCGGTCATGCCACCAGCCTAACGGTCTCAAAGCACCTTGCTGCATTCAAGTGAAGGCTTTCCATGAGGTATGAAGCTCATAGCTTCCATTGCCTGATCTCCGTAGGATTGCAACCTCAAAAACCACGCTTTTTACAGCTGACCTCAGTTTGACCTTGACCTTGACCTCAAACTTTAAATTAAGTACATGTTTTTAGTTGTTCGTGATGAGATCTTTCGATTGGAGTTTGAATTTTCCAAATCGGACCATTAGTTCGGGAGATAACAGGGGGTAAAATTTACACCCCCAGCCCCGCGCGTTCGGCTGGAGACCTCAGCCCCGCGCGGGTTAAGTCCTACCTTGCATTGTTAACCAATGCAACGCAGTTCGGTCAGGGCCTACTATTAGCGATGCACCCAACAGTAAATATCCTCATAACTTACGGACTCCTCGTAGTCCTCGTCACAGTATGACCACTCCACCTCGACCAGTTTCCTTCTGCGACTGACTGCCCCACCATCCACAACGGAATGCGGCCATACAAAAGACAGCCGTCCCCGCGCAACCGCCCGAGGCGCGGTCGAGCCCGGAGGGGAGACGCGGCGCCGGCAGCGCGCTCCCGAGCCGCGGCGCGAGAGGGGTGGATACGCTGCAGGGCATGGCAGAGCATAACAGCGAACTCTCTTACCTGCTCCCATAGCCATTCGCTTCTTCGTTTCTTCTTTTGAAAATACAGCATTTGGAACCATAAGTATTAGATTTAAGAATATATATTACGTTTTTTTTAATACGCAAGATTGGACAGACGGGGCTACCTCACCATCAGGATGACCACCAAAAACCATCAGACCTTCAGATACTGACCACCAGGCCACCATGGTGACCATCAGACCATCAAACATTGACCACCAGAAACCGCCAGACCATCAGACACTGACCACCAGACCAGCAGGAATCACCACCAGAAGCCACCAGGCAGACCACCAGACCATCAGGATGACCACCAGAAACCACCATGCAGACCACCAGACCATCAGAGTGACCACCAGAAACCATCAGAAACCACCAGAAACCACCAGACCACCAGGAAAATCCTGACGGTTTTTTAAAGGCATGTAAGTTCCGCGCACCGGGAGTGAATGATTAACTACCCCTGTCAAGTGTTAAAAAGGAAGTGCAAAAAATTAAGTTCTAGGACTAATAAAATACCGATGAATCGGTTTCTCGACATGCTCTATCACATGGCTATCTTCAGTTAAAATCCCATTATGAAGGTGCCACATTCCCTTTAATAATAGCGATAGTGGAAGAGCGGAATAACATAGCGGTCTTCCAATTTTCACAAAGTAGCGCTGATAGCGGCATCAGCTTGCCAGTGTCGCGACTTATGCTATCTTAAACTTTTTTAGGTCAGGTCACTTGACCTGTAATGGTGACGCTGATAGCGGCATCAGCTTGCCAGTGTCGCAATAGTAGCGGTTGCAAACAATTTGGTAGCGCCGCCCACCTCTGTTGTCAACACTATTCCACCGGTGGGATATCTCGCGCAATCTCAGAGACGCTAACAGCGTTTTAGCACTGTATTAGGTCCGATCTAGAGCGAGCCCCAGCTACTTATGGCAGTAATAGATGGTGGAAGTCCGATACCAAGTGGGATTTTCCTACCATTTCCTTTCCAACCACGTGGGAGAACCATATCATTTCCCATTTCCTTACGACCATCTATACATGGAAAAGATGCTGATCCCAATAAGGATTCCCCAATTATTTCCTGAGCATGTATAACATTTCCAGAGCTCATCGCATCTTCTAAAAGAGAAACATATTCGTTAACGTATGTTTCGAACGTTTTAAGTCCAAAACGTAATTCTGCACAGTCAACGGCAACAACAACATGACACTGGAAGCTTTGCCGTTCGCAGCTGGCCCGTACCAAAAATTATAAATTCAATAATGCGACCCAGTGGCGGATCCAGGGGGGGCAAAAAAGCATTTGCCCCTCCCCCAAAATGGAAAGCTTGGGGCAAAACTGATTTTGCCCCCCAAAGCAATCGACCTCTTTTTTCCCCGACTACTTTTTAGTTAACACGCGCATTGACGGGGGTCTGAGCCACCTTCGCTTTGACGGGGGCGGGTACCCGCCCCGCCCCCTACGATATCAAGAACCACGGTAGGTAGCAAAAAACGGTAAACGGCGTTGGGTAGCCCATCCAATTCTCCATCGAAAATATTTGAACCATTTTTTCAAGTCACATTTAAGGTCACGAGAGGTCAAAACATGCCGTCATAAGGATAACATGTAAATTAAGTTTTTCGGCCATTACATCTAAATAAGTAAAGATAGAGCAGAACGACTTGAACTACATGAGTCCTCGCAGCAAGCCGAATCGAATGATATATAATTCGACATTGCTAGGTCAAATCAAGGATTTGACCTGACCTGAGGTCAGGTCAGGATCAAATTATATAAAATGCATATCATTAGAACCGCAAAGCCAAGGCGAGTCTAATTCAGGTAAAATAAACGCTGTATCACCATCCGTTACTGAGTTATTCAGTAAAAACAATGTTTCCCTTGTATTTCCAATGGAAAGGTCATGCCTCGTACCTGACCTTAGATCTCGGTATCAAAAATACCGGATCATATTTTAGAGAACTCGGTGGTCCCATTATGTGATATGAGTTTCAATCGGATAAGTTCACCCTGCTCCAACTTATGCTATCATAAACTTTTTTGAGGTCACGTCACTTGACCTGTACTGGTGACCTGACCTGAGATGACCTAACCTTAAAATTGTTTACAGAAGTTGTAAAAATGATGAGGGAAAATGCGTGCCAAGTACGGCGGCGCGTAGCGCCGCCGTTTTTTCTGCTCTCTCCGAAAAACCCCAGGGGCGGCGGGTAACCGCCCCCCGTCAATGCGCGTGTTAAAGGGAATGTGGCACCTTCACAACGTGATTTTAACTGAGATAGCCAAGTTGTAAAGCAGGTCGGAAAACCCGGTACTCCATATTTCATTTGTCTCGGAACTCGATATTTTCGTAGAAAAAAGCTAAAACCTACCTGACACCAGCCCCCTCAGCCCCCCGTCGCCGGCGGCCATTGTTGTGAGCTACTGGTGTGACGACATATGCTGACGTCACGATGAGCATCAGCCAATTGAATCCCTTGAAGCGTTTCAAGTATGGTAGTGGTTGCCAGATCATGACATCATCCACAGGCTGATATTTATTTTTTTTTCTAGAGGAGTATTTTTAAAAACCAAATATTGAGCTCATTGTACATTTTTGAGAGAAATCGTGAGTGGTTTCATTATTTTTTACTAAAAGTACGCCTAATAACACTAAGTTCCAGGATTCGACCAAGGTGCCACATTCCCTTTAATAATCAATATTTAGGTGTTTTAACTCTCAACTTCAAACAGAACCAGTTAAGTTTAGTGTAAATATTGGGCCTGGGATAGGAAAAAATTATCTTGAGCCCACATTTTCCACCCTGTGACGTTTTTTTCTCTTTTTTCCTCAAATACCAAAAAATTTACCAGCGAATCTGCAGCGCAAATTTGCACTTCAGGACGTTTTTTTTGCTTTTCAACTTTCGTTTGCCCCTCCCAAACCGACCGGCTAGGTCCGCCACTGATGCGACCAGTGAAATTTCAACTTAAATAGGCAAAGTGACTCACCACAATATCATAAGGTATCTAAATAGAAGCCACTGCACTGGCGCTGCAAGGAAAGCAACACTGGAAATGTAAAAATACCGAAAGAGGACGTTGAATGCTCTTTCCTCGGTTATTCACCGGGAAGGATGGTCAAGAGATGAAGCTCAAGTCAAGTAAACGGTTCCAAAAATAGGCGAGTAAAAATTATTATTCAAGGCAGGTACAAACGTTTTTTTAGCAGGGCCCACATCGAGCATATTTTTTCCTTATTCATATCGGGCAATGAGAAGTGAGCGAATGGGCAGAAATCAGCATTACGCACATACATTCAACATTACATGTAAGCTCTCATCAAATAATAAAGCAAATTGAAAATACATAATTTATTGATAAATGGGTTTTCGGAGTGCCTCTTCACTGTTAGCGCTCTCAGCTAGTATGGCTGAGTAATTAACGGCCGAGCTAGGCCGGGTTAATTTTTCTAATAAATCGAATAAAAGCCCAGTGCATTTGGATGTGTACTATCAGGAAAGTCCTTGTATTTGGCATGGGCGGATCCAGGATTTTCTCAAGGAGGGGGCGAATTCAATATTTGGGGGCCCGTTGTTTGAGGAGGGGCCCTGCGACTTGGGGGCCGGGAAAAAACGTTAACTGTGATGGAAATCAGCTTTTAAAAAAAAAATGGCACCAGATTGGCTCAGGGGCACCAAACTAGCTCAGGGGACACTGGAATAAATCAGAGGGCATCAGATGGGCTCAGGAGGCACAATGATGGCTGAGGAGGCACCAGATCGACTTAGGGACATTAGTTTAGCTCAGGGGGCAACATATCTGCTCAGGGGGCACCAGATCGATCAGCCAGCGGGCCAGATCCCCTCCTAGCCCCACGACCCCAGCAGAACAGAGTAGGGGTCTAGATTAGCTGAAGGAACACAATATCAGCTCAGGGTTCACCAGACCAGCTCAGGGGGCACTATATCATCTAAGGAAACATCAACAACTAGCTCAGGGGGCACCTGATCAGCTTAAGAGACACCATATTGGTTCAGGGGACAGTAAATCAACTCTGGGAGGCGTGAGATCAGCTCAGGGGACCCAGATCAGCTCAAGGGGCACTAAAACAGCTAATAGAGCACCAGGCAAACTCGGAGGCATCAGACTAACTCGGAGAACATTAGATAGGTTCAAGAGGCACAATGATTTGCTCAGGGGGCACCAGATTGATTCAGGGGGCACCCGATCAGCTTAGAGGGCACGTGATCAGCTCAAGGGGCCAGAACCAGCTCAGTGGGCACTAGATGAGCTCAAGGGGCACCAAATGAGCTCTGCCCGTACGATTATTGGTAACGGTGAGGCATTAGCTGGACACGAATTACGTGCCTACACTCTTCCTGGGTGCTTGGAAAGGCAACAGAATGCCCTAGCTGACCAAACAATGTATTAAATTGTCAAAAAATAATCTTAATCGCTAAATGCAGTCTAGTTGCATCTAGGTTCAACGCCGTATGACACTAAATTTCGAGCGGCACAGCCCAAACGGGGTACACCGCCTAGCAGCAAAGGGCACTTCGGCACCGATGGGGGCAAGTGTCCCTTGTGCCCCTGGATCCGCCCCTGGTATTTGGATGTTTAATATCAGGATTTATGCTATATGAATAAAGATGAGCGGTAACATTAAAAAATGAGAATTTTCTCTTACAGAATAACAACGAGTAAGGCAATACCAGAGCAACTATTTCCTATTAAATCACTGGAAAAATCGCCTCCGTAGATTACGTCTTGTGTAATTTATATGATAGAATTCAATATAAAAATGCAAATAACACGTGCACGTATGTCAAAAATGAAATGACCTTGTAGAAATGGTAATACGGGGAGGTTGCGATATCCCGCACACATCATTTGGTCCCTCCTAAAACTTTCGGCAGGGTACGCAAGAAGCTGAATGTGTCCATACAAGTTTAGAGATCTTGTCGATAGGTACAACATACCAATTTAGCGTGAAAAATAGAATATTAGAGACGGTTGACTAGCCTAGACAGCTAAAGGCGGTGGAACTGGGGGGGTGCACCGGGCACGGTGCCCCTTTCTTCACTTAATCAGAAATTTTAACACTAACCCCATGGCGTTGACTGGAAAAAATGGGTTGAAAAGTCCGTGGTACCCCTTCCCCCTTAAATTCGGACGTTCCGTCGTCACTGAGCTAAGTGCCGTCTTTAAATACAAAAAACAAGCAGGTACTCTAACGACTTAAACATGAAAAATCCAATTTTTGCAAATACAACGCTGTATTGTTCTCTTCACCAGTGCCATCATGCTGCCGCATATACAGAGTGCTGCTGACACAGATTAGTTGTAGATTGCCGAGTCCTGCGTAACGAGAGACGTTTTTGAGAAAAATAAGAATAAAAATTCAGTTAAGACTGCTTCTTCTGCTGTGTTTGTTCTGCAGCCACAACATAAGAGTGCAAAAGGTCTGTATGGAATAAATGCAAGAAGTTTGCAGTGGATCCAGACAGACTGGTCGAGAAGGGCATCAGCGTCATAAGCTTCAGAAATCAAGATTTTATCACCGCAGTAGTGAAATAATCATTCCTACTACTCCCGTACCTTCCCACATAACACCAGCCGAAGTCAGACAAGGCAGACCTTCCCGTCCCCTCACTTGCCCTCGGCATATTCAGGACAATAGCGTACGGTCTCCCTCGCTACCGTCGCGGGGAGGGGAGACATTCCATCGGGTGCGGCGGCGAGAGGCAGTGGCATAGCCAGACATTTTGTAACGAGCAAAAACACATAATTTTTCGACTGAGGAGGATCCGTAAGTCTACCTTTACATGGGAAATATCGACCAAAAATGGGGAAATAACAATATGCCATGACAATAGTTGCTGACTGCGCTACTGCATTGATGAGAGAGATGGCACTGATACTTTTACAAAGAGCGACGCATAGTAAAGGGGTACTGTGCACTAAGCAGGTCCGATGAATGACTCATTGGTATTACATCGGGCCCTATAAAAATCGGGCTGCAAGATACATCAATCAGCCACCGATCTGTGTTCAAGTCTTATACCGATGAGCCATTTTTAGAAAATACATGGGACAATGTCGGACCCAAGCCTTAATTCCGAGATTGCTTCATGTATTTTCTAGAACGGGGTTTGAAATATAAAGTTATTAAAACCAAAAGGGAGCATCAAACCAATTGGAAATTCCTCCTCTAGCCGACATTTCCTTTCCTTCGCTAACAGTTTTACTCTGACGTGGCAAGCTTTTTTTGCGGGAACGGCCTCTTATGACGGCATTAAAAAGGCGGTAAATGTTTCTGAAGCCTCAAAAAGAGTTCTAGACTTCTTGGTGAGCAACATGACCATGTGCGGTGGAAGATGCAAGGTGTAAGGGAGAGGGGGCTCAAGCCCCCTGTCCCCGAAATGTTTGAGAGCCTATAGTAAATGCATAGCCGGAGGCTGTTCCGAGGCAAAGGCGGGAGAGATTTGAGTCCCGCAGCCTTCCCTTCCCGAAATTAAGTCCCGGATCCGCCTCTGACCATGCGCCTGTATGTGTCACGCCAATTTCCTTGATGAGTGGTAGAATTAATCAACCTAAATTACAAACAAACTTCCATTTGCATTTTTCGATCTGCTTCAGGCAACAAATTGCATTGAGCCAACTCCCATTTCAAAATACAGAGTTTTACCTCGTGCTAGCGTTGAAATTTATCATTTAAGAGGGCAACGTATCCCAGCGTTCATATATTATGCACCCATATTTAGCACCTTTGACCTTGCTATATGGCGTTAACCAAAACGCCATGTTGCCTCTTCCCTCTTTCAAACTGTTTTCAAGTGTAATGTTTTTTCTGCTTTCAAATTATTCTGGCCGTTCGCCGGAACTGCTTTCGATGGGCCTTGTGCAATGATAAACCGAATTCGGGCCCATACAAGAAACAGAAACCAAACAAATATCAACGTTCGATCGCCCTTTATTTGGGGGTTTCAGATGGGACCACTAACGGGTTTTAGGGCAATGATGGGGGGGGCGTAATTAACAAGGCCAAAAATCCTGAAAATTATGATATTATCTTAAAAATAGGGCGAAATCGAGGGGTTTCAGGGGAGATGGCTTTCCCCTGGATCCGTTACCGCGTGGCACCACCAAATAGATATTAATTCACTATAGACGGCTCCAGGGAGGCAAATGAGAACACTTCCCTCCCCATCGATTCTCAGTACCTCCTGAAATAGTCAGGCATCCCACTGAAAGGTAGATGGCTACCCCCTGAAGGATCACTTCCCCCAAGATACGAGTATGGGCGCCCCCATGAAGGATTTGGCGCCCACCCGAAAATTTGTGCCGTCCAAAAGTGACGCATCCCTGGCCCAGATGGCACATCCACCCCTGAAAAAGTCGATGACCCCACCCTGAAACGTTTCTTTCCACTCCCTGCAGGATGCAAATATCGGCACCTCCTCGGTAGGGTTTGGCGCCTACTCAATAGGTTTTGACGTCCAAAAGTGCGCCGACCGCATGGCCTGGATGCCGCAACCTTCCTTTCCCATTAAGAAATCCTGGATCCGAAGCTTGAATTGTAATATTGATAATTAGTGTAAATTAGTTCATTTTTCGATATCATTATCTAACATTGATACAATGTTAACACAATATTGAGCTGCAATATTACATTTCAACATAAATTCAACATTGAAACAAAAGCGAGAAAATATTGGTCTAGAATATTGCGTTTCAACATTCAGAAAATATTTTTTTCAATATCCAAGTATGGATGAAAAAGCTTGGATTGTAATATTGATAACCAATGTAAATTAGTTCATTTTTTGACATCACCCAGCATTGATATAATGTCAACACAATATTGAGGTGTAATATTATATTTCAACATAATTTCAACATTGAAACAAGAGTGAGAACATATGGGCCTGTAATATTGTACTTCAACATTAGAAAAACATATTTCCAATATCGAAATAATAATAGAAAAGCTTGGATTGTAATGTTGATAATCAATGAAAATTAGTTCATTTTTCGAGACTACCTAACATTGATGCAATATTTACATAATATCGAGCTACAATATTATAGGTATGTCAACATAACTTCGACATTGAAACAAGAGCAAGAAAATATCGGTCTGGAATATTGTGCTTTAACATTCAAAAAACGTATTTTCAATACAATGTCAACACAATATTGAGCTGTAGTATTGTATTTCAACCTAATTTCAACATTGAAACAAGAGTGAGAACATGTCGGCCTGTAATATTGTGCTTCAACATTAAGAAAATAATATTGATAATAAATGAAATTTAGTTCATTTTTCGACATTACCTAACATTGATGCAATATTTACACAATATTGAGCTAAAATATTATATGTCAACATAAATTCGACATTGAAGGAAGAGCGAGAAAATGTCGGTCTGGAATATTGTGCTTTAACATTCAAAAAACGTATTTTCAATATTGAAATGAGAAGGAAAAAACATGGAAAGCTAATATTAATTATCAACAAAAAAATAAACCATATCTCAACATTTCTAATATTGATACAATGTTATAACAATATTGAATACCAATATTGGATTTCAACCTTTAATAAATATTGATCAATATCGATACAATATTCGTTTCCGCTAGGGATGGTGGTGCGAGAATTTTAGATGGCTGGTGCGACTCGTCTGGCCTGCTGCCATACTTTGCAGACTGGCTGTGGGGCGATCTCCAGTTCCGCTTATGCCTCCTTCCACTCCCTTTAGCCTGCTTCTAGCAGGAGTAGGCCTTTATCCTTGGGCCGTCATCAAAGGCGGATCCAGGATTGCCGATTGGGGGCACCTTCCGGGGGGGGGCGAGGCGCCATTCTTGACCGAGAAACCCTATCAGATGGGAGCAAAACCCTATCGGTGGGAGCTGACTTTCGCATCCTGGGGTGGAAGGGGGAGGGGTGGGAAGCGAAATTTCAGGGGGCGTGGCCATTTCAGGGGGCGCTGAGGGTCAATGGCGGGGGCACATACTCCCTTTGCCCCTGGATTTGCCTATGGGGCACATGCCCACTTTGCTGTCCCCTTGGATACGCCTATGGCTGTATTCCTTTTTAGCCCGGGAAACTGACATCTTGAAATAATTCGGTAGATATACGCCTTTATTCGTTTCAAGCTGTCTGAAATTCCAGTTTGAATGTACGATGGAAAATGCGTTTCCAAACATTAGCGTCGCCACCGGCAAAAAGTGGGGGGTTGCAGCAAACTTTAACCTGATCCTGACTACAAACTTTGCTCCTTGGGACCAAAAACTCCTCGAATTTGGGCTCCTCACTGCCTTCTGCAGCGGCTGGTTATAAGCCACTGCCACATACCAGGCATAAAACACGTATAATTCACCGCTTACCATGCTATTCCCAGGCCCCACTAACCTTGTTTACCTTTCGGAGTCCCTCTTTCGCGGCCATCTTGGATGGCACGCTAGCGCCACTGGTGAGCGTGACTGGGGTCAATAGGTTTTACGGGCTGACGGCCTGCGGTATGCGCTGATGAAAAATAGTAAGTGCACGAAGTGGCAGCCTAATATTTTTTAATGGCATAAAGGTTTAATTTTCCTTTGCTTAGCACAAACAAGAGGCGATTATGGCGCTGATGTTTCTTTTCTGGAGGAGAGGTTAGAGGTCCTGCTGACAAAACTGTGCTGACAGCTGGAACAGGGCTTTAAACTGCTTGACCCCGGTCACGCTCACCAGCGGCGCTAGTGTGCCCTCCAAGATGGCCGCGAAAGAGGGACTCCAAAAGGTAAACAACGTTAGTGGGCCCGGGAATAGCATGGTAAGCGGTGAATTATACGTGTTTTATGTTTGGTATGTGGCAGCAGCTTATAACCAGCCACTGCGGAAGGCAGAGAAGAATGCAAATTCGAAAAGTTTTTGGTCCCAAGGAGCAAAGCTTGTAGTCAGCATCAGGTTGAAGTTTGCTGCCCCCCCCCCACTTCTTTGCCCGGTGGCGACGCTTGTGTTTGGAAACGCATTTTCCATCGTACATTATAACTGGAATTTCAGACAGCTTGAAACAAATAAAGGCGTATATCTACCTAATTATTTCAAGATGTTAGTTTTCCGGGCTAAAAGGAATGCAGCCACAGGCGGATCCAGGGGGGACGGCAAAGTGGGCACATGCCCCATAGGCAGATCCAGGGGGCAAAGGGGGTATGTGCCCACCACCATCGGCGCCCCCTGAAATGGCCACGCCCCCTGAAATTTCCCTTCCCACCACCATCCCCCTCCCAGGTTACGAAAGTCGGCTCCCACCGATAGGGTTTCCCGGTTAAGAATGGTGCGCCGCCCCCCGGGAAGGTGCCCCTGATCGGCAATCCTGGATCCGCCTATGATGACGGCCCAAGGATTAAGGCTTACTCCTGCTAGAAGCAGGCTCAAGGGGAGTGGAAGGAGGCATAAGCGGAACTTGAGATTGCCTCACAGCCAGTCTGCAAAGTATGGCAGCAGGCCAGACAAGTCGCACCAGCCATCTTAAGTTCTCGCACCACCAGCCTCCAAAAATTCGCACCAATCTGCCACATACCAGGGAAAAATGCACCCATTTCTATCCCTACAATGCAATGCTACCTCAATCATAAGTCAGTTAAGGACTTTTTATGAGGCACCTCCTGTGTCTTAATGGCCATTCAGCCATTATTTGTTTAGTTTAAGTGTCACTAACCTCGCAAATTCGCACCAGGTTGATAAAGTTCGCACCACTCGGTCCTGTCTCCAAGGGAACTCGCACGGACGAGATCTCGTCGAAAATACCATACTTTGCACACTGGCCTCTCAGCCGCTTACCAGGTGGATGTGAATGGAAGTAAGATGGCTGAAAATGTCTGCAACAGACAGCAGCATTTGAGCCCATCTTCTTCCCAATTCTCAGATTCGACTTCCACTGCTTGGACAGCACCTTATCCTGAGGAAACTTGTGAAAGCTGAGACTTGGACACTTTCTTCGGAAGGATACACACTGAGGAACGCAGCAGTTCTAATTGGATGTAATGGTTATCCGTCTCACTTTCATTTTCTTTGAACTTTCCAAGATTATAACAAACAAGAAAATAACGCCAGTCTTCAATATTCACGTCCACTCAACATGAACTTCACTTTTTCAGAGCAACGAGTTCACCACGACTGAAAATAAACGTTCAAAATCTATACCGCGTTCAACACTGCGCCGGATATGAAGCAGCCGCGCCAGACGTCAGTCCCTCTACTGGCGTTTTCAAAAAAATCCGCCAGGTGCCAACACTTTCGATGACCGGGGCCAATAACACTTCCTGCATACGAATTTGTGAGAATGCACGGTTATCAAGTTTATCCCAAATGTACGTAAAGTTAGCACACGTTCAGCACAAATTCGGCACAGATTCAGCCCACATTCATATTCAGTACAAACTTAGATCATGACACTTAAAGCTATGTCCGAGCTCACCAAGAAGGCTGATCACATCCAAACTGATATCAGACGAAGATATCAATACCCCAAAGATATCTAAGACAAATATTTACAGAAAACATCCCTTGGGGCCCCTCAGGGCACTTTTGAAAATTTTGGCGAATAGGGCGGACCCTTTCGATTTTCTTGAAAATCGGCATGCGTGATGCTTACGTCCATTGGAGAAATCTGGCTGAAGAAACCATATGGGGCATTGATAAATAAGGGGCCTCGGGGGCCTCAAAGCCTAATAATAGTACTTGTGGGCACCAGTTTACGAAAACTTCGGATTTTTTCTTCATCATCAGAAAGGGCTGCATTTTCGAAAACAGTGCAATTTCATAGGGTGGGGCCCATAGGGGTCCCTGAGGGCCTGTTTGAAAAAATGTGGCGAATAGGGCGGATCCCTTCGATTTTCTTGAAAATTGGCATGCATGATGCTTACGTCCATTGGAGAAATCTGCCTGAAGAAACCCTATGGGGCATTGATAAACAAGGGGCCCCCGAGGGCTTCAAACCCCAGTGCAGTTCGAGTGATCTCACTTCCAGAAATGATGAAGGTGGCAAAAGTAAGAAAAGCGTGAATCTATCAAAGATAACCTCATGCCACATAACGGACCAACCGAGTACTATGAAATATATTGCAGTACTTTCTCATAGATGACCTAGGCTCAGGTACGGGACATGACCTCTCCTTCGGAAATATCTGGGGAAACGGAAATTGGACGAAAACTTTTCTGTTTTTGTAGATAATATTTGGAATAATTTCGTATCCTCCAAATTGTTTTATCCTAGACCCTTTATATCTTCATGCTGCAAATTTTTTACCTGTGATCTTTGGGAGGTCATTTTAACCCACTTCCTTTTAGAACTTTGGGGAATAAGTCTGCAGGAAATTGTGATAAAGCCTTTATGTTGATACCATTACTTTTGAACTGTTTTTGCAGGTTGATTAATATTCATTTTAACTATGCTAGGTTAGAGAGTGACCTTTACCTGACCATAGGCCGGTTTATATTTATGTTTTGACCTAGTATAATCATATTATACATTATTAAATTTACCGCAACAAGAAGACGCGAAATGTGCCTAAAAATGATTCTAATCCAACACTGACAGGTACTAGAGCCAAGAAGCTATTATCAAACATGCCACCTTCTTTGTCCTGTCATGACCTTAATCTTTACCTGTACCCAAAAGAGACCAATGTAGTCTCGTAATGACTTTTTATGCGCTGTCCAAAATCGTTCACTTCTATTCGTTATCCTGCATAGGTGCCAAATTCGAGGCGGATTGTTTGAAACCCCCCTCCCACCGGGGCGAAAGGTGGCTCGGAGGCACACCAGGGTGGGTCAAGAGTGCCACCAAACGACACGCGCATCAATTCTCACAAAAATATCCAATAAAGTTTTCCAGCTCTTAGGCTGGAAACCATCCGAGGGCCACCTCCAGTATTCGTTCTATCGAAATCCTAAACATTTCATGCGCTTTAACATTTGCTGCAGCGGTAAAGTAGCCCTTGGAAGAACTTTTCATGGCTTTGAAGTATTTGTGACGTTGTATCCAGTTGTTTTTCGGATATATATGCTTATTCGTAGATTTGTCCCACACACACAATAAGGTAAAGTGCAAAAAACGTTTTCACATGTTGATTTCCCTCTAAAATTCTAGACCATCGTGTCCAACTCATCAATGGTTTCGACTGTCTCTTATTTTGCTCAAAAGATGACGCTTACTATCTCAACCAGACACAGACCCACCAGACCAGGGCACCAACCAGACACAGACCCACGCTGTCTCCCCGTATCCAGTGCTTCCTCCCCGGACAGCACTGCCACCCGGCCAAAGGGCACCACAAAATGTCCCTCTCAGACCAAGCTGGCCACGCCAAGCCTGCACAACCCCGGCCATAATCAGACAGAGACCCCATTCTGTCTTCGGGGCACCACGAAACGCCCAGCTAAAGACCAGGCTTGCCACGCCAAGCCTCCTAACGCTCACCGAGACCGATACGAGGTGACTGCCGTTTGCCGTGGCCACCACCACACCCACGAAACGCACTGAGACAGCACAAATGATACGGATAATCAATATTACACAAACATGCCGCGGAGCGACCCTAAAATACGTTTCGTTCAGCAAAACTCCCTAAAACACACCCAAACGGTTCCCACCAGCCCAAAAGCTTTAAAGGTGGCTTCCCGGCCGCGATGCACCATTATGTAAAGCTGGGGAGGTGACAGGCACAGTGGCGCGACGTAGAAGTTAAGATAAGCCGCTAGTCGCTCGCGGTCGTGACTCAAATAGCCAACGTCCATGAAGTTAGCGACGGATTCGCATTCGGATTCAGCGACGGATTCACCCGAAACGGCGTCTCCTGCGATTTCGCTCAAATTCACACCATAGGCTCCCCGTGCACTCAGAAACTCACCCCTAAAGTGATTTTCCGTCACATTCACCCGTTCACCCGCTAGAGGTGAAAAAGTGAAATTCACCCGAAACGGTGTCTCCTGCGATTTCGCTCAAATTCACACCATAGGCTCCCCGTGTACTCAGAAACTCATCCCTAAAGTGATTTTCCGTCACACTCACCCGTTCACCCGCTAGAGGTGAAAAGGTGAAATTCTAGCGAACCGGCATCTTTAGCGTCGGATTCAGCGACGGATTCGCCCGAAATGGCGTCTCCTGCGATTTCGCTCAAATTCACACCATTGGCTCCCCGTGCCCTCAGCAACTCACCCCTAAAGTGATTTTCTGTCACATTCACCCGTTCACCCGCTAGAGGTGAAAAAGTGAAATTCACCCGAAACGGCGTCTCCTGCGATTTCGCTCAAATTCACACCATAGACTCCCCGTGCCCTCAGCAACTCACCCCTAAAGTGACTTTCTGTCACATTCACCCGTTCACCCGCTAGAGGTGAAAAGGTGAAATTCTCCCTAACCGGCGTCTTTAGCGTCGGATTCAGCACGGATTCGCCCGAGATGGCGTCTCCTCCGATTTCGCTCAAATTCACACCATTGGCTCCCCGTGCCCTCAGCAACTCACCCCTAAAGTGATTTTCTGTCACATTCACCCGTTCACCCGCTAGAGGTGAAAAAGTGAAATTCACCCGAAACGGCGTCTCCTGCGATTTCGTTCAAATTCACACCATAGGCTTCCCCGTGCCCTCAGCAACTCACCCCTAAAGTGATTTTCCGTCACACTCTCCGGTTCATCCGCTAGAGGTGAAAAAGCGAAATTCACCCGAAACCGGCGTCTCCTCTGATTTCGCTCAAATTCACACCATAGGCTCCCCGTGCCCTCAGGAAATTCACGCCTAAAGTGATTTTCGTCAAATTCACCCGTTCACCCGCTAGAGGTGAAAAGGTGAAATTCTCCCCAACCGCATCCTAGCGTCGGATTCAGCGACGGATTCGCCCGAAATGGCGTCTCGTGCGATTTCACTCAAAGTCACACCATAGGCTCCCCGTGCCCTCGGCAACTCACCCCTAAAGTGATTTTCCGTCACATTCATCCGTTCACCCGCTAGAGGTGAAAAAGTGAAATTCACCCGAAACGGCGTCTTCTGGGATTTCGCTTAAATTCACGCCATAGGCTCAGCTTGCCCTCAGCAACTCACAGCTAAAATTAATTTCCGTCCCACTCACCCATTCACCCGCGGAAGTCACTCCTAAAGTGACGGAAAATCACTTTAGAAGTGAGTTTCTGAGGGCACGGGGAGCCAATGGCGTGAATTTGAGCAAAATCGTTGGGGACGCCGTTCAGGTGAATTTCACTTTTTCACCTCTAGCGGGTGAACGGGTGAATGTGACGGAAAATCACTTTAGGTGTGAGTTGCTGAGGGCACGGGGAGCCTATGGTGTGAATTTGAGCGAAGTCAGAGGGGATGCCGTTTCGGGTGAATTTCGCTTTTTCACCTCTAGCGGGTGAACGGGTGAGTGTGACGGAAAATCACTTTAGGAGTGAGTTTCTGAGGGCACGGGGAGCCAATGGCGTGAATTTGAGCGAAATCGGTGGAGACGCCGTTCGGGCGAGTTTCACTTTTTCACCTCTAGCGGGTGAACGGGTGAATGTGACGGAAAATCACTTTAGGTGTGAGTTGTTGAGGGCAAGGAGAGCCTATGGTGTAAATTTGAGCAAAATCGCAGGTGACGCTATTTCGGGCGAATCCGTCGCTGAATCCGACGCTAAAGACGCCGGTTGGGGAGAATTTCACCTTTTTATCTCTAGTGGGTGAACAGCTGAATGTGATGGAAAATCACTTTAGGGGTGAGTTTCTGAGGGCACTGAGAGCCTATGGTGTGAATTTGAGCGAAATCGGAGGAGACGCCGTTTCGGATCAATTTCACTTTTACACCTCTAGCGGGTGGAAAGAAAACACAGGATTTCAGGGGAAAATAAAAGGAGACGCCGTTTCGGGTAATCGCCTTTACCCGGCGGGTGAACGGGTGAGTGTGACGGAAAATCACTTAAGCTGTGAGTTGCTGAGGGCACGGGGAGCCTATGGTGTGAATTTGAGCGAAGTCAGAGAGATGCCGTTTCGGGTGAATTTCGCTTTTTCACCTCTAGCGGGTGAACGGGTGAGTGTGACGGAAAATAACTTTAGGAGTGAGTTTCTGAGGGCACGGGAAGCCTATGGTGTGAATTTGAGCGAAATCGGAGGAGACGCCGTTTCGGGTGACTTTCGCCTTTTCACCTCTAACGGGTGAACGGGTGAATCTGACGGAAAATCACTTTAGGGGTGAGTTGCTGAGGGCACGGGGAGCCTATGGCGTGAATTTGAGTGAAATCGCAGGAGACGCCATTTCGGGCGAATCTGTCGCTGAATCCGACGCTAAAGACGCCGGTGGGGGAGAATTTCACCTTTTCACCGCTATCGGGTGAACGGGTGAGTGTGACGGAAAATCACTTTAGGGGTGAGTTGCTGAGGGCAATGGGAGCCTATGGCGTGAATTTGAGCGAAATCGCATGAGACGCCGTTTCGGGTGAATTTCGCTTTTTCACCTCTAGCGGGTGAACGGGTGAGTGTGACGGAAAATCACTTTAGCTGTGAGTTGCTGAGGGCAAGGGGAGCCTATGGCGTGAATTTGTGCGAAATCGCAGGAGACACCGTTTCGGGTGAATTTCACTTTTTCACCTCTGGCGGGTGAACGGGTGAATGTGACGGAAAAACACTTTAGGGGTGAGTTGCAGAAGGCACGGGGAGTCTATGGTGTGAATTTGAGTGAAATCGTAGGAGACGCCATTTTGGGCGAATCCGTCGCTGAATCCGAATGCGAATCCATCGCTAACTTCATGGATGTAAGAAGATCAACGGCGCCCCTGGATATCATATGCGCCCTCCGGTTAGCACAGACACCCCTGGATAGCAAAAGGCGTCCCCCCCCGGAGAGAAAAGGCGCTCCCTCTGGAAATAATAAGCACCCATGGATAGGAATGGCGCCACCTGGAGAGCAAAGCAGATCATTTTTAAGGAAAACTCAGTGGGGGGGAGATTTTCTTGTGCTGGCCATTATAGTGTCTTCGGGGGATCAAACCCTTATTTGGAGGGGGTTAATAAAATTTAGACGTGCTAGTGTTAAAAAATGTCTCCCAATTTTTTTATTCCATATTCTAAAGATTAGAGGTGCTGCCCAGGACTGCGAGTTTTTCGACGGAAAAAGGCCAAACCGGGTTTGAAGAAAGGCCAAAAGGGTCAAATTTTATTTTGCCCTAAATTTTTTTATAGATTTTGTCCAAGTTCTTCCCAGTACGGCTGTTGGAGTCTGAGTCTCAGTAAAGTCCTCAAGGGACTTGTCACGCAGACCCCGACCCCACCTTCCGTACGAGCAACGCCCACAATGAAGGGATAATATAGAAGCCAAACCTCCCACAAAGCACAGGGATGGCCGCCTCGCTCAGATCACCCTCTCATCAGTCAGTTGCCAGCCGACCTACGTCGGGCAAACGATTGAGCGCCGAAGCATCTCAGGGGAACCGATCCCAAGCCTGGACATGCACTGCCACTGCATGCTTCTCAGCAGCGGGCCGGAGCCCGACGCTCTACCAACTGAGCTACCGGGGCGGTCAAATCGCCAAATAAATACCACAAAAGTCATATTTAAGGCTAAAACGACCCCTACCGGTTGTCACAAACCCACAGAAAAAGGACAGAGCACTCTTGTATCACTGCAGTGAACAGTGCACTGTATAGAACTAAATGTTGATAATTTGATATTGACTTGACGAAATATTCTTTTAGCACACTGCCCATTTCATAGGAAGCCGGGGGAGCCCTTCCAATCCCGCGTGGCCACCGAAGAATTGTTATCCACATAACTAAAAAATTTGTTGGTATCATCATTTATCTTGGCCGTACCACTACCCGCTAACATTTGATATTTTCCTGCTCTTCCTGTGAATTGTTTGCTCTTGAACAGTGACGGATCCATAGGCAGATCCAGGATTGCCAATCGGAGGGGGGCACCTTTCCGGGGGCGCCATCCGGAGCGGGGGGCGCCACTTTTGACAGGAAAAACCTATCAGGTGGACGTAAAATCCTATCGGTAAGCACCGATTCTCGCATCCTGGGAGGAGGGTGGGAAGCGCCATTTCAGGCAAGTGCCACGACCGTTCAGGGGGCGCCGAGGGGAGGCTGCATCTGTCCCTCCCCTTTACCCACTGGATCCGCGTATGGGCGGATCTAGAATTTTGGTAAGTGGGGGAAAGCGGAGCCTCAGGGTGCGCACTTTACCATCAACTTTTCACCCAAAGGGCGCCTATTGTATTCGGTTTTCGGTTGCCGTTATTTTTGTGGATCGTATTTTTAACAACGTTCTGTCCCTCCCTCTCTCCCACAGCCATAACAGTTTGTACCAGCCAAGCAAGATGGCTATTTGGCGTGATATTTGAAACGATGAATTGCTAAACAGTTCAGTCCACACTTTTTTCGGCACCTCTTGAAAATCTGTAACTGCCACTAGGTCATGAAAAAATGCAAGACACTTGGGAAGATGCAACCAGGGGCGGACGCAGACCCGAGTTTTTGGCGGGAAGGGGCCAAACCCATGTCTGCCTCTCCTCCTGGGGGGGAAGGGGTGGGAGCGATTTTTTTTTTGCTCTACACACCTAGTGTAAACACCCTTTTTTAGTGCTCGACAGACCTAGTATAAGCTACCTCTCCAAGGTACATGATCACTCTCGGTAGGGGAGGGGGGTGGGAGCCAAGATTTTTTTGCTCTACAGACCTAGTGTAACACTTTTCAAAAATTTCCCCGGCGCAGGGGCGCAGCCAGAGCTTTGGTATGGGGGCACACCAACTTTGAGGGGCACCCCGGGGAAAAACGGCACTTTTTAACGTAACCCAAAAAACTTACTATATCTTTGTTTATATCATTTTTTGGGCATCCTTGGTTCAATAAAAATGCAAATAAATCATTGACGGAGAAGGAAAACGCGATTAAAACCGAAAAAAGGAAAACAATATCACCAAAATGTCATGGCAGTAGCCAAAATACGACTGTTTTGGATAGACTTAAGGACAAATCAGCCAACTCATGCAAGTACTTAACATCAGAGAAATCAGCGGAGCATGTGATATCTGTTACCAGGTGCAAGTTAAGGCATATTGGAGTCGAAAATTCACTTGTTATACCCACTGGTTTTGTCGTGACAAGTGAGCCCTGATATGACCTTGAGCTAAAATTTTCAGGGAAGATGTAAAAAGGATGAATGAACAGGTAGATTAACTTTGGCGGCGCTGCGGGCCGCCGTTTTTTGGTCATTTCGGAAAAACCCGGGGAGTCTAAAAAGACCCCCACCCGGGCAAAGGTTAAGAGAAGAGGTGAGCGTGCGGTGTGCATCGTCATTGCGCAGGGTTTGCCTATGGCGCTTACCGATATATCTGATCGATATGCCGCTAGTATTTCATACTTAAAAATAAGTACCCGTGGCTTTTTTATCTCAGCACTCTTGAGATGTAAATCTTTCATCACACTCGTGACTCATCACACCGTAAATCTTTCACACACTCGTGAAGGTTTTCAAATTGCCCTTTTCAAATAGCCCTTGGATAGCGAAGGCACCCCCCAAGAGATGAAAGCGCCCCCTCTCGAAAATCTTGCACCCCTTCTCGAAAATGGAATCCGCCGTCTATGCTGTGGCATCATGAAAAAAAACGGGTCGGGTCGTCACGTCAGGTTTATTGTGCTTTCATCACCAAAAATGGCCCCGCTTGGCAATCTAGAAAAATGAGTTTTGCATCAGCGTAAAAGCATGGCGTTTGAAAATATAATTTTATAGATAAAGCCCCGCTCGAATCATCCCAGCAAAGCAGTCAAATCCAGCACTTCTCATCGTGTCTTCAGATGAGCAGTTGCTACTGCTGCCGCTGTTCTGTGGGTTTTCAGATGAGCAGTTGCTACTGCTGCTACTGTTTACTGCGTCTTCAGACGAGTGGTTGCTACTGCTGCTACCAAAATCTTCACTTCTCATTTGTTGTGATGATTTTACTTCACGATCGGACCTTACTCAGAAGGCGGACATGGGTCCTGAGAGCAGAGAGTTTCAATAGTCGTAGGATTTGTTCTGATCAGAGCACACACTTCAGGTTCACAGTGCCCATCTTTACAGAGATCTTCCAGCGCCAGCTGGTCGCGGTCATGGCAGAGGGGCAGTGGCGGGCAGGGCGCGCGCACGCAGTGTGGCTGTATTTCCCGACACACCTGGCCGGGTGGGCATGGACTCAGCCTGCAGGGGTGAGGGTCGACGCACAGCCGCCGCGTCGGTGACCCGCCAATGTAACACTGCTGGCCCGCCGGACACGTGTTGTGAATGCAGGTGGGAGCACCACTCAGCACCACGCAGCTCTGGGAGGGGCCATCGCACTCGACACGCACCTCGTCGGCGTCGGCGAAGTCGCTGCAGGAGCCGGCGCACGAGCCGTAAATCTCGCAGAGATGGGAGGCTGATTTACAAACGGGTCGCGTGCTGTCCTTGAACAAGACGCAGACATCAGGAGCCTTACATGCTGGACGGCATGAGGAGGGGTCCGGGCAGCCGCCCAGCTCCTGACACGCTGTCTCAGGGAGACACAGTGTCATCACCCTGGCCCTGAGCGCGCCGGCCCTTCCACCCAGCGGAGAGGGCAGGTGTGAGGTGGCGTCTGGCTGTTGACACCTGCCCACGGAGTCACAGTTGGCCGCGGGACAGCACGCCAGGCTTCCAGGGCAGTCGCTGTTGTCATAGCAACGGCCGGGGAAGGCTGCTGTACAGTTGGGTTGGTAATGAAGGCGGCAGCTGGATGATACCAAAAGAGAGCGGGACTCCGCCGGCGCTGTCGGAAAACGAGACGTTTCTCTTAGAAGAGTGGCATCCATACACTGGGTAACTCTTCACCGCGGGGGAGGGGTTCGGCTCCGACTCCTGAGTGATTTCAATCCAATTTTGATGACAGACGTATCGTTTTGCAAAGCTCAGGTGATCAATTCGACAACTTATGGCTGGATTTTCGCTCAGGTCAGATCACTGAGCTACGTCATTTCTAAGCATATGCAAGACAATTTTGTTCTAATACGAGGCTGAAAAACAGTGTGGAACTCTGCTTCTTTAAAGGAAATGTGGCACCTTTATAACGTGATTTTAACTGAGATAGCCAAGTTATAAAGCATGCCGGAAAACCCATTGCTCCATACATCATTTGTCTTGGAACTCGAGATTTTCGTAGAAAAAACTAAAAACTGCCTGAAATGTAACCCTCATATACCTCAAGCAGCAGGTTACAGTTGTCAAGCTGTTAGTGTGACGTCACGGTCAGTATCAGCCAATTGAAGCCCTTGAAGGCTATGGAATATGGTAGTGGTTGCCAGATCATGACATCATCGACATACAAATTTTTTTCCCTAGAGGCTCATTTTAAAAATCAAAATATTGACCTTTTTGTGCATTTTTCAGAGAAACCATGGACGATTTCATGATTTTCGGCTAAAAGTACCTCTACTTTCACTAAATTCCAGGATTCGACCACGGTGCCACATTCCCTTTAAGGGCTAGATCAAGTTTCTAAACATAATTGGGAAGCTCTTAAAAATCTTTATCTGCAGACTTCTATCGGTTGTCAAGTCGGGCCAATAATGAGTTCACCAAAGTTCACGCTTTCCGAAATTGTTTGTCTATAGTTTCAGAACGAAACCAGATACAGCAATAAAAATGGTATCATAGTGGCGACTGACGAGCATGATCAGAGGATTTTAAAGATGTGTACATGACCTTAGAAGCTCATTTGACCTTGACCCAAGGCCAAGCTCAGGTCCAGATTACAATGCGACCTGACAAGATTATGCTGCATATCATTGGAGCAATTCGGTAAAGACGAACACATGAAGCCTTTAGCTTTGATTTAGGTCTAGCTGTTCCCCATTCAAAGGATTACCTAAGTGGGCCTAATATTTTTTAAGGTTCATCATCCCATTTAAAATGCAGTCAGGCGTGCCCCCACTGTGATCCCAACAATAGCACCCTAACGTTAACACAGTGACATAAAATTTGACAAGTCGCGGCACACCTTCCCAGGAAAGGAGATATACCTTAGCACAAGCAAACGTCGTTGGAATGTTACAACCAGATTGCAGAATGGTAGACTTTGGCACACGTTTCAAAAATTATTGACCACTATCCCACCATTTTATGAAGCATTAGTATATAGTTCAAATAATACAAGTGCTAAAAAAATATTCTTGAGCAAGCTGCATTAGTTTTAGAATGAGGACGGCTTCAAGTATTGGTAGTCGGCGGATCCCATTCCTGGATGTCATGGTTGGAGCTCACGGTGACAAGAGACGTCGGTACACCGAGAGAGTAGCGACGGTGGAAAGTGTCAGCTTTCGCAGCGCGTGTCCCCTGGGGTACAAGACGGAAGATAAAAACATAGGGGGCGCGGCAGCTCTTGTGTCCAGCGGAATGATGCAGGGAAATGTTTCAGTGGAAGCAAAAACAACTTTCAGCTCGTAAAACGTATTCATTCACTGGTCTTTGAAGACTTGCACGATACACGGCACACTTCATAAAGCCACCGATACAGTCACAAGCTAGTTTTCCCCATGAAGTGGCTAAAATTACCACTTTCGGTCAATGCGTGGTCAATCCGGTTGATGGTGACAAACAATTTTTTCAAACATTTATTTCTAGAAACGCTTTTCAGCACATGACATTTGCTAAGCAGAGCTGCAAAAGTAAGCGACCTAAGCACCGACCACCATATCACCCACCATCACTCCTAACCGGTCTTTCTAACTGTAAGCTCACACCTCAGACGGCATGACCAACACAGGGTTAGAAGAAGAAAAAACATAATCGTGGTAAATATTTACGTTTGAGGAGCCTCTTCTACCTCAGGAACAAAAAAAGACTAACATGCTGTTCAACATTCTGCTCGAGTGAGACATAACAGTATATACGCATTGACACAATTTTCAGATACATATTCTATGAATGTAATGCCACTTCTTATTGTGCTTGGCACTAGTACTATCCATTACCGCTGCACATTTTTCGGTATCCATATCCAGTTTTAGTTTTACTTTGAAGGTATCGAGTGTAGGAGGTAACCTGGATCTTTGTATAATTAACTTTGCAACAATGATCATGTGATTGACCAAAATTTTTTGCGTGAAACCGGTGATAACATTTGGCAAATCCAAGCTGATTTCCAAACCAAGGGTTTGAATAAAAACTTCCAAGGACGACTAAAACGGTCGAATCTTTGGACACAAAAAGTATTTGTGTTCAATTGTCTCAAAGTCCTGCTCACAAAGACCACATAATTGACTGTTGCTAATGTTAAACCTGAAAAGTTGCAAGTTTGTTGAGCAGGTTCGAGTGATAATCTTATAGTGAAGTGCTGCATAGTTAGCCGAGTTGGAACAATCTCTCACTGCACAATAAACATCAGACCAAGAGGTCTCTGCAAATTGACTATTCCAATAATTTTCCCAAGGCCTGGGCTCTTGAAGATCAGTGTTGACTAGAAGTCGATACTAATGTCCAACTCCTTTAGTTTTTGTAAGAGCGAACAATATTATCGGGTGAACCAATGGGCTTAGCAAACGCTGCTTGCCCAGTTCCTGCTTTACCTCGGCCTTCAGAGACCAGGTCAGGGTCAGATAATCCATCAAATTCCCTTGCATTTGAAATTTAACACATAGGTTTGCAAACGTCAGTAAGTTTCCTTTCTCATCAAGGAGGTCATTTACTTTTAGAATGCCTTTTCGGTACCAGTGATTGAGCCGAGACGTTTGATAACGAACAGTAGCGTCAGAGAACCATAAACCAGTAGCCAAATGTTCTTCCTGGACAATAGGATATACCTTTTGGATAGCGGCCCATGCATTGAGCACTTCCTTCCAAAATTCACTGTTAATTGTTAACGCATGCATGGAAAGTGACTTGGAATTCCATTCCCAGATTGTGTTGTCTTTACATATGGTGTTACTGAAAAGCGCAGTCCAAGAATGTGCTGAGACAAGTTGTCTTCTAACCCATGAAGCCTTTAACCCCGCCCCACCGGGGGATCGATGGCCCCCCTAAGGTTTTCCGGGATAGCAGAAAAACGACGAGGCGCAGCACCGCGGTTGAGGACTCTACCTCTCACTGCATCATTTTCCCATCATCCCTGAAATTTTTACCCCGGGTCACCCAAGGTCAGGTCACCAGACGAGGTCAACCAAGGTCACCTCACTTCACCTTTAGAGCTCTGTAAGAGCTACATTTCAAAGTCGATCAATTTGAAACTTCCTACACTTCATGACCCCTCCAGGGTCTACAAGGTGTATATCCGGGATTTTTCGATTTCGTGCCCTGAGGTCAGGTCACGAGGCGACCTCTCCCATTGGAAAAGCATGGGGAAAAGCTATTTCATGATATAAAAGCCACAAAAATGATTGCAAATACTCAGACTGCTCAGAAAAACGTTTTGGACACCCTTTCACGGATCCCAGGGGTCATATTTGCCCTTTGACCTTTCCAAGGTCATCCAAGGTCACCAGAGGTCAAAAACAGTATTTTGACAATAACTTTTGACCTAATTGAGCTAGAGCGGTGAAACAAATACCATCGTGTTTGTCTTGTCACTGGCTTTCATTTGATATACGGCAAGGTCACTTTTGACCTTTCGTGACCTCAGGTCATATTAGGTCACGAGGTGACCTCTGGCGGTCAAACCACTGGCGGGAGGTCTTTACGTTCCACATAGCGGAAAAAGTACTGGCAATTTGCTATCAAATGTACTTTACCAGGCCTCAATAGCTCTAATGACATAAGAGTTATGCCCAGTTTGCTTAATCATTGCATATGTGAGTGAAAATAGCCGATCTTGACCTAATTTGACCTCTGGAGGTCAAGCCATTGACCGAGCACTAAAACATGCGAAGTAATTTCTTATTGAATTCACGCGAGCTTTCTATTGCACTTTGCAGATTTGCGCTAACGCCCATATTTTCGGAGTTAGAGGGGGCCATCGATGGCCCCCCGGTGGGGCGAAGGTGGCGCCGGACCCCCGGTGGGGCGCGGGTTAAAGCATTGATATAGTGGTCTAAATCCAACATGCGCAGACCACCATCACTAATACTTCTGACAACAGTCTCTCTTGATTTTTTTCACTTTTCCCACCCCATAAAAAGTGAAAAAGTTCTCTTTTCAAGCGTTTCAACGTGCTCGAATCTGGCTTTGGCAGGGCGGTAAATATGTGCGTGAATTGTGGTATTATTAATGTTTTGATAATAGTAATTCTACCAAGGGTCGTAAGGTTACGGAACCTCTACATATTGACAAGATTTTGAACTTTAGGGACAATGTCCGCATAATTCAAAGTTAAAATGTTACTTAGGTCCTCCCCAAAAACTATTCCAAGAACTCGCAGCGATTTTACCGTAGAAAAACCAAAGTTCAATCGCTCTAAGGCGCGAATTCGCAAAGAGTTAGGTTTATTCCCAATCCACATGGCTTTGCATTTAGCTTCATTTGGATGAAGTCCTGAAAACTTCGAATAAGTGCCCCAGATCGTAAAAAAGAGTACGAATGCTGTTAACATTACCGTCTAAGAGACAGATTATGTCATCGGCATATGCCGCAAGCTTTAACTCATTGCCACTTATCTTTACGCCCCCAACATTGTTGTTCTGCCGTATTTGGTCGAGCAAGTGCTCCAAAGCCAATATAAACAAATAATAGCTTACTGGGTCGCCTTGTCTACAAGAGCGCTTCAGTTGAATTGGTTGAGACAGATGTCCATTGTAAGTAAGTCGCGCGAAAATTTTAGTGTGAAGTAATTTAAACCACTGTATGATATTCACCGGAAATTTTCTCACAGTTAAACACGCTTCTATGAATCGCTAGCTCATCGAGTCAAAGGCGTTTTCAAAATCGAACGCGAATAAAAGTGCCTCCTCGTTTGTTCTGTTCAGCTCATGCCAGGGCATTTTAAGAATTGGACTGTGGGCATTCGGCGAAAAGCACAAATTCCCACTAAAAGGCACTCCTACAGCATCAAATGACTGTGACTGGTGGGCAGCGGGCCGTCAGGCCGTTCACTGGTGGGCATAGCATGGGACTGCCCACCACTTTTACAAAAATGCCCGGCTCATGCATCAGGTCATACACCAGTCTCGTATTGTCACTTATGAACCTCCCTGGAAGAAAGGCGGTTTGATCACCTTTGACTAAGGTGCTCAAAACTTCTTTTCATCGGTTTGCGAGAACACCGGATATGATCCTATAGGATACATTTAACAGTGTTATAGGCCTATAACCTTTGATTATATTTTTTGGTTTCCCTTTCTTAGGAACGAGACAGATTAGGCCCTCGCGAAGTGTGAGGGCTAGTTCTCCTTTTGCTGCGCAATAATTGAATAAGCGAATCAAAAACGGTCGTAGCTTAGACCAAAAAAATTTGTAGAAATCTGCAGGAAATCCGTCTGAACCCGGCGTTTTTTTAATTTTTCATCTTTCTTAAACGGGTGCCAAGTTCTTCAGGGTTGACAGGTTCCGTTAACCAGCTTATTTGTCTTTGAGTCAATGTCGAAAATGCATCCTTTAGTAGGAAGCCTATCATGTCGGATATTTGGGGCTCACTTCCTTGGGTAAAGAGGGCTGTGAAATGAGCAACAAAAGCGTCTATAATTTCTCCCTGAGTTTTTAAAGTTGAACCATTTACATGTAGCGAAGCAATTGTTTTTGACCTATATTGACGCTTTTCTAAGTTGCAAAAATATGCACTAGGCCTTTCTCCTTGCTCCTGCCAACTACACCTTGACCGTATTATTGCTCCCGTGAGCTTTGCTTGTCTCAAATTCTCGTATTCGCTTCTAGCATTTTTAAGGCTCGAAATAAGAGATGCATCCAAAAACAAGTTTTCGTCGTTTTCAAGAGCTTGAATCTTAACTGAAAGATTCCTTTCGCGGATGTTGAGATCTCTAGCCTTCGAAATGCTGTACGAGATTGTCTCCGTTCTAAGTTTCAAGATAAGAGTCTCCCATAAGAGGGGGTCCTCGATTGTAAAAGCTAGACTATCGAAATTTTTTGTATTATGCCTATGCTTTTTGGAGTACACTGGAACTGCATATTGGTCGACTATTTGTAAAAATGCATGATTAATCCTGTTAACGTACCCGAAATCTCGTAAAAGGGACACATTAAATTTGTACCACCCTCTTCCTCGGCTCTGATTGTCGATTGTCAGATCCAAAAAGATAATTGAATGGTCAGTACGGTACCCAGGAATGATATCAGTATTCTCCACACACGATGCTAGACTTGTAGAAACCAAAAAGAAATCGAGTCGAGATTGTTTGATTACTGGTTCATAGCGTCTCCATGTAAAACGCTTCACATTAGGGTTGCGAACTCTAAAGATATCTTCAAGCTCATGTTTCTGAACCATGTTCTGCAAGGCACGTTTCGCTCTTGGATTATTTTCCCGAGAATAGTTTTGAGTGTCCAATACTTGATCCATAACCAGATTAAAGTCACCTACTAATATCAGTGGTAGCATGTTTTCGTTTTTGGCAATGATCAGACTACTAAGATCTTTGTAGAAGTCTGTTGAGTCATCATTTGGCCCATAACAACAAACCAGCAGAAACACGGTATCGTGTACATTAATTTTACAGAAAATAAAATTACCGTTGGGATCCAGTTAAACATCCGAAATTGTTAACTCTTGGTTTTTCCCAGTCAAAACTGCAACTCCACGGGAGTTGCTCGTATGTGCAGCAATAATTGCATGATTACCCCAAGCATTTCTGAAGTATTTCTCTTTTCCTTTAGAAACGTGGATATCTTGCAAACAGATCAAGTCTGCGTTATGTTTTTGCAGTTCCATAAAGACATCCTTTCGCTTTTTGAAATCACCCAATCCCCTACAGTTTAACGATACAATTCTACTTCGTGACATGACCTAGGTTTTTAAATGTAAAAGCATTTGCAAACCAAGAAAAAGTACAAAGAAGAAATCAGCTATATTCAGCACAGTACCAAGGTACAGTGAGGACAAATGACTCCATCTTACCGTAAGTAACAGTGTGAAAACAGCCTGAAGCTTGTAGTGCGCGAGTCCATTGCGTCACATTTAGGTATCGCGCAACAGATCACGAAGCGTTTCAAAGTCTGGCACTCTGGTCTTGCGACCATGCTGTCTTAGCTTACAAAACACTTCCACGTCCTTGGAGAATACACAATGTATGCGCTTCTCGGCCTTTCTCTTGCGAAGCTCCATGAACACAGCATGGCGGTATGCCGTCAGGTTTTCGTTTACAAAGAGCTTCTTTGCCGCCAATTCACTGCCCTCGTCCTGGATCGGCTTCGATTTGAACCTCTCCTCGTAGAGCCTATACGAACTGAATGTTTGGCTGCTGTCTTAAAACGGACGACGATCCGGTGGTTAGCCTCCCGACGGGCGTCAGCCACATCCTCCCGTGACACTGGAACATCGGGCATACAGCGGCCGAGAAACGTGACCGCTGTGCCCACCACGTCCTCGTTCCAGCGCTCGGTGGGTGGGGGAGGGGGAACGGCGTCTCCAGCAAAGATCAAGTCCGGACGTCTCTGTGCAGCATCAACGTCATCGAGCTGCTCCTCTAGCTTCGAGATCCGCTTGTCACGATCGTAGATGCGCCCCTCCAGTTCAATGGTCACACGAGCCGAAACATGCTGTTCAAGTTCATATACGCGGGAGTGTAGCCGCTCCATTTCATTGCGTAGAAGTGACTGCTTGAGATATCGCTCTTCATGCGTTCAGCGAGCTTATTTAAGGCTGTTGTCAGCACTGCCTCAGTGAGAGGCTGGGCAGAGCCTAGGAGCTGCTGGGAGGTGGGCTGGGCAGCGGTCAAAGCATCTGACCCAGAGGCGAAGTCAGGTGACTGGTCGCGTGACACACGCTGTCTCTTGGTGGGGCTAAGACTGCGCGACGTCTGCGATCGATTTCTGTCGATGCGGGTAATCACTTCACGCACAGATGGCTGGTTTCCTGTTGCCGCCCCCGCCGCTGCGCTGGCACCGCCACTGTCGGTGGCTGGGGTGCGGTGACCTTGTCGGTCACTGTCGGTGGTGCGTGAGATTGGCCGGCGGGCGGCCGGCCATGTGACAGCGGGGAGGGGCGGGACACGTGCTCGGCAGCGTCAGTGGCGGACCGCTGCTGCTGTGAGGCACCGCGACCCCTTCGCTCTTTCCGGGTCCACTTATTCATGTTTCCAAGCACTAGGCTTATTTCGAGCACTCTATTATTGTTCAGAACACTTCAACGGAGCTGGGCGCACCGGTCAGCTTATACTCACACGAAAGCAGAGGTCTGAAGCTGGACCCGCTCCCGCTCTAGCCAGGCGCGGAGCGGGCGGGGACACGTCCGGCCGGGTCGGGTCGCCGGAGTCAACTGGAGACAAATAAACAATTTAGTGCCTTTTTGGTCAGCTGAGGCATTCTGTCGCCTTTTCAAGCACCCGGTAAGAGTATGGGCACGTAATCAGTTTCCAGCTAATGCCTCATCGTCGCCAATAATCGTACGGGCGGAGCTAATACATATAGCTATAATATAGCTATAATATTGTGCCCCTTGAGCTCATTTGGTGCCCACTGAGCTGGTCTTGGTACATTGAGCTGATCACGTGCCCTGTTAGCTAATCTGGCTGGTGCCTCCCGTATCAATCTGATGCCCCTGAGAAAATTATTGTGCCTCTTGAAAAAATACATATATAATGCTCTATGAGTTAGCATGATGCCTCTGACCTTGCGTGGTGCCCTATTAGCTATTTTAGTGCCCCTTGAGCTGATCTAGCTGCCCTGGCCTGATATCATGCCTCCCGGAGTTGATATACTGTCCCCTGAGCCAATATGGTGCCTCTTGAGCTGATCAGGTGGCCCCTGAACTGGTCTTGTGCACCCTGAGATGATCTTATGTTCCCTGAGCTGATCTATGCACCTGAGCTGATCTATACCCCTGAGCTGATCCTTGCCTCTGCTCTGGTCTGGGGCTAGGGACTGATCTGGCCCCCGGGCTGATTAACCTGGTGCTCCCATGAGCTAAACAAATGCCCTCTGAGTTAATCTGGTGCCTCCTGAGCCGTCATTGGGCCTCCTGATCCCATCCCAAGCCCTCTGAGCTTGTTTGGTGCACCCCGAGCCTATCGTGTTACTCTTTTAGCTCATCTGGGCCTCCTGAGTTGATCGAGAAATGTCCTTAGCAACTCTGGGGTCCTGAGCTGAGCTGGGCCCACTGAGGCTGATGAGGGCCCGTGAGCTGGTATGGGGCTCCTGAGCTGATTAAGTGCCTCCTAACTTGATCTGGTACCCCTGAGCTGATCTGGGCCCCGAGCTGGTCATGGACCACTAATCTGATTCCTTGTCACCGAAGCTCATCTGGTGTCCTCTGAGCAGCTCTGGGGTTCCTGAACTGATGGGGCCCCGAGCTGGTAAGAGATCCCTGAGCTAATTTGATGCCCCTGACTTGATCTTGCCCCTGACCTGAGGCCCCTGAACTGATCTGGGGCCCCAAGAGCAAATCTGGGGCCCAAGAACGGATCTGGGTTCTGGGAGTACCCTGAGCTGGTCTGGGTGCTGAGCTTGTGAGAGCCCCTTAAGTTGACCTGAGGCCCCTTGAGATGATCAGGCGCCTTAAACTGTTCTGGGGCTCCTTGAACTGGTTCAAGGACCTATGAGCCTATCTGGGGCCCATTAAGCTAGTCTGATGACCCCATCTCTGGGGTCACTGAGCTAGCCTGGTCCCTGGAGGCATAACTTGGGAAATTGGGGAAGCTGCTCTGGACGGCTCTGATCCACACTAGGGGACCCCAGAGCTGTTCTTGAATAGATGGGGAATAAGAAAGCAATAGAAACTCCCCTTGTAAAATGGAGGAGCTATCGAGGAATGTGACATCGTTAAAACGGCTTGTGATGCCTGGGCACCCGTGGTTATATAAATTAACTATTATACTGGTGGATTCTGGGGGAGATGATAAGAAGGCATGTGCCCCTGAACTGAGCACAGTACCTTAAACCAGGATTTTTACTAATTAATTTAAATGAAGAACTAGTTTTACAACCTTCAGCCCTGTCACACCATCCCTATCCAAACCACCGGCCTGTTCACCTTTTCTTTACTCTTAAGTGTAAAATAGGCCAGCATGTTATTGAAGAAAAAGAGGAGATTTAGTATTTCGGGATGATTTTCGATAAGCAACTTAAGTTTTCGGGGCATACATATTTCTAAAATAATAAGTCGAAACATTGACATTATTTGTAGGATTTGATACTTTATTACTTACTTATATACTTAGAAATATCAACCACGTATTCAGTCAGCGTATGCATAAATTTAGTCATGTTCCCACTAAATCGTGCGGATGACATTATGTTTTCGCAGGGGTGCCGGGGCCTCCTTTGGCTGTGATTTTGTTCGGCGGCAGCCTGGGGGATGGGGGAGCTTTGAATCATCTGTGCCATACCGATATTCATTAGGGACAACAGATGTTCCAACACCAGCAGATCTGGCTCCCTTTGGGTCTGTCAGGTTTCGGTCGCGCGGGTTGCACCGGGGAGGTCCTGGCGCCTTTGCATCTCTCCGGAGCGTAACGCGTTATAATCTAAGTATGTTAAACATGTCTGTGGTTCAGCACCCAGTGTCGAGTCACATTGTGGTGCTCCCACGCCTGACACACAGATCAATTCATGCTTCACTTCATGCTCTCATCTTCAGTCACTCGCACCTCATCATCTTCTTTTCAGAATAGAAACCGGGGAGTCTAAAAGGGTGAGTATGGACCTGACTTTCTTTTTTCTGACATCGACATCATTTGGATCGAAAACCAGACCATAAAATCACCATTCTCTTCGTTGCTCCCGAGGGCTGGTGAACAACAGGTTTTTACCTCGCTTGCTGGCCCGGGGGGGGCAACAGAGGGAGTTATATTAATTTATGCTCTCATATTCAGTCGCTCTCACATCATCACCCCAAATATACAAAATACGTCGTTGTAGTACGGGCAGTAAATATGTCTCTGGCTCAGCACCCAGTGTCAAGCTGCGCACTGAGTGTTTCCACGAGAGACAAACATTATAAAAGAAAAAAACGGGGACCGATGCTTGAAAATATGTAACTTTAAAAACACGTTCAAGATGTATCTCCCCAAATTATTCCGGCAGCCAAACTTTTATTCTTCCAAAGACACTAAGCCACTTCTCCTCCCACAGCTATTTTGGGAGGCGAGGAACTTAATCCGCGTTCAATCAGGGCTCACTCGTCACGACAAAACCAGTTGGCAAAGCAAATGAATTTTCGACTCCAATATGTCTTAGCTTGCACATGGTGACATCACAGGCTCCGCTGATTTCTCTGATATTAAACTTGCAAGAGTTGGCTGATTTGTCCCTAAAATCTATCCGATACAGTCGTGTTTTGGCTACTTCCATTGCATTTTGGTGATACCATTTTGCTTTCTTTTTTTGTTCTAATCGAGTTTCCTTTCTCTGTCAATGCTTGATTTGCTATTTTCTTCAACCAAAGGTGCCAAAAAATGATAGAAACAAGGATATAGTACGTTTTTAGGTTACGTTAAAAAGTGCCCTTTTTCTCCCGGGGTGCCCCTCAAAGTTGGTGTACCCCCAAACCTAAGCTCTGGCTGCGCCCCTGTTTGTAGCATATCCGCACGAAAGGCACTTCCATGAGCGTTTTACCTTAGGAGAGGACTTTTGTGACCTGTTGCTAAATCTCAGTTGAAAAAATCTCCCACCATTGGTTATCTTATACCCTAAGGACCATTCAGTGAAAGCAATTGAAAATATGATTTTCCAAAAGTTATTTATTCAAAGAAAATATAAAGGTCACGAGGAAAGACCTGACTAAGTCAAAACTCGTATTTTTATATGGCCCGTTGTATCTTCTATCCAGTGATATCCATTTTAAAAATTTCGATCGGCCACTTAAGATACAAAACTATTTATTCTTCAATGTTTGCGTTGACCTCTGGGGGATGGATGGCTCAGTGGAAATCGCGTCTGTCTACTTAGTCACCATTGCCGGGTTAAAGTCCTGACGGAGACTGAAGTCAATCTGGTCCCCTGGTGCGTCGTTAAACCACAATAATTATCATTTCCTTGACCTCGAAATTTAAATAATCTCTACCTGGAGACCTCTTTGACCTTGGGATCTGAAAATGAGCAAAACATTTTATTTTGTGTGTGGGACCTTAGGTGCAAAATTTTGTAGAAATCTAAGGGGTTATGGTGACCTTTTTCGTGCCTACCTGGACGATTTGTCCTGAAGAAACCATTTATGAAAGCTGGCGGTATGTAGTTATAGGTATATGAGATGAGTTTAAACATGACCACGTTTTCAGGAGTAAAATTTTAATCTACTTTTTTAAATCCTTTTTTATGTATTTAAGAACGTTTTGCAAGTATTTCTCCAATTCTTGTCATTATGATAAAAGAGAAAAGACATCAATTATGTGACCGGTTTCGTAAATTAAATAATTTTCCAAACAAATGGACATTTTAAACATGACAGTGCAATTCGAAATTATAGAAGTAATTCAACAATCATCAGGCATCTTTCAGAGGTTAAGAATGTCTGGACTGCTAAAAGATCAGTTCGCTAATAAGTGATATGAAGGTGATGGTTTCTTGTTAAGATTCCTCTGTTTAACTCCTGCCACAAGTGTCAGAGGGTGAAAAGGGTGAACATGCCGACGTAGTCCCGCTGGGTGTGAAGGACTGGAACTTTCCTTTAATGAAGACTTCTTCGAGTATTCGTAGTCAGCGCCGGTCCCGCTCGCACTCGATCTTGAGGTTGTTGGTGAGGGTGCTCCTGGTGATGGGTTACTGTTGGACGTCCCGCCAGTGCTCGAACGGAGGAGGGCCGTGCAGGTTCAGCATTGGCCGTCTGGAGAGAGCGTTTACTGTCTGGCCTATGTAGTCGACTCGACGGAGCTTGCAGTCTACGTGAGCATAGGTCCAGTGATAGTCTACACAAGTGTTCTGGGATGTCTCTCTCCAGTGGCGTTGTTCCTAATGATCAGGTTAGCGGTTTTCTGGACCTTGTAATAAATCCGAAGATTTATCTTTCTACTGCCGTCTGTTGCCTTCACGCTCCGATTGATGATTTCCTGTAAAAACCGTTTCATCATGCTTATACTTGGATGGTATGGTGCTTTTGTGTCACAACATAATTTTTTATTTTTTCTCTTTATCATCTACTCCGCTAAAGAAGTTATCCAGCGTGCGACGAATTTCTTTGACCACCTCCATTGCTGGGTAATCGTTGTTGGGGAGCATTTGCTTCGCATGCTTTAGTTCTACCTCAAGGGCGTTCCAAGAAGAGCACACTTCAATCTCTAGTTAGTTAACCCTAGGACGGCCACGCCGGTCAATTGACCGGTAACGCTTGGAAAAATATTAACTATGCCAGGGGCGGACGCAGACCCGAGTTTGGGGGGGGCAAATCCATGTCAGCTTCTCCTCCTGGGGGGGGTGTAAACACCATTTTTCAGTGTTCGACAGAACTAGCATAAGCTACCTCTCCAAGTGCATGATCACTCCGCTCTCCGGGGGTGGGAGCGAATATTTCTTTGCTCTAAAGACCTAGTGAAAACACCTTTTTTCAAAAATTTCCCGGCGTTTGGGGGCCAAAAGATAGTTTGCCCCCCTCCAGCGCTTTGGGGGGGCATGGCCGGAATGCTCCCCCCTGCGTCCGCCAATGAACTATGCGAACATAAAGCCAATATTTCTTAAGTTGCCGTAGTTTGTCACCTCCTCGGCAATATGCAATTTGTCTGCCTCTGTGTATTTTTCAAAGAGAAAAAGCCAGATATACCCGAGGCCTTATATAGATACTTAGATATACTATACCTAGAACGGCCATACTGGTCAATTAGCCGGTAACCCATTTTGCTTGCATTACCGGTCTAAAACGCATTTTTAATTGTAATTGTCATCACTATACAGTTCATAGCAAAGATTTATCAAGTGAACAACATTTTGGTTGTTTTGGCTGTTCTGAACACAATCTGAATGAAATTCTGAATACATCGTTGTGACATTGCACATTATTTATCGTGCTATTTGAAGGAGAAATATCCCTGACAAAAAAGAGCACACCTTGAGGTAGATGAACGTTTTAGTACCTGTCATAAAATAGCAATTACTTGTGTGACACTTCAGAAACTTGTGAAACATCCAAAATGGGCTAGATCAATATCTACACGACATGCTGTGGTGTACAGGGTGTGCCAAAGTTTCGTTTTTGCCCAAACTTATGTGTTCCCAGATTTTAGGACTGGATGCATTTTGCGCGCATGGCCAATTAATTAGATCGATTTTTCATACAGTGGCAAATCCAGAACTTCATTTCAGGGCGGGAGGTGGCTCGAACCTCGAGCACGCGATTGCCTGGGAACAGCCTCCGGCCATGCATTCATTAGGCACGATATTTCAGGGGGGGCTTGAGCCTCTAGTCTCATTGTATCCGTGACTGTCCCCATGCATATGCCAGTCAGTAAGCGTCTCGGACTGTGCATGAAATCATAGCAGAAGGCCAGCTTCCGGTCTTGCATCAATCATGAATGCGGATGTCTGGAAAAAGGGTTGGTCACTTAAATCAATCAGTTTTTGGGATATGGAAATGCTTCTAGTCGGAATGGCATTAGAAAGTGGTAAAGAAGGACGGGTGTCGAGTTGAAGTGCTAAACAATTTCGGGAATATATTTTGGGATATGAAGCGCAGACTGTTCAGTCGGCTCTCGGTGCGACAGCCGAATGACTCACTGTCGGCGCTACAGCCGAATGACTCACTGTCGGCGCCACAGCCGAATGACTCAAGAACGGCGCGACAGCCGAATGCCTCAAGAACGGCCGCGCGAGAAAGCTAGATGAGCGGTCCAAAGAGCGCGGGAATTGATGAGAATAGTAACTGACTATACAAAATATCGCCACAACAATTTTGAGCACGCTTGGGTTTTACATAAGAAATAATGTTAAATAAAGAATTGGGCTTTATTTCTTCGAAGTTGTGGGAAAGTGGCATGGGAAAGCTTTGGACAGATCATAACCAGCGACGTGTCTGCTTTCGAGGCCCTGTACTCAGGGAATTTTTAAGAAAAAGTCAGTGGGGGGGGCATTTCTTTTGCTGGCCATTATAGTGTCTTCAGGGAATCAAGGCCACATTTTGAGGGTATTTTATAAAACTTAGCTGCGTTAGTGTTAAAAAAATGTCTCCCAATTTTGGTGCTATTTCATATCTTAAGATTATAGATGCTACCCAGGGCTGCCAGATTGTTTGGCGGAAAAGGTCAAGGCAAGTGAGAAAAAGGGCCAAAGAGGGGCACAATTTTATTTTCACTAAAATGGCCCAGTAAATAACTCAAAAGTCAGATTTGAGACGAAGACGAGACCTAGCGGTAGTCATAACCCCACTGAAAAAAGCGACTTGTATCACGGTTCAAAACTAATTGTTGACAGTTTGATACTGACTTGACGCAATATCTTTTAGTGCACTACCCATCTAATTTAGCGCACTACCCATTTACAGTGCGCAGCCAGAGCCTTGGTATGGGGGCGGCACACCAACTTTGAGGAGCACTTCGGGGAAAAAAGGCACTTTTAACGTAACCTAAAACACTTACTATATCTTTGTTTATATCATTGTTGGGGCATTTTTGGTTCAATAAAATGCAAATAAATCATTAACGGAGAAGGAAAACTTAATTAAAAACCGAAAAAAGCAAAAAATATCACCAAAATGTCATGGAAGTAGCCAAAACACGACTGTTTTGGATAAATTTAAGGACAAATCAGCCAACTCATGCAAGTACTTAACTTCAGAGAAATCAGCAGAGCATGTGATATCTGTTACAATGTGCAGGTTAAGGCATATTGGAGTCGAAAATTCATTTGTTATGCCCACTGGTTTTGTCGTGACGAGTGAGCCCTGGCTGAATGCGGATTAAGTTCCTTGCCTCCCACAATCGCCGTGGGACGAGGAGTAGCATAGTGTCTTTGGAAGAACATATTTTTGCTGCCGGAAAAATTTGGGAGATACCTTTCGAACGCGTTTATTAAGTTTCATATTCTCAAGGATCGGTCCCAGTTAAGAGTAACTAATAGGTGAACAGGCCGGTGGTTGGATCGGGATGGTGGGACAGCTAGAAATTGTGAAAACTAGTTCTTCATTTAAATCAATTAGTAGAAATCCTGGTTTAGGGGACTATCCTCTGAGCTCAGGGGCACATGCCTTTTTATCATCCCTTCCCAGAATCCACCAGTATAATAAGCAATTTATATAACCAGGGGTGCCTAGGTATCACAAGCCGTTTTAGAAATTCCTCTCCTCAGTAGCTCCGTTTTAGAAGGGAGTTTCCATTGTATTCTTATTCCCCATCTGTTCACGACCAGCTCTGGTACCCCCAAGTGTGGATCAGAGACCTCCAGAGCAGCTTCCCCAATCCCCCAGTTGTACCTCCAGGGACTAGACTAACTCAGTGACCCCGCCCCGAGATGAGAGTTGGCCTTGTGTTCTTATTATCTGTCTATTCAAGACCACCTCAGGGGCCCCTGATGTAGATCAGGGCCACAGAGCAGCTCATGTTTCACCCAGCGACTAGACTAGCTCATTGGTCCCAGAGATGAGGTCATCAAACTAGCTCAATGGGCCACGGATAGGCTCATAGGGCCTTAAACCAGTTCAAAAAGCCCCAGAACAGTTTAAGGCGGGAGATCACCTCAGGGGGCCTCAAGGCAACTTAAGGGGCTCTCACAAGCTCAGCGCCCAGACCAGCTCAGGGTACCCTCAGAACCTAGATCTGCTCTTGGGCCCCAGATCAGCTCTTGGGGCCCCAGATCAGTTCAGGGGGCCTCAAGTCAGGCCAGGGGCAAGATCAAGTCAGGGGCACTAATTCAGCTCAGAAATCACTCACCAGCTCGGGGCCCACGCGGTTCAAAAGCCCCAGAGCTGCTTAGGGGACACCAGATCGGCCCATAGGGCACCAGATCAGCTTCGGGGACAAACAATCAGACCAGTGGTCCCCGACCAGCTCGGGGCCCAGATCAGCTCGGGAATACCAGATCAAGTCAGGAGACACTTAACCAGCTCAGGAGCCAAATACCATCTCAGGGGCCTTCACCAGCCTCTATGGGCCCAGCTCAGCTTAGGGTTTTAGAGCTACTCATGAAATCACGTAAGGAGGCCCAGATCAGCTTAAAGGGCACCAGATTAGCTCAGGGGCACCAGACCAGCTCAGAGGGCATCAGATGGGATCAGGAGGCACCAGATTGACTCAGGGGCATTAGTGCAGCTCAGGTGGCACCAGATCGATCCGCTCGGGGGCCAGATGAGCTCCCAGGTCCCCAGACTATGGCAGGAGCCTAAATCAGCTCAGGGAGCAACATAGCAGTTCAGGGGACACCAGGTGGGCTCAGGGCTCACCAAACCAGCTCAAGGGGGTACCAGGCCATCTAAGGAGACATCAACAATCAGCTGAGGGGGCACCTAATGAACTGAAGAGGCACCATATTGACTTAGGGAGACAGAATCAACTTGGGGAGGCATAAGATCAGCTCGGGGGCCCGAATCAGCTCAATGGGCACTATATCAGCTATTAGGGCACCAAGCAAGCTCGGAGGCATTAGACTAACTCAGAGGGCATTATATAGGTTCAGGAGGCACAATTATTTGCTCAGTGAGGCACTCGATTGACTCAGGGGCACCGGATCAGCTTAAGAGGGCAAGTAGTCAGCTGAAGGGGCCAAGACCAGCTGAGAGGCCAAGAGATTAGCTCAAGGAGCACCAGATTAGCTTCACCCGTACAATTATTGGCGACGATGAGGCATTAGGTGGGCACATACTAGGTGCCCGTACTCTTCCCGGGTGCTTGGAAAGGCTACAAAATGCCCTAGCGGACCGAAAAAGGTATTAAATTGTCCAACAATAGTTTCAATCGCTACATGTGGTCCAGTTACATCTAGGTTCAACGGCGTAGGGCACTAAATTTCGAGCGTCACGACCCAAATTGGGTACACCACCTCATTGGCGGACGCAGGGGAGGGGGCATTCCGGTCATGCCCCCCCAAGCGCTGAAGGGGAGGCCAAACTATCTTTTGGCCCCCTCAAACGCCGGGAAATTAAAAAAGGTGTTTACACTAGGTCTGTAGAGCAAAAAAATATTCGCTCCCAACCCCCCTCTCCCCCGAGAGCGATCATGCACTTGGAGAGGTAGCTTATACTAGGTCTGTCGAGCACTGAAAAATGGTGTTTACACTAGATCTGTAGAGCAAAAAATATTCGCTCTCACCCCCCCCCAGGAGAGGGTAACATGGGTTTGGCCCCCAAAACTCGGGTCCTCGTCCGCCCCTGCACCACCTGGCAATCAAAAGTGCACCCCGGCAGTGATGGGGGGCACGTGCCCCTGTGCCCCCTGGCTGCACCCCTGGACAGTAGATCAACTCCGGGAGGCATTAAATAAGCTCAGGGGCCCGGATCAGCTCAAGGGGCACTAAAACAGCTAATAGGGCAGCAGGCAAGTTCGGAGTCATCAAACTAGCTCGGAGTATTATATAGCTTCAGAAGGCACACTTATTTTCTCAGGAGGGCGCCAGATTGACTACGAGGGCACCAGATCAGCTTAGAGGGCACGTTATCAGCTCCAGGGGGCATCAGATGAGCTCCGCCCGTACGATTATTGGCGACGATGAGACATTATCTGGAAACAGATTACGTGCCTATACTCTTCCCGGGTGCTTGGAAAGGCGACAGAATGCCCTAGCTGACCAAAAAGCCACGTAATTGTCAAATAATAGTTGAAATCGCTAAATACAGTCTAGTTCCATCTAGGTTCAACGACGTAGGGCACTAACTTTCGAACGGCACAGCCCAAAAGGGGTGCACCACCTGGAAATCAAAAGGGCACCCCGGCACCGATGGTGGACACGTGCCCCCTGTGACCCCCCGGCTGCGCCCCTGCCCATTTAATAGGAAGCCAGGAGTGCCCTGCCAATCCCGCGTAATTCCGCGTGGCCACCAAACGATTTTATCCACATAACCAGAAGATTTCTTAGCATCATCAATTATCTTGGCCGTACCACTCCTCACTAATATTTAATATTTTTCCTGTTTTTCCAACTATGAATTTTTTGTTCGTAAACAGTGGCGGATCTAGGATTTTGGTAAATGGGGAGTGCGGAGCCTCAGTAGGCGTACTTTATCATCAACTTTTCACCCGAAGGGCGCCTATAGTATCGCATCCTTTGTGTCCGGTTTTCGGTGGCTGTCATTTTTGTGGATCGTGTTTTCAACAAAGTTCTGTCCCTCCTTCCCACCGCCATTACAGTGTTTTTTGCTGCTCTGCTGCTTTTGTGTCAGAACATCTTATTCAAGAGCGGAAGAGGTCAAAAGAAGCCCTATTTATACAAGGGACAAACCAGAAATAGCTTAGGTGCCAGCTGCTAGAAAAAGGGGCAAAACAAAAAACTAGACTTCAGGAAAAGGCCAACTGCAAAAATCGCAGGGCCAAACACGACAAAAAAGGCCAAATTCGAGATATTTGGTCACATAATGGCCAGCCTGGCAGCCCTGACGCTGCTGCAATGTATTCCAAATGAATAAACTATTTTCTTGATGAGTGTGGCAAGGTAAGTAAGTTCCTAAATAATCACCACCGCCGTGGCGCACTTGGTTAAGGCGCCTCGGTCCAGTGTGGGAGGTCCTTGGATCAAAGCTGACCTCTGGCAGACTTTTCCTCGACCGCCTCCTACCCAGGAGATGGCAGTACACTGGGTAGTGCCCGCCTTGACTAGGGACTTCCGCTGATTAACCAGCGCCCTTGTTATTGGGAGCACGGGCTTGATCTGCCTTTAAATGGATCCACCGGTCCGGTGGCACCGCCCGAGGGCACGGCCTCGCCGCGTGTTACCGGAGCAGTCCTCTGTTCCGCCGGGTCCGAGAAATCGGGATAGCTCCACTGCCTGGTACAGTGGGGCGTGTGACAGGGAGCGTGCGGACATGACTGTCCCGCAAGGGTGCCGATAGCGTAAGCCCCGCTGCCGTGTACATAGTGTGTGACTGCTTGTGTGTAGTGCAAATGTGCAAAATGTTCCCGGGTTGGGAACAAATCTAACATGTGGTTTATAGACTAAATCAAGCAAGTTTTTATGTACATACATGATGTGTGGCTGTTGCTATCAAAATCATCAAGGGAATCTAGTACAAAACCTGTTAAGAATTTGTTTAGGCTTATCGATGCACTAACTGTCGAGGTCATATGGCGTGTCCAGCTCGATTCCTGCTGGATGGGTTTCTCGCGAGACAGATTGATGCTTCTGACGAAGGGCGGAGGCCGAATATATAGTCTCTCCTCAAGGAATCGATGAGAAATAGACTTTGCAGAAACAAATTATGCACCGGTCTCACTATAAATATCACGTATGCTGCAATAAGCGTCGGAAAAGAGAGGGGCCAGGGGCCTGTCCCCTCCCCCGCCCATTTTCGACCGAAAATCTCCTGATCTGAGTCAAAATGGGAGAAAGCCGGAAATGTATATAACAAGCCGTTGCGGAATGCAACGAGGGACCCAAATTCGAACAGCTTTTGGTACTAACGTGAAAATTTTGACAGAATCAGGCTTAAATTTGACTCCCCCGCGGTTTTTTGCCGGTGGCGACGCCAATGTATGCTACCACCACAATAATAAATAAATAGGCTAAGCACTTCACACCGCCACACCAGAAATCACTCTTACGCGCTATGATTACACCGTGTCCCGTCTAATCAACGAACGAGCTCTGAGCGCTGACAACTGACCGCGTGTGAAATGAGAGAATCATGCAATCTCACGGTATTGGCTAGGGAGTGGGATTCCGGGCGGATAGAACACGATGTTGGTTGGCTGTACGCCAGCGTTCTGCTCCAGCGTTGTGATAAGTTGATGCAGAAGTTGCTTTGCGGGTATTTCCCTAACTACGCGCTTTGTTTCGTTTTTGCACGATAGAGAAGACAGTCACGACTGGAAATGTTTTAACAATTTTTGTTGATTGGCAATTTGGGACCAGCAATGTAACAAAAATTATCATCATCGAATGGCATTCTGTCTTATTTTCGTCAGGTGAGTTTGCATGTGTTCAATTTTAAGTCAGCTCTTGTCTATTTCACTGGGGGGGCAATTTCCGAACACTGGGGGCATTTCCGCCGACTGGTGGGGCAAATGCCCCCAGTTAACATTTAAAAAATAACCTGCCCGTACTCGTCGAATGCGTAAAATGATAAAGCGGTGTTTTCGAACAAAAAGAAATTAGATGCAGGAAATATTCAAATACGAAAGAAAAATAACAACCGGGAATTCAGCTTATTTCGACTGACAACGTCCTAATCTGCTGCAAGTTAGGTTGGGCAAAAAAACTCGCCTCCATAGTTTGGAAAAGTCACGTGCCAGACACGTGAATATTAGACCAAGTCGTCAGAAAATAATTTCCGAATTCGGATTAAGAGTAGTAATTTTATTATGTCATGATAGGTTGCAAACATGATGCAAACAAAACAAATTCGATGAATCTACGTTTAATGGGCGCGGAACGGCCTTTTCTGAAGGCATGTTTTCAGTAGGGCGGCGTTGAAGTCTCCGTTGACTTCACAATGCATTGTTGTCAGTATCCTTGCAGCACGGTAACTTGGTTACCAACATCAAAACGTCGGATCTATTTGTAGCCAGGCGGATGCACTGGATACCCGGGCAGCTAATGAGAGGCCTAGGAACCCTCTGGTCCTTTCCTGGTCACTCCCATGTATTGAAGATAGGTTAATTTCTCGAGTTTTGAACCTTAACAACTTTGGCAATTGTTGACGTTTAAAGGGAATGTGGCGCCTTGGTCAAATCCTGGAATTTAGTGTAATTAGGGATACTTTTAGTCGAAAATCATGGAGCTATCCATGATTTCTCTGAAAAATGTACAATAGGCTCAATATTTTGATTTTTAAAATGCGCCTCTACGGGAGAAATAAATATCTGCCTGTGGATGATGTCATGAACTGGGAACTACTACCATATTCGATAGGCTTCAAGGGCTTCGATTGGCTGATACTCACCGTGACCTCAATATGTAGTCACACCAACAACTGACAACTGTGGCTTGCTGCTAAGGGTACATGAGGGGTACATTTCAGGTAAGTTTTAGCTTTTATCTATGGAAGCATCGAGTTTCAAGACAAATGAGATATTTAGTACCAGGTTTTCTGGCATGCTTTACAACTTGGCTATCTCAGTCAAAACCACGTTAGAAAGGTGCAACTTCCCTTTAACGACGCATCATTCTTTTGGATTATACGGTGTCGCCAACTCTCATCCTGTTGGGAGGGATAGTCAGGTTGTCCTCATTCACTGTCCCTGCCGGGGATTTGAACCCGGAACCTATGGTGCAGGATACAGATGTGCTGCCTACTGCAGCACAACACCCCCCCTTCCCCCTCCACCCTTAATGACTGACTGGTCAGCTGGTTGAGCTTTTTCTCTACTTGAGCACCTACTCAGGTTTGATTCTGGTTACGAGAGTGGTTTGTATGTGAGACCTTGGTGTAAGACAGTGCAGTAGGTAATGTAATAATCACATGATCAGACTGGAGGCTGAAAGTATGCTATCCTGCGTAATGGGCATTTTGAGACACACAGTTCTGAAACAAACCGGATTGACGACTAATTCTATTTGTTTGCCGTATTTATTTGTCTGACGCATGCTTAATGCTGTGAATATGTCTTAATCACCATCATATATTTCCAGATGACCTGACACTCGAATATCCTACACACATTACACAATACACATGGATTCCGTAGTAGATTAGACATGAGCTTTACTTTTTATCCATCCTTTCTATAAGCAGCCCATTGCGTGGTCTCTCTCGAGCCTCACTTTTTCGGTCATCTGCCTGTGAGTAAGCCTAGCCCTGATGAACCCGTCCCTCCTGTCGTATCCAAACACAGCCTCTGAGTCGGCCGTTATCCCCTTCACACACAGTTCTACGCCCTGACCATGAACGGGTAAGTCGACAACTTCCATGGAAGTAGTCTGGAACATCTTGATCTCCTCGGCAGGAAGGCTCAGAGTGAGCACAGGATAGCATACCTACAGCCTCCAGTCTGATCATTAGATTATTACATTACTACACTGTCTTAATCCGAGGTCTCATGCACAAACCACGCTCGTAACCCGACCCAAATCTGAGTAGGTGCTCTACTAGGGAAAAAGTTCAACCAGCTGACCATCCAAAGTTATTACGGGTGGAGGGGAGGGGGTGCTGTGTTCAGTAGGCAGCACATTTGCATCCAGCACCATATGTTCCGGGTTCAAATCCCCGGCAGGGACAGTGAATGAGGACAACCTGAATATTAAGAGTTTGAAGTGTTGTAATGAGTGTGAAAGTCATGATGATAATGTTATAAAAAATTAACCGGCAATCGCTCATAGTATAATGAAATTGAAAATGCCAAATAGTATATTGATATTTCGACGGCGTGTCTTCTTCAGGAGCAAGTTTTGAATTTGAAAGTCATTGATAGCAATGATTTTTAAATTCAATTTGAATTTAGGGCGAACAGCAAGCAGGTACACGTGAAAACAATGTTTAACATCTCGCGAAGGATACAATGTGATGAGTTACCTACAAAAAGAGACATTTAAAAACTACAGGATACAGAAACTAAACACACATAAAAGCACAGTATGCAACAAAACTATGGATGTAACAGTGAGTAAAAACAATTTTCAGCAATGGATGTGTGGTGGTATGGCGAGTGTTTATGCGTGGTGGTTTGGTCTTAAGTGGTATAAGTGTATGTGTATGGTACTGGTTGTAGGAGGCGCCACGAGGAGAATTGCTTATTTATTTGTGGTCTGCAGTTTCGGATTTCTATTGATTCTTCAATTTTGCATTCTGCCGAGTCTTTACAAACATGAATAATTTGTATTGCGAAGTCCTTGTCTGTGATGCGTGTAGTGGGGTGATGTGATATGGTGTGGTCTCCTAGATACTTACCCTTTTCTTTTCTCCTAGCGTGTCCTAAATGTTCCATGAAGCGGGTACGGATTTGGCGAGTTGTTTCCCCTATATAAAACATGTTGCAAAGTAGGCATGTGATAAGGTATACTGTATTTTTGATGTGGTACCTCCCCTGTAACCCGGCGTCGCATGTGCTGCATGATTTCCTGTGTCTTTTAGGGCATGGTGGTGGGTTTAGTGATGATCTTATGAGGATGTTTGAGTGTTTCACCACTCTTCCAAGCTATCGTAATGTCTAGGTCTGTGGATCTGGCTGCGGTGGTGATCTTGTGCGTGAGCTGCTCATCAATGTATGGGAGAGAGATGTAAGTTGTGTTCCTGTTCTTGTTCTTGGGACGTGGTTGGCATGGTTTATATTTGGCAGAGTTTTGTATGTTTTTGATGAGTTTGGCCGGGTATCCGTTCGACATAAATAGTTCCATGATTTTTTCTAGGCCACGGTTTTTTGCAGGTAGGTCTGATCCCAGCCGGATAGCTCTAAGTGACTGTGCGTGTTTAACTTATCTTTTAGTCTGCATAGGATGAGCGGAAGTGAAATTTAGAATTATCGGTGCGGTCATGGGTTTTATATAGAGTTCTGTGGTGTACTTTTCAGAGGGATGTACCGTCAGGAGGGTGTCTAGAAATGGAATCTGCTGATGTTGAGAGTGGTCTGACCTATCTATGCTGAACTTGAGAGCCGGGTGAAAATCATTGATGAAAGTGAAATATTTCGTTAGGGTCTCTGAGCCATGTGTCCATATTCCAAAGATGTCATCTATATATCTTAAGTAAATGACTGGTGAGAGGGTGACCTGAGCGGGGCAGCCGTCCCTGTGCTTTGTGGGACGTTAAACTTTGGCTTCTAAATTATCCATTCATTGTGGGAGTTGCTCGTTCGGGTGGTGGGGTCGGGGTCTCCGTGACAAGTCCCTTGAGGACTTCAGTGAGACTCCGACTCCAGCAGCCGTACTGGGAACAAGTTGGACCAAATTTATAAAAAAACTTGTCCAATGGATCCCCACAGGCCGATACGATGGGTCGAAGTGGGTTGTTAGGCTTATGAGTTTTAGGTAAGCCGTATAGCTCGGCTGTCCTCGACTCTGTGGGATTGATTGATTGTATAACCTTATCCGGGAGTTTGTCTTTCATTGTGGTTTTTATCATGCTTGCAGTAGTTTTTTCAAGCTTTTTCGTGGGGTTAGTGCTAATACGCTGATAGTCTCCTACAATCGCCTGTGCTTTCTGAATGTAATCTTCCTTATTCATTATTACTAAGCCTTTACATTTATCTGAGCGTTTTATCACTATTGTTTCATCTTTTTTCAGTAGCTTGACCATCTGGATATCATTTGTGGCGTGGTTAGGTGGAGTTTTGCTCTTATGGTGCTTGTAAAGGCTCATCACTTTCTGTTTGAAGGTCTGCAGTGCGTGCTCTGTAACTATGCCTGCTTTTGGTGCTTGGCATGTAGGTGTGTCACTGAACCTGGGTACTAGTTTTGTTTCACGTGTGTACTGTTTGGGGTTGAGTGTGGGCAGGGGTGGTTGGCGTGGTGTTGGCTGTGAGTGTGCGTCGGCAGGTGGAACTTGTGTGGGTGGATATGGTGGCGTGTCTGTTTTTGTGCAGAGTGCTCGTCTTTGTTTTTCCTCTATTTCTTCCTTCCATCTTATAGCAAATGCCCCTCGCTCTAAACTTGCCTCCACTTCTTTCAGTGTCTGTGTACTAATGCGTCGTGTGAAAGCAAAGTTGGGTCCCTTTTCCAAAACATTAGAAAGTGTGTTGTTGATAGGCTGATGGCTTAGGTTAAGGAATTTTACCGGTGTCGTGTTAGTATTGGTGTCTGGGTTATGATTAACATTAGCGTTTTGATCGACATCAGGGTTGTTACCGTTAAGCAGATGCGACGTAAGAACATTTGCATCAAACGAAACATTTTTGAATTTGAAAATCATTGCTATCAATGACTTTCAAATTCAAAACTTGCTCCTGAAGAAGACACGCCGTCGAAATATCAATATACTATTTGGCATTTTCAATTTCATTATACTATGAGCGATTGCCGGTTAATTTTTTATAACATTATCATCACAACCTGAATATTATCCCTCCCAACAGGATGACAGTTGGCGACACTGTATAATCCAAAAGGTTGATGCGTCGTTAAAGGGAAGTGGCACCTTTATAACGTGATTTTGACTGAGATAGCCAAGTTGTAAAGCATGCCGGAAAACCCGGTACTAAATATCTCATTTGTCTTGAAACTCGATGCTTCCGTAGATAAAAGCTAAAACCTACCTGAAATGTACCCCTCATGTACCCTTAGCAGCAAGCCACAGTTGTCAGTTGACGACAACGTTTTAGGGCGCACCGACATCTGAGGTCATTCGGCCAGTTGTCAGTTGTTGGTGTGACGACATATGCTGAGGTCACGGTGAGTATCAGCCAATCGAAGCCCTTGAAGCCTATTAAATATGGTAGTGGTTCCCACATCATGACATCATCCGTAGGCAGATATTTATTTTTCCCGTAGAGGTGCATTTTAAAAATCAAAATATTGAGCCTATTGTACATTTTTTCGGAGAAATCATGGACAGTTCCATGATTTTCGGCTAAAAGTATCCCTAATTACACTAAATTCCAGGATTCAACCAAGGCGCCACATTCCCTTTAAATGTCAATTGCTAAGTTATTAAGGTTCAAAACTCGAGAAATCCAACTATCTTCAATACAAGGAGGTGACCAGAAAAGGACCAGATGGTGCCTTGGCCTCTCAGCAGCTGCCCGGGTATCCAGTGCATCCGCCTGGCTACAGGTCGGGTACAAATAGATCCGATGTTTTGATGTTGATCTAAAAGTTACCGTGCTGTAAGGATACCGACAACAATGCATTGTGAAGTCAATGGAGACTTCAACGCCATCCTACTGAAAACTGGCCTTCAGAAAAGGCCGTTCCGCGCCCATTAGGGTAGAGTGGAGTAACGCGCCCACCTGGGTAAGACGCCTACTACTATGTCTAGGCTGATGTAATAAATGTAGCCTCCATCTAATATTTTTTCTGGTAGTGGCCTTTCTGATCCGGTCCTGGACATGATTGGACACGCCTAGTAAACTCCGTTATTTTTCAGCAAACATTTGTTGCTTTTTGCATCTCCGGACCTAAAAACAATTTATCTTAAAGTTGTGAATTTTGTACTCTATGCGATGTGAATGTGCTCACCCTACCAACTTTGTCACTAAATTAATTGTCTTACAACGTAAGTATAATGGCATTCATATTTGTTCACGTGAAGCAAAAGGTACAATATACGCTGGGAGTTTTATGGCGGCCTTTTAATCCGGGCTTGGGCGTTTTACCCCGCTATCGGGGTAAAACGCCTTTTTACATGGTCAAGAAAAATAAATTTCGCACACTTTGCATCACGTCAGAATAAAAAAATCTATCTGAGAGTAGACAAACGATGAAAGAGCTTAACGGAGAAAAAATAAAATAATTCCATCCTGGCAGGATCAGTACAGACGAATTCTCCCTTAACGTATGCGGCTTACCCCACTCTACCCTAAACGTAGATTCATCGGATTTGTTTTGCTTGCATCATGTTTGCAACGTATCATGGCATAATAAAATCACTACTCTTAATCCGAAATCGGAAATTATTTTTTGACGACTTGGTCTAGTGCATATGGACCCAAGGGGCTTGAGTCCTCCGTCAAATGTGATGGCATGCGTATCCATGTTACTGAGCATTGTTATCGCTCTGCATGCTCACATACCGTATGTTCCTGCTAAAGCCTTTTTAAAGTGCTGCCAGTTCCGTTTTCTCGCATATTAGCCATAGGTGAAGGAACGAGGGGGTGGCTGCCCTCAACTTTTGGCCTGGGGCCAGTGCCCCCCCAACTTTGAGCTGATTCCGGACCTTTTTTAAACAAATCAAGTGGTAGATCAAATATTTGACACCAGCGGCTGTGATAAGTTATGTCCCAACTTGGAAAAAGTTTGTGCTTATGATAGGTATTAGCTCAACTATATAGTGTTTCTTGAGTAATTTTTCGAGTGGTTTTAGACGAGAACAAATTACTTAACGTTTATGCAACATGTTCAACAATAAATTTCGTATAATTCAGCATTAAAGCAACCGTTTCTTCGACGAATTTGAAGCATTTTTTGTCCTCTAGACATCTCAAAAAGTTCACTCTTCCTGAAACACCCTGTAAATGCCCATAACTCTACCGCCGACAACATAGTGACGATAAACCTTAAGAGGCTGGCCAGCCACCGGGCATAGGTGCAGGAACTTTTTCCAAGTTGGTGGGGGGGACAAAGTTATCACCGGTGATGCGGTTAACACGCGCATTGACGGGGGCGGGTACCCGCCCCCTCCTCGGGTTTTTCGGAGATAGAGAAAAACGGCGGCGCGTAGCGCCGCCGTACTTGGTATACCTTTTCCCTCATCATTTTTACAACTTCTGTGAAAATTTTAAGGTTAGGTCATCTAAGGTCAGGTCACCAGTACAGGTCAAGTGGCCCGACCTCAAAAAAAAGTTTAAGATAGCATAAGTCGGAGCAGGGTGAACTTATCCGATTGAAACTCATATCACATAATGGCCCCACCGAGTTCTCTAAAATATGTTCCGGTATTTTTGATATCGATGACCTCTCCATTGGAAATACATGGGAAAAATGGTTTTTACGGAATAACTCAGTAACGGATGGTGATAAAGCATTTATTCTAGCTGCATTAGACTCGCCTGGGCTTTGCGGTTCTAATGATATGCATTTTATATAATTTGACCCTGACCTGACCTCAGGTCAGGTCAAATCCTTGATTTAACCTAGCAAGGTCAAATTATATATCATTCGATTCGGCTTGCTAAGAGGATTCATATAGTTTAAGTCGTTTTGCTCTATCTTTACTTGTTCAGATGTAATGGCCGAAAAACTTAATTTACATGTTATCCCTATGACGGGCATGTTTTGACCTCTCGTGACTTTAAATGTGACCTGACAAAAAAATGGTTCAAATGTTTTCGATGGAGAAGTGGATGGGCAGCCCAACACCGTTTACCGTTTTTCGCTACCTGCCGTGGTTCTTGAGATCTTAGGGGGCGGGTACCCGCCCCCGTCAATGCGAAGGTGGCTCAGACCCCCGTCAATGCGCGTGTTAAATATTATTCGGCCTAACGCTTATTTGTTGACGGAAAAGCTCCGGAATCGGCTCAAAGTTGGGGGTGGGGGGGGCAGTGCCCTCAGTCCGAAAGTTGGGGCGGGGGCAACCACCCCCGGCTTCTGCGCCTATGCCATAGGATGCTTACTCGAGTGAAGGATACCGAGTCGCTCGTGGAAAACATTCACGGTGAGAAAGGACGGATACTGCTGGAGAAGAGGAATGCAGTCTGGACCAGAAACTTCGCCTCGAGCCATCACAGAACCTTGCTCAACAACGAGCCCAGCGCACTGCTAACATCGCTGAGGCCCGTGACGAGTGTGGACTTCGCGTTTACTCCCGTGACGATTGCGGACTTCGCGTTTACTCTCGTGATGATCGCGGACTTCGCGTTTACTCTCGTGACGATCGCGGGCTTCGCGTTTACTCCCGTGACTATCGCGGACCTCGCGTTTACTCCCGTGACTATCGCGGACTTCGCGTTTACTCCAGTGACTGTCGCGGACTTCGCGTTTACTCCCGTGACGAGTGCGGCTGTGGATTGTTCGTCGTGGATGTAGTGCGATACACACTCATCAACGAGCGACACAACTTCACCCCAAATACTTGGCAAAAGTTGTGATGGCAAAGCTTTTCTACAGCCGAGATACGCCTAAAGAGACTCAGCATCATCCCAAAGTGAAGCTCAAAGGGTACGGAAGGGGTGATATAAAAGTGTTATGACTGGCAGACATTCACATGCCCATTCCTTTCATGTTCTGCATTGCTTATTTAGACTTAGGAGCGCTGCAGCCTGTGTGGCCATATCGCGCTATGTAATGCGTTGTAATTGCAGCTAATTATGGTTAATTGGCTGTAGCGACAATACTATAGAATCACATTTTTAAGCGGTAACACTTATTTTGGGATTCTGATCACATGAAATATGTCAAAATTGTTACAGAATTTCATAAAATTCCGGTCTCTATTCATCACACACTAATCACACTCATCCCAAATCTCCTCCCGTAGTTCATGCCCCATTACTCACGTTCTCGATGACAGTCGGGGCAGCGGTAGTTGCCAGCGGCGGTGGCTCCGGTCACCAGCACCAGCAGCGGCCAGATCAGCACCATCGCCGCCCCACCCATCTCGGCGCTGAAAGCGACAATGCGCGACCGGCCCCGGCGCCCGGGTCGGCTCGGCGCCAGGGTCAAGCTCACAGGGTAGCATTCAGGCATTGCGTGTCAGGGATAAGTGAGCCAAAAACAAGTGCCATAAACATTTGTCACTGGAGAGTTCAGCAGATGAATACATAATTGATAGTTTAAGCCAGTACTAGCAAATCGACTGCCCGCTGACAACGCCATTGCTGTGGCGACTTCGTCACAATTCAGCCCACCTGCGCCGCGCCCGAGGCGCTAACCCGTCAATGTGATCCGAAAACTGCGGTCAAGATGGTCTGAGGTGCCTTCCTTGCACTGAAACCAGGGGTGTGGATTTCCTAAAATCATAGGGGTTGCCCAAATTTGAAAAAAGGAAATGACCACCATATAAAAGAAGATAGCATAACAATATCTGTGCTTTAGCTATCACGCAGTCTTTTTTAATCCTGAAAATTTTAAGCAATACAATTTAAAGGGCATTTCAACTCTAACTCGATATTTCATTGCGGGTGCCTGGGCACCCTGAATTAAGTTTTTACCTCTGCATAGTGTACCCCTCATTATGGTCTGAGCAACAGCCTATCACTATTCGAGATTGTTCAGCTACCGTTTCCATTGGCATGTGCCATGCTGTAAAGATTTTACAATTATTTAACAAATATTTAATATTTACAGAAACGTAGCCGTTCAAACACTCCCGCCGTTCGAAAGAGTTTATTTAACGTTGCTTGGTATTTCGTTAGTGTCCTCTCCCATCATCGTAACCCAATTTCAGTACGTTGTATTTTTCGGTCGGTACGGAAGTTTTGGCCTGAAAAGTCAACATCTACCAAAAAGTATGCATTTTGATAGTAGGGGAGACTGGGGTCAATTGTAACAAATTTCACATTTTTGACTCTGGGGAAATAGTGCTTTGAGTTAGAACACTTATAATTATCTTTTCATCAACTTTAAAGATTTTGCAATGTGACAGACGTATAAAGATTTCAAAATAAAAAAGAATATTGGTCAAAATTTCACTTCTAAAAATTTTCTTGAGCTGTTACAATTGACCCCACGTGAGGGGCAATTGTAACAGCACCGGGGGTCAATTGTACCATGTTAAAGCTGTATGAATTTCGGCGATTTATTTGTACCATAAAAACATCATTATGCGAACACTTCTGCATCTTTGGCCTGCTACACTCAGGCGTCGGCATGTACTTAGTCTGAACCACAGCTTTCACAGATATAGGTATCCCTGATATCTTTCAACGGCAGTGCATGGCAGTGCAAATGTAAAAAATGTGTTTATAATTCGACTGAAATCTCGTTAATTTTTCAAACAGGGCACATATAGCCTTAGCAGCTGACGTGCCCTTAAACCCCAATTATCATCGTTAATTTTTCAATATGAGATATTATATAGGGCAGCCCACATTGCCACTTTTCCGAAACATATACCAGCCGACGAACAAACATATCATTGGAATGTAATGTGATTATCATAAACAGTAGCGCACCCAGGGGGCAGGGGGCCCGCACTCCACCCTCCCCCTCCCCACTGTAGGATTCAGGGGGAGGAGCAAACGGAGCAATTTCTCCCCCAAATCGCCCGATTTTTGTCGTTTTTCTCCAAAATCCATGCTTTATAGATTTTAGGCCACTTTACCCCCCCAACGCTCGGCCTGGATCCAGGCCTGCCCCTCCCCCAACGTGTTAAGTGCCTCCTCCCAAAAACAGTTGACACTATAGGTCTGCGAAGCAAAAGGTTCATCGCTCCCCCCAGGATATGAAGATAGGCCCCTTTGAGTGAACAAGTGCGCCCCCTTCCTTGGCTTGACGTCCCCTTGTCAGCCCCCCAAACGAACATACTGGGTGCGCGCCTGATCATAAAATCACTAACCTAGCTACTGCATTTGTGCAGTAGAAGCAATTTTAATACGTCGTAAGGCCATAGGGGTCAATTTTAACATTGTTACATTTGACCCCAAGAGAAATGTTACAATTGTCCCCATCGCAACGCGCAATGTTTTAAGCCAAGTTGCCGCTCAACCAGCTCGCCTAGGCGGCAGCTTCTGTGCTCATTTCGTATCTAATTAAACACTCTTTATGCACTGAAACTGTTTCCGCTGTACCTTATCATACCCATCAATAAGCTAATCTACTTTGAATATTTCAAAAGTTACAAAACACCCTCAAAAACACATAATTGTGAACAGCGTCTGACTTACCCGCTGCACCGAATTGAAACTTCGTTAACATAGGCAGCAGCTGATTGCGCATTTCCGGTTGTGTCAATAGATCCATCCATTGATTAGTTTAGACAATATGGCCATTGTTGCAATTGCCCCGTGTTACATTTGACCCCAGCCTCCCCTAAATTTTGTAGACCCTGGAAGGGTCATCAAGTGTAAAAAGTTTCAAATCGATCAGCTGAGAAATGTAACTATGGTGCAGGTAAAATTTGAAGTGAAGTGAATTTGGTTGACCTCACCTGGTGACCTGAACTAGAGTGGTCCGGGGTAAAAAAAATCAGAAATGGTGGGATAATGATGGGGTGAGAGGTAGACACCTCAACTGCGGTGCTGCACCTCGTCGTATTTCTGTTGTTCTGAAAAAAACCTTAGAGCAGTGGGTCCCAAACGGTGGGTCATAACCCCATTTGGGGTAACGGAGTCATTCTGCGGGGGTAACGAAGACCTGTGAAGTTGAACCATGAATGTTACGCTAAGACAGCTTTAATGTAGCCCTTGGCTAAAACATACTCAGACAAGATATAACAGCTGCATAGAATGGATGGATGCATTTCTTACGTGTTCCTTTTATTTTACGTTTCCAAACGGAAACCTGTCTGTTTAAAATGTCATGCAGAGCAGCAGCACGTATCAACCCACGATCGGATCTCCGGCACCAGCGTTGCTATTTGGTTCTTTTCGAGCGTACCAGAAATTTTCCGAAATTGTGCCAAATCGGTACCAGAATGTAGCAAAGGGGCACCCGAGTGTACCAGAAAAAGTACCTAAATCTTAAACGTCCATTTTCACGAACATTTTACAGAATTTAAAAGATGAAAAGTAAATCACATTACAGGTTAGCACCTGGCAGCCATAGGGGAACACTGTGAAGTGTTTCATACTGAAGTTGAAAGAGAATCAACACAAATATCGCAGTCATCTCTGGCCATGGCATGAGCGGATACAGGATTTGTAGAAGGGGAGGGGGGGTGGGGGGTTGCCGGTTGCACGCACAGAAAGAAATTTTTACAAGGGCAAACCTTGTCAGACCCTTGGTTACATGGAAAATTACTAGGGTAAAACGCAAAGCTTGTACGTTCAAAATCCGTGCCACGAAAACAAGGGAAATACAAGGAAAAACCATTTAGAACAATGGTAGAACCATAGTACGACAAGGGTTGCTAGAAGACGTTGTACAAACCTGGTAACTTAACTATGGTTAACCTACATGGCAAAGACAATGGCTGACAACGTCCCCACAAGCCCTCTACTAGGTCATGATTACCCCATAACAAGGGTAGAACAAAGCCTGGTGTCCGCCTTGTACGCAACCGCAGCCTTCCTACAAGAGCGTGACGAGATTAGAACCTTGCTTACACAACCGCTTTACCAGTGCGTAACGGGGAGGGAACAAGAGTGTTGCAAGGCTTCTTACAAGAGTAAAACGAGACTCGGATTACGTCTTTTCAACAGCGGCAGATCCAGGACTTCATTTCGGGGGAAGCTTGGGAGCTCGCGCCTCCCCTCCCATAGTGTCGGGACAGCGTCCGACTACGCATTTACTTTAGGCACTCTGACATTTCATGGTGTGGAAGGGGGCTTGAGCCCTCTTAGCCCCTCCCCTTGTACCTACCTCTGCTTCAAAAGGAACTTTTCAGTCTCTATGCGAAAGCTAAAGCGTTTTCTGGCCCCAAATTCAACCGGAAGACCATCGGTAGAAAAAGGGTAAGCATTGAGCCACCTCTCAAGCAAGAAAATAACCCGCACGTAGTCTTACCCATATCGGTAAAACACAGCATCACTCATCAGGCGCCGATCCATCTGAAGACACCTACAAGATCATACTGGAACTCAACTCACCCTATTTTTCAAACGGGCCCATAAGGCAAACACAATTAGGTTCTACCCACTGCAGGTACCTAAGCCATATGATCAAATAATCTGTGCTCGTTTGACACGAAAATATGAGCCTTAATACCAATATGGCATACATGCCTGAAGTAACCACATGCCTACTTACCTGGACCTGGATTGACCATTCCAAAATGCCTCACTTTTCAACTATTGGAACAGAGAACAATACTTTCCACTCCCAGGTCACTGACAAATATTCCAGACAGCTTCCAAAGTTCCACGATTGATTAAAATAAGTCACATTTATTCTAACCTACACGGCATGCGTGCCAGGCCACTGTGTATTGACACGGGTAAACAGAAAGCAAGATGGCGACCGTAACCCGAGCAGGTATTTGAAAGCATAGTCAAAAGACCATGGCCGAGCAAGGGTACAACAACGCCCTAGCTTTACCTACCAGCTATTTACAATGCCGCTACAACGCCTAGTATTCAGTTAGTGCAGCGCTAGTGCGCAAGCAAGGTATGAACCAGGTATGAACGAGGCGCGCACTATTGTGGCACAAGGCAAGGTTGTCATTCCGTAGTAATTGCATTGCTTTATGCTGGTGACGTAACCAGGGTTGTTTTACTTCGGTAATTGAACTACGGTGCAACTACTATTGGTCTGCAATGGTAAAACTTGTAGAAACACAATTTTAAGCTTGTACCTTGTAATAAATTCTTTCTGTGCGGAACCTCCATTTTTGCGGCAACACCTCTAAATCTGAGGTTAGAAGCTTAATACGTCACATGGGTGGGGATAAGGCACGGCCACCCAATGTTGAGTTTCATGTTTCATGTTTTCATGATAGACCACAGTTTCCCATAATGTGTTTGAAAAGAGCTAAAAAAGTCCAGTTGGAGAGACCTGCAGATCAAGTTTCTTGCTTTAGACCGCACTACGATATCTGAGGCCTAATACACGGGACTTTGCACAACCCCAGGGGACCCCATATCAGATCAAGGACAGATTCACAAACTTATATTTAGCCCATTAATCAACATTTAAAAAACCAGGACTAACATTGAAATTGCGGTGCTCCCGAGGTTATGCAGCCTCCATTCCTTCGTCCTAAGGCCCACTTCAAACGTTTCCTCAGCTTCTCGCTAGGGGTCCACTCATGACAAGACGGGAACACATTCTGCTTGGTGCGCAGCAGCTCCGCAACCGTGTCAACTTCCAGGCAGTTCCGTGTCGGGGTTTTCACGAGGCTCATCGCTGAGAACACTCGCTCAGCCGCTGCACTCGAGTGGGTGAGTGCTAATAAGCTCTTGGAGAGCTTACCCAGCTTGGGGAACGCTGGGCGGCCACTGACGTCTCTCCACGCCTGAACTTCCCGCCAGTAGTGCTCGACGGGCAGCTCGGGGCTGGGGAGGTTGTCACTAGCCGTTTTTACAACGTGAAAACGGCTAGTGAATAAATTGAAATCAACCTTGGGTGTCTTTTGGTAGTTTTTTTTAACATTTTCCAAGCCAAAAAAACCGGCATTCATATCAGTGGAGCTATAGAATTTAAATGAATATGCTCAGCCAGAATTGAAAGCCAGGACTCTAAATTCTTGATTTTGAGCTTTTCCTGGCATTAAATGCAATAGATAAATCTAAATTAATAAATATATATTTTGGAAATATCCCAAGATCTTGGGCGTCTTTTTGAAAAAACCGACCTCCAGAGTCGGTTTTTTCAAGACACCCAAGCCTCTAGATCCCGTCTTTTCGGTCTCTAGATTTCCCTGGAGGGATTTTTCAAAGGCTTCCATATGCAGGAACGAATTTTGAGGTTGGTGATTTATTCAGGACTTGCCAGCTTGACGTCACTATCTACGTCATACCAAAGAACCAATCATCATTCTGAGAGCAGCATGGCCGCGTTAAAGGCCCTAGAGAGAGAGAGAGAGGTCGCGTTCGGGGAACTTGTTTGGGGAAAAGTTTGTTCTTTACTGTTTCTTTGCTCACGGTATATGAGCTACCATCATTATTTTACGTGTGTTTAGGAACAAAAGTTAAATATTTGATTGAAATTATTTTATCTTTACCAATATTTTGCCGCAGTCAGGCAGACATTTTTCCCATCACCATACAGATCGGGGGTCAATTAAAAGGGGCAGGTGCCCCTCCTATCGACCATCTGCGCCCCTGAATCATAGACGGATCCAGGATGGCCGATCAGGGGCACCTTTCCAGGCTGGTGCCATCCAGACCAGGGCGGGGGGTGCCACTTTTGACCAAAAAAACTATGAGGTGGGCGCCAAATCCTATAGTTGGGCGCCGAGTTTCGCATCCTGGGGGAGGGAGGGGTGAGAACCGACATTTCAGGGCAGCGCTGTGACCATTTTAGGGGCGCCGAGCGTCAATCGGAGGGACACGTACCCCATCCCCTTGGATCTGCCTATGCCCTGGATGGTTACGGTGCCGCCTGAAGGGTTGATGGCGCCCCTGAAATGTCACTTTTCACCTTTTCTCCAAAGATGCAAAAATCGGCGCCCATTGTTAGGATTTTGTGCCCGCCTGAAATATTTTTCCGGTCAAAAGTGGCACCCCCTGGTCCGGATGGCGCCCCCGGGAAGACATAGACGGCGCCGACATTGCCGATCGGGGGCATCTTTCCAGTGGGCGCCACTTCTTGCCTGCAAAACTTTTCAGGTGGGCGCAAAATCCTATCGGTGGGCGCCGATTCTCGTATTCTAGGGGAGGGGGAGGTGGAAAACGACATTTCAGGGGGCGCCATTCAACTTTCAGGGGGTTGCCATGACCATTTCAGATGGCGCCGAGGGTCCATCCTAACCCCCCCATAAGATCCGTGTACGCGAGGTGACAGAACTAGTGATGTGGGAGGTTACGGCACTGGTGAGGCGGGGGTGACGGCACTGGCAAGGCCGGAGGCGGGAGGCGACGGTGTTCGTGAGCGCGAGGCGATGGATAGTTGGGGGGAGACCATGACGCCGTAGACTGCACATCGGCTCATCGAACAGTTGAAGCATCTCCTCCGTCGATATATCGCCGGTGTCACGTTCACGAGTGTGTCGAGGACTGACTGAATCTGAGGGGGCCACCGCTATTCCAAGGAGCCACCGCAGGCCCGGGCTGGGTCGTCGCCGCCGCTGGCCCGGGTTGGGCCACAGTTACCCTGTGGGGAAGCCGCCGCCGCCAAATAACTTCTCACAATGCGGCGACCGGCAAGTTGCCCCGCAATCTCCAGTAGGCGGCAACTCCATCGGCCATAGCTTACCAAACATACATAGGGGTTGTGGGTCAACATGGTGAAATGGGCAGTGTGCGTCTGTGAATTTAACACGCGCCCCGCAGGGGGGGTGAAATTTGCCCCTCCTGGTTTTTTTCCAGATAGCTCAAAAACGAAGAGACGCAGAGCAACGAAACTTACAGTACCTTATTTCTAATTCATTTTACACATCTGACCAAATTTTTGAGTTAAGGTCATGTCTGGTCAAGGAGCTATTCAAGGTCAAGTGACCCGACCTCAAAATTTAAAATTACGAGTTTGAAGCGCTGCCCAGGGAACATCAGCGAACCGATCACTTTGAAACTTCCACAATATGATAAAGTCATTAACCCTATTTCCGGCGGGGCTAATATTGCCCCCTTCAGGTTTTCAAGAATATCTCCGAAACGGCTTGCGATAGAACTTGAAACTTCCTGACTTTTCCTAAAACTAGTACAGGCAGGTTTCTGAAATTTTCAAGATTATATATTTACCAGGGGCGGAGCTATGGCTGGGTTTTGGGAGGTTCTATCCACAAACCAAGTATTATCGTATGCGATGGGTTTTGTAAAGGAAGCCGTCTCTGCTGATCCTATACCAGTTATATGGTTTGATTATATCATTTTTATGTGAGATGATAGTGCATTCACAATTGTCACTATTTGTATTCATCAGGGGCGGTTACAGCAGTTCAAAACGGGGAATGTTATCAAGAAGGACTAAACGTTAGTAAGTGAGAGACTGCTTACAGCCGTGCCAGGGCGAATACAATTGGGTATAGAAAATTCAAAATAGTTATAACCCAATTCTAGATTACCAGAGGCGTGTCAAGTCACTACACATTTTCAAAATGTATATTCCCAGCCAGTATCACCGCCGCGACTCAATATCGTTGTATATTGAAAATGTGTTTCCAATCACCCCCACCCCCCACGACGAGTCCTGATCCGCCTATGTCACCCCCTTTCCCAGAGCTGCCATGGAGGAAAAATTAGCAAAATTAAATTCAACTAGTCAGGGACTAATATACTCAGCATACCATTCGCATATTGTTGGTATGTATTTTACCCCACTGTTTTACCCTACTGCATCCGCCCCTGATGAGTTTTTCACTTTTTCTCATTTATTTATGTGTCAAAGATGCCAAGCACTATATGACGGCTTCTAATCCGCGTAACAAAAACTTTTAGGTTGTATATATTTCCCCTCATAGTCCTGGTCCTGGAACTGCCATTGAATTTCGAATTTTGCGTAACTCGAGTATAGAAAATTTTGGGTCAATTATTTGTAAATCTGAACTAGTTTTGTGAAAATCGTACAACAGAGACAAGGGTTATGGAAAATCTAAAAATACACAAAAATTGTATATTTTGCACGACCTTCTCCTAAAAATAAAAATTTTTAAATTTTCTTTTTTCAAAATAAAGTTTAGCAGCAGAGGAATCTATGGCACTTGAATTTTCAAAATCGGCCGGTTAGATTACGAGATCTTAGGGGCCGATATTGCCCCCTTGCCGAAAAGGGGTAGCCGGAGCCTGACGGAAAAGGGTTAAGGTCTACAAATCTGCTATCTCGGAGTTTCTATATTTTTTACCTAAGGTGGGGTCAATTCCTTGGTCACCCCATTATAAGTCTATGGTGAAAAATAGAATGGGCTCGTTTTCAGTAAATATTGCATAGATAAAGCTGAAAATCCTCAAACCCTCTATTCTTACCACGATCTTGAAAATTACGTTGAGTTTTTAACCATCTGACCTCTCAAAGGTCATATCAGGTCACGGGAGCATAGAGTGATTATTTGGCCAATAACTTCTCATTGAATTGAGATAAGGCTCCCATTTTGCTTGCATTGTGCTTATATTGTCACGGGATGTCGATTGATATGCAACATGACGATACCGGGCCACTCTCTGACCCTGACCTAGCTCGAGGTCAAGTCGTTTTCACTATTTGACCTAGGGAGGTCATATTATACATCATTCGATTCGCTGCGATGAGAGGAATCCAATGATGCATTAAGATTTTCTCTAGCTCCCCTGAGGGCAGATCTAGAGAGAGAAACGTACACTGCTCTGTTGTAAGCCTATGGAATCTTCTCTGACCTATGCTGACCTCAATATTGACTTGACATCACAATTCTTCGTATAAAATCGCTTCGTCTTGTCAAGAGTTTTCCAACACCACCCATAATTTTCCTTTAGCTTTCGTGGGGACCGAGATACGAAGGGGGGGCGCGTCATGCAAGGGACCCCAGCTGGGCATGTTAAAATGGTAGGGGAGAGTGGGGTAAGATGCCCAGGGTTTAGGGAAATCCGGATTACAGAATAACCGCGGTACCAACAGCGCTGCTTTAGATGCCAAGTCGTAGTATGATCATTTATCTTCCTTATAGAGTCGATGAAATTGCTGATAATTATCATATGTTCCAACTATTATGATTTTACTAGAGGCTTGCAAAGGGGCGTCTTACCCCATCGGGTGGGTAAGACGCCCCTGGGACTTGGTAAGATGCCCCACCCCTGGGCATCTTACCCCATTTTGGTATATCGTTGATTAAGTAGCTTTTTTGTAGTTCTTAGCTTCATTGGTAATCATTTAAGTATTATTCAGAAGTCAGAATTTATTTAGAAGCATACACAAACATTAATAAAACGTGTAGCAAAGTGGTGTTTCATGTTTCCACGTCAAATAATAAAACAAGGTTACGTAAAACTAACGATAAAAACCAAGGATAAAAGCATACCATGAAAGTAATATAAAATCACACACACTCACAAACAACGAAGTACGAAACGAAGTAGGTAAACTCGTACGAGGTTTCTGAGAACCTCCCCTAAATCGCCTACCTTGTCTTTTCTGTGTTCCCTTTGTTTCAAGTCCCCATTTTATAAGAAATATGGACCAGAAGCTGTTAAGTACAAAAACATTCACTTCAGACAGTAAAAATGGCTTGTGGCGGCTCGAAGCTTCCTCCCACTAACCATCACAGGCTCCCAGTCTATCATTCATAGCGCACAGCCACCTTAGCATTCTCGTCAAGGCACACAGGCCCAGCCTTCCCAGGCAGTACACTCGATCTATTCTTTGCACGAGAGAACAAAACTCACTCCGCAGATGAGGTATCTGGTATCTTCATGCCCACTGTTTTTCTTTCCTTATACCACTTTTGCTTACCTCGTCCACGTCTTTTTAGATACATTTGCTTTCGCAACCCCTTTAACTAGTCTATCTTCCAGAGCCTTTTTTAAATGCATGTTGTTGCAAGTTCGGCTTTTGGAGTCGGAGTCTCACTAAAGTCATCAATGGTCTTGTCGCGGAGACCCTAGCCCTACCATTGGAGCGAGCAACTCCTGTAAGGAAGATTTAATTTAAGTCAAAGTTAAACATCCCACAAACCACAGGGATGGCCGCCCCCGCTCAGGTCACCCTCTCACCAGTCAGTTGCCAGCCGACCTACGTCGGGTTAACTATTGAGCGTCGGAGCGTCTCAGGGGAATCGATCCCAAGCCTGGACATGCACTGCCACTGCACGTTCCTGAGCAGCGGGCCGGAGCCCAACGCTCTACCAACTGGGCTACCGGGATGGCAAATGTAGGGACGACATAAGAGCTCAGGTACGAAGCTTTGCACGATTAACCATGTGGAATATTTCAGGTCTAGCTCATTCATAGGCGAATCCAGGGTAAACAGTTCAGCCATAGCCCCTTCCTAATTGGCCAAAATTGACCGATTTTGGCCAATTTTGGTCTGCAATATGTTTTACGGTTTCGTCCATTTTAAATTTTAAATTTTTTAAATTTTGCGCCTCCACCACACCAGTTTGATCTGAACCCGCCATGAGGTCATCTCCGGTTGGAGCATCAGGCCATGCCCGGTGAACTCCCAAACGATTGTTTCAAGGTTTTAATGATTGAGCTGGGATTCGCTTTATCGAATGAAGGCACCAACCACAAAATTTGGCTGTTATGGGATTCTTTGCGTTAGTAGCCTGGGTTCAGGTGCGAGGCCTTCAATTGGAAAGGTTTGTCACAAAGCGACAGATTGAAGTGTGCTCTTATTTAACACGTGCGGTCATGCGCGTCGAATGCATAGGACAGGAACGGGAGGACGGATCCCCTAACTCGTCAGTCTGTGAGGACGTCTCCCGACAAGTTTTGGGAATCGGCCTAGGTTTTTATTGTTTCTCTATTACCTACCTGCTTTGACCTACGTAAATTTGTTCATGAGCTTCATGGTTCTTAGTTTTTTCAAGGACGGTCAATTTAAAGTTCACATCCCCCCGCCATCACCAGTCCAGGGTCCGTAGCCCCCCAGTAACAATTCCGTGGCGCTCGCTGCCCGTGGGTAAGGTTTGGACTAACCCCAAGTTTAACACACAGTTGTTTACTCTAACAAATGACGTTATATTGCTCTGGGTAAAGACGCCCTCTTTCCACCGGGAAAGTTGCCCATGGGGCATCTTTCCCTATTCGTTGAGGGGGCATCTTTCCCATCAGTACCCAAATTAGATAAAACCTAAAGGGCAAAAATCCTACAATTAATACACTCAAGGGAAATGCTCAGTTAATGAGTTGAATGTGCCATCATTCGTAATGGAAAATCAAACAAAGCACGCATCCAATACTCTTCGAGATATCTGCAACCTATGTGGGCAATTTTTTCTTAGAAAAGCATCGAAATAAAGAATTACCCACCAACTTCAAGCAAATCACAGGAGGGTGAATTTTTGCGCAAGAAACAATCAAAGCCTCTGCTTTCGACCAAGAACAATATTATTTACCAGTGGTGGCTCGGATTGCCAAAAGAGGGGATGGGGCGTCTTACCCAATGGGGCATCTTACCCCACTCTCCCCTACAAGAATGGTAAAAACAGCGTACCTCAACTTCCCACTCTTTGCATAGAATAGTACCATCCACTGTATTTTCCTGGAGTAAATACGCAATAAATGTCAGCTGTAGATGTCTAATGTGCAAAGCCAAGATTGCTGAAGCATGTGGGGTTGATTCACCCAGCATGTCAACCTAAAACTTTGGTTCACATCACTAGCAGCATGGGCGCCGAAAGCGGGGGCATCTCCCCTGTTGGCCAACCAAAAGGATGCCCCTCCAAATTTTTGGTCAATCGCCATTCATGCTGTCAGGTACCAAATATGCTCAAAATTCGCCTTCCCAGGTCAGCACCAGCTGGGGTCTGTCCCCCCTGTAAAAACTCTGTGACGGTGCCCCTAACTGGAAGGGGCGCCGATGTGAGGCATCATGTGACTTGCTGACACATGGAATTCAGAAATGGTACCAAACTTAAGTCTGATACTGCACCACTTTAGAGCTTGATACTTTTAAGGTATCAAAGTATGAATCCCAATAGCATGACAAAATGATCAACATCAGGAAACTCCTTTAGTTACTTCTTAGTTATATCAGGGAACCCAGTATCTTTGTGGTAAATGAGCAATGCACAACAAAGCTACTTCATCTTATTATGGTGAATTAGCATTATTGCCTGTATGTATATTTAAAAAACAGGGATAATCTGTACATATCCTGTATTTCACTTTGAACTACCTTGAAGCAGGGGCGGATCCAAGGGGGGCCGCGGGGGCCGCGGCTCCCCACCCCTCGCTGGTAAGGCGCCCCCTCGACACTAAGGCGCCCCCGGGGGCCGCCTCCATTTGCTCCATGTTTGCATGCCTAACGGAAATACTGGTGCCCCGTGGTAATGATGCTGCATACAAATACATCTTGACAACCAGCCCTGTATCACTGGCGCCCCCCCATGATGCATCATGGGTGTCTTTGTTTCACTCCATCGACGCCCCAAGCCTCATTGTGGGCTCTTCCATCTCTTGACATCCCGCTATGTACTACCGGTGCCCCACTCTTCACTACGGGCGCCCCCATCTTCTTAAAATCCGCTCTATACTACTGGCGCCTCCATGGTGCAGCATTGATGTCTCGTTTTTGCTCCAGCGGCGCCCCCACGCGTCACTGTGGGCGCCCCATCTGTTGAAACCCCGCATGTACCACCGGCGCCCCCATTGGGCATCATTGGTGTCTTCTGTGCACTCCACCGGCGCCCCCACGCTTCACCCTGGGCGTCTCTGCTTTTTAGAGCCGCTATTTACCATTGGCGCCCCCTTGGTACATCCTTGGTGCATTTTTGCTCAAATGGCGCCCCCATACCTCACTGAGGGGGTCTTCACCTTTTACAAGCCCTTTTTATGCTAATGGAGCCCCCTCTCTCCCCGCTATGTACCACTGGATCCCCACTTCTCACTACGGGTGCCCCCCCCACATTCTAACAACCCGCTTTATACCACTGGCGCCCCCATGATGCATCATTGGTGCCTTCGTTTCACTCCATCGACGCACCAAGCCTCATCGTGGGCTCTTCCACCTCTTGACATCCCGCTATGTACTACCGGCGCCCCAATCTTCACTACGGGTGCCCCCACCTTCGGAAAATCCACTCTACACCACTGGCGCATCCATGGTGCAGCATTGATATCTCGTTCTTGCTCCAACGGTGCCCCCACGCGACACTGTGGGCGCCCCATCTGTTGAAACCCTGCATGTACCACTGACACTCCCATGGGCACCATTGGTGTCTTCTTTGCACTCCACTGGGGCCCCCACGCTTCACTGTGGGCGCCTCCTGCTTTTTAGACCCGCTCTTTAGCTCTGGCTCCCCCATGGTGCATAATTGGTGCGTTGTTTTTAATCTCAAACGGCGCCCCCATGGCCCACTGAAGGGGTCTTCACCTTTCAACAGCCCATTCTATACCACTGGTTCCCCCTCTTATGATCCAACATTGTTGTCTACTTTTAGCTTTATGGGTGCCCTCCCCCCGCTCCTTTCCACCATCTTTTGACACGTCGACCTGTATCACTGGCGTCCCATGATGAATCATTGGTGCCTGTTTTTTGCTCCACCGGCGCCTTCATCTCCCGCCCTGGGCTCATCGGGAGCGCCCCCACATTTCGACAAACCGCTCTGTCTGGCAGCACCCATGGTACACATTGGCGTTTTTCTTTCGCTCCATTGGTGCTCCCACACTTCACTTTAGGTGCCCACATATTTCTGCTGAGTGCTTGATGCATCATTGGTATCTTACTTTTGCTCCAACGGCGCCCAACCAGCCCCCCCCACCCGCCACACGGCACTAGGGGCGCCCCAAATTTTGACAGCACGCACTGTGCCTCCAGCGCCTCCATGGTGCGCGATAGGTGCCTATCGTTTGCTCCATTTACGCACCCACATATCACTGTTTTTGACGCCCTCTTTTTGCGGTTGGACGCCCAACTTTCACGATTGGCGGCCCTTTTCAGCTCTAGAGCGCCCCACTGGAACATGGACCGCCCGTGTCTGCCTTTGGCCGCCCTCTTCCACATGAGGGGCATTCCAGGACGAAACGACCAAAAATATTTCAATTTGACTCCACCATCTCTAAAAAAATTTGAAACTTTGTCTCTGGGGTATTTTTGGGCCAGGAACACGCCTGTGAGAATCTTAGCCCCTCCAACCAATGGTGACCGAGTTATAGTCCGAGGCATTTTCGGGAGGTCACCTCATAGACTCATCTTTGATGCTTCATAACTCAAAAAACGCATAGCCTGATTAAAAAGTTTTGAATATCATTGAACTAGTCTTGAACTATGCAATATTTTGGAAAAAGAAAATTTTAAAATCTTAAACATTTCTACTTTTAATTCGTTTGACCTTTTCTTTTTTACCTACCTTGACCTTTTCGCAGGTGAAATTGACCTTTTAGACACCTCAAAAATTCTGCTTCCTAAATTATCTTTCGATAAAAAAATGCGTTCTTGCTATAAATTACAAATTTTTAGCACCTAAGGTAGGTATGCAGACGATTTTTGACCACTGCGGTAGTACAGAATATGTTTAACACCGCAAAAAAGCGATTGCTTTTGTAATCGGTTGTTTGCAATGATGCTGCATTGTCTTTACGAAATTTTAATCGTGCAAGTGTCAGAGTTTATGAGAATTAACACGCGCCCACACGAGGGGGCGGGCAACCGTGTAACGAAAATTTATTAACTACTTCACTTTAATTGCTAAATGACGCGATAATTAATGGTCCTCTAGTATGCATATTCATTTCTCGTCCCCCTCCCATTATAAGTGCAGTCACACTCAGACAAAGAGCTCTGCCAGATACTGCGCAGTAGCCTGTCGGTTCATGACCACGGGTCCATCGTACGATGCACCCCAGCCAACGCCCTATGACGTATCGAACGCTCATTGGCTCACGAGATCTGACGCTGGTGTCACGCCACTGTCTGGCCTTGGATTGCATCAGCATTTCATCAGCCTCCAGACCAGTGCATCGAACCATACTCTGTCGCCTATGACGTATTGTGTTGTGATTGGTCGGCGTATGTAACCAAGCCTGCCGACTCGGCGTATATAAGGAGCGCTGAGCTAGCGTCCCTCAGAGCAAGAGAGTGTAGCAACCGCAGCACGTGCAGTGCAGTGCCAGCCATTCAGATAGAGGCAGTACTATGTAGAGTACTACAGACCAGTGTGTGTGTGTGCAAGGACAGTCACAGATCAGCAGAAGTGAGTACAGACTGATGAGCTCAGCTCATAGTGATGCAGACGCCCACAGTGCCGCAGAAGATAGCATGTCAGTAGAGTGATGAAGGACTTATAAGGTCAAGTACAGACAAGAGAGTGTTGGAACTTTGGCTAAGTTGCATCACCTGTTCACAACGCCAGGTGCAAATAAATCGACAGTTAAGGAAACAACGTTTCTTCGTCGAAATACGATTAGAGGTCCTACCAACTTGAAAACCATCATTCACAGCCATACCTAAGAGAACTTCTAGGTAACAAAAAGATTTGGCGCTTCGTGACCCGGATTGAATTACATCGGATCAAGTTACACTTCGAAAATTGCAAGTTTGGATCTTCGTGAACAACTTCAATTTTTTCTAAGCCACGAGACTTAGAAAACACCGTTGGACTTAGCCAGCCACCATCGACCATCCACACTCCTGTCAGTACTTCATTTTGAGTCTAAGACATCAGAGACTCAACTTGTCAACAGAGACCCAACTACCGTCTAATTCACAAGATTCACCTCTACAAACACCCCTGGCAAGAAAAATTTCATCTCTAAGTTCAAAAACGCTCGCAAAAGCCTATAAACTACAGAGCGCTCGATTGCCAGTAGCCGCGTATAACCCGCTACTGACGTCACCCCTCGCCGCTGTGACGCAACACTGCCCGCGCGCCGTCGCTGAGCCGCCACCGACGTCAAGGTCATCGAACGCCGCGCCGTCGCACCGCACTGCCGTGTCAGCTGCCGTCTGCCAGTGGTGACTCATAAGTCGCCTGCGCCGCCGTCGAGGCCAGTGACTCAACCGATCGCTTTGGCACCCGCCTCCAGTGGCGTACATAGGAAAAGAGGTGCCAACAACATCAAATTTTAGTATATACAAACTATATATTTTTGGAATCCGCACAGTCTCAGGAATACTTCTATCTGGTTTTTAGAGCTCTACACGGGTTCTGAAAAATCTTCATCCAGCTTAAGTCAATCACAACTTCATCTAGAACTTCAAGTTTTCTTCAAGATTCATCGACACCTCTACTAGTTCGTCCATTCTTCGAGTTATCAGCCGACTTCTCCACTTCAAACGTCGTCTACCTCCACTTCAGAAAATAGTTTTTCAACGGTTCCAGTGGTTTTTCAACGCTTCGAGCAGTTTTTCAACGGTTCCAGTGGTTTTTCAACGCTTCGAGCAGTTTTTCAACGGTTCCAGCAGTTTTTCAACGCTTCAAGTTAGTTTTCAACGCTACTAGAAATTTTTCGACGTCTCAAAAAATTTCTCAACACAGCTGTTCATCGCCACCTGTGCTTCATACAGCAACCAGCGCTTCAAACTCACAAGTAAGGTGCTTCCTTGCCCTCTCCTTAAAAACTGTTGAATTTTCGTTAGCTAATTGTACTTGTGTTGGAAATTGTTTAACAATATGGCTACTGCCGTTGAGCACACTTTGATTGATACTATGCGAGACATTTCGATGGAGATCCGAGTTCAAGGTCTAACACAACATGTAAGATCATTTTCGGGAGAGAGCTCCAACAAATTTCATGATTGGGCTAGGGATATGGATTCAATCGCCTGCACCGCCGATGACAAGCGGATGGTAATTTTGGCAACCCGAACACTAAGTGGACCCGCAGGAAAATTCGCCTGCAGACTGCTCACTGAAAATCCAAATCTCAGATGGCTGGAACTACGAAAAGAGTTGAGGGACAGATATAGCGATCTGAAAGATCCATACTGCGCCCGCGAAAAGCTACAAAAAGTTAGGCAAAAGAAAGGCGAACTCATGCAAAATTTTGCCGAACGTCTCCAGGACGTTGCCAGTGAGGTTTTCGACAATCCCAATAGTGCCGATTCTCAGAGAACGTTGGTGGAAATCTTTCAGAAGGGTGTAAGTGATGACCGACTTGCGCGAGCATTGATCAGAAAGAAGTTCACTTCACTGCAGGAAGCTGTCAAATTCGCGAGTGATGAACAGCAGACAGATCGAACCTTTGAGCTCTGCAGAGGTAAACTGGATGTAGAGGAACCAATGGAAATAGATGTAGTTCGAAATGACGCCCAAGCTGATAGGATCGATAAGCTAGAGAAGTGTCTCTCGGATGTCGGCTCAAAAATCGACAAGCTGGCTAAAACAGTAGGCAAAAATCAAAGAGCTGGACCTCCCAGTCCCCCTCAAAGTCACAGTCAACCTCCACCTCGACGTCCATACCAGGGACCACCTCAAAATCAACGCCATTTTCAGGCGCCCCCACCAAACAATCACCAGTTTCAACGTCAGCCTCAGCCCAGCCAATGGCAAAGGCGACCGCAAAATCAGCCCCATAGGACTCAGTTTCAGAGTCAACAGACTGCTCCGCCTGGTGTAGCATCAAATGAGCCGCCCCGCAGGTATCAATGGACCCATGATGGTCGCCCAATTTGTGCATTTTGTGAGAAGGCCGGACATACCCAGAGAGTATGTAGAGCAAAGCAAGCCTCATTTCCTGGCCCTCAGCAGCCGGAAAACTAAGTGGTCCATCTGTTGTCGGGACCGAACAGACGGAAAATCTAGATCCCAATGGTCCTAGGGATAACATCGCCAGAATTTTCATCAAACGTGACACCCCAATGTGTTGGATCTACCTTGGAAATCGTAAAGCGTACACTCTTGTAGACACCGGTGCTGATATTTCGATCGTGTCGCAGGAATTCTTTGATAAAATCTCATCCAAACACGTTTCGGACTTCTCCAAAAATTGTGCCCCTCTTGAATCTGTCACTGGGCACAAGCTCAAAAACTTTGGCACAGCGACCCTACCAGTTGAAGTTTCAAAATTCTGTCGCAAGTTCAAATTTCAAATCGTCAAAGGTCTAAAGCATGCTTGCATCTTAGGCAACGACTTCCTTAGTGAATTTGGAGTCAAGCTAGATTTTGGCAAGAAGACAATGAACATTCACAACAATCTGATCCCGTTGAGGCCCCAACATCTAAACTGTCAGTCAGTCACCTCATTGGTAAGGCTACCAGAAAAGACAACCATCCCAGCACAGTCGTACGTGGAAGTTCCAGCGTACGTGAACCGTGTCCAGCTGATTGATCAGGACTGTGCCATACAACCATTGAGTAACACTCCCTACTTCTGTGACGAACCTGGACTCATACTACTCAACTCAGTGAGTAGACCTAATGAAAAAGGTCACTTGCCAGCCGTGATTGTGAATACTACAACACGTGATCACACGCTGCCGTCCAGACAAGTCATAGGACTTGCTGAGGTGCTAGATGCATCTGAAATCAACGCTGTTGAACAGAGTGAATCAAGTGAACCATCAGAACCAAGTGCGCAGGTTAACGTAACCTCAAAAGTAGAACTGGACCCTGCCATGAAAATTCAAAAAAGCGGATCTGTCTCATGTCCCGGAACATCAGAAAAATCAAATTGAGCAACTCATTGAACGCAATTCGGATCTCTTTGCTAAAAGCGAGACTGATTTAGGCCGTACCGATCTGGTTACCATGAAAATCGACACTGGAGACAAAGCTCCGATCAAACAGAGACCTTACCGTCTGCCGTTTAGCCAAAGGCAAATGGTGGAAGATCATATTAATGAACTGCTAAAAGCAGGAGTCATTCAACCAAGCCAGAGCCCCTGGGCAAGTCCCATAGTCATTGTAGACAAAAAGGATGGTGGAAAGCGCTACTGCGTAGACTACCGAAAACTTAACCAGGTCACCGTCAAAAATAGTTACCCACTGCCACGTATTGATGATATCTTAGCATCGCTTGAAGGATCACAGTACTTCACCTCTTTAGACCTGAAAAGTGGTTATTGGCAAATTGCCATGGCAGATCAGGACTCAATTGACAAAACTACTTTTACATGTTTTTTGGGACTATATTCTTGGAATGTTCTACCTTTTGGATTGACAAATGCTCCTGCACTATTTTCGGAACTCATGAACAAAGTTTTGCAAGGCATACAACACAAATATGCCATCGCGTATATCGATGATGTCATCATATTCTCAAAAACGTTTGAAGAGCATCTAGAACACATCGAGGACGTGTTCAACAGGCTGCGTAAGGCAGGCCTCAAGCTGAAAATGTCGAAATGTGATTTCCTCAAACAGGAAGTGAAATATCTTGGTCATGTAGTTTCAGCAAGTGGCATTCAGCCAGACAAGTCTAAGGTAGAAGTCATTCGAGATCTCAAACCACCCACAACAGTGAAAGGTGTACGATCATTCATTGGTATGTGCTCCTATTATCGTAGGTTCATCCCAAACTTTGCGAAAATTTCGAAGCCTCTGACGGAATTGACAAAGAAAAACGCACGCTTCCACTGGACCGACGAATGTCAGGAATCATTCGACACTTTGAGAGTAGTTCTGACAGATGCCCCCATTTTGGCCTATCCAGATACCGGAAAGCCGTACAAATTGTACACTGATGCGTCAAACCATTCAATTGGAGCTGCCCTCGTTCAGGAAACTGACCAAGGTGAACGTGTGATACAATATTTATCACATCAGCTCAACAAATCTCAGCTCAATTGGCCTGTCATAGAGAAGGAAGGATACGCCATCGTATATGCCGTACAAAAACTCCGCCCCTATCTTCTAGGATCGAAATTTACCATTATGACAGATCACAAACCGTTGAAACATTTGTTCACTGCTGAAATGAGAAACCCCCGCATTCAACGCTGGGCTATTATTCTCGATGAATACGGTTGCGACATCCAATATGTCACTGGTAGACAGAATACCGTGGCTGATAGCCTCTCTAGATTGGAACCTCAGAGAGATGAACCCATGGATGTCAATATCATAGATTCCGACCATGCACCCCGTGTTGAGTTGGATTCAACGGTAGAACCGTGCCCTTCTGATGAAAGTTCAGACCCAAAGGAGAAATTCCAGGAATTTCTCGCAAAGCATCCTGATTTAGAAACCCTCCAGAGCGAGGACGAAGAGATTCAGAAAATAATCAAAATGCTGAAAGACCCAACTGATCCAAATCATAGTGATGTTGCAAAACGCTATGTAGTGCTAGATAGTATACTGTATCGTATTACAGATACTTCGAAATGTACCCCTCATCCCGGTCTTCAACTGTGCATCCCTAAATTTCTGCAGAAGCCGTTAGTTGAAGAAACTCATTCTGGTTATTTCGGAGGTCACCTAGGAATCGACAAAACGTATGACAAACTTCGATCTCGTTATTACTGGTCTGGTATGTATCGTGACGTAGTGAATCATCTGAAAATTTGTGTAGCATGTAACATGCGGAAACTCAGAAAGCAGCGACCACCCCTTCAGGACATGCAAATACCGAAATATCCATTCGAAATGATAGCGATCGATACTTGTGGTCCGTTCCCTCAGAGTTACAATGGAAATCGGTTTATCATTAACATAGTGGATCTTTTTTCTGGTTGGCCCGAGTCATTCGCCACTGATTCAAAAAGTGCGGAAACAGTCGCTCAAATACTCATTGAACACATCATCCCTCGACACGCGTGTCCCCGTGTCATCGTTTCGGACAACGGAACAGAATTCTGTAACGTAGTAATTGACCAAATCTCGGCATTCTTTAATATCAAGCACATTCGAACTTCTGTGTATCAACCTCAGTCCAATGGACGTTGTGAAAGGTACCATCGCGTTCAAAATGATATGTTGGCAAAGTTAGTGAGTAAAAACCAACGCGACTGGGACACAAAGCTTTCTTCAATTCTTTCGGCGTATCGTACTGCCAAAAACGAAACAACAAAACACAGCCCCTTCTACGTTTTGCATGGACGTGACCCTGTTTTGCCCATGGACACACTGCTGTCACCCAAGTATAGATACCAAGGCGAGGACTATGTCCCTACCATGTTGGAAAATCTTAGTCGTGCATATCACGAAGTTCGGCATAACTTATCCCTCGGACATGAAAAGAGTAAATTGTACTATGATCGAAAAGCACAGTCGGTAAAATTCAAAGTAGGTGACATGGTATACTTTCGTGATCCATCCACAGCCCCTGGCTCCACAACAAAATTAACTTCACATTGGAAGCCATACTACCGTGTAGTAAAGGCGCTTAGTGATGTCACTTTTGTCATCAAACACCAGCTAGAAGGTGGTACTAAAACCGTGAACGCTCAAAATCTCAGACGTGCTGACCCTAATACACCGTGGTGTAACATTTCAAACGAACCAACCCATATTAACCAGAAGCATGAAGAGAAATCAAAGTCTCAGATCCCAATCAGAATTCAGCCCCCTCGTAGTTCAAAATTGTCTTATGATGATGATATGGATGTAACGCCTGTGCCAGTTAGATTTTCGGAACCCGCGCTATCTGACACTCAATTCAATACTAGTTCTGGCCAATCAAAACCTGATGTACCCTCTGAAGATGAGGATGATATTCCGCTTTCAAGGTTGGCGAAACGAATGCATAACCCTACCTCAGACGAGGAGGATGATATTCCTTTGGCGAAATTAGCCAAACAGATTCGAGAAGAGAGAGAAAGAGAGCCAAAACGTAGTTTAGAATCTCCAATACCGGATGCAAAAAGAGTTTGTGAACCATTGGATTCGGATCTCAATCCAGATGCAACTGCATATGTGCCGGTCAAGCGAGACCGCGACATAGAATCAGAAGATTCTGAAGATGATTATCCCCCAAATAAGGTCATTGCTGCAGATGACTCGTCTGATTCAGAGATATCAGACATTGAGAGTACAAATGTAGATACTTTAGATATAGATGTTGTACAGTGTAGAAATGCTGCTAAGGATAGTGTGAATAAACGCAGCAAGTGCGATGTAGTAACAGAGACAATGTCAGGTTGCTCTCTGAGTACTGAACAGAAAATGGAGATATTTAAGATGTTCAGCGACAAGATGGAAAATATGGCCGCCATGTTGTTGAAGTAGTATGTAATGATGTTATTAATCGGATTCTTCACTTGAGAGTGAAATGAGTACTTTGACATATGTGGATCATCAGATATTGGATGAAATGGATTCACCATTGGATAATGGTAGTTTGACAAGATGTCATATACGATCAGATGACGTGACAAATGGTTAGAAGGCCATGGTTAGGTTTTCAAGTTGTTTTGCAAATGTCTTAGGTTAAGTTACAATAAGTTTTAAGCGTGCAAATGTTTGTTTCGTGTGTTTAGTGTTGTTAACCCCGTATGGATGTTTTGAGATCATGTGTTTGGTGTTGTTAGCTTGAAATTACCATGCTTCGAATATTGAGATGCCTGTAAACAGAATCAGATCTGGTGAACGAAAATTTTAGACTACAATCCAAAATTTCATTCAAAGGACCTCGCGCTGTGATGTAACGAAAATTTATTAACTACTTCACTTTAATTGCTAAATGACGCGATAATTAATGGTCCTCTAGTATGCATATTCATTTCTCGTCCCCCTCCCATTATAAGTGCAGTCACACTCAGACAAAGAGCTCTGCCAGATACTGCGCAGTAGCCTGTCGGTTCATGACCACGGGTCCATCGTACGATGCACCCCAGCCAACGCCCTATGACGTATCGAACGCTCATTGGCTCACGAGATCTGACGCTGGTGTCACGCCACTGTCTGGCCTTGGATTGCATCAGCATTTCATCAGCCTCCAGACCAGTGCATCGAACCATACTCTGTCGCCTATGACGTATTGTGTTGTGATTGGTCGGCGTATGTAACCAAGCCTGCCGACTCGGCGTATATAAGGAGCGCTGAGCTAGCGTCCCTCAGAGCAAGAGAGTGTAGCAACCGCAGCACGTGCAGTGCAGTGCCAGCCATTCAGATAGAGGCAGTACTATGTAGAGTACTACAGACCAGTGTGTGTGTGTGCAAGGACAGTCACAGATCAGCAGAAGTGAGTACAGACTGATGAGCTCAGCTCATAGTGATGCAGACGCCCACAGTGCCGCAGAAGATAGCATGTCAGTAGAGTGATGAAGGACTTATAAGGTCAAGTACAGACAAGAGAGTGTTGGAACTTTGGCTAAGTTGCATCACCTGTTCACAACGCCAGGTGCAAATAAATCGACAGTTAAGGAAACAACGTTTCTTCGTCGAAATACGATTAGAGGTCCTACCAACTTGAAAACCATCATTCACAGCCATACCTAAGAGAACTTCTAGGTAACAAACCGGCCTCCCCAGATTTCCACAGGCAGTAAAAAAAACACATTTGCGTAGGGCCATCGTACTTCATCTACCTCTAACTCGACATTTTTGAAGCTTCTAGCAAAATTTTAGGTCAACTGGCAGGTGGTAGGTACCGTAAATACCGTAGGTCAGCTGGCAACTGACTGGTGAGAGGGTGACCTGAGGTAGACGGCCGTCCTTATGCTTTGTGGGACGTTCAACTTTGGTTCCTTAATTAACCCTTCATCATGGGAGTTGCTCGTTTGTGTGGTGGCGTTGGGGTTTCCGTGAAAAGTCCTTTGATGACTCTAGTGAGACTCCGACTCCTAAAACTGAACGGGCAACAACTTGGACGAGATTTATAAAAAGATAGAATAATATAAAAACAGTAGCCATTAAAAGTGATAAAAACGATACATTGTTCCGAGGGAGACGAGCGCAAAGGAACTTATTAGTAATGGGCCTTGCAGCCTTAAACGAGAATATACAAAGATGTTGCGAAATTATCAATAGTTCAAACAATTATAACTTATCCTATAAGCACCACTAACTCACACAATTACATCGTTCCCGGAGATGGAATAATAAAAAATAGAAAGCAAATCGATACAATGTGCCCCAGTGCAGCACAGCATACGTTCGAGAGGGTTCATACAATGTAAAAAAAAGTATCTGAAAGGCTTTCATTCCCAGGAAGTAATTTGAATCTGCTCATACATGCGAAAAACTGTTGTCCTGAAATCATAACGCATTCGACTGGGTCACTTGAACAGGTTGCCTCACATCATATTTTTAAAAGTTAATCATTTCATAGCCAAAACGATCCCAGTTCAAATGTAGCCGTCAGATCACTCATTACTCAAGCCAAATAATTCATACCTGTATGTTTAATATTACCTTTGCATTGGACATTCACCATGACTAAATTTGCGACCATTCACGCAGCACCCATAAAAGAAAGTCTACTTCCAAAGCACAACACTGTTAAGTTCAAACATAGATATACGAAACCCGAACCTCTCTTGTTTTGTTTGCAGAGCTTTCATGAACAGTGATGGATGTCTTATTTACCGCTGGTATTCTATGAAACATTTGGTCGTTTTTCCATAATCACATTGGCGAACAGACTTTGGAGCTGTCTGGCAACATTGGCTATGCTTGATTGTGGAATGTACAAGAACTTAATAGCACTGAAAAATGTATGCGTAAGAAAAGCATTACAGGAACACAGTGAAAACCTAATTTTTTGGCACAATAGCTGAAAGAACAGAGCCGTAGAAAAATTTTCAACACCATTGGAATGCTCTTGTCGAGCCCGATCGGATTATATATCTTATAATCTTGTCTAGTCAAATTTCAAAACTAACCTGCTTTCACCTAGAGCCGGTCTTAGGTCTGTATGGTAAAACATATTAATCAGCCTGCAGTGGCAAGTCAGACACAACTTAAAAATAAAACCTACATCGCAATTCTCGCCAATTCTCAATTCTTGCAAGTTAGCAAAATTTACTAATTTTCCCATGCATTTCTAATGGAAAGATTGTGACCATGGCCTCGTCCCAGATGATCGATATAGAAATCCTGCTTCGAAAAATTAGCTTCCTCGGTGACCCAACTATGTGATGTGAATCTAAGCACGATAGGTTAAATTTGATCTTACTGATGCACCTCCAAAGCTTTTTTCGAGGTTAGGTCTCTTGACCTGGATTGGCGGGCTGACCTGGTATGACCCAGACCTAAAATTTTGCTAGAAGCTTTAGCAATGTCGAGTTAGAGGTAGATGAATCATGGTGGCGCTGCGCGAAGGTGTTTTTTTTACTACCTGTGGAAACCTGAGGAGGCCGGTTGCCCGCCCCCTCGTGTGGGTGCGTGTAATTCTCATAAACTCTGACACCTGCACGATGAAAATTTCGTGAGGACAATGCAGTATCATTGCAAGCAACTGATTACAAAAGCAACCCCTTTGTTTGCGGTGTTAAACGTAAGGCTGTACTACCGCAGTGGTCAAAAACCAAAAAAGTATACATTCCTACCTTAGGTGCTAAAATTTGTAATTTATAGCAAGAACACCTTTTTTATTGTTTTTATCGAAAGATAATTTATGAAGCAAAATTTTTTAGATGTTTAACAGGTCAATTTCAACTGCGAAAAGGTCAAGCTAGGTCTAGAAAGAAAAGACCAAACAAATTAAAAGTCAAAACTTTTAAAATTTTAAAACTTTTTTTAAAAATAATATATAGTTCAATACGAGTTCCATTATATCTAAAACTTGATAATCAGGCAATGCGTTTTTGAGTTATGAAGCATCAAAGATGAGTCTACAAGGTGACCCCCAAAAATGCCTCGGGCTATAACTCGGTCACCCTTGGTCGGAGGGGGCTAAGATTCTCACAGCCGTGTTCCTGGCCCAAAACTACCCTGGAGACAAAGTTTCAGATATTTCCTAGACATGGTGGTGTCAAGCCTTGGTCGATCTGTCCTGGAATCCCCCATGATTGTTCGCCTGTGTCTCCACTACTGGCCGCTCCTTTGCAGATCTAGGGCGCCCCACTTAAATGAGGACCCCTCACTCACCTCCGGACGCCCTCTATTTTATGGTTAGGAACCCCATATTTCACGATTGGCCACCCTTTTTCAGCCCTTGGTGGAACTCTGCAACGTGGACCACCCTCATTTACCTCCAGGCGCTCTTAACTTTGTGGTTGGGCACCCTGTTTTCATAATTGATCCGCTTTTCAGCCCTTGGGTGCCCCACTGCAACATGAACTGCCCTCATCCACTTTTAGCCGCTCTCTTTTGCATGATTGTGCGCACCTTCTCCACTGTTGGCCGCTCTTGTGCAGCCTTAAAGCACCCCACTTCAACGGGGACTGCCCTCATTCACCTCTGGCCGCCCTCCGCTTTGTGGTTCGGAGCCCCTAAATCATGCTTGACCCTCCCTTTTAGCTCTAAAGCGGCCCACCATAAAATTGAGCACTCTCATCTACTTTTGACTGCCCTCTAGTGCATGATTGCGCGCCCATTTTCCACAATTGTCTGCTCTTTCTTAGCCTTGAGGCACCCCACTTTTACGTATACCGCCTTCAACTTCACTTGTCCTCTTCTTTGTATTCGGGTACCCCAATTTCACGATTGACCGCTCTTTTTCAGCCTTAGGGTATCCCACTGCGACATGGCCAGCTCTCAGCTCTGAGTGGTAAAATTTCCCCGAGTTCTTTATTGTTTGTTTTGGGTATCCATCGGTGTCATTTTGCTCCATTACCACGCAGGATCCCCCAGGGCGCATTCATGCCCATCCGATGTGTGGTCGTGTGCCCGTCCGATATGGGGTTGTGTTGTCTATTGCGACGAGAACATGCTACAATGCAATATAGCGAACTGGTAAAAATAATGTTTCTTGTGAAACAAATTTTGAGCACGTAGACAAATATCCCTTGAACTTGTAAAAAGAAAAAAACATTTCGGATCTACTGATAACCCTGTAAGCAGTTGACTTCGATCATTTACTTATTTGCCGAGGTGTTTTTTTTCTCGCAGTGCCACTATTGAAAGGCTGTGTCCAGACCAAGGCCCTTAACGTATGAGGCACGGTCATCCGACGATTTGGCCGGATCATGACGTAAGCATGTGACGTCATAATTTCTCACATGCCGAGCCTCTTCATTGACTTAAACCTACGCAGGCGAATAAAATGTATATTTCACAAAATCTTCATACATAAGATAATTTTGCAACCTATTGGACTTGTTCTGCTTAGCAAAATGTTGGCAACGATTTTATCATCACCTAGTCCAAGGACCGGCTCGTCCATAAGACCGACAACTCTTGGTCTTAACAACCCCCCACCGTGTGGGGCATATAAGTACCGAGGTACAAACTGAGTTTGACCGGTCACCACGATCCTGACCGAGTTGAATGCGATAGTAAGCCAGTTCAGTGAGTGAAGTTATGTAATTTGGCTGCATTGCAACGATCATAATGGGAAAAAGTTAGATTGTGTGCCGAGGCATTTTCATTAACACCCACCCCGGAGGGCCCGCGAGCCATCTTCGCCAGGGTGGGTTGGGGGTTTCAAACACCCCCTCAAACTCAGCTTCTATGCGGGATAGCAAAAAAAAAATGCGAACGCTAGTGGATAGCCCATCAAAATTCATGAAGTGTGACGGCACCCGTCACATGACGCCTATCCAGAACACGCACTGGTCCGAGAGCAGGAAATGAAACCCCCGGTGCTGCAGCGGCGCCGCCACGCTCACGGAGCAGCGCTACCGGCGGCCGAATAACGCCGGAACAAACAGTGGGGTGGGGTCTGGTCAAACCCAGCGCTGCCGTTGTCCAAAGGCAGGGCGCCGCAGTTTTATGACCCTGTTCCGGAGAAACACGCGCGACCGGGCCAGTGGCGGATCTCGAAACTACCGGGGGTGGGGCTTGTTATTTTCTCTTCCTCCTTCTTTTTTTGCTGACGAATTGCGGGATTACCCCCCCTCTCACGGTAGCCTCTGACGTAAATGGGGCGATCCCGGTTTACGGGCCTGGAAACGCCGCCGGCGGCACGGTATGGCAAGTGCGAAAATCGGTGACTGCCACCGGGTCGGCAGCCGGCCCAACCGTAACCACGGAGACGGCTGTCGAACCCACGAGTTCACATCAGGTCACCGAGCTGTGCCAAAATCCCGTGACCGGCCGGGTGCCACCTGCAAGTGTTCTCCACACTACTATCATTTAATTGACGGGGCTTTCGGCCGCTTGTTTTTATTATATTTCTTCTTCTTTGTCTTACTCCGTGTATTATGTCGTGTCCTCTTCTTGCTTATAGCGCCTTTCAATGGTAAACGGTCCACACATAGAAATATCTAGAAAAAGGGCTGGCTCCTAACTCCTTAAAAAACAAAACCGTATCACAGTACCCCATATCTGATTTGCCTCTCTCTGCAAAGTACCCACGGCCTTGGGTAGTTTCTTTGTTGCTGTTAAATTACACGTTTGAGGACCTATCGCACACTATGTACGGCGCACACAGGGGGGCAGGCTGACTGTTCTCATAGTATCTGGAACCAATTTCCTGTAGTGTCAGCGTGTTAGTGAATGAGTGTTTTTTGTGTGAAAACGGGCTGCACCGCCCCGAAAGCGACACAGGCGGTGATGTACCGTCTGTGCCCAGGAGGAGTGAGGGAAAACTATTGTACATTGATTGTAAACCTTTGCCGGGAAGGCTCTCCTAGCTATTGTCTTTTCATTATTTTTTGGCACTATTTTTCTCCCCCCCTTCAAAAGACGGTGCACGAACCCCTCGTGCGGCACTGCGTGAAAGGAGCAGACCGCTCGCAGCTATGGGTCCAGGCCAGCGACGGCGACGCGGGACGGCAAGGGTCGACGACCGCCATTGCCCCGTGTCAAACAGAGGGGGCAGGAACGCGGAACAGAAGGCCAGTCAGCCGGTACCCGGAAGCGAATTGGCCAATGGGAAGGCCCCACGGAACCAGCGAGATAAGCTACGCAAAAGCTCCGAGGAGGAGGAAAGAGGTGAGAGGAGAGGCATTCAAGGAGAGGAGATGGTGGAAGCCGGAGTGGCTCGGACGCAGGGCACCATGTGAGGCGGAGTGATCCAGCCAGGGGCCGCCGTGTTGGGCAGAAGCAGATTCAAGGGGAGGCCGGCGAGAAGGAAGGAGGTTAGAGACTCAGGACACCATGTGAGGAGGAGTGATTCAGCCGGGGGACGCCGTGTGAGACAGCCCGGCACTCCGGGAGCGAGCGACACCAACGAACAAGTGAGTCCGCTATGCGGAACGGTCTGACCCACCTCCCCTCCCCCCACCCTCAAAATTTTGACATTTTGAAAAAATGAGCCGAGCTTTGGAGCGCCTACCCGGCAGGGGGGGTGGATGAAATCTTGGAAGGCATGGGGGAGGGGGTAAATGTGTTTGTGTATGTGAACTTGGGCGTCAGCGGGCAGTTATGCACCGGCATAAATATGGAATTCGGAGACAATGAAATGTGCATTTTAACCCAGTTCGACCACGTTAGTGTGTTTTCTTCCACTGTAACGTTCGCTTTTGGTGCGCGAAATGTCAATTAAATACAAGGATGAAAGGGGAAATAAAGCTTTTTCCCGCAGAGGGCCTTACTGGAAGCAATAGGACAGTCGAGCAATGGGGTGGGCAGCTCATTGCCGTAATTACGACGAGTATTCATTCGTTATCACGGCTTTCCTTTGGCCGCTTACAAAACAAGCACCCTCATGCCTCGCCGTTATGGGACAAAAAATACAGGAAAAATACTACGAGTTAGCAAATTGGTTCCCACCCTTTTTTCGATCGTAAATTCGGTTGAACCTCATGATCAGCAATGGGCGGGGCCCATCACGACCATTTCGATGTTGACATAACCGCACGACGAGTAATTTCCACGAGCTGTAAGTAAAAATTGTCCTCTAGCCGGCCGATACTCTCCCGCGCCGCCACACCGAATCGGGCTGTAATAATCACGCATTAAAGTTTGGCCAAATTCTGTCGCCAAGTAGTACTTGTGTATAAACAATAGGATCGCTAACAGAGGGGCGAATTCTCGCCGCTTCATAGTTTTATTCCGTTTTAAAGCCAGTATGATAAGCAGCGTCATGTTTTTTGCGTTTGCTCTTTTTTATATTTGCATCTATTTTGTCAGGGCCTGGGGCCTGGAGCTCTCTAAATAGCTGCAACGCAAAGCAAAGTCTCATCTTTACCTTCGACCGGGTGGGGGTCTTTTTAGACCCCCCTTCGGGTTTTTCCGAAGTGAAAAAAACAGCGGCCGGCAGCGCCGCCAAACTTGGTCGAGCTGTTCCTTCATCATTTTTACATCTTTCCTGAAAATTTTATCCCAAGGTCATATCAGGTCAGGTCACCAGGCCAGGTGAAGTGACCTCACCTCAAAAATGCTTAGGACCACATAACTAAAAGAAGGGTTAATCGATCAAGTTCAAAGTTATACCACATATTGGGCCCACCAGGAGCTACAACATTTGTTCCGGGATTTTTTATATTGGCGACCTAAGGTCATGTGCAGAGCATGACTTCCCCATTGTAAATACATGGGGAAAATCACGAAACGAGCTTTTCTCAGTAAGTATGGATAGAATCAACTTCAAACATCGGTTACGATTTGATCTTAGCCCAGTTCTGAAGTTTATGCCAAAAATTTTGAGTTGGGACCCTTAAAAGGTCACTTTAGGTCAAATAAACATTTTTTGGTGTTTTACTCTATAAATTTAAAATAAACTAAGACAAAACTTTTATTTTGTCACCAAAGTGTTTGTATAGTCACTGCAAGTCAAATGATATACATCATGACTATACCAGGTCAAGTTGGGTCAGACCGTTGTCCTGGGTCAGGTCAAATTCTTAAATTTGACCTGGCATAGCAATATTATATGTCATTCGATTCGTATTGACGAGAGGATTGCAATGGTGCATCAACTATGGCTGTATCTTGTTTGGTGTGGAAGTTATTAGCGAAAAAGGAAACACCCTTATGCATAGGTGGCTAAAGACATTCCCAAGAATATGCCCAATATTCAGTGATCTGTAGCTCCCTAGGCTTTGACCTGACACAAGAAATGAATGCACTGTAATGAAAGGGCAACTCAAGAGCTTTCGAATGGTGCTATAAAAATGTTTCTAGCTATCATAGTTTCTGAGATATATGAGGTTTTCTTAGTACACCTCATATTAGCGATTTTGACCTACTTTGACCTCTGGTGACCTTAATATTGACCTGACAAAAAAATGACCGAAGTATTTTCGATATCATTTTTGAAGAGCTTTCGATTGCTGCCGTTTTGCGCTTTTTTCTAGCTCTCTTAGTTTTTGAGATCATGGGGGAGGTCTTTTTTTAGCCCCCTACCAGGGCAAAGGTGGCTCGTACCCGCCACCGGGGCAAGGGTTAATAGCCGAAGTTTGGATTTAAGCATTCAAAACCGATCTTTTGTCGTTCTGACTTTATAATCGCATCTATTATGTCGATGCTTGGGGCTCGGAGCCCCCTCAAGGGTTGCAACGCAATGCAATTCTCATCTTAATAGACGAAGCTCGGGCTTAAGCTTTCAAAAACCAATTTCAGAATGCTTGGATTTGGATCGACTGTCTTATAAGTTCCGATTTTGTCTCGACCCGGGTGAAAGCAAAAAGGATTGCTCCCTTATTTTGGTTTCGGTTTTTTTAATAGCGCCTATTATGTCAGGGTCTGGAGCTCGAAGCTTTGTGCACGGTTCCAATGCAATACATTTTCGTCTTAAAAGTCGAGGTTTGGGTTTAAGTATCCAAAGCGTAGCATTTTTCTCGTTCTGATTTTATAATGGCACCTAATAAGTCAAAGCCTGGGGATCAGAGCTTTCTAAATAACTGGCATGCGAAGACAAATTTGTCTTAATTAGCGGAAGCTTGGGCATAAGCTTTCAAAGGCCGATCTTCAGTGCTGGCCCTGAGTATAAAGGCTCCGGGACATCGTTTTTTTCTATTGTCCTCCTCGAATATGGAGTATTTTTAGCATGCCTTTCTAGAATACTTGCCGTTTGGATCGTGTGTGCTAAAAGTTTTGATTTTGTCCCGACCCGGTCGAAGGCAAGAAAGCTTGCACCCTTCTAAATAGCCGCAACGCAATGTAATTCTTATATTAATAGACGGAGCGCGGGCTTAAGCTTTCAAAAGCCGGTTTCAGAATGCTGCTGTTTGGATCAAGTGTTTTATAAGTTCCGATTTTGTCCCGACCCAGTCGTAAGCAAGCAGGCTTGCCTCTTTGTTTAGTTCGCTTTTTTATCGCACCTATTTTGTCAGGGCCGAGGGCTCGGAGCTTTCTAAATAGATGCAAAGCAAAGTAAATATGATCTTAAATAGTAGGAGCCAAGGCTTAAGCTTACAAACCAATCTTCGGCGCTGGTGCTCAGTTCAAGAGCTCTGGAGCGTTTTCCTTTTATGCAAAACAAAGAGGCAACATTAGGTTGTCTGATTTTTTTAATGCTGGCTGTTGGGACCGAGCGTTTTAGAATTATCCATTTGCCTCAACCCAGTCGCAAGTGGGATGTGCAGGGCAAAATAAGTTAGGTCGGGAAATCCAAGCCGTAAACTAAATATAGGAGGTCCTTGTCTGCGAAGTGCACGGTGCCGAGGTTAAGATATGATTGAGTGGGCGCGTGCGCCGCCATGTCAGGGGATAAGTCCCGCCTCTCCGGGGGCCGGGCGGCCCCCCATTGGAGCATACAGGCAGGAAGGGAGGGGCTTGCACGCCTGTCGGGAAACTAGGACTGCAGTAGATCCTTACGACGGGATTCGGGGGGGTGGCGGCGACGGATTTAGAATTTCTCTCGGGGGCACGAAAGGGGGTGACTGGCGGGACTGGGCTCCGCTGGTACAGATCCTTGGCGATGACGCTCTCGTAGACTTTGGAAAAGTTTTATCTTACCTGAGAGAAGAAGATTTTGACATAGTATACACACCCGGTAGAGATTCTTAGATTTCACACATTCTGTATAGCCCACTTTAGATAATAAGGACAATCTTAGGATAATGTAATAAAAGACCGACGGGCACGTATAGCCTTTGCAGCTGCAGTGCCCTAAAACTCTAATCATCATCATGGCGGGACTGGGCGCGCGCCCATAATTATTAGAGTACCTATCGGTGCAGTTTTAACAAGTTTTGGGGTAGGTGCGGATGAGCCTACAACCTCATGCAAACATGCCGCTCAAGATAGGCTGAAGCGCACTCAAAACCGCGAATAGCATTTGGAGACGCCCATATGCCTCCAAAGGGTTCCAAGCAAGGGAAGAAGGGCTGTCAAAGCAGCGCAGTCGTTCAACGTGGTTCGGACCAAGCTCCCCAACACCATTCCTCCTCTCAATCGCGCAGGGAGTATTACAATAAAGACGCAAGGATTGTTCAAACACTATCCTATGCGCCATGGCCGCGCCTTTTCTGTCCTTCTAGCCTTCGGGCCCATTGGCTCCCGAAAGAGAGTCAGGCCGGCTCTCCTCTTCCTGGGGGTCACGGAGGCGCCGAAACTTGCACTGTGATTGCCCTTGAACCGATCTTTACTCTACATCACCTCACCCGCCTGTCTTACTAACCCGGTACTATCCTTCTAGCCTTCGGGCCCATTGGCTCCCGAAAGAGAGTCAGGACGGCTCTCCTCTTCCTGGGGGGTCACGGAGGCGCCGAAACGTGCACTGTGATTGCCCTTGAACCGACCTTCACTCTACATCACTTTAATCGCCTGCCTCAGTAATCCGGCACTATCATTCTAGCCTTCGGGCCCATTGGCTCCCGAAAGAGAGTCATGGCGGCTCTCCTCTTCCTGGGGGTCACGGAGGCGCCGAAACGTGCACTGTGATTGCCCATGAACCGACCTTCACTCTACATCACCTCACCCGCCTGTCTTAGCAACCCGGTACTATCCTTCTAGCCTTCGGGCCCATTGGCTCCCGAAAGAGAGTCAGGCCGGCTCTCCTCTTCCTGGGGGTCACGGAGGCGCCGAAACGTGCACTGTGATTGCCCATGAACCGACCTTCACTCTACATCACTTCACCCGCCTGTCTTAGCAACCCGGTACTATCCTTTTAGCCTTCGGGCCCATTGGCTCCCGAAAGAGAGTCAGGACGGCTCTCCTCTTCCTGGGGGTCACGGAGGCGCCGAAACGTGCACTGTGACTGCCCTTGAACCGACCTTCACTCTACATCACCTCACCCGCCTGTCTTAGCAACCCGGTACTATCCTTCTAGCCTTCGGGCCCATTGGCTCCCGAAAGAGAGTCAGGCCGGCTCTCCTCTTCCTGGGGGTCACGGAGGCGCCGAAACGTGCAATGTGATTGCCCATGAACCGACCTTCACTCTACATCACCTCACCCGCCCGTCTTAATAACCCGGTACTATCCTTCTAGACTTCGAGCCTACGGGCTCCCTCTGGCTACGCTGTCCGCTGTCGGAACCTTCTGGTCTGAACCACGGAGCAGCGATCGCACAAAAAGGGGAACGTGGGACGTCGGAGATTGCTGGCAGTCGTTTTGTTGCACACTTACCAGGCCGAAACGATGAAGATGAGAGGATCAGGCGGGCTCCGCCGTAATGGAGGAAGTTTTTTTCGTGACGGGGGTACGCTGTCGATTTGTGGGATAGCCTAGCCGGAAAGGGCGTGGCAGGCGTTGACTCATGGCTCTGGCTGGGCCATGGAGGAGCCGACGTGAGGAACGGGCGGTCAGTGTGGGACTCGTGGGCGGGTAGGGTCCGAAGGAGGACCGAGCCTAGGGAGGCTCCCCACGCTAGGACGTTGTTTGCGAGTAGACTAGGGCGTGAACGCCTGAAGGCGAGTAAAATTAAAAGCCGGAACTCGGTCATTCCGGTGGTCCCATGTCCGTGACCTCCAAGCCCTAGGGGCAACGGCTCAGCGACGCATCCACTGGCATGGTCCGTGCAGGCGGGATTTGACGCAGCCAGCGTTTAGTAAGTTTCCGTTTAGGGAGAAAATGAGGCGGGAAGGAGGAGCACTGGATCATCGGGGAAGGGCGGAGCTGAGTTACCTCCTGTCGGGCTCTAGCCAAGCCCTGGGAGCTGCGGCCGCCGGTGTGGGTGCACGTGAGTAACTGGCGGTGGGTGAGTGACAGGCCATAGAACGAGGAACGTTTGGTGCCTTAGAGCGGCCTGCAGGTAGCGGGTCGTACCGGTCTGACCGACCGGGGATCCCACCACTCGCGCCCTTCCATCGGTTGCGCCCGCAAACGGTAGCAAAGCGTAAGCATAGCCCCAGGTGAATTCGCCCACTTCTTTCTGCCGGGGGGGATGTGCAGCCCGGCCTAATTGGTTGATGGGGCTTAGGTGGGGCCGAATCGGCCATCCTCTATGCACGCCCTTTCACGCAGTGTCCTGAAATTCACAATTTTAAGTGGAAAACGTATCTTTTCAGATTTATTTAGGGCTCACCAGGGACTTGTTTTGACCTCATTGGCAGAGGAATCCCGGGAATGAAAACCGGTATAATACACATCTAAATTATGACAATGAATACCCAAACCATATAAGTAGAATTCCCAACCACCATTGATGTGATATCTTGCCTGATTACGTCCCCTCTCTAATCTCAAACGCCACTACTACCCTCCCACATACACCAAGAACGATATTATTACATGTTAACGCCGCACAAAACACAAAACAACCCCGGACTTCCCCAAACTAAAATATAAAACCCACAGAAAAAACACCAACGGTGACATGGGAACGGTGAGCTAACAAAGGTTTTCTGGAGGTATAACAAACTGCGTGTCACAGAAGTTTCTGGCCCTTTCAAATACAAAAGATGGCGCATAGTTTTGCCTAAGCCGGCTTGGGATTGGCTGCTACCAGATTTTCAGGCGAAGGAAATACTTCACGTGGGTATTTGTTCGGCGAGGCCCATTGGATCGAGGCGCATTCGTTTTCGTCCACTTTTAATTTTCGGCAATTATTCGCACTAGAATAGGATACAAGTCACATTTGAAAGGTTCAAAATGAAACGTAGATTCCTATAAAGACCACCAATAATGTGAAAGTAATCTTATAATTTCAAGAGAGGCTGCCAAAGTCAACCTTGATTTTTGAGATATTTTTAGTGTTGGTGACATTGAGGAATGAATTAGGATATATATTATTTTACTGAACAAAAATTGGAAAGTAATACATTTTTCTTCAAGAAAAATAAATAGGTAATTTCTAGTTATTTTTATTATGCGGTTTAAGAGCTTCCTTGAAATTTTCGAACGCTCAGAACAACATCGTGATTTCGGTAAAAATCTCCACTTTAAGTGAGGCCGATTCCACCTTTCAATATATTTCGTAAGATACAGATTTATTTTTCTTTTTGTTAGTTATTTCAAGTTGAAACATATCTTAGCAACATTTCTATCGTTCGATTGCCCTCAACCGTGCGTTTATTAATGAAAATGGGATTCCAAAGTGATCCAAGTACCGAATTGGCCTCGGTGAAAAGGCCTCAGCTGGATTTCGTCCATTCAGAACAATGACGCCACTTTGTCGTATTTGGGGGCCGAAATGATCTCGGGCGTCATGAATGGGTGCGCAAGTCATGCGGTGAGTTTTTTAGTTACTTCGGTAACCTTGGCGAGCCCTGTATTGAGGCGGGAATATCACCAAGGCAGAGAATACAGAATTTTGAGGTCAGTATGGTTGTTGGAGAAAAGACTGGAAATTGAGTGAGTGCGTGGGAAGAATTTGAGTTTGTTGTTGGAAGGGATATTGGGAATGAAGGTTCATTTCTTATCCCTGATACTGCAACTTACCTTTCCGGAAATTCACGATTAATTGAACCATTTCTCCCATCTTAGATATCTACTGGAGATAGGTGGGTACCTACCTACTCAGTACAGTACTGGGTGAGGTCATAATACCTTGCAAAAGTTTTCCACAGCTCGGAGGAAGGCTCAGACTGTACCTTTTGTGGCTATTGATTTTAAAGGCTGGGTATGTTTGCTATTTTAGGCTATATAGGCTGGTGGTTTTCACACATTGAAGTAAAATAATCCTGGCAGAGGCTGAGTGTTTAAACCCCACGTCTTGCATTAGATAATGGTAGCCTGTGTGGTGCTTGCATGGGGAAAGTTGGAGAATATCAAAATAAGGGGAAGAGGGATTTTATCTGGTTGGCTATTTACCATGGCATCAGGGTCAAATAATGTATTCTATATATAAACATTAGAAATCATGTAGCTTCCTAGTTCTATGTTAATGGGTTAGAGACTCAGGGTTATGAGATCCTATCTATGTATATATGAGGTACCTACAATTGCGGAGTGTCAGAATGTTTTCATTCCACTAGGAGGTAGCAGAATGATGATTCTTCACTTCCATTCTACAGCAGATATTTTCATCTACTGTCAGTCAAAACAAAAAAAGCTGGTGGTAGTTGTTGCTTGTATTATGAAGGCACATAAATACAGTCCTAAATCAAAGTATTATCCTAAAAAGTATTGGTTTGTTAAGAAGCAATAAACAGGTCCAGGAAAAAGGCTGTGATGGGACTTGCAAGCCTGTAAATACTAAACAAAAAAGAGGCATGTTAAGAAAGCAGGGATTTTGGCCTCTTTTTGGGATTTTGGCCTCACTCTCCACCTTGCGTGAAAGCAATTTCAGGACCCTGCTTTCACGAATAAATAAGACCCTACCACGATCACGGATAGGAGGAGTGTAACCTTCTACAAACCGCTCGCGTTGGCCGACGGGGCTCTAGCCCTCAGATCTCGGAAACACCGGGAGGGATATGAAATTGGGGAGGGACTCAGAATTTTTAGAACAAGTGAGAGGCGCGAGAAAGAATGGCCCTAGGTCAAGGTGATTTGTGAGTGCATGCTTAGCGTAAGGCCCCGGTGGTGAGAATGTTTACTGAGGGCATTCGTTCCGGATCTGACAGTGAGAGTACACGCCGGAACGGGTGACGTGACAGAAAAAAGGGGAGGAGGGTATTAGGGTAGGGGACTGATTTAGGGGTTACCAAAGCTGAAAAGTGCTGGCGTAGGCAAAACAAATCCGCTCCCAGAGAGACTGGACCCCTGGTACATGGAAATAGCCCACCGAGATAGACGAAGTTTGAGGCGAGAAGTCAGTGCAGCTCAGAGAACCACGATAGGAGGGTACGAAAGGGCAAGTAGTTAAGGTAGCTATGGAAGAATCGGTTAAAAAGGGGGGGTGTAAACGTATGATGATAGGTCCGAGGGAAATAAGAGAGTTAGCGGGCACTTAAAGGGGCGGGGAGAGGATTGACGGTTTCGGTGCCGCTCCTATGCGGGTAATACTTGGCGTACGGGTGGTTAAACTGGCCCCCAAAATCGCGAGAGGCGGGTGGGACCCCTGCTACCAGGGAGGGCTACAAAGCTCGGCACTAGCTGTATTCCCTTCCTGGAACCAAAGGGTGTTGAGTGGGAGTGTCGGGACACAGGCTCGCCCGTCTGGAGGACTCGGCCAAGTAAGCCGACATTGTCCACTTCCCACCGTCAACTCGGCCCGCCACCCGACCGCGCACGCGACGAGCACGACCTCTCTCTAATAAAATTTAGTGTGATGCTGGGAGCGGGTGCGACGTCGCCACCATCGTGAGCAAGCGGGTCACGGCCACGAGCGGCCGCCACGGCGGCGGACCACCGAGAGGTCGGCCCGAACAACAACCACAGCAGCGACGACACAGCCCGACTCGCACCGAGCGACGCGCCCCGCGACCCCAGCGCCCCCGTCACAGAAGAAACTACATCAGCCACTTTTTGGCTGAGACCAATATTGAGGTCATGACAGGTCAAAGAAGCTGCATTTTAAAGTACAGTTTTTGCAGGTTTTGGGCTCTAGCGTCTGACAGAGTTGAGCAGGATCATTTTAGGCACTATTCTCTTTCTCTCGTCATGGAAAATCGAATGATGTATGATATTACTGTGCTAGGTCAAAACACAAAAATGACCTGATCCGATTTCATGGAATGGCAAAAATCTGGCTATTTACATATAATAAGCATCTAATATTTCATAAGAGGCATCAGCTACGAAGTGAGAGGTGGATAGGATAAATGAATAATTGGTGATCTTACCTGAAGTAAGTATTTTGTGTGCCAATTTCGGGTATGATTACTAGCTTCATGAAATTCAAGTAAGAGAAATGATATGCCCTTGATACCTTGATTTTACACAAAGTACTTATTTTTTCTATTTTTACTTCTGCGTCACGTAGCGCGCAGTGCCTGTCTCTCTGCTGCGCCGCAGTGTCTCGCCTGCAGTAATGCTGCACCGCCAGGCACGCACGTCGCTGGCTGACGTTTCGCGGCGGATTTTTGTGGCTGCAATTTTAGCAGGGAAAAATGCTCCGCGGTCATGGGCGTCGGAAGTGAGTGGTGTCGTGGGTACTCGACATGTGGTTTTGGTTTTCTCCATGTTATTTGCGTGCGCTTAGGCAAATATTTAGAAGCCTAGTGCAAGTGAAGCGCATCGGTACTATTTACTAATGCCGTGGTGACGCCCCGCTGTGTGTATCCCATGCTGTTTTGTAGGTACCCACCCTATCTTGACCAACACTTTTTCCACCCCAGAAAATGATAACTCCAAGCGACTGTCTTTTTTAAAATATCAGCCCAGTTGACATGGGGGGGATGGCGGCACTTAACGGGAATGTGACACCTTGGTAGAATCCAGGAATTCAGTGTAATAAGGAGTATTTTTAGCCGAAAATGAAAACGTCCATGATTTCCCTTAAAGTGTACAATGAGCTCTATATTTTTATTTTTAAGATGCTCCTCTAGGGTGAAAAAGAAACCTCCTCCTGTGGATGACGCCATGATCTGGCAATTACTGCCATATTAACCTTCGCCCGGGTGGGGATCTTTTAGACCTCCCTCGGGTTTTTACAAGTAGCTGCGATCAGATTCCGCTCTCTGACAATACCATTAAACGTTGGATCGACAAGATGAGTGAAGATACTTTGTAGCAAGTCATAGGTGAGATAAAAATAGTGATTACTTTGGTGGTGGACGAGTCAACTGATGTTGCAAACTGCTTGCAGCTACTTGTTTTATCGCCCGTATGAAAGACGTCCCTCCCCATGCTATGTTCACGCACTGCATAATACATAGGTATGCGCTTGGAGTTAAAACCCTTCCCAGCGATCTCCTCAGTGTGTTGCAGGACGTGATGAAAGTCATAAATCACATTCGCGGCCATGCAACCAATTCAAGGCTGTTTAAAACCCTGTGCGGGGATGAGGTGGCTTAGTGGATAGCACCCTTGTCTTCTAAGCCACCGGTCCCGGGTTCAAGTCCCGGCGGAGACTCTGAATAAGTCGATCTGATCCCCAAAATCCCTTCCAACAGGGTGAGAGTTGGCGACGCCATATGACCCTGGCAGTTGGTCCGTCGTTAAAACCCAACAATTATTATTATTAACACTGAGCGATGACGCTGGTGCCAAGTACAGTGCCCTGCTGTTCTACACGGAAGTGCGCTGCCTTTCGCGTGGCAAATTTTTGACCCGTGTGCTGCAAATGCGCGAAGAAATTTGTATGTTCCTAAAAAATGACCGGAGTGAAAAGGAGCGAGACATGTATACAAAAATGACCAACGCGGAGTTCGTCCAAAAGCTGGCCTAATTTTCAGATTTCTTTGAGCAAATCAATTCTGTCAACCTCACTTTGCAAGGCCCCATGACCAACGTTTTGATAGCTCGTGATCGAGTGGACAGCTTTATTAGGAGGATGGAGTTGTATGAGCGCCGCGTTGATGTTGGGGACTTGTCAATGTTTTCTGAACTGGGAATATTGCTGGAGGGAGCTGGTGCTCAATGTTCCTTTGTTCCTGACATTGCCAGTCACATTGCCTGTGTTCGAAATAATGTGTGCCACTACTTTCCAGCGTGTGGATTTCGAGACCATTCACTGTGAGTGAGAACATTTTGAACGATGAAGACGTCGCCGCGAAGACAGAATTAATTAGCTTGCGTGAGGACGTAACGCTCAGAACGGATTTTCCTGAAAACGACCTGCCGACATTTTGGAGAAAAATTTCGAGTGATTTTCCAATCCTTTCGAGCCGTGCCCTAAAAAAGCTGCTGCCATTCCCGACGAAGTATTTGTGTGAAGCCGGTTTTTCGACCATTGTGGCCATCAAAACAAGGTCGAGGAACCGTCTGAACCTAGAAGGCGACTTTCGGTGTGCCTTGTCGGCAACTAAGCCCAGAATTGAGAAATTGGCGAAGAAAATGGAATAAATACATGTGCGCTCTCAGTCTATGTTTCTATTGCGAGTTGCGACGCTCCGATGGAAATGTGTAAACAGGTGCAGCCAAGAGGGGGGTAGCCAGGATTTTCTGAAGGGTTTGCAAGCTAATGTTAATGGGGGGGGACTTTTCACGACGGACAGTCGCAATGGGAAAAAAGAGAAAAAATCTACCGGAAGGCGGGCAAATGCCCCTTTTGACCCCCACCCAGTGGCTGCACCCCTGGAACCAGTACATTGGGAAACAATTAAGCTATTTAAAAAAAATCGGTATACGTTTTGAAGGGTGGGGTAATGGCCTCCTCTGATTGCTGAAACGGGGTAATTGTGTCGGGAAGGCTGGGAACCACTGCCTTAGAGGGCCCATCAATGCCCCTGGGTGGGGCGAGGGTTAAAGTTTCATTGAGGCGATCATCCCCACATATGATATGCCCATTTAAGCATTAACATGCTAATTGGTGCAATATCGTAGAAGAAAACATTTTTAGACATTTAGGATAAAGGTAACGTGCTTCGGGGTTCAGAATAAGTTCGGGACCTGAAGTAATATTTTTAGGTAAATAGAAGCTTCTATTATAAAACAAATTATTACGGTCTCATCAGAACGACATGTGCAGACAGACACCAATGCAACATGTTTAATTCTTCCCAAGAGATGCGGCAAGAGCACATAAATTGGGCAGAGCATCTAGAATAGGAAAATCAATTTCGAAAAAGTCCGTCATTATATGGAAAACAAACGTTCAAATATTCTTTATATTCAAAACTATAAAATCAACAATCCCTAGTTGGCGACAAAAATATATGCAACTAAAGCACAGCAGGGCATATGCTACAGCCGCGTACTACCACCACCGGCAAGAGACGCCGACATTTGATGGGCCGGGCGAGTTCCTAGAGACATGAGTGAAAATGGACCAAAAGACAATTCTAGGCTAAAAACCACAAAAATATACTGTAGACTATAGGAAAAAGTCAAAGCCTTAGAAGTAGTCCCCACCTACGTGGTTTCGTATGTTTAAATGGCTGGTGATGAATGATTATTCTGTTTTGTGTGGCAAGGAGCGATCAAAAAGCGGGAGGACAGATGCATTTTCGATACATTATGCATATTATGGAATTAGTTCAAAGCCAACTGATGTATCGTAATGGGACTGAAGAACTGAAAATAAGCCTTTAACCATTCTTTGACATAAACTATAGGAATTCAACATATATTTCAATCATATCTTTTAGTTTAGTTTATTTTGGTCTTACAAGCGAAAAGGCGAGAAATACAGACAAGCGGTGAGGAACTCTTATGAAGGGAAACCGCGCCGCTGCACTGTTCAAAAAGAAGGATAAGTATCTAACGTCAATTTGAAGACCTTTATTTAGGCATAAGGCTGTAAAATATATAGATATTTTGTACTATAAATAATAATTACACACATTTTTTACTTGTAACACTAATGACAAAAAAATGGTAAAAGTGGCAAAAACTAGTTTGTGCCAGTCGGTTTTTGCCATGGTAAAAACCGGTAAAAGCCACCAAGTGACAAAAACCTGCCAACCCTGCTGATAACGCCATACGTACCAGCCAAGTACAGTCTCAACTCCACCAGAGACTTCGTTTGATATCATTCACTCATGTCAACCGACAGATGTGATGGCATCCCTCGACGTCGAGAGCCTCTTCACTAATGTGCCGATACTAGATACCATTAACATCATCATTAACTGCGTGAACCACCACCCGACACTGCCGCCCCTGAACTTGCCACAGAGTCTCCTCAGGAAGATGTTGCAAACAGAATGATGGTGTGGCGATGGGTTCGCCTCTCGGCTGCCTCTTCGCTAATATGTACATTAGGGGTGTCCAGATTTCGGTCTTTTCGAAAAATCGTAGAAAGCCGTGGTTTTCTCATGGTTTCAAGCGTTCTGAGTCTATTTATGCACAAAAAACCAGGTTTAAACAACATTTAGGGGTCGCGAATTTGATTCAAAATGGGAATTTTGGCAATTTTTGACCAAAATTGGCACAAAAGTGCATATAACCAGACCGTTATGGATAGTATCAATATAAATGCATGTTTATGGAATTGAATAGCTCATTAGCTTTCGTTTGAAACCAGTTTTATATTAATATCACTTTTGGTTGACTTTTTATAGGCGTCCAATCATACAGTTATGACCCGTCTCTGAGCGCCACTGACCTAGCGTGGGTTCAATTCCAGCTGCAGGGCGCTCTACCGGAGGCAGTGAAAACGCTGTGATTGACTTCTGTTTAGCGAAATGCTACTATTATTGCACCCATATTTTCGAACGCTTTTCACAATTAATTAACCACTTGACTATTTCGTTAGCTAATTAATTGATTAATTCAGATATCGATCGATTAAGCCCTGCAGGTAGGTACAGTTACAGCTAATGATGCACAATCTGTGTTCAGGCTGGGATAGACGGTGCAGTCAATTTGGAAGTAAAGAATTGCGTTTCAATCTGTTTGACCATTGTGTTTTGTATGGCATGGCCCAATCACAGTCAATAAGGTGATCCGCCACCACATACGACTTGGCTGGGCACCCGTTACCAACCATAACGATTGCAAAGTTTCCAATTTCCCGTCAGGTCCTGAGGCGTTTTCTCCAAGCCAAGCAAGACGCAGAATGCCGGATGAGGCGTCTATGAATACCATTGGCGAATGTGAGCAGTTTTGGAAGATGACGCGCATCAAAACATTGCAGCTCAGAGCCCATAAGGCACAACTGACTAAGCTGTGGGAGACATGGAAGTGCTCGCAGAAAAGCAAGTGCGACGCCAGCTCTGACCGACGCGAGGTGTTTCGGAAGGCTCTTAACGAGCTGTGCGATATCGCGACACCTTATTCGCAGAAGGGATACTGGACAACAGGCTGCTGATGCTCGCTCCAAGCAGGAGGATATGTGCTTCTACCAAAATAAACGCGAAGATCTTGTCAGCACCATCAGAGGTCTAGATAAGTTATACGAAAGGAGAAACAAATGGACGAAAGAGAAGATATGGAGCTGAGAACCGAGAAAAGGCGAGAAGAGAAAGCAAAGCAGAAGACTCATGAGTGACCCGCCGAAAGAAGTTCGCTCACAGAGGAAATAGAGGTGGATGAGCACGAGATGGGCGAATAGCAGGACATGACGTGGGCCCGGGGTACGAAGCAACCGAGGAAAAAGGATGTCCACCTCATTCTGCACCACACTATCATGTATCAGCCAAGACGCAGTATTACACCAAGCTCGTCATGTTTGTTGACCGGCTGGGCCTGGAGAAAGAGCTGTGAGCCCTGCTGCTTCGCATGGTGCGGTTTCTTGCGTTGGTGCACAGGCTCAGCCAGTCAGCAAACATAAAAAAGCTTTGTGTAGTACAGCGTCTTGGTTGATGGTAATAATAATTGTTAGGTTTAACGACGCTCCAGGTGCCAAGGTTATATGACGTCATCATCTCTCACCCTGTTGGGGGTAAGATCGACCTATTCAGAAGCTCCGTCGGGACTAGAACCTGGGACCGATGACATAGTGGATAGACGCGCTATGCACTAAGCCACCCATCCCCCGTCTTGGCCGATACATGATATTTCGGTGCAGAATAAGAATGACGTCCTTTTTCCTCGGTTGCATCGCACCCAAGTGTCCACCGTGTCCTGTCCTGTTTTTCGTCTATCTCGTCCCCATCCACCTCCATTTCCTCTTGTGAGTGAGATGCTTTCGACTGGTCATCCAAGACTTCGCATCGTCCCGGCGTCGTCTGCTTTGCTTTCCCCTCTAGCTCTTTTCGGTTCTCAGCTCCATATCTTCTCTTTCGTCCTTTTGTTTCTCCTTTCGTATAGCTTATCCAGACCTCTGATGGTGCTGACAAGGTTTTCGCGTTTATTTTGGAAGAAGCTTATATCCTCCAGCTTGGAGCGAGCATCAGCAGCCTGTCGTCCAGTATCCCTTCTGCGAATAAGGTGTCGCGATGTCGCAAAGCTCGTAAGAGCCTTCCGAAACACCTCGCGTCGGCCAGAGCTGGTGTCGCTCTTGCTTTTATGCGAGCACCTCCATGTCTCCCACACAGTTGCGCAGCCAGAGCTTTCGTATGGGGGGGGCACACCAACTTCGAGGGGCACCCCGGGGAAAAAGGGCACTTTTTAACGTAACCTAAAAACTTACTATATCTTTGTTTATATTATTTTTTGGGCATCTTTGGTTCAATAAAAATGCAAAGAAATCATTGACGGAGAAGGAAAACTCGATTAAAACCGAAAAAAGGAAAAATTATCACCAAAATGCCATGGAAGTAGCCAAAGCACTACTTTTTTGGATAGATTTAAGGGCAGCCAACTCATGCAAGTACTTAACATCAGAGAAATCAGCGGAGCATGTGATATCTGTTACAATGTGCAGGTTAAGGCATATTGGAGTCGAACATTTTTTTGTTATGCCCACTGGTTTTGTCGTGACGAGTGAGCCCTAGCTGAATGCGGATCAAGTTCCTTGCCTCCCACAATCGCTGTGGGACGAGGAGTAGCAAGTGTCTTTGGAAGGACACATTTTTGCTGCCGGAAAAATTTGGGAGATACCTTTTCAACGCATTTATTAAGTTCCATATTCGCAAGGCTCGGTCCCAGTTAAGAGTAAATAAAAGGTGAACAGGCCGGTGGTTTGGATGGGGATGGTGTAACAAGACTGAAAATTTTGAAAACTATTTCTTCATCTAAATTAATTAGTATAAATCCTGGTTTAGGGGACTGTGCTCTGAGCTCAGGGGCACATACCTTTTATCATCCCTTCCCAGAATCCACCAGTATAATAAGCAATTCATATAACCAGGGGTGCCTAGGTATCACAAGCCGTTTTAGAGATTCCTCATTCCTCGTTAGCTCCGTTTTACAAGGGGAATTTCCATTGTGTTCTTATTCCCCATCTATTCAAGACCAGCTCTGGGGCCCCCAAGTGTGGATCAGACGCCTTCAGAGCAACTTCCTCCATCCCCCCCAGTTGTGCCTCCAGGGAATAGACTAGCTCAGTGACCCCGCCCCAAGATGATGGGAGTTGGCCTTGTGTTTTTATTATCTATCTATTCAAGATCACCTCAGGGGCCCCTGATGTAGATCAGGGCCACAGAGCAGCTCATGCCTCACCCAGGGACTAGACTAGCTCATTGGTCCCAGAGATGAGGTAATCAGACTAGCTCAATGGGCCACGGATAGGCTCATAGGGCCTTAAACCAGTTCAAGAAGCCCCAGAACAGTTTAAGGGGCCAGATCACTTCAGGGGGCCTCAAGCCAACTTAAGGGGCTCTCACAAGCTCAGCACCCAGACCAGCTCAGGGTACCCTCAGAACCTAGATCCTCTCTTGGGCCCCAGATCAGCTCTTGGGGCCCCAGATCAGTTCAGGGGCCTCAAGTCAGGTCAGGGGCAAGATCAAGTCAGGGGCACTAATTCAGCTCAGGAATCCCTTACCAGCTCGGGGCCCAAGCAGTTCAAAAGCCCCAGAGCTGCTAAGGGGACACCAGATCGGCCCATAGGGCACCAGACCAGTCTAGGGGACAAACAATCAGATCAGTGGTCCCCGACCAGCTCGGGGCCCATATCAGTTCGGGAATACCAGATCAAGTCAGGAGGCACTTAATCAGCTCAGGAGCCCCATACCATCTCAGGGGCCCTCACCAACCCCTGTGGGCCCAGCTCAGCTCAGGGCCTGGGAGCTGCTCAGGAAATCACGGAATTAACCCAGGAGGCCCGGGTCAGCTTAAAGGGCATCATATTAGCCATGGGGCACCAGACTAGCTCAGAGGGAATAAGCTGGGCTCAGGAGACACAATGATGACTCAGCAGGCACCAGATCGACTCATGGGCATTAGTTGAGTTCAGGAGGCAGTATATCTGCTCAGGGTGCACCAGATCGATCAGCACAGGGGGCATGTTCAAGTCAGGGGCACTAAATCAGCTCAGGGATCCCTCACCAGCTCCGGGCCCAATCAGTTCAAAAGCCCCAGAGCTGCTCAGGGGACACCAGATCAGCTCCGGGGACAAACAATCAGATCAGTGGTCCCCGACCATCTCGGGAATACCAGATCAAGTCAGGAAGCACTTAATCAGCTCAGGAGCCCCATACCATCTCAGGGGCCCTCATCAGCCTCTGTGGGCCCAGCTCAGCTCAGGGCTTTAGATCTGCTCATGAAATCACGTAAGGAGGCCCAGATCAGCTGAAAGGGCACCAGATTACTCAGGGGGCATCATATGGGCTCAGGAGGCACCAGATCGACTAAGGGGCATTAGTGCAGCTCAGGTGGCACCAGATCGATCCGCTCGGGGTCCAGATCAGCTCCCAGCCCCCAGACTATGGCAGGGGCCTAAATCAGCTCAGGGAGCAACATAACAGCTCAGGGGACACAAGGTGGGCTCAGGGCCCACCAAACCAGCTCAGGGGGGGGCAGACCATCTAAGGAGACATCAATAATCAGTTGAGGGGGCACCTAGTCACCTGAAGAGGCACCATATTGACTTAGGATACAGAATCAACTTGGGGAGGCATGAGATCAGCTCGGTGGCCCGAATTAGCTCAAGGGGCACTAAATCAGCTATCGGGGCACCAAACAAGCTCAGAAGCTTTAGTCTAACTCAGAGAGCATTGTATAGGTTCAGGAGGCACAATTATTTGCTCAGTGGTGCACTCGATTGACTCAGGGGCACCAGATCAGCTTAGAGGGCAAGTAATCAGCTCAAGGGGCCAAGACCAGCTGAGAGGCCACGAGATGAGCTCAAGGAGCACCAGATTGGCTTCACCCGTACGATTATTGGCGACGATGAGGCATTATGTGGACATATACTAGGGTGCCCATACTCTTCCCGGGTGCTTGGAAAGGCGACACAATGCCCTAGCTGACCGAGAAAGGTATTAAGTTGTCCAACAATAGTTTCAATCGCTACATGCGGTCCAGTTACATCTAGGTTCAACGGCTAGGGCTCTAAATTTCGAGCGGCACGGCCCAAATCGGGTACACCACCTGGCAATCAAAAGGGCACCCCGGCAGTGATGGTGGCACGTGCCCCCAGTGCCTTCCTGACTGCACCCCTGGACAGTAGATCAACTCCGGGAGGCATTAAATAAGCTCCGGGGGGGCCGGATCAGCTCAAGGGGCACCAAAACAGCTAAAAGTACACCAGGCAAGCTCGGAGGCATCAAACTAACTCAGAGAGTATTTTATAGGCTCAGAAGGCACATATATTTTCTCAGGAGGGCACCAGATTGACTACGAGGGCACCAGATCAGCTCAGAGGACACATGATCAGCTCCAGGGGGCACCAGATGAGCTCCGCCCGTACGATTATTGGCGACGTTGAAGCATTATCTGGAAACGGATTACGTGCCTTCACTCTTCCCGGGTGCTTGGAAACTAGCCGACCAAAAAAGGCACTTAGTTGTCAAACAATAGTTGAAATCGCTAAATGCAGTCTAGTTACATCTAGGTTAACGGCACAGGGCACTAAATTTCGAGCAGCACGGACCAAAGAGGGTACACCACCTGGCAATCAAAAGGGCACCCGGCACCGATGGGTGCACGTGCCCCCTGTGCCCCCCTGGACGGTAGATAAACTCCGGGAGGCATTAAATAAGTTCATGGGGCCCGGATCCGCTCAAGGGGCAATAAAACAGCTAATAGGGCAGCAGGCAAGCTCGGAGGCATCAGACTAACTTAGAGGGTATTATATAGGTTCAGAAGGCACAATTATTTATTCAGGGGAGGGGGGCACCAGATTGACTACGAGGGCAACAGATCAGCTCAGAAGGCACATGATCACCTCCAGGGGGCACCAGACGAGCTCCACCCGTACGATTATTGGCGACGATGAGGCATTATCTGGAAACGGATTACGTGCCTTCACTCTTCCCGGGTGCTTGGAAAGGCGACAGAATGCTTTAGCTGACCAAAAAGGCACTTAATTGTCAAACAATTGAAATCGCTAAATGCGGCCTAGTTCCATCTAGGTTCAACGGCGTAGGGCACTAAATTTCGAGCGGCACGGCCCAAAGGGGTTACACCACCTGGCAATCAAAAGGGCACCCCGGCACCGATGAGGGGGCACGTGCCCCCTGTGCCCCCCCTGGCTACGCCCCTGTTCCCACAGCTTAGTCAGTTGTACCTTGTGGGCTCTGTGCTGCAATGTTTTGATGCGCGCCATCTTCCAAAACTGCTAACATTCGCCAATAGTATTCATAGGTGCCTCATCGGGCATTCTGCGCCTTGCTTGGCTTGGAGAAAACGCCTCCAGACCTGGCTGGAAATTGGAAACTTTGCACCCGTTATGGTTGGTAACGGGTGCCCAGCCAAGTCGTATGTGGTGGCGGATCACCTTATTGACTGTGATTGGGCCATGCCATACAAAACACAATGGTCAAACAGATTGAAACGCAATTCTTCACTTCCAAATTGACCGCACCGTCTATCCCAGCCTGAAAACAGATTGTGCATCATTAGCTGTAACTGTACCTACCTGCAGGGCTTAATCGATCGATATCTGAATTAATCCATTAATTAGCTAATAAAATAGTCAAGTAGTTAATTAATTATGGAGTGCGTTCGAAAAGGCGGGTGCAATATCAGTAGCATTTTGCCAAACAGCAGTTAATCACAGCGTTTTCCCTGCTTCCGGTAGAGCGCCCTGCAGCTGGAATTGAACCCCCACTAGGTCAGTGGCGCTCAGAGACGGGTCATAACTGTATGGTTGAAGGCCTATAAAAAGTCAACAAAAAGTGATATTAACATAAAACTGGTATCAAACGAAAGCTAATGAGCTATTCTATTCAATTAACATGTATTTATATTGATACTATCCATAACGGTCTACATAGTTATATGCACTTTTGTGCCAATTTTGGCCAATAATGGCCAAAATTCCCATTTTGAAATCAAATTCGCGACCCCTAAATGTTGTTTAAACCTGGTTGTTTATGCATAAATGAACTCAGAATGCTTGAAACCATGGGAAAAACCACGGCTTTCTAAGATTTTTCGGAAAGACCGAAATCTGGACACCCCTAATGTACATACATGGGCAATGTCGAGAAACAGGTGCTGGAAGACATGGAGCCCAAACCAAACATATATTTCACCGAGCTAAAGACAAAACTAGAAGAAAAATCCGTCCTCAAGTTCACCATCGATGTCGCAAATAACAACCGCATTCCATTCTTGGACTTAAACATTGCCGCTAGCGATGGACCTCTCAAGACATAAGTCTACCGCAAGCCCACAAACACCGGTCGGTGTATGAACGGGAACAGCGAGTGCCCTGAGAGGTACCGTCTGAGTGTCATCAAAGCCTACGTCCGACGAGCGATCAAATATTGCAACACCTGGGAATGTCTGCATCAGGAGCTGGAAAAACTCAAACAAGTCCTCGTTAATAATGGTTTTTCCAACCGTGAAATCGACACAGATTAAGATCCAGCTGAACCGACAAATGGAATCAGACCAGCAGCCTTCCAACGATTCGACCAGCACTATTAAGCTGTACTACCAGAATATGATGTCGCCAGCGCACAAAGTAGGCGATCGCATCCTGAAAGATATCATCAGAGACAACTTAAAACCTACCAAGGACAACACCAAAATAAACTTAGTTATATACTACAAAAACAAGAAGACCCACAACTGGATTCTGAAGAAAAACATCAACAAGACGACGAAGCCCCTGAAACGCTCCTGTGTAATCTACAAGTTTACCTGCCCTCATGACGACTGCCGGCGTTACCAACCCATATACTATATAGGAGCGACCACAAATACACTATCACGTCGTCTCACGATGCAGCTGAACACCGGAGGACCCGAAAAGCACATGCGAATAAAGCACAACCATCCGCTCACAAGAAAGGAGCTTGTCGAAAACACTAACATCATCGACTCACACCCCGACCACCAGAAGCTCTTCATCTTGGAAGCTTTGCACATTAATCAACAAATTCCAGTGATCAACAAACAGATGAATATGTGGAGCAAGATGTTACTGTTTGGCAGTGCTATTTAACTAATTGCTGTCAATAGCCCTGTCTGTAGTGTCTAGCAGCATTTAGGGTCGCTACATTAGAGTGTTTGCTGTGTACTGTCACGTGTTTATCTCCTGCAATTTTCAAGTCATGCTGCTGAACTAATTTCAACATTCACTTTGAACTTTGTCGACGCGAAACTTTTCGATTGTGTGAAGTATTGTTTTTCCAATGTGATGTCATGTATATGGGGATGTAGTGGATAGCACCCTTGTTTTCTAAGCCACTGCTCCCGGGTTCAAGTCCCGGCAGAGCCTCTGAATAAGTTGATCTGATCCCCCAAATCCCTTTCAACAGGGTGAGAGTTGGCGACGCCGTATGACCCTGGCAGTTGGTGCGTTGTAAAACCCCAACGATTATTATTATTTGATGTCATGTATAGGCGCTGCTTAATGGCTCTGAGGATGGTGAACAATTCACCGAAAAGTAAGCCTGCTGTCTAACTACCTACTGCATATTCATGTCAACATTGGGATTCTTACTTAATAATATCAGCAATGAAACCAGAACTTTATTTAGGCACCTGGAACAAACAAAAAAGAAAAAAAGAAAATACAAATAAGTTCTGGCTTTCAACAAACAATATATACATACATATATCTATATATATATATATATATATATATATATATATATATATATATATATACCCATTCTTTGCATCATAAGCGTTTGCTGAAGGTAATCCGTCTCTCCCCCAATGCTTCTCAGATGTTGGCTGCCGCCTGGAGGAGCTGGACAGCATGGGTATGATAGCCGCTCTGAATGCACATCGATTCCTACACAGACTCTTCTGACACGGTATGAAACCAAGTCTTTTCCGGCATATTTTACTACAATGCGATTTCAGTTTGTTTATAGGATTGAGGCATTCCCTTCGGTATAATATCCGACCTGGGCGAAAATATTCGCCTTGCAGAATATATGGGGTAGGTTTCCAAAAGTAGCTGCACCAGTCCCTCGCTTTTCTTGAACATGGGTGCATGGGTGGCTGGTACAGGCCACCTCCCCACCACGGTGGTGACAGCCCCGCCCGCAGCATCCGCTGGGGCCAGCTGCGGGTTAGCTCGGTGAGTCAACACCTCCAATGACGTCACGGGAAGAGCCCGGGTCGGCCCGACAACGGCACTTGCTGCGCCGCTCACAGCAGTGTGTGAATCGTGAGCGAGCGGTGGCACCTATACTGGGCAGCGTGCAGCGGCGCAAGGTGTCTACCGAGTTTGACGGTACGCAGAATAAACAGCTCTCTGAACATATCTTCTCAAGAGCCATTAGCAATGAGTGTAACTGAGTGATCGGGAAACAGCAGCCAATCACTTCGAATCGGTCGGCACACCAGTCTTGGTCCCGCGCCGTGTGTTCCGCCACGACTTTGGCAGGCTCTCGCGACGCCAGCGAGTGGCATTGGTGCGAGTTCTGAAGCCGGCGGCTGCCGCCATGCGAGGCCTGCAGTCTACACCGCGGGAGACGACTCACGTCGCTATCCTGTATACCGAGCAGCCCAGTCTACCGCGCGGGTCCCTGCACAGGTGTCTTCGAAATAACGCCCGCGATGAAAGGAGTGGCGTTCCTCTGGGGGCCGGCTCGCTGGCCCTTCGGTATATCCTGCCCGTGTACGATTTGGAAAACAACGTACCCAAGGATAAAATGCCCTTACAAGAACTGTTAGCAGGTCAAATACGCAAAGATTTTGCAGATTCATTCGGTGTGCATGTGACCGGCTCCTCGGTCGAGCGACTGGACGTCCCGCCTTTCACCCTACGGCAGCCTGAAATCGGACCATCTCAAGAGGAGAAGGTGACCACTGCCTCATCTAAAAACAGGACAGGCAATGCTGACCGTAAATACTTGCTGTCTGAGCCCGTAAAGGTGCAGAAGCCTTGTACATCACCGGGAGCGACGCCAACTGGCAGCAAGGCTCCAAATAACGCTGCAGACATAAACCCTGACACCGATCTCCCGTCACTTAAATCGGGCCAAGCTTCAGCTTCAAGCCGTGAACGAACACATGACTCATGCATTCCCGCAATCGAGGCCTCGCTTCCCCCGTTAAAGACTGTGCCTTTCTACACCATAGCTGACACGGATATGATGCTGGAGATGATGATGTTTCCAGTGGCACCTCAGCAAGCTTCCGGTGTTGCATTCATGGAGGAGGACACCGCCAGCCATGTGGGCTATACGAGGGTTCGCGTAGACGCCACTTCTCAGGCCTTCCAGAACATCCCTGCACTAGCTGGCATTTGCAAATCTGTTCAAGTGGAACAAGATGCTGCCGTGTTGTACATGTCGGTGGACCGCGTTAATGACAAGGTCATTGAGGTAGCCAAGGAGTCGACTGTGGAAGCCATCGTCACCCGACAGGGCCCTGCCATTAACTCACAAGAGGACAAACTGGAAACCAGTAGGGCACCGCATCGTTATATCGAGGATATCGACTTTGTTCCGGCCTTGCCACTCTCAGAACAGCATGCTGCCATCCACCATTGGCTTGACCGCGTGTCTTCCGAGGGAGTTTTATGGCCCAATGAGACATCCCGCGAAGACATTCGCAGGAACGGGAGATGTTTCCTGGTGGGTGCTGGTCATGCGAGCAGCGAGCGACGCGACCTGGAGTGGAGAATGTCCTTCTCAGACCTGGAGAAACGTCTGGCAGTCTCACTGTCTCCTAACCAGCGCAAGGTGTACAAGCTGTTTAAGCTGCTGCAGAAATGCTTTCTGAAAGAACCAAAGGTATTGGTGACTTACCACTTAAAGACCATGATGTTCTGGGAGCTGGAGAAATGTGGCGTCGCCGAGTGGTTGGAAGAAGATCTCTTCCAACACACGTTGAACATGTTGAACAGGCTTGAGCAGTGCCTGGAGCGCCATGACATCCCCAGCTACTTCCTACCGCAGAACAACCTCATCAGTCACGTCAGCACGGACCACGTGGCCCAGGCTCTGGCCACGGTGCGGAAGATTCGATGCCAGCCGCTGCAGCACATCTACGGCATCGACGAGCGGCTGCTGTTCGACTTCTCCTCGCCGGAGCCGCTCTGGCATCTGCACCAGCCGCTGCGGGACGCCGTGCTGGCGGGGGACACGGCGGCCGTGCCAGAGGCGCTGGCGCTGAGCCTGCTACGCCAGGTGCAGAGCGACATTCATCGTGGTTTGGTCGTCACTCCCAGATGTGTGGACCTGCTGCACGACGCGTGGGAGGCCTTGCAACTGGGCTCTTGTGGGCGACATCCCGTGCATGACGACTGGATCGTTTTTGCAGCAGCTGCTGCCTTTGCGAGTATGGAGCTGGATGAAAGTGCATGGGTTCTTAACTCGCTGCAGATCGCATTAAAGGATGAGATACGAGCGGAATGTCCCGCACGTCAGCTGAATGAGGCCGAAAGGGCCGCACTGCCCATGATGTTGGAAAGACTGAGATTGGACGGAGGAAAAAGCACTGATGATTTCACTGCCAAACATGTGGCAGAAGCTCTGAGCCGGGCCCAAGAATCAGGCACGTTGCAGCAGTCATCCGCTCTAGGATTTCATCTAGCAGTTAGACAAGTCCAATTAGAGCTTCTACGAGACGTGAAGAACAAAGATTTGGAGTGCATCCCAGGTGCGCCACCTCTACTCAACGCCGTGAATCGAACCGCGCTGGAAATAAGAATGACTGAGCTTAACCGAAAACACCAGATAAGCAATGGCGTAGCGGAAGCAAAAGCAAACCTGGACGCGGTAATCCGGGTGTGGACCAAGCTTCAGAAAATTACATCAGGTCAGAGTGTGGAAGAAAGCATGATGGAAACAGTGCAAGAAATGCTTGGTGTACCTCTGTCCCCAATAAGGCAGCTCCCAGGCATGTCTGACGTGATGGATGAGATATCATCGACCATGAGCGCAGTCAACGACGTACTGGGCGTCGCCCATCAACAGCCAAAGACACTGGCCTTCGAGACAGACCCTATGATTATCGGTCTCTTGCCTCAGCACATGCTCAATATGTATATTCACTTGCTAGGAATAGGGGTCACTGACGAGACAGTTGACGTGAGCTATACAGCTTTTTTCAACATGGTCGGATTCTTTCTCAAGCACAAGTGGTTCAAGCCCGCGTGCAGGATGCGTACCAGAATGACGTGCGGCTGGCTGATGACACTGGAGATCGAGGAGAGAGAGGTGCTCTACGACCTTCATAGAGTACCCGTGTTCTTGGAGAACATACCTACGCCTGTGCAAAAACTTTTAGAGCTAACCTCCTGCCGCGCTGTTCTAGGCGTCGTCTACCGTTTCATAGACTTCGTGAACATGCTGTACGCTCCCGAACTTATGATGAACTTTGTGACGCTCCCCGGGGATTTGGACAAGCTGGAAAGGCTGGTGTCCGAGCTTGTTGACGTTCCTGAGGACGTCCAGCTGACCCATCAGGTGGTGCGCCTGTGCTCGCTTCGCGTGTGCGGACAAGACACCGTCGAATGCCTGCGTCAGATCGAAAATACTGCGGGTATCGAAGTGGCTCGGCGGGCCAGAGACACTCTGATACATTGGCAGCTGACAGCCCCAGAAACTGGAAGCACTTAGTGAGGCCTTTTCTTACACGATGCTGTTTGTCTCTTGTACACATGCAGAGGTCGAGTCTAGCGCCGATATTGAATACTGGTGGTTTATTGCATGTTTAGACGCAAGTGTTTCATTTAATTCATTCAAATATATCACCAATAGGCGAAGAACCCATTGATAAGTACAGTAGGGTGCCTCATTTTGCACCGACCATGCATATTGTTGGGTGGCGGTGGTTTTTCCCATTGTTTGAGACCTCCTGAACCCAACGGTACCAAAATCATACAAATCCAAAAATTTCTAGGGGTCGCGGATTTGATTTTAAATTCTGAATTTTCAAAAAATGGTAAAAAAGCCTGATTAATGCCACAGAGATATTGTTCTTCTGTTCAGAGCCAAGAAACCAAAATCCACCGGTCGTTTGCCATAAATCCTGTTTATTTGGAAGGTATTTGGTTGAATTTAGAAGCCAAATTACTGTTAATATTAAGTTATCCATCATATTTTAGCAAGATGTAGGCATTTGCATGTGTATTTTATTAATATTTCGATGTGTATTTCGATGTGTATTTTAGTTCATACGCACTCTGTGCACCATCCATAATAAGTGAGTTACTTCGGTCACGTGAGGAGCATTTATAACACTTTGGATGGTAAAAATGACGAAGACTGTGTCAAGAATGGATGTTCATAGAGCTATACCAATAAAGAATGTCTGATTCGCTCATATTTTTTATCCCCGAACATGAACTATACCATCGTTAGATTCTGCCTCAATAAGCCTCATTCCACCACACCATATTACTAAATACCTTTCCAATATGTACGCATTCATTGAAAATAAACGTTTATGAATAATTACGCAAGAATAGTAATGAATAGATAAATAAATTAATAATGATATTAATCGATTAATAATAATCATCAATAAGGCTTGTGGCTACAATATCACAATTGTCGAAAGATCATGTTACTAATTGATAACCGAAGTGATCTTCCACGGATCTTTTTTATTCCGGTGAGAATCTCTTATAGTTTTTGTTCAGCTCAGTCACAGTTTAAGTTATGTAGACAGATGAAAATAACCCTGGCCAGTCAACAAATACGCGCAAATTGCCGGCGACTCGATCCACAGCCCGCGTCTATCTTTAAGGCCAGACCTCCTCCTCAATTACAGGGGTCAAGTTTCCAACATCAAGCAAAATTCTAAAGTATTTCTTTCACGTCCCTCATGATTGTGATGACAGACAAGAGACCTACGAGAAGGCTGTAGAAAACGCCCTCCCATTCTGGCACATGGCTAGAATAAACACCGTTATTTCAGTGAGCGGAGCTGCCCGTATAGTCTAGAAAAACTGCGGGAAGAGTGACAGAAACTCTTAAAAAAGGCCGGAGCGAACCATGTCAGAATAATGTAGAAAAATTTTCAGTTCAATTCATTTCATAATACACTTGCCGATTCGAGAGGAGAAGGCGATCTCCGGCTTCTATGCTGGCAGGTGCTCGAAGGATGTGCCGTGGTAGTTGAACGGGTAAGTTATTGGCGTGACGCTTCGCTATGCGCGTCGCAGACTCGGTCTCCACAGCTTCCTCGTCAGATTGCACATCTTAAATTCATTCTTCAGCAGAGCTTGCTGAGTTGAGTATTCATACTCAAGCGCCGCACCAGCCGAAGAACTTCCCGCTGCTCTTCTTTGTACCGTCTGTCACGCGTTCTGCAGCCGTCCCTTTCCAACGAGCTTTTTGTCATTACTGCTCGTGGTCCCTTCCCCTGACGCCACGATGGTCAGCGTAGAACACGATGTCTTCTTCCTGGTAATTGGGTGTTAGTAGATGGCTCTGCTGTAGTTCAACAATCACGTTTGGTGGTTATATGTCCCGTAGATTGTTCAACACTAACGGAAATTTTTTCTACATTTTTCTGACATAGATGGCTCAGGCTTTTTGGAGTTTCCGCCACTCTTGCCACAGTTTTTCTAGTCTATGCCGGTAACTCCGCTCACTGATGGTATGTATTCTAGCCATATGCAAGAACAGGAGGACTTTTTCTACAGATTTTTCGTAGTCCTATTGTTTGTCATCACTATTATAAGCCATGTGGAAGAAATACTTGAGGACCTGTCGTGTTGTTGGAAGCTGATTCCTGTAATTGAGGAGGATGTCTGACCTACGTAATAGACGCGGGTAGTGGATAAAATCGCCGGCAATTTGCCCGTATTTGACTGGCCAGCAATGGTGGATCCAAGGTGGGGGGGGAGGCTCGGGGCTCTCCCCCGAAATATCCGAGTTCCTATAGTTTATAGATCTTCTGTCTCCATAACTTAGCCTGTGATCAAACTGAAAAATTACAAAGTTTCTCACCGGAATAAGAAAAGAGACCCGTGGAAGATCATTTTGGTTATCAATTAGTAACATGATCCCCCGAAAAACTGTGTTATTGTAGCGCCGAGCCTGGCGCTACAATAGGACAGTTTTCCTGAACATTTGAAATGCTGCATTTTCCTTCATTATTCATAATTGTTTTATTTTTAATCAAAGCGTATATATTGGAAAGGTACATACTTAGTAATATGGTGTGGTGGAATGCGGCTATTTGAGGCAGAATCTAAGGATGGTATAGTTCATGTTCGGGATAAAACATATGAGCGAATCAGTCATTCTTTATTGGTTTAGCTTTCTGAACATCCATTCTTGACACAGTCTTTGTCATTTTTACCATCCAAAGTGTTATAAATGCTCCTCACGTGACCGAAGTAACTCACTTACTATGGATGATACACAGAGTGCGTATGAACTAAAATACACACCAAAATAGGCATGTAAATGCCTACATTTTGCTTACGTATGATGGTTAATTTAATACTAGACTAATCTTAATGGGAGATTCCAGGACAGATCGACCAAGGCTTGACACCACCACCGTAGTTAGAAAAAATATGAAACTTTGTCTCCGGGGTAGCTTTGGGCCAGGAACACGCCTGTTAGAATCTTAGCCCCCTCCGACCAACGGTGACCGAGATATAGCAGGCATTTTCGGGAGGTCACCTTGTAAACTCATCTTTGATGCTTCATAACTCCCAAACGCATTGCCTGATTAACAAGTTTTGTATATAATTGAACTTGTCTTGAATTATACATTATTTTGAAAAAATAAAATTTCAAAATTTTAAACATTTTGACTTTTCATCCGTTTGACCTTTTCTTTTTGACTAAGCTTGACCTTTTGCAGTTGAAATTACCCTTTTAGACACATCAAAAATTTTGCTTCATTATATATCTTTCGATAAAAAATATAAAAAAGCGTTCTTGCTATAAACTCCAAATTTTTAGCACCTAAGGTATGCAGACGGTTTTTGACCACTGCGGTAGTACAGCCTTATGTTTAACACCGCAAGCAAAGTGATTGTTTTTGTAATCGGTTGCCTGCAATCATATTGCATTGTCTTTACAAGATGTTCATCGTGCAAGTGTTAGAATTGATGAAAATTAACACGCGCCCACACGAGGGAGCGGGCAACCGGCCTCCTCAGGCTTCCACAGGCAGTAAAAAAACGCCTTCGCGCAGCGCCACCGTACTTCATCTCCCTCTAACTCGAAATTTTTTTACAGCTTCTGGCAAAATTTTAGGTCTGGGTCATACCAGGTCAGACCATCAACCCAGGTCAAGAGACCTAACCTCGAAAAAACTTTGGAGGTGCATCAGTAAGATCAAATTTAACCTATCGTGCTTGGATTCACATCACATAGTAAGGTCACCGAGCAAGATAATTTTGCGTAGCAGGATTTCTATATCGATAGCCTGGGACAAGGTCAGGGTCACGATCTTTCCATTATAAATGCATGGGGCAATTGGTAACTTTTGATAACTTGCGAGAATTGAGAATCGTCGAGAATTGCGATGGAGGTTTTATATTTACGTTGTCGTGTCTGACTTGCCACTGCAGTTTGATTAATATTCTTTTTACCATACAGACCTAAGCCCGGGTCCAGGTCAAAGCAGGTTTATTTTGAAATTTGACTAGACAAGATTATAAGATATATAATTCGATTGGGCTCGACAAGAGCATTCCAATAGTGCTGAACTTTTTTTCTACGGCTCTCCTCTGTCAGCTATTATGCCACAAAATTTAGGTTTACACTTAGTTCCTGTAAGGAATACTTTTACCTCGAGCAACCTCAAAGGTGACCCGACCAAACGCTTGTATGTAACATTGTCGGTAGTGATTAAAACTGGCTATTTAGCGGCGTCGCTCCCAGTGCACTGTTCATTCTACATGGTTTACTGAACAGCAGAGATAATCCACAATTAGGCCACGGAGCCTGTGTGATATAGCATGCCTCCAAACACAACACTGCGATGGCTCGTGTTTTTTTTTCAGAACTTATGTCTGGAGCATGAAAGCGAGAGAAATGACTGAAGAATGTACATCTCCTGACGGAGAGCTGTACTGCACAATGCAAAAATATATTGAACTTCATCAAGTGGTGCTGCCATGCACACGATTTCAAAGCAATGAAAAAGTTTAATTCCAGTGCAATAGTTATATCGAAGCAAAATTCAATTATGTAAATGAAGTGTTTTCACTACGTCTCACAGCAAGGGCGCCTGTGACTACATGGAGAGCACTGCGAAACCGGCAACCTATCACGATGGTTTAAAAAGTTCAGTGAAAGATCAAATACGTGATGCCAAAGGCACGCATGCTTTTCTTACGCATACATTTTTCAGCACGATTATGTTCTTGTACATTACATGAAGGCATACAATGTTACAAGCATAGCCAATGTTGCCAGTCAGCTCCAAAGTCTGTTCACCGATGCGATTATGCAAACATTAACACAAGTTTCAAAGAATACCAGCGGTAAATAAGACTGTTCATGAAATCTCTACAAACAAAGGAAGAGAGGTTCGGGTTCCGTATACCTATGTTCGAACCAAACAGTGTCGTGCTGTACAAATATACTTTCTTTTATGGGTGCTGCGTGAATGGTCGCAAATTTAGTCATAGCGAATGTCCAATGCAAAGTGAATATTAAACATACTGGCATAGATTATTTGGCTTAAGTAATGAGTGATCTTACGGCCATCATTGCAGGTGAATGAATGCGTCTGTACAGGACAAAGTCAGTGTCAGTGTCAGTGTTGAAGTCATCTCAATGTATTCCCTTATTCTTCAATGATTATACAAGGCACCAGGAGTGTGGAATTGTATATATTTGTGGGTGCCCAACCATCTTTAATGAACCGTGGAAACAGTGGTAAAAGTGTAAAATATCCTTTGAATGTTCTCTTTTTATTTCAAATACTGCTTATTGGTGCAATGTAGTTCAACCGGCCTGTGAGAGGGGTAAGCACATTTTGCTATTTATTTTCACGTAGTGGCTCTCGATATTGTTTCAAATTTTCCCAACCCTAATCATTAAAAAACACCAATCAAAAGCCTTTCGAAGTGGCGTTTGACCTGGGATCTGTGTCAGCTATGAAATGGTCACCTTTTAAAAATATCATGTGAGGCAGCCTGTTCAAGTGACCAAGTCGAATGCATTATGATTTTAGGGCATTTTTGCATAGGTATATGAGCAGATTGAAATTACTTCCTGGGAATGAAAACCTTTCAGACGTTTTTTTACATTGTATGAATCCTCTCAAACGTATGCTGTGCTGCACTGGGTCACCTTGTATTGATACTATTTTTCCATCTCCGGGAACGATGTAATTGTGTGAGTTGGTGGTGCTTATAGGATAAGTTATACTTGTTTCATTTATTGATAAAGTCGCAACACCTTTGTAAATTTTCGTTTAAGGCTGCAAGGCCCATTACTAATAAGTTCCTTTGCCCTCGTCTCCCTCGAAACAATGGATCCCTTTCTATCACTTTTAATAGCTGCTATTTTTCTTTTTACAAATCTTGTCCAAGTTGTTGCCAGTCCAGTTTTAGGAGTCGGAGTCTCACCAGAGTCATTAAGGGACTTTTTACGGAGACCTCGACCCCACCACGCCAAAGAGCAACTCCCACGATGAAGAGTTGATTAAGGAACCAAAGTTGAACGTCCCACAAGGCATAACGATGGCCATCTACCTCAGGTCACCCCCTCACCAGCCAGTTGCCAGGTGACCTACGGTATTTATGGTACCTACCATCTGCCAGTTGACCTAAATTATTTTTCCAGAAGTTGAAAAAATGTCAAGTTAGAGGTAGATGAAGTACGGTGGCGCTGCGCGAAGGTGCTTTTTTACTACCTGTAGGAACCTGAGGAGGCCGGTTGCCCGCCCCCTCGTGTAGGTGCGTGTTAATTTTCATCAATTCTGACACTTGCACAATGAAAATTTCGTAAAGACAATGCAATATGATTGCAAGCAACCGATTACAAAAGCAATTGCTTTGTTTGCGGTGTTAAACATAAGGCTGTACTACCGCAGTGGTCAAAAACCGTCTGCAAACCTACCTTGGGTGCTAAAAATTTGGAATTTATGGCTAAAACGCATTTTTTTAAAATTTTCTATCGAAAGATATTTTATGAACCAAAATTTTTGAGGTCTAAAAGGGCAATTTCAATCGCAAAAAGTTTCAAGCTAGGTCAAAAGAAAAGGTCAAACGAATTAAAAGTCTATTTTTTTCAAATTTTGAAGTTTCCTTTTTTCAAAATAATGTCTAATTCAAGACGAGTTTAATGATATACAAAACTTGTATCAGGCAATACGTTTGGGAGTTATGAAGCATCAAAGATGAGTCTACAAGGTGACCTCCCGAAAATGCCTCGTGCTATATCTCGGTCACCGTTGGTCGGAGGGGGCTAAGATTCTCACAGGCGTGTTCCTGGCCCAAAACTACCCCGGAGACAAAGTTTCAGATTTTTTCTGGACATGGTGGTGTCAAATTGAAATATTTTTGGTCGTTTTGTCCTGGAATGCCCCAGTGTCGTGCTGCGTAAGAAGACTTTCTTTTATGGATGCTGCGTGAATGATCGCAAATATAGTCATGGTGAATGTCCAATGCAAAGGTAATATTAAATATACTGGTATAAATTATTTGACTTGAATAACGAGTGATATGACGGTCATCATTGCAGGTGAATGAATGTATTTGTGCAAAACACAGTCAGTGTCAGTGTTAAAGTCATCTCAGTGTATTTCCTTATTCTGCAATGATAATAAAAGGCACCAGGAGAGTGGAATTATATCTAATTGTTTGTGTGCCCGAACACCTCCAATGAAACGTGGAAACAGTGATAAAAGTGGTAAAACATCCTTTGAATGTTCTCTTTTTTCATTTCAAGCACTGCTTCTTGGTTCAATGCAGTTCGAACGGCCTGCGAGAGGGCTAAAACGCATGATACAATTTGCTATTTATTTTCACGTGGTGGCTCTCGATAACGTTTCAAATTTTCCCACCCCTAATCATTAAAAAACACAAATAAAAAGCCTTTTGAAGTGGCCTTTGAACTGGGATCCGTGTCGGCTATAAAATAATCACCTTTTAAACATATCATGTGTGGCAACCTTTTCAAGTGACCAAGTCGAATGTGTTATGATTTCAGAACATTTGTTTGCATCTATGAGCAGATTCGAATTACCCCCTGGGAATGAAAGCCTTTCAGACACTTTTCTACATTTTATGAATCCTCTCAAACTTATACTCTGCTTCACTGGGTCACCTTGTATCGATACCATTTTTCCATCACCAGGAACGAGTAATTGTGTGAGTTAGTTGTGCTTACAGGATAAGTTATACTTATTTCAATTGTTAAAAATTAGCGACATCCTTGTAAATTTTTGTTGAAGGGTGCAAGGCTAAATAAACCCGTTACTAGGAAGTTCCTTTGCCCTCGTCTCTCTTGAAACAATGGATCTTTTTCTTTCACTTTTAATGGCAGCTATTTTTCTTTATTATAAATATTGTCCAAGTTGTGGCCAGTTCAGTTTTAGGACTCGGGGTCTCACTAGAGTCATCAAGTAACTTTTCTCAGAGACTCCGACCCCACCACCCAAACGAGCAACTCCCACGATGAAGGGTTAATTAAGAAACCAGAGTTAGGGTGGGGTGACGTAGCTCTCCCAGACGGGTTAGGCCGCGGCTTGAAAAGGGGTAAAACCTTAAAGGAAAGAGTTGGGACGATTGACCGGAGTTGGTGAAGAATAATTATATTATAAACAGAGTTAAACGGCCCACAAAGCATAAGGACGGCCGCCTACCTCAGGTCACCCTCTCACCAGCCAGTTCCCAGCTGACCTACGGTATTTACGGTACCTATCATCCGCCAGTTTACCTAAATTATTTTGCAAGGAACTGGAAAAATTTGACACTTGCACGTTGCAAATTTCGCACAGAAAATGCAATATCATTGCAAGCAACCGATTCAAAAAGCAATCGCTTTGTTTGCGGTGTTAAACATGAGGCTGTACTACTGCAATGGTCAGAAACCGTCTGTATACCTACCTTAGGTGGTACAAATTTGGGATTTATAGCAAGAACGTATTTTTTTGAAATTTATTTATCGAAAGATAACTAATGAAGCAAAATTTTTGAGGTGTCTAAAAGGTCAATTTCAACTTGCAACAGGTCAAGCTAGGTCACAAAAGAAAAGTTTAAACGAATAAAAAGTCAAAATTTTCAAAATTTTAGAAAAAATTCAAAATAATGTATGGTTCAAGACAATTTTAATGATATACAAAACTTGTTAATCAGGCATTGCGTTTTTGAGTTATGAAGCATCAAAGATGAGTCTACAAGGTGACCTCCCAAAAATGCCTCGGGCTATAACTCGGTCACCGTTGGTCGGAGGGGGCTAAGATTCTCACAGGCGTGTTTCTGGCCCAAAACTACCTCAGAGACAAAGTTTCATATTTGTTCTAGACATAGTGGTGTCAAATTCAAATATTTCTGGTCGTTTTGTCCTGGAATGCCCCAGCTGCTGATTATGTCGAGGAGCAGCTGCGGCCTTCTGAGCTAGTGTCCAGGCCTCGTGTACAGGTGACTGACAAATACGGCACTGCGCTGAAGGACCTTTTCCTCATTCCCTATGAGCTTGAACTCTCCACGGACCATCCAGACCTTCAGCGTATAGATGGCTCTGGACAGGGGCGTAGCCAAGAGGGGGGCGGCAGGGACAGCCGCCCCACCCTCTGAGGGCCCAAAGGGCCCACTGAGGACACGGGCTGCGCGAAGCGTGGCTCGCCCGCACTCTGTGGCCAAATTTGAAATTTCATACCAGACAGTGCCCTCTTAAGCCCTCTATTCTGTAGCAAGCAGGGCCCTTTTTACCCATCAGGGCCCTTTTGGCGCTGTCGCAGGGGCCCTTTTCGGGGCGCCGCCCTCCCTGAGCGAAATCCTGGCTACACCTCTGGCTCTGGACAACCATCTTGCATAGTGCATGGGTCCAGGTGCTAGGGCCTTAATTCCTCATGCAGTGTCAGCTAGACGTGTACGTCACAAGTTCCGTGTGTCACAAGTACCCTGACATCAAAATAACTAAGGACCTAAAATCTGTGCCTGAAATTTTCCCTCAAGCTCATCCACACATGGAACTCATTTAACACGCGCATTGACGGGGGCGGGTACCCGCCCCCCCCTCGGGTTTTTCGGAGACAGTAGAAAAACGGCGGCGCGTAGCGCCGCCGTACTTGGTATACCTTTTCCCTCATCATTTTTACAACTTCTGTGAAAATTTTAAGTTTAGGTCATCTCAGGTCAGGTCACCAGTACAGGTCAAGTGACCCTACCTCAAAAAAAGTTTAAGATAGCATAAGTCGGAGCAGGGTGAACTTATCCAATTGAAACTCATATCACATAATGGCCCCACCGAGTTCTCTAAAATATGTTCCGGTATTTTTGATATCGATGACCTAAGGCCAGGTACGAGGCATGACCTCTCCATTGGAAATACATGGGAAAAATGTTTTTTTACGGAATAACTCAGTAACGGATGGTGATAGAGCATTTATTTTAGCTGCATTAGACTCGCTTGGGCTTTGCGGTTCTAATGATATGCATTTTATATAATTTGACCCTGACCTCACCTCAGGTCAGGTCAGGGTCAAATTATATAAAAATGCATATCATTAGAACCGCAAAGACAAGGTGAGTCTAATGCAGCTAAAATAAACGCTTTATCACTATCCGTTACCGAGTTATACCGTAAAAACAATTTTCCCATGTATTTCCAATGGAGAGGTCATGCCTCATACCTGGCCTTAGGTCATCGATATCAAAAATACCGGAACATATTTTAGAGAACTCGGTGGGCCCAATGTTTGATATGAGTTTTAATCGGATAAGTTCACCCTGCTCCGACTTATGCTATCTTAACACGCGCATTGACGGGGGTCTGAGCCATCTTCGGATTGACGAGGGGGCGGGTACCCGCCCCCCTAAGATCTCGAGAACCACGGTAGGTAGCAAAAAACGGTAAACGGCGTTGGGTAGCCCATCCGCTTCTCCAACGAAAATATTTGTACCATTTTTTTGTCAGGTCACATTTAAGGTCACCAGAGGTCAAAAACATGCCGTCACATGCCGTCATAGGGATAACATGTAAATTAAGTTTTTCGGCCATTACATCTGAACAAGTAAAGATAGAGCAAAACGACTTAAACGTTATGAATCCTCGCAGCAAGCCGAATCGAATGATATATGATTTGACCTTGCTAGGTCAAATCAAAGATTTGACCTGACCTGAGGTCAGGTTAGGGTCAAATTATATAAAATGCATATCATTAGAACCGCAAAGCCAAGGCGAATCTAATGAAGCTAAAATAAACGCTCTATCACCATCTTTTACTGAGTTATTCAGTAAAAATCATATTTCCCATGTATTACCAATGGATAGGTCATGCTTCGTACCTGGCCTTAGGTCATCGATATAAAAAATACCGGAAAATATTTGAGAGAAATCGGTGAGCCCATTATGTGATATAAGTTTCAATTGGATAAGTTCACCCTGCTCCGACTTATGCTATCTTAAACTTTTTTTGAGGTCGGGTCACTTGACCTGTACTGGTGACCTGACCTGAGATGACCTATCCTTAAAATTTTCACAGAAGTTGCAAAAATGATGAGGGAAAAGGTATGCCAAGTACGGCGGCGCTGCGCGCCGCCGTTTTTCTGCTGTCTCCGAAAAACCCCAGGGGGCGGGTACCCGCCCCCTCCGTCAATGCGCGTGTTAAACTTTTTTGAGGTCAGGTCACTTGACCTGTACTGGTCACCTGACTTGGGATGACTTGGGATGTTCCACCATCTAAGGATGCTCGTCGGAACAGGCGAGACGGCGGCAGAGTCAGCACAGGCTGGCCGGCGGCCAAGTTCGCTGAAATCAGGAGTGTCGCGTGATGGGTTTCTGCTAAGTAGAGAGGAGTGGGGCCCGGCCCGAAGGTAACCGAGGGAAGGAGAGAGGCGTACACAAAACTGAAGCTTGACTGTATATCCCTTTGGGGATGCCCGGGCACTCCCAATGAAAAGTTGAGTTAGTGTTAAAAATTCCTTTAAATTCAATTGTTTATCATTTTCAGGACTTTAAACTGGTTTATTTGTTCCAGAATGCTTGTGTGAGGGCCAGAACAAAGATAATATCATGCCATCTGTTTTTTGCGAGATGGTTATTGGTGCTCTTTCAAATTCGGGCACCCCCAATGATTTTAGGAAATCCACGACCCTGGTGGGAACTAAAAGAGAGCGCTGCCAAAGTACTACCAGATAATCTGTCAGAAGAGAGAAGCACGTGCTGCTTTGCTCCGTGTTGGATTTTGAAAAGGCATTCGGGACTAAACAAAAAATTGTCGATGCTTCGCTCCATTTTGTCCCCAGGCTTCAGGGAGGCAGGCCATCAAACGTCTTATCAATTACATAACTTTTCATGAGAAAACAACCACCGTCCCGATAAAAACTATGAGAAACATTGCCAATATATGTATAAATACATATACTTGAATTTATGTACACGACATGCATAACATTTCTTCTCCGTGAGCGTGCGCTATTTTCATATGACAAGGACTAGATACCAGCAAAATATTAGATTCAACAACAGCTCTCGTCATCTGGTAGCCGCTACGTCTGCACATCAGTACAGCCAATCAATATTCTAACCAGAGATTCATCATAGCTGTCCATTTGGCGACAAAGCAGTAATTAAAATCATATGAGTTGTACTCGGGTTGAAAACATTAATTCAAGCTGCCACTCATACATGCAAATAGGAAAGCCCTGCCAGCTTTCAGCATTCCCAACTTGCCATGAGTAGTTCAAAACTGCAGTCACATTGACATCTATGTACAAAGCACCACTGGGAAAAGAGAACTATTGATATCCAGACGGCGTGCGTTCCAACGACGCCCGGGTACCCGCAACGCATTGAGGTGAGATGAAGCATGAAAAATGAGACAATAAAAACGGCATTACGGTCATGAACTCTTTGCAATAATTTACTTGATAAAAACACATATTGTGATTATTTGTCGAAGCCTATTCAGCCATCTGAATGACCAACAAGCATAGGCCTTCCTTGGCTTTCCTCAGCACGGACCACACCAAGCAGGCAGGGGAAGGTTCAGAATAGCGTCATCTGTAGCATAGCGTCTTCATCGGGAGTAAACCCGTAAACCAGCCCACTGATCACGGATTCTCGTCAGCTGGCGGCATATTTTTACTTCCTGTGTCAATCTCACTCTCGGATTTCGGACAATTCTGTCTCTCCACGTGCATCCCATCCCATCCCCAGCGAGGCTCCAGCCCTTGGTGCGCGACTCGCCAGTCTCTCGGCCTTTTCCGAGGCCCAGACTTTCCGCCCGCGTCCAGTCCCGTCCAATCTTCACGTGCACTGGAGATTACGGCTTCTCGACGTTTCTGAAGAACCACTCAGTGAATTTGCGCAGCTGCTGGGCGGCGATTTTGCTCTCCTCTTGGAGCCGCCTGTTGTCTGAACTCAGCTTTTGAACCTGCCGTACAATGAAACAAAGGTCAGCCTGGCCAAAAGACAAGCACGGCGCAACGGAAGAGCTGGCTACTTCACTGTCAACTTCTTTAGGTTTATCACTATTCCTGTAAATTGGGACAGTCGCGAACCGGAGATGCGGTGACATGGTCCTGAGCACTCGACTTCCACGCCGCTGAGCGGGGTTCAAATCCCCGGGCGGGTATTCTGCATAAGTCTTCCCGATCCCCTCACTAGCCCCTGAACAGGGTGAGAGTTGGCGACACCATATGCCCTCGGCAGTCGGTGTGTCCTTTGGCCCCAAAGTTACTTTCCGTCATGAATCACTGAATTCGTCTGCGCACCCAATAGAGAACACGAAAAATATATACTGTCCATGCCGGGCAAACAGTTGCCTAAAGAATCCGTTTTCAGAAGATTTCCAACACGTTGAGGGATAAAAACAACCTTCGTAATTCCTACAACCTTCGTAATTCCTCCACCAATTTCCTCCCTCACAAGACAAACAAGATATCACTTGTGTAAACGCGATCGTCAGACGTAAGGTCCGTGGCCGTAAGCTGTGAGTGGCCAATTCAGGCCGCTAGTATGGCTGAACTTTGGATACATCAAGAAGGCAATCTGGCTGAAGGCCCACCTGCGACTCCAGGCGTTCCCGTTTGGACTGTTCGCTGACTAGTTCGTTCTCCAGGGCGGTGAGCCGACTCTTCAGCTCGTCTGACTCTCCCTCTGCGGCTGGCTGTATGGAGGAGCCGGCCGGAGCCTCGCATCCGGAGTCCGCCGATCCGCCCCTGAAACGCACGCCACTGGTCGGTTACAAGCACGCCGCTGGTCGGTTACAAGCACACCGCTGGTCGGTTACAAGCACGCCACTGGTTGGTTACAAGCACGCCACTGGTCGGTTACAAGCACGCCGCTGGTCGGTTACAAGCACGCCGCTGGTCGGTTACAAGCACGCCACTGGTCGGTTACAAGCACGCCACTGGTCAGTTACAAGCACGCCGCTGGTCGGTTACAAGCACGCCGCTGGTCGGTTACAAGCACGCCACTGGTTGGTTACAAGCACGCCACTGGTCGGTTACAAGCACGCCGCTGGTCGGTTACAAGCATGCCGCTGGTCGGTTACAAGCACGCCACTGGTCGGTTACAAGCACGCCGCTGGTCGGTTACAATCACGCCACTGGTCGGTTACAAGCACGCCGCTGGTCGGTTACAAGCACGCCACTGGTCGGTTACAAGCACGCCGCTGGTCGGTTACAAGCACGCCGCTGGTCGGTTACAAGCACGCCACTGGTCGGTTACAAGCACGCCGCTGGTCGGATCGGCAGTGAGTTGTCTGATGGACAGGAAAAGGCAAAACGAGTTTCACCGCCAAGGCCAGTACAAAAAACAGTGGCATATCGTTTACTTGAAGGTCCAAGATCGGATAAACCCCACGCAATAGAGACGGTGTGCTTTGGGCACGCCAATCCTCACGGAAGAGCTAATAAAAAACTCTGTAAAATAGAAACACGCAAAAGAATCGCACCAACAGCGCTCGAACTCCCACTGGAACCGTTTTAAAATCCGCTCGATACAAATGACAATAATTAGCCCATAACAGTATAGGCTAGTGGCCAATGGGCAGTCTCACCTGTAGATGGGTGAGTCCGATCCAACAGCCCGGGTGGCTGTGTCCACCAGAGCCTCCCAGTCTACCTGTCCCGGCGGCAGCGGCACCTGGGCAGCCCTCGCCGCCACCGACAGCGCCGCCGCCGCTGCCGCCCGAGACATCCATCGGCCAGGCGGCGCCACCGGCAGCACGCCCTGCGCCGGCCGCGCCGTGGTCACCGTCAGCTGCGGCGGCTGGCCACGGTGGCAGATGAGCAGGCTCTCGCTGGAGCCGGCGCGTTCTGAGACTGACGGCGGCAGACCGTCCACGCTGGTCTCAATCAGGTTGCAGAAGTCGGACTGCAGGGTGGCGCCGCTGGAGGCCCTGCGCGCCTGACCGCCGGCCATGCCGCGGAGCCGGGTATCGGGCAGTCGCGGACTGTCCGTCTGACTTCGGCTGCACGCCTCAGCCCGGCGCCGCCGCCGCAGCGAGGGCGACAGACTGTGCGCGCTCAGCTCGTCCTCGCTTCGCGACGTCACCAGCAGCGGGTCGCCGCTGCCGTCGTGGCTGCAGCCGCTGACGCCGCTGATGCTCTGCTGGCTGCCGGTCAGGCTACCGCCGGAGGAGGCGGTGTTGGTGGCCATGTGAGGCATGCGGGCCAGAGGGCTGTCCACACCGCGACCGCCCGGTAAGCCGTTACTGGCGGCCGCGCGTGTGTACTGAGTACCTGCCGGAAGACTGCCGCCCTGACATGCCATATTGAGGTGGTGATGACTCTGGCTACCAGTCAGGTTTGGACTGAACCCGTGACCAGCGCTGATGTGGTGGTTGCTCTTGCTACGCATGACGCTGGACAGAGGTGAGCTGCGGTTGCTGCCAGCCGCCACTATGCCGGCCACGTTGAGACACTGGTCGCTGCCACTATAGCTGAGGCGGCTGAGTGGACAGGCGCCGCTGAGGTCCGTGCTGCTCCGGCTGCTGCCCACCGCCCGGCCGCGCAGGTTCCTCTCCGCCTCCTGCTGACTCAGCAGCCGGCCGCCCTTGATGCGCTGGCTGCCTCCGCCACTGCCCAGCCCGCGCGGCGAGGTGGCCACCGCTCTGGAGATGGTGTCGCCGGCCCTGCGCGCGCCGCTGACCGGCCGCTGCTCCCAGATGCCCGGGCTGGCGCTGTGGTGAGCTCCGCCGAGCCGCCTGCCTGCCGACGAGCGGCTCACAACCGTGTCGGTGCTGCCTGCCCGGTGTCCGTGGCGTGCACCCGAGTAGCAGCCGCTCTCTCTCCTGGCCTCACTGTAGGCGGCGCTAGGGTCGCGCCGGCCAGGTCCAGACGCGTGATTATGCCAGGAGCCGACAGGGACAGCACCGTCGTGCTGGGTCGATCGGTCCTTATCGGCGGCGGTCTGTAGTGCCTGATTTCTGGGTTGGGACTTTGAGGACCCGGCGCCTTTTGATGTCTGGTTTGACCCCTTCGACAGCTGGGTGTGCCCTTTGGACGACTGGACTGAAGAGCTAGCGCTGGAGGTTTTGGACGGAGATCTGTGTGCTTTGGGGTCTGGACTGCGCTGCTTTTCAGCTGGACTCTGAAGACTGCTCGACGATTCCAGGCTAATGGCGAACCCATTATGTATCTGTAAACAAAAACCAGTGATCACCAGTGATGAAATAAGGACACTGCCTTGCAGTAAAATGAAAAAAATCATATAACACGATAAATCATAAACAGTCCCGTCCCTGCCACCATCAACACTATTGAAAGCCTGTACTTGTGGAACAAGTTTCTGAAGCGTTGCCATAGCCACGCCCGTATTGACAAAGGGAGCCCTCAACTCCACCCGCCGGGACTGATCTCTATAAAGGCACGTACGGCCCGGAGACCTGCCAGGCTCGCAGGCTTTTATCATGTCCGTGATTTGGAGTTGAAGGGACAAAGTGAGGAGATTAAACGCCAGGAAGGTACTGCGGTGTTCTCCATATTTATTTTGGTCTCACAGTGGAAAAGATTGTACCTCCCCCAACATACGAATATCAATGCTTAACTGAATAACAACAGGAATTTATACATTTTTATTGTATTTTATTAGGGCCACTTCCAACGGTCACACTTACCCAATGACAGGGAGTGTTGGCGTGGACGTTTAAGGAACCTTTCCACCGGGTTAGATGAGACAGGGAGGGCGGTTTCCCACTGTGGGAATTGAGCCCACACTAATCCATGCGATCCAAGTCTGGATGGAAACCATGCAGCCACTGGCCCATCCAGCCCCCGTGAGCCGCCGACAGGGTGCATCGTTCAACACTTAAAGACAATCCAAATCTTATGGTTATCGTGAGAGTATAGGAACGTAAAGTAGCGTACAGGAAAGCTAAAAAGGCAGCTCTGAAAGCCCTGAAATTAATTTTTTACTTCGTGCCCCATGAAAATCGACGTTTGGCTACGCCTCGGCGGGTTATACACAGATCACTCGGTTAAAAATACACAAATATTCCAGCCCCGAGAGTGAACAGATCTACTGCTGATGGAACTCACTGGGGAGCAGTCGTCCACGCCAGAGTCGGTGAGGTACGTGGATTTGGAGTTGCTGTTCTTCGCCTCCATCAGAATACCACAATTCATGGACGTTAGCTCGATATACGCCAGCGACTCTCTCTGCGGCGTCTGTAAAAAAGGAGAAAAATGTAAACGAAGATAGGTCCTTTACGCCAGTACGGAATTTGGGCCAACCCAGTCTCACTGGGCTGTTGTCGGGCAACGGTAGCCGACTCCGACAGGCGAGAGAGGTCCTCTCCGACCGAGTGAATGGCCCGATTCCGACAGGCGAAGAGGTCCTCTCCGACCAGTGAATGGTCCGACTCGAAGGCGAGAGAGGTCCTCTGACTGATCTCCGACCGGCGAGAATGTCCTTGACTGATTGAATGGTCCGACTCCGACCGGCGAGAGAGGTCCTCTCTGACCAAGTGAATGGCCAGACTCCGACCGGCGAGAGAATCGTCTCTGACTGATCTCGACCAGCGAGAGGTCCTCTGACTGATCTCCGACCGGCAGAGATGTCCTCTCCGACCAGTAATGGTCCGACTCGACAGGCAAAAGGTCCTTGACCGAGTGAATGGTCCGACTCGACCGGCAGAGATCGTCTCCGACCGAGTGAATGGTCCGACTGACCGGCAGAAGTCCTCTCCGACCAGTAATGGCCAGACTCCGACCGGCAAGAATCGTTCTGACTGATCTGACCAGCGAGAGGTCCTCGACTGATCTCCGACCGCAGAATGTCCTCTCGACCAGTAATGGTCGACTCGACAGGCAAAAGTCCTCTCGACCGAGTAATGGTCCGACTACAGCAAAGTCCTCGACAGTGAATGGTCGACTCACGGCAATCACCAGTGAATGGTCCACTCACAGCAAAGGTCCTTCGACCAGTAATGGCAGACTGACCGGCAAAATCGTCTCTGATGATCTCCGACCAGCAAGGTCTCTCCGACCGAGTGAATGGTCCGACTCGACAGGCAAGAGAGGTCCTCTCCGACCGAGTGAATGGCCTGACTCCGACCGGCGAGAGAGATCGTCTCCGACTGATCTCCGACCGGCGAGAGGTCCTCTCTGACTGAGTGGATGTTGATTGATTGCTCTCCGATCGGTTGCGGTCACATTGGGCCGGTGACCGACCACTCGGTCACCGATTTGGCGAGATCAGGAATGACAATGTGACCGAAAAAAGTGGACCGGGTGAGATCAATGATGCTGGTGCATTTACATGATGCTGGTGCATGATACGTGGTTTTCAGGCGTTAAGATTAATGAGGCTAACACAAAATTGACTCACACTTTAAGGTATTCCAGAAATGTACTCCCGATTCGGCTCCAGTGTCGTTGTCAGCGCAGCTGGCTTTCACGCAGCCGACCCAGGTTTAAGGCCCGGCGGCTTCCCTGAACAAGGAGCAAGCTGGCTCCTGAGAAACCCTTCCAACAGGAAGAGCTGGCGACGCCATATGACCCTGGGAGTTGGTGTGTCGATAAGCCCCCAAAATTATTAGTGACGTATTCGTCGTTGATTTATGTTACAACAAGTGTCTCTCCTTTCTGGCGATATTCAAGCTTTTCCAAAAATATGTGCAAAAGGATTTCTCATTTCTGCTGTAGATCCCAGACGTAGACAAATTGGTAAGCTTCAAATATTCACTCCTAAAAGGATGAGTGAAATCGTACAAATTTATATTTTTAGGGCCTTTGGTGGCCAGAGTGTCTCCAGCGGCGAGGACTTCGCATTCCCTATAGCCCCACCCCTAGGGACTTTTCTGGATCCGACCCTGACCTAACACCATTTAGATATCAGTGATTGGCGTGTGCCACTTAACACGCGCCCCGCTGGGGGCGAAATTCGCCGCCCCCGCCTGGTTTTTCCCAGATAGCCCAAAAAAGAAGAAACACAGAACAACGAAACTTAAGGTACCTTATCCCTAATCCATTTTCCACATCTGACCACATTTTTTAGTTAAGGTCATGCCAGGTCAAGGAGCTATTCAGGGTCAAGTGACCCGACCTCAAAACCTAAAATTACGACTTTGAAGCAGCGCCCAGGGAACATTAACAAAGCGATCAGTTTGAAACTTCCACAATATGATAAGGTCATTAGGGTCTACAAATCTGCTATCTCGGAATTTTGAAATTGGTGACCTAAGGTGGGGTCAATTTTTTGGTCACCCAATTATAATTCTATGGTGAAAAATAGAATGGACTCGTTTTCAGGAAATACTGGATAGATAAGGCTGAAAATCCTCAAACTGTCCATTCTTACCACGATCTTGACCATAAAGTTGAGTTTTTGGACATCTGTCCTCTCAAAGGTCATATCAGGTCACGGGAGCAGAGAGTGATTGTTTGGCCAATAACTTCTCACTGAATTGAGATAAAGCTCCCATTTTGCTTGCATTGTGTTTATATTGTCACGGGGAGTCGATTGATATGCAACATGACCATACCAGGTCACTCTGTGACCCTGACCTAGGTCGAGGTCAGGCCATTTTGACTATTTGACCTAGCCAGGTCATATTATACATCATTCAATTTGCCGCGATGAGAGGAATCTAATGATGCATGAATATTTGCTCTAGCTCCCCTGAGGGCAGATCTAGAGAGGAAAACGTACACGGCTCTGTTGTAAGCCTATGGAGCAATCTTTGACCTATGCTGACCTCAATATTGACCTGACATAAATTTTTTGGTATAAATTCGCTTCGTCTTGTCAAGAGCTTTCGAACGCCGCCAGTAATTTTCCTTTAGCTTTCGTGGGGAACGAGATACGGAGGGGGCGAAAAACGCCCCAGCGGGGCGCGTCATGCAAGGGACCCAGCGGGGCGCGTGTTAAACAACTACTACTAGCCGATTACCGACGTGCAGTTACAGACCTGTCCCCGACGGTCACCATCGAAGCGGTCGCAAGTTGTCGGTCGGATCGTTTTATTTATTTTTTATTCATTAGCTTCGTACACTTTCACACATGAGGTGACTTTTCAAGTGCCGTCGCAATGGACATGAAGGAATGCATTGTGCTGTGCGACTGGGGGTGTAGCGGTGCAATGAATGCCCAATGCCCATGGGTGAAAACAGATCACGGTTCCGTCGAATTCAGAGTGCAAAGTGGACTCCTCAACCTCGTGATAAATGCAAAAAGTGTACAAAAGGCACTATGCTTTTGGGGTGGTTTGTAAGACATCCCTGAGGCTCAGTGGCACCTGTATGAGCTCGCACCCCTGTAGTATTGATGACAGCACTGTTTCTGCCGAAACAACGGCCACAGCTCACCTGCTCGAGGCCCTGCGGCTGTAGGCTGACGGGAGTCGCGTAGTTGGCCGCCTGCCCACCGGGCGGCGCCACCAGCTCCAGACTGTGGCTGACCGCCAACCTCTGTCTGTGGCGGACCGGCAGCGGCGGTGGCGCCGGCTGCCGCTGTGTCTCCGCCTCTGCCTCCGCCTCGTCGGTCCAGCGCTCGGCAGAACCACTGGAGGAGCTGCTCAGCGTGCCACCCGCCTCCACTGAAGCGGCTTTGAAGAGGTGTCTGCCGCTGCCGCCGGTGCCGTAGCCGGAGCTGACGACGGACGGCGGCGGCGGCGAGAGCCTCTGGTCTGAACTCGCTGCTCTGGCAGCCGGCTGCTGCCGACAGGCCGGCTGACGTGGCGCCGTCTCGCCCCGGCCCGGCACGTTCTCATAGTCGGCGGCAGGCGGCGGAGGCGCGCCGCAGGAGGCCAGGCAGCAGCCGCGGCGAGGGCCTCCGTCCGGGCCGGGAGGCAGCACCGCCAGCTGCACCGTCACAGACGTCTTCAACAGGTCCACCATCTGGTCATGGCCCATGGAGCACACGGCCATCTTGCAGATCTGAAGGGACGGCAGAGGAGTGGTTATAATAGCACGAAGAGGCGAAACAGCGTCCCTATCTATGTAGCACCGGCGCCGAAACACATCTATACTCGGGGTTTTAAACGGCCACCCCCATAATAATGTGATGTAAAGAAATAACTATGGTGACATGCCAACTGCTGGAGTCATTTGGCGTCGGCAGCTCTCATCCTGCAGGAAATGTATATCGAGGATCAGGAAGTCTTTATTGAGTATTTCTGTCCGTATTTGAGGGGGAGGAGGACGGGAGAGAGAGAGAGAGAGAGAGAGAGAGAGAGAGAGAGAGAGAGAGAGAGAGAGAGAGAGAGAGAGAGAGAGAGAGAGAGAGAGAGAGAGAGAGAGAGAGAGAGAGAGAGAGAGAGAGAGAGAGAGAGAGAGAGAGAGAGAGAGAGAGAGAGAGAGAGAGAGAGAGAGAGAGAGAGAGAGAGAGAGAGAGAGAGAGAGAGAGAGAGAGAGAGAGAGAGAGAGAGAGAGAGAGAGAGAGAGAGAGAGAGAGAGAGACGGAGACGGGAGGAGGGAGTGCGTGCGTTACCTACCTCCACCAGTCGAGTGCCCTGTCTCAGGCCCGCCTGCCAGGCCGGGCTGTAGGTCTCCACCTCGGTCACTAGTCCGTCACTCTGCACGTGAAAGCCCAGCTGTCCCATGGCGTTCCGACGTAGCACCAGCTCCTGTAAACGCGGTGCCACGGGTCAGAGGGAAGGTGCTGCTGACGGCCTTCCCACGGGTCAGAGGGAAGGTGCTGCTGACGGCCTTCCCACGGGTCAGAGGGAAAGTGCTGCTGACGGCCTTCCCACGGGTCAGAGGGAAGGTGCTGCTGACGGCCTTCCCACGGGTCAGAGGGAAGGTGCTGCTGACGGCCTTCCCACGGGTCAGAGGGAAGGTGCTGCTGACGGCCTTCCCACGGGTCAGAGGGAAGGTGCTGCTGACGGCCTTCCCACGGGTCAGAGGAAGGTGCTGCTGACGGCCTTCCCACCGGTCAGAGGAAGGTGCTGCTGACGGCCTTCCCACGGGTCAGAGAAAAGTGTGCTGACGGCCTTCCCACGGGTCAGAGGGAAGGTGCTGACGGCCTTCCCACGGGTCAGAGGAAGGTGCTGCTGACGGCCTTCCCACGGGTCAGAGGAAGGTGCTGCGACGGCCTTCCCACGGGTCAGAGGGAAGGTGCTGCTGACGGCCTTCCCACCAGTCAGAGGAAGGTGCTGCTGACGGCCTTCCCACGGGTCAGAGGAAAGTGCTGCTGACGGCCTTCCCACCAGTCAGAGGAAGGTGCTGCTGACGGCCTTCCCACGGGTCAGAGGAAGGTGCTGCTGACGGCCTTCCCACGGGTCAGAGGGAAGGTGCTGCTGACGGCCTTCCCACCAGTCAGAGGAAGGTGCTGCTGACGGCCTTCCCACGGGTCAGAGGGAAGGTGCTGCTGACGGCCTTCCCACCAGTCAGAGGAAGGTGCTGCTGACGGCCTTCCCACCAGTCAGAGGAAAGGTGCTGCTGACGGCCTTCCCACCAGTCAGAGGGAAGGTGCTGTTGACGGCCTTCCCACGGGTCAGAGGAAGGTGCTGCTGACGGCCTTCCCACCAGTCAGAGGGAAGGTGCTGCTGACGGCCTTCCCACGGGTCAGAGGAAGGTGCTGCTGACGGCCTTCCCACCGGTCAGAGGAAAGGTGCTGCGACGGCCTTCCCACCAGTCAGAGGGAAGGTGCTGCTGACGGCCTTCCCACGGGTCAGAGGAAAGGCGCTGCTGACGGCCTTCCCACCGGTCAGAGGGAAGGTGCTGCTGACGGCCTTCCCACCAGTCAGAGGAAGGTGCTGCTGACGGCCTTCCCACGGGTCAGAGGGAAGGTGCTGCTGACGGCCTTCCCACGGGTCAGAGGAAGGTGCTGCTGACGGCCTTCCCACGGGTCAGAGAAAAGTGCTGCTGACGGCCTTCCCACGGGTCAGAGGGAAGGTGCTGCTGACGGCCTTCCCACGGGTCAGAGGGAAGGTGCTGCTGACGGCCTTCCCACCGGTCAGAGGGAAGGTGCTGCTGACGGCCTTCCCACGGGTCAGAGGAAGGTGCTGCTGACGGCCTTCCCACCAGTCAGAGGGAAGGTGCTGCTGACGGCCTTCCCACGGGTCAGAGGAAAGTGCTGCTGACGGCCTTCCCACGGGTCAGAGGAAGGTGCTGCTGACGGTCTTCCCACGGGTCAGAGGAAGGTGCTGCTGACGGCCTTCCCGCGGGTCAGAGGAAGGTGCTGCTGACGGCCTTCCCACGGGTCAGAGGGAAGGTGCTGCACGGCCTTCCCACCAGTCAGAGGGAAGGTGCTGCTGACGGCCTTCCCACGGGTCAGAGGGAAAGTGCTGCTGACGGCCTTCCCACGGGTCAGAAGGAAGGTGCTGCTGACGGCCTTCCCACCGGTCAGAGGGAAGGTGCTGCTGACGGCCTTCCCACGGGTCAGAGGGAAGGTGCTGCTGACGGCCTTCCCACGGGTCAGAGGGAAGGTGCTGCTGACGGCCTTCCCACGGGTCAGAGGGAAGGTGCTGCTGACGGCCTTCCCACCGGTCAGAGGGAAGGTGCTACTGACGGCCTTCCCACGGGTCAGAGAGCAGGTGCTGCTGACGGCCTTCCCACCGGTCAGAGGAAGGTGCTGCTGACGGCCTTCCCACGGGTCAGAGGGAAGGTGCTGCTGACGGCCTTCCCACGGGTCAGAGGGAAGGTGCTGCTGACGGCCTTCCCACGGGTCAGAGGGAAAGTGCTGCTGACGGCCTTCCCACGGGTCAGAGGGAAGGTGCTGCTGACGGCCTTCCCACGGGTCAGAGGAAAGTGCTGCTGACGGCCTTCCCACCAGTCAGAGGGAAGGTGCTGCTGACGGCCTTCCCACCGGTCAGAGGAAGGTGCTACTGACGGCCTTCCCACGGGTCAGAGAGCAGGTGCTGCTGACGGCCTTCCCACCGGTCAGAGGGAAGGTGCTGCTGACGGCCTTCCCACGGGTCAGAGGAAGGTGCTGCTGACGGCCTTCCCACGGGTCAGAGGGAAGGTGCTGCTGACGGCCTTCCCACGGGTCAGAGGGAAAGTGCTGCTGACGGCCTTCCCACCAGTCAGAGGGAAGGTGCTGCTGACGGCCTTCCCACCGGTCAGAGGGAAGGTGCTGCTGACGGCCTTCCCACCGGTCAGAGGGAAGGTGCTGCTGAGGGCCCTCCCGGCAACATGTGCAGCGTTTATGCCGGGACACGGGCTGGGCATCTTCCACAGGTACTGCTCTGCTGGGAGCCCACTCACCTGCGTATCGGAGCCGCAGGTGACGGCCGAAAGCCTAGCCGCGATCTCTGCCAACTCCTCCGTGTCCATCAAGGTCCGTGGGTGCAGGCTCACACACTCGCCCAGGTGGAAGTACACCCTCAAACTGTGGCACGGCATCAGGTCAACACAGGTTAGGTCTCCATAATGCCTATCAACAGGGTGCTAGCTGACTAACCTAAGCACTGAATGTTTCATTAACAACACCGATTGCATGATCCATTTCTGTTACCGGATTAGCAACATTCGAGATATAATTTTTTCAGCTTTCCTGACCTGGTGCCCTGTAGTGTCCAGCCAAGAACGCTAGCAGCAGGCGCCGCAAACAGCAGCGCTCCAGAACTCTCCTCCAGTAGAGCCAGGGAGTCGGCGGAGACGCCCAGCACACAGTCCACCTGTGGCGAACACACTTCAGAGTACAGCAACGGCACAGAACGGACAGCATACAGTCCACCTGTGGCGAAGACACTTCAGAGTACAGCAACGGCACAGAACGGACAGCACACAGTCCACCTGTGGCGAAGACACTTCAGAGTACAGCAACGACACAGAACGGACAGCACACAGTCCACCTGTGGCGAGGACACTGCAGAGTACAGCAACGGCACAGAACGGACACACACAGTCCACCTGTGGCGAACACACTTCAGAGTACAGCAACGGCACAGAACGGACAGCGCACAGTCCACCTGTGGCGAACACACTTCAGAGTACAGCAACGGCACAGAACGGACACACACAGTCCACCTGTGGCGAACACACTGCAGAGTACAGCAACGGCACAGAACGGACACACACAGTCCACCTGTGGCGAACACACTGCAGAGTACAGCAACGGCACAGAACGGTCAGCACACAGTCCACCTGTGGCGAAGACACTTCAGAGTACAGCAACGGCACAGAACGGACACACACAGTCCACCTGTGGCAAAGACACTTCAGAGTACAGCAACGGCACAGAACGGACACACACAGTCCACCTGTGGCGAGGACACTGCAGAGTACAGCAACGGCACAGACCGGACAGCACACAGTCCACCTGTGGCGAACACACTTCAGAGTACAGCAACGGCACAGAACGGACAGCACACAGTCCACCTGTGGCGAACACACTGCAGAGTACAGCAACGGCACAGAACGGACAGCACACAGTCCACCTGTGGCGAACACACTTCAGAGTACAGCAACGGCACAGAACGGACAGCACACAGTCCACCTGTGGCGAGGACACTGCAGAGTACAGCAACGGCACAGAACGGACAGCACACAGTCCACCTGTGGCGAGGACACTGCAGAGTACAACAACGGCACAGAACGGACACACACAGTCCACCTGTGGCAAAGACACTGCAGAGTACAGCAACGGCACAGAACGGACAGCACACAGTCCACCTGTGGCGAGGACACTGCAGAGTACAGCAACGGCACAGAACGGACAGCACACAGTCCACCTGTGGCGAGGACACTGCAGAGTACAGCAACGGCACAGAACGGACAGCACACAGTCCACCTGTGGCGAGGACACTGCAGAGTACAACAACGGCACAGAACGGACACACACAGTCCACCTGTGGCAAAGACACTGCAGAGTACAGCAACGGCACAGAACGGACAGCACACAGTCCACCTGTGGCGAGGACACTGCAGAGTACAGCAACGGCACAGAACGGACACACACAGTCCACCTGTGGCGAACACACTGCAGAGTACAGCAACGGCACAGAACGGACAGCACACAGTCCACCTGTGGCGAACACACTTTAGAGTACAGCAACGGCACAGAACGGACACACACAGTCCACCTGTGGCGAACACACTGCAGAGTACAGCAACGGCACAGAACGGACAGCACACAGTCCACCTGTGGCGAACACACTTCAGAGTACAGCAACGGCACAGAACGGACAGCACACAGTCCACCTGTGGCGAGGACACTGCAGAGTACAGCAACGGCACAGAACGGACACACACAGTACATCTGTGGCGAAGTCACACTAGAGAACAGCGAAAAACGGGAGGCGGGCGGCACACAGTCTCCCTGTGCATAGGAGGAAGGGCGGACATAAGAGTTTAGCAAAGATACAGAACGTCGTCAGACGTGGTCAAAGATAGAGGAAATCTGGCAACTGGAGCATTTTAGAACAGGGCATGCTGGGAGGTACGAAATGAAACATTTCAGGTCGATTTAAACAAAAAAGTGTACAACAGTACACTTTTTTGAGAGAGAGAGAGAGAGAGAGAGAGAGAGAGAGAGAGAGAGAGAGAGAGAGAGAGAGAGAGAGCCATGTTACATACCTGTTTGCTGAGGCTCTGGTCGTCGACAGTGACCTGCCAGCTGATGGCGCCCCTCTGCACCAGGTCTGGGTTGAAGCGGGGTCGCATGCGGTCCTTCTTCCGACTGCTGAACGACATGATGGCTGCCGACAATGGCGCCAGTCAGCACGTGCCGCCGACTATGTTATCAGGCGGCATGTGTGTAGTGTATCCTGACCCCTAGCGATATTCCCAACACTCGTATCATGTATTTGTGCAATATTCTGACTGATATCCGCCACGGGATACCTAGCACCACAGCGCTAGGGGCTGGATGCCGAATACTTTTATAGATGTACTCGTTTAGAAAATCTCAGTCATATGGACGAGCGCATGACCATATGACTCCTGGAAACGCTATTTCCACCGTCCCCTGAGGTTCTCGAGTCTACGTTTATTTTGCATTATATCTGCCCAAACCGCATCTGCTTTTGAATACGACACCGAAGCCAGCCACAAGTAAATCAATTGCCGTTAAATACGGCACCGAAATCAGCCACAAGTAAACCAATTGCCGTTGAATACGACACCGAAGCCAGCCACAAGTAAATCAATTGCCGTTAAATAAGACACGAAGCCAGCCAAAGTAAATCAATTGCCGTTGAATACGAACGGAAACCAGCCAAAGTAAATCAATCCGTTAAATATGACACAAGCCAGCCAAGTAAATCAATTGCCGTTGAATAGACACGAAGCCAGCCACAAGTAAATCAATTGCCGTTAAATACGACACGAAGCCAGCCACAAGTAAATCAATTGCCGTTAAATACGACACCGAAACCAGCCACAAGTAAATCAATTGCCGTTGAATGCGACACGAAAACCAGCCACAAGTAAATCAATTGCCGTTGAATACGACACGGAAACCAGCCACAAGTAAATCAATTGCCGTTAAATACGACACCGAAACCAGCCACAAGTAAATTAATGTGTCCCGGTGGAACTCACAGAACTTTTGCGGCGCGTCCAGCGTGGTTTCCGTGAGGTAGTTAGCCGCCAAGTCCTTCAGGTATTCTTGCCGCGTGCGCTTGGCCATTGTGATGAACTTGTCGGACTGGTAGGCCGCGTTCTCCGCATTTATGACTGAAAACGCAGGCCCCGGCACCGGTCAGCCGACTCGTTAAAACCATTCATGCGGCAAGAAATAACTAGCCAATTGAAGAAAAACACGTTGAGCATGTCTCCACGTTTGTACCAGGCTACTACACAGAGCTGGTGTGTGCATACAACCAGAAGGATGCCCAGTATGCTGAGGCAACGGCTTTGGAGAAGGGGACGACGAGGTCCAAAATCGTGAAACATGTTGTTTTTTATAGAAAATTGGATGGTGTAGAGGGCAAATTCCTCTTGGACCTCTTCCCCTGGGCCTATCCATGGCATGCGTGCGTTACGCCTGTGAGAATACATTCGATTCGATTGTGTTTCAGAAGCATCGACAGGTGAAGCAGGAAGAATACCTCAGCGGAGCAGAGCACTGCAGGCTCCCGCCTCAATCAACCCGTTGCACAGTATTTCTCAGTACGATTGGCTTGTTGCACCACGGATGTATTATGTGGCGGCTGAAGTGAGAGGCGCGTGCCGGCAGGCGCTGGGTGAGCCGGTGGCAGTCTCCTTGTCTAATAACTATCGCTCCACACCAAGCATAGCTCGGACTGGCACGTCGGCGAGGGAAACCGCAACCGTGTGGAAAGCTAATCATCCCATAAACAGTCACTTTTTAGGGGGTTCCACACACCAATCATACCAATTTCCATCAGTGCTATTGGGGTTAGTTTGCTGCGGATCGCTGTGGTCCGTCGACAAACTACAACACACACTTCTTGACGAGCCTGTTCAACAATGCCGGGTTACTTCTCACAATTCATCATCCCAAAGAATACAAAACAGTCACACTACCATCACTGCAACGACAGCACACAGCGAAACGATTTTATGCAAACTGATCATATTTGTACGACAGGACCTTAGCCCTAACAGAAGAGTTGCTGCAACCCCCTTTGTGGCATCTCCCTTTCGGATATGACCCGGAAACGGTTGCAGCGTGGCCGGCACCGCTTTTCCTTGAGCATTTTTATCGTACCACAGGTTCAGATTTTGGGAACTGTAGTCTCTCCAAAGCCATCCAAGGACTTGTCTCGGAGATCCCAGCCCATCCGTCGGAACGACCAATTCCCGCAATGATAGGCTAATTTGGAAACCAACGTTTGACGTCCCACAAAGCCCACGTCCGCTCAGGTCTCCCTCTTACCAGTCAGTTTCCGGCTGGCCTACGTCGGGTAAATATTGAGCACCGGAGTCTCTCAGAGGAACTGATCCCAAGCTGTTACCAGTGCACTATCACTACACAGTTTAATGAGTACCAGATCGGAGCCCAACGCTCTACCAAATTTGCCAGTTTTGCATTCTAATGGGATACAGTTCGGAAAAACATCCGGGTCACACCCAGTCACCACGATATCACGTCAAAATCTTCCATGGCGAACAAACACCACGACTACAAATCCTGCGATGAAAGGAATCTACCGAAGTGACACTAAAGGCCAGGATCTCACCTTGGTGTACATACAAGGATAAAGACCTCTGGTTTTGCTTGATTTATTTTATCCGATTTTTTATGGACCGAGACAGCGCAAGCTTAAAAATCGACCAACCAATCAAAATCAGACATATGATTCATTGCACGAACACCATGGCGAGTTCCCGGCCGCTAGTTTCTCTATTAGTTTGTTTTTCACCGCAGTATTTGTAATCTCAGTGCTTTTTAATCAAGAGTTTGCCTTGGCCGCTTAGAAATAAGAGATGATTTTATGATCAGAGCTCGGATGTGTATTTTTGCATTTTGTGAGAGCCTGATCCTTGTGGTACTATTGGCAGTGGTGGATCTAGGGGGAAGGCATTGGCCCTCCCCCAAACAGAAAAACTCGGGGCAAAACTATGTTTTTGCCCCCCTCTCCTGTAAAAATTGGGCCTTGGAGAGGAAAAACAAGCGTCTCGTGGCCAGATCTTTCACCCTTTAACTTTTTTTGCTCATCAACTTTTGGGTTGATCCTAAGACTGTACCGTCCAGTTAAATCATGACAAAATATTGCACCGCGTGACGTATTTTTTGCGTTTCAACTTTAGTTTGCCCCCCCCGCTCCAAACTACCCGCTAGTTCCGCCACTGACTATTGGTGTTGCCTTTTTCTTGATTGTTGTGCATTTCGTGGTGTGTATTTCTATGTCTGTGTATCTTACAGATGAAGCAAATTGGCTGATGAAAAGTGTTTATTGCGAATGTGCCGGTTGCTGCGGTATAGTTTTCGCTTTAACTTATGTAAATTCACTCTTCAGACTTGATGGTTATCTATTGATAAACACACACCGCTCTATTTTGGACTAGGTTTTAAAATTTCCAAAGTATGTTCTTTTGTGAAAAAGATCAACACCACCTCTGTATCGGTAAAAATAGCTTTTCGACCATGACAGCATCGACGATATTGTGGCCAGTCACGAATCGAGGATTTCGTTAAGGGGAAGACAGAAGCCCCGAGGGGGTAGCCAATTTACCACCTTGAGGGCGGCATTCGGTAGTGTCATCGCGACATTAATTTTGGCTGCTTGCAATGCCATTTAAACAGCACCAACTAAATCAATAATAAAAAACGCCGCCAGGGTGTCCTTTCCGCTCAAAAAACGAGTGTATGAAAACAGGGTGCCTCTCCCCGAACTAATGCCTTAGATATACCTTGGGAGCTTTTTCCCCTTCAACGGGATTCCTTCCAAACGGACAAACACTCAAAGATGTTATCTCATGGCGGAAAAAGATAAAGAGAGCTTAGCTGATCATTGAGGAACCAGCTGGACAGAGAGGGTCCAGCTGCCTCTAGAGAGTCTAATAGTCACAACATATTCTGCTGGTATATGAGAGCCCTCTGTAAAAGTTACAGAAAACCATGCTAGATGGAGAGGGCCACCTGGGCGCTCCGAATCTGCTTGCGAAATGTATAACTGACTAGAAACGGTCCTTCAATTACAATTGGGGTCTTTAGTCAATTGTGGGTTCGACTGGTTTCAAGGAGTCCTAAAGACTTCCTCTGATAGTCACAGTAGGCCCTGGTGACTACAAAGGGCTCTACTGACTACGGTGGCCTTCTCCCTAACAGGGGGAGGGGCAGCTAGCCATACAGTGTCCTGCTGGCTATGAAGGGCCCTGTTGGACTTTGGAGATAGGTTATAGAGGTTATAGGGAGCTTTAATACCCATTCAAGGTTTTGCGGGTCAGCAATTTTTCTGCACGTTTCAAAGAACCCTACAAACTACAGATGTATATGGGGAACGTAGAGGGCCAATAGGGCCCTCAGTCCCGGTTATAGAGAGCCCAGCTGATAAGATAGCCCTGCTGCGATAGAGAGACTCCGGAGAACGGTCGGTCCTACTGGTTTGATGATTCCTCGGTTGCCGAGGGCCCTCATTGTCAGAGTGGGCCCTGCAGGCTACAGACGTCCCCACTTGCCACAATGGCCTTCTCAGTTAAAGAGGGCCACGCTTGTCAGACAGGGCCCTGCTGGCTATAATGGGCCGCGAGTCGCAGTGAGCCCTGTTGGCCTTAGTGGCTTTATCGGTTAAAGAGGGCTCAGCTGACTAAAACGGACTCTTCTATGGACAGGGGGCCCGGGCCCCCAGTGGTCGAAATGCACCGTTTTACAGACGTTCTGATGGGTAAAGAGGCCCTGATTTCCAGGGAATTAAGTGCTGGAGAGGACTTAAGAAGGTCTTGTTAGATATGAAGTTCCAGGGTGGGCCACAGTGAGGGCGGACAGCGCGACCCGTGCCCTAAGGGGGTTCCTCGGGGCCCTCAGTGGAGGGAGCGGCCGCCCCAGCTGCCCGCCTTGGCTACGCCCCTGGATGCACACACTTATACAGACGCACACGCCCTCAGACGTACACATCCAAACAATAATCTCTCTTTCCTATTCCTCACGCACACCTTCTCTCGTGCAGACTGTCTAATAAGTATGTACCCATGCTATGACGCTGAAGGGTCCGGGATAGGATATTATTTAGTTTCATGCCTGATAATCGTCAATGGTGATTTAAGGCGCCCGGGCTGATTGATTAGGCACAAGTCGCCCAAGCGTCTTGTACTGAACAACACAGTACCCCAAGGGATGGGAAGATTCTTATTAAACAGTCTGTACAATGGTACATTTCCACCAATTCAACCGTATTTTCTATTACCCTCCCTCTTCTGGCCGCCTGCGTTAAACAAGGCAGATGAAGTATGCTACAGAATGCACGTTTACCGCACCCACACGTCGCGTTTTAATCACTTCGGTCCACCGGTATTTCCATTAAATTAGCTCTAGTCCGAAACCAGCCTATCAGCTCCCGTACCTACTGATATGCTACTCGGACCTCACAAACAGTGACTCACATAATTAACGTAGGTGGTTTTTCCGTCATTACTGGAGAGCGCGATTGGCTCCGACACTTCGCTGCGGCCGTCTGCTCACTCCATTTAACCAGCATCGGCCGTTCACAGCCCAGCTGGCGTGGTGACGTCATTATACAGCCGGAGAGGCTGAGGTCTATACAGGGTCTGCTCCGGACGCTCCCGCGAAAATCCGAGTTTGTGGTGCCAGGTGTTTTGTCAAATATGTCCCAAGATAAATGACGCAAAATAATGTAACAGGTGAGGTATAATTGTCATAATCAGTAATATGACAATAAGAGTGCATTTGTTACATTACCTTACGCCATTTATCATGGGTGTTTTCGTAAAAGCTTTGGTATTTTCTGACCAAATAGCTGGCACCTAAAGCTGTCGGATTTCCACGAGAGGCTCTAGCCCAGACCCACAGAGAACAGGCGTCCACCGCAACCGTGCCACGCTTACCACAAACAAAACGTCACTGCAGTGAAAGGCTCGATCCTATCAAGTTGCAGCCGACAGAGTAAAGAAGCCCAGAGTTAGACCACCTAAACATTTCGGTCTGCTGTTGATATGGGGAGCTTCCGTTGATCGAAAAACGGCTGTGTCAGCGCGCGGGAGGATTCGCTGTGGCGATTTTGGGCTGCAATGCGATTCAGCCTGGCACATCAAAGGCTACCGTCGGGTACCCGCCGGAAACCGCAGCCTCTAATAGATGGCGATGAAGGCTCTATCACCAGCGCTGCGCCTGCGCTCAATTTTCACATTGTTTTAGCACCAGCCCTATACACCGTCTGATACAGTGCAGGCAAATATTTGGCGGCCTCTCCCGTCAGCAGCGTGGGAGACTGCTGAGAGCCAGCCTTCAGCTGGGGATGCTCTGTTTGGTAGTTCAGTGTGGCTAACGTCAACACGTCGGGCGACAACACGTCGGCCTAAAAACACGTCACACGGCAACAGAGACAACAGATCGGCCCAAAACCCGTCACACGGCAACAGAGACAACAGGTCAGCCCAAAACCCGTCACACGGCAACAGAGACAACACGTCGGCCCAAAACCCGTCACACGGCAACAGAGACAACAGGTCGGCCCAAAACCCGTCACACGTCAACAGAGACAACAGGTCGGCCCAAAACCCGTCACACGGCAACAGAGACAACAGGTCGGCCCAAAACCCGTCACACGGCAACAGAGACAACAGGTCGGCCCAAAACCCGTCACACGGCAACAGAGACAACACGTCGGCCCAAAACCCGTCACACGGCAACAGAGACAACAGGTCGGCCCAAAACCCGTCACACGGCAACAGAGACAACAGGTCGGCCCAAAACCCGTCACACGGCAACAGAGACAACAGGTCGGCCCAAACCCCGTCCCACGGCAACAGAGACAACAGGTCAGCCTAAAAACACGTCACACGGCAACAGAGACAACAGGTCGGCCTAAAAACACATCACACGGCAACACAGACAACAGATCGGCCCAAAACCCCGTCCCACGGCAACACAGACAACAGATCGGCCCAAAACCCGTCACACGGCAACAGAGACAACAGGTCGGCCTAAAAAACACGTCACACGGCAACACAGACAACAGGTCGGCCCAAAACCCGTCACACGGCAACAGAGACAACACGTCGGCCTAAAAACACGTCACACGGCAACACAGACAACAGGTCGGCCTAAAAACACGTCACACGGCAACAGAGACAACAGGTCGGCCCAAAACCCGTCACACGGCAACAGAGACAACACGTCGGCCTAAAAACACGTCACACGGCAATAGAGACAACACGTCGGCCTAAAAACCCGTCACACGGCAACAGAGACAACAGACCGGCCCAAAACCCGTCACACGGCAACAGAGACAACAGATCGGCCTAAAAACACGTCACATGGCAACAGAGACAGCAGATCGGCCCAAAACCCGTCACACGGCAACAGAGATAACGGGTCGGCCTAAAAACACGTCACACGGCAACAGAGACAACAGGTCGGCCCAAACCCCGTCACACGGCAACAGAGACAACAGATCGGCCCAAAAACCGTCACACGGCAACAGAGACAACAGATCGGCCCAAAACCCGTCACACGGCAACAGAGACAACAGATCGGCCCAAAAACACGTCACACGGCAACAGAGACAACAGATCGGCCCAAAACCCGTCACACGGCAACAGAGACAACAGATCGGACCTAAAAAACCAAGTCACACGGCAACAGAGACAACAGGTCGGCCCAAACCCCGTCCCACGGCAACACAGACAACAGATCGGCCCAAAACCCGTCACACGGCAACAGAGACAACAGATCGGCCCAAAACCCGTCACACGGCAACAGAGACAACAGATCGGCCTAAAAACACGTCACACGGCAACAGAGACAACAGGTCGGCCCAAACCCCGTCACACGGCAACAGAGACAACAGATCGGCCCAAAACCCGTCACACGGCAACAGAGACAACAGATCGGCCTAAAAACAAGTCACACGGCAACAGAGACAACAGATCGGCCCAAACCCCGTCACACGGCAACAGAGACAACAGATCGGCCCAAAACCCGTCACACGGCAACAGAGACAACAGGTCGGCCCAAAACACGTCACACGGCAACAGAGACAACAGATCGGCCCAAAACTCGTCACACGGCAACAGAGACAACACGTCGGCCCAAAACCCGTCACACGGCAACACAGACAACAGATCGGCTCGAACCCTGTCACACGGCAACAGAGACAACGCGTTGTCGCAGAGAACATAATACTAACATCCGGATCGTCATTCTATTCTGCCGTGTGAAAAACGAGTCCCATTTTTTACACTTAGTGCCATAATATTTACCCAGTGCCATAACTTGTGGACAAACCTTCTTTCAAAACTAGCGATAAGCGTGCGGCTGTTCCCTCACCTTTGGCGTAGAGAAACTCGGCGAACTCGGGTGATTTTGGGAAGGTGGCACCGTCCGGTATAGGAGGTCCGAACGGGGGCACGTCTCTGAACCGGTTCACGGCAACGCTGGAGGCACGGGGTCAGGTCAGCTCAGGTCGAGGCACCGGGTCAGGTCAGCTAAGGTCGAGAAACGGGGTCAGGTCAGCTCAGATCGAGACACGGGGTCACGTCAGCTCAGGTCCAGGCACAGGGTCAGGTCAGCTCAGGTCGAGGCACAGGGTCAGGTCAGCTCAGGTCGAGGCACGGGGTCAGGTCAGCTCAGATCGAGGCACAGGGTCAGGTCAGCTCAGGTCGAGGCACAGGGTCAGGTCAGCTCAAGTCGAGGCACCGGATCAGGTCAGCTCAGATCGAGACACGGGGTCACGTCAGCTCAGGTCGAGGCACGGGGTCAGGTCAGCTCAGGTCGAGGCACAGGGTCAGGTCAGCTCAGGTCGAGACACGGGGTCAGGTCAGCTCAGATCGAGGCACAGGGTCAGGTCAGCTCAGGTCGAGGCACAGGGTCAGGTCAGCTCAGGTCGAGGCACAGGGTCAGGTCAGCTCAGGTCGAGGTACAGGGTCAGGTCCGCTCAGGTCGAGGCACGGGGTCCAGTCAGGGCACGACGCGTCAAAGCATACTGGGACGAAGTGTGGCGCGTCGGGCTCAACATGAACCGGGCCTTAGAACACGAGATTTTCGTTAGGCACAGACTGGGCATAATAGTCAAAGGAACAGACATCCAGAAAAGGGAATCTGGAGAATGCACTGCATTCATTGGTGGTGCACTTTTGACGCATCTCTGACAAAACATGCTCGCGGAATTCATACTAGAACATAAAAAAGCCAGTGGCGGTCGCTTTGAATAGAAGAGATAATAAAAATGATACAATTTTTGCATTGGGAACTTAATGAGCAAGTGAAAGCTACTTCTGCCTAGTCAGAGTAGAAACAGAAGTGTCTTTTTCTCACTGTAGTATCATGGAGCAGAAATTATAAGATTATGAATTATACAAATAAGGAATTATTAGCAGGCTTGTACAGTTTATTTTCCATGGCTGTAGTATCCACAACTAAGGCTGGATCTAACTCAGCGTATTTGCGGTCCATCACGTTTGGGCCGGAGGACACCGCTCACATCACAGCTCGGCGCCGGCGCGGCCTCCGCCTGGGTCACCTGTACTGAGTGTGGTCGGTGCAGGGGTTGACCGCCCGCACCACAATGAACACGTGCTGGAACTGAGACCGGATGTGTTTGGGCGAGAAGGGCAGGGCGCCCGGCTCCTGGAAGATGATGGTGACGATGTCGTTCCCAATGTACCGCTTCCGCAGCAGCTGGAACACAGGCACAAGACGTGGCGTCAAAACCTGCACCGGAGCCTCCCCTCTGTATGAGAGGAAACCACCGAGCGAGGGGCTGTAGTTGCCGATTTGACCGAGATGGCTATAACAACATTCTGACAGCTCGGCCGCGTAAACCTGTCTGAAAACGCAGCCGGGCCGAGGAATACCACCTTGCATAAAGCCTGACCACCACCGCACGTACCGCTACAAGGATAGTCCCAACCATCTAGGCAAAAGCGTAGAAACAGGAGGGGGCAGGGGACCATGCACCCCCATATTCCGGTTAGGGGCAGCCCCTGGAGCTGGCCTTCCAGATATTTGGGTGAACATTGAACTGAAGCGTGAACCAACATTCACTATATATTTATCATACAAATACATGTCTTAGTTTTTGAAAAGCTCATACAATGGCATGACGCATCGTTTCTGCCCCATCGTCTTCATCTACCCCTGCTTTCTTGCGGTATTACCTTCCTACAAGGAGCCTATAGGACCCCTCCGACCAGTGCGAAAACTCAAGTGTACGGAACAAGTGTGCCATCAATGCCAGATATGTCCTTTTGAGCATAGGCGGATCCAGGGGGCAAAGGGGGGCACGTGCCCCCCCGATCGACCCTCGGCGCCCCCTGAAATGGTCACGGCGCCCCCTGAAAGGTCGATGGCGCCCCCTGAAATGTCGCTTCCCATCCCCCAAGGATGCGAAAATCTGCGCCCACCGATAGGATTTGGCGCCCACCTGATAGGTTTTGCCGGTCAAAAGTGGCGCCCCCTTGGTCCGGATGGCGCCCTCGGGGAGGTACCCCCCCCAATCGGCAATCCTGGATCTGCGTATGCTTTTGAGCACGGCAGAATGAGTAACCCATTGATGTTCTGCGTACAAATGGTGCAAAATAAAAGGCCTTTTGCTTTGCTCACAAGGGGAAAATGTTAAAGGAAACAAAATATTATCAAGTGCATGTGGCTCTCAAGAGTGCTGCACCGAGGAGCATGATTATATGCATATTCGGGCCTTTTCCCATAATCTTAAGGAAGGCAATCGATAATCAGGAAAATTCCTGGTCATAGTGTGACCCGCTACTTCAAATGTATAATATAATATATCAGGACTGCAGATACACGAAGATTCCCGTTCCAGTACATCATGATTTTGCGGAAGGGCTGTGCTCGAATACATAATAACTCTGAATTAGCTATGTAGGGCATCCAGGACTCAAGGAGAAACCCCAATTAACAATGTATCAAACGATTGTCGGCTTGCGGGGCATAATACCGGTTTTGGGTGTCCGGTGGTCTCTGGTACGGACCTCGTTCGCCCCAGTGCCCCCTCCCCCAATTTTGCTGCTCCTCCGCCTGTGCATTTAGGTGGTGGCCTGGCTGGCAGCTGGCGGCTTGGCTGCGCCTCTCTAGTACCACCGGAAGCGTTGCAGCATGAATGACATTCCTGATAGTGGAGCGGCAATCGATAGGCTGGCGGCGGCGGGCTGTTACGATGGATCGACCACCATACTGCTGCTTCTGTTGCCTAGCAACGCTTCCGGCGGCCAAGTCACCTCCACTGCGTCAGAGAGTTAGCCCTAGAAACGATTCGGTGGCGATGGGAAGGCAAAGAGCGTTCCTAGTCGCAGCGTTATGGCATAGAGATACAACGGTCCCGGAACGTATTTCTGTCGCTGGCAGATTTGAATTTATTTTTGGCCGTACAAAAGATGTCGGAGAGGTAAGTGAGCTTCGAAGAAATATAGAGCCAAAGACAATACAAACGACCCTGTGGTTAATGAAATGTGGTCTGTCTTCTATTACTCTGCTGTGGAGTGAAGCTTTCCCTTCGTCACGCTCTCACCTGTTGCCGGTTGTTGGGCGAGAACTGGAGAAGGGTGGACACGTGGAACATGATCTCGTTCTCCTGGTGTTTCACGTATACCGAGTACTTTCCGGTTGTGTCGGCTGTAAACATCACCAGTTTCAGGGTCAAGGTGGCAGCTCCCCAGGCACAGGTGATTGAAAGATCCCCCAGCTGTGGCCTGCCCCCGATATATATGGCTCAGAAAGAACCCCCAGCTGGGGCCCGCCCCCCGGTACAGGTGACTCTGAAAGAACCCCCAGCTGTAGCCCGCCCCCCCCCCAGTACAGACGACTCTGAAAAGGCCCCCAGCTGTGGCCCGCCCCCGATACAGATGACTCTGAAAGAGACCCCAGCTGTTGCCCACCCCCCAGTACAGATGACTCTGAAAAGGCCCCTAGCTGTGGCCCAGCCCCGGTGCATATGGCTCTGAAAGAGCCCCCAGCTGTGGCCCGCCCCCGGTACATATGGCTCAGAAAGAACCCCCCAGCTGGGGCCCGCCCCCGGTACAGGTAAATCTGAAAGAGCCCCCAGCTGTTCCCGTCCCCGGTACAGATGACTGAAAGAGCAACCAGCTGTGGTCCGCCCCCGGTACAGATGACTCTGAAAGAGACCCCAGCTGTTGCCCACCCCCCCCCGTGCAGATGACTCTGAAAAGGCCCCTAGCTGTGGCCCAACCCCGGTGCATATGGCTCTGAAAGAGCCCACAGCTGTGGCCCGCCCCCGAGTACAGGTGACTCTGAAAGAGCCCCCAGCTGTGGCCCGCCCCCGGCACATATCAGAGCATATTTTAAGGAATTAGGACTGGTGGGCATTCCGCTGAAAAGGGCACGAATTCCCACCGAAAGGGCACTCATAGAGCATCAAATGATTGGTGACTGGTCGGCACTGGGCCGTTCAGGGCCGTTTACTGGTGGACATAGCATAAGGGACTGGTGGGAAAAATGCCCACCACTTAGTAGCTTAAAATATGCCCTGGTACATATGACTCTGAAAGAGCCCCTGGCTGTCCGCCCCCGGTACAGATGACTCTGAATGAACCTCCAGGTGTGATCTCCTCCCCGTCTAGATGTCTCTGAACGAGGCTTCAGCTAGGCTTCCGGGAGAATAAAAACAGAGCGTCTTGAGCTTTCAAACCGATTTCTGGCCGAGCTCCATTTGATAACAGAACATTTGAGACGAACCGATTAAAAAACTGGTTCAAGAGTAGGCCTATTCAACCGATCAGGCATATTTTTGATGCTGTAACATCCCAGCAAACAATTTGGTCCGGCACTGGATCAAAAATGGGCCGGCTGCGGGCTCGGTATGTCTGGCAAAAATGGTCCGGCAGAAGTCCGCGCACGAGCCGGTTTTGTCCGGGGATTGAAAAACTCTCCGGCCCACGCCTACACCTACGCCAGACTTCAGCCCACCCTGGGTTGCTGGCTGACAGCCTGCTCTACCGTACTGTGCCGGCGCATACGTTCTAATAGAGACGACTGCAAGTGCTGAGCGTGCAACTTTCACATCACCGAGGAGATGGTGGATATGTAACTAGTAAAACTGCAACAAGCGTCGCTGTAGTTTCCAGTTAGCAGGCATAGCTTGCACGCAAACCTGCGAAAAAACTGATAGACGTGGGATAAGAACCCACGCCCCCGAAGAGACTGACCAGTGTCTTAAGCCAGCGCTTTAACCGCTCGGCCACGCTACGACAATTTTGCTTCTCCCAAGTGGAGTTCCGTGAGGCTCGCGTCAACACAATGATTCGGAGAACGGTACAATCGTTTCTATGAACGAAATCGTGCAAGATTGTTATGCTCTATACGCATCAGAAATGTAACCGTAGCTTTAATTACAAAATGTTATAACTGATATAAATCAATGGGACGAACGAATCCTTAACTTAAACTGTTAAGGCGGAAGTGAACCAAATAAACATGGAGCAGGAGAGAACAGTGGTGAAGCGTCTACCTACCGGTCTATTTTACAGTTCCGAACATCACTGGTTCTGCCAGCCGGTCAAATAACCGATCACGATGCTTGGTCCGGCTACGTCCGAAGAGCCGGTTCTCAGCCCACCCGCCCGTGGCACGGATTTAAAGCCGCGAAGGGCTGAAGACAGACAGGTGCGGGATATCCTGTCGAACCCACCCGCAGCCTGCCCTTAGCCCGCCCAAATTGTTTACTGGGCTTGTAGGTACATACATTCATGCGACGCAGCCAGCCAGGCAACGACCATGCCGAACACACCTATGCCCGCCAGAACATTTATATATAGTTTATAGCATAGTGGCATTGTACATTGTACTGTTACATCTGACGTTCAATAATATCCCTTCCCAGCCTCAGAAATGACTGACGATGCACAATGGCCAGCCCTTCACACCTGTCGGCGCACTATAAACAGACCGGGGACCAGCCCGGCGCCGCTGCTGCCAATCGCCGACCCACGCAGTCTGCGGCCGAGCCGGCCATCCGCGCCGCGCAGCGCTACCCCGCCCCTCACAACCGGTTCTTAGAGGGCGCCGACTGTCGCCCCCCCCACCCCGTCCCGGCACGTAACCACCCAGCACATGTCTGGAAACAAGCAGGTAACGGCCTGAGACTGAGCCAGCGAGCAGCGCCCAGGGCAGAGCGTGCAATCACCGTCAAGAGGTGAGCATGTCTCGTCTGAAATGGTCTAGAAATGCCAAGTTGTAAATGGGCTCTTGCATGGGGAATTTAAACAGGTGAACATGAACCAAATCATTGATAGGCGTGCGATGCGCATGCGTCACCAGAGACATGTCGCAGCCGAGGCTGCCTGGTGGCGGCAGCGGCGAAACTTGGTGGCACTCAGCTTTACAGCTATACTACACCTCAGCGCAGGCCGGTTAGGACCATCACAGATTGAAATGAAACCCATCAGAACAAGGACCAGTGCGGGCCGAACAGCACCACAGCAGCCTCCTGCACTGGATGGTAGAAGACAATAGCTTGAACTCGCACCGCACCCGCGATTTCAACTCACTTTTGTTGTCGAGGCCGGCCTTGTACCTGTCGAAGCCCTTCAAGCGAACTCTCTGTCCCAACATCTCCAGGAACTCCTCCAGCGCCGGCCCCGACTCCTCGTTGTTGTACATCTCCTCCTCGGTGCCCTGGCCCGCCCGGCAGTACATAATGCCCACCTGTGTAAGCGAGGCGGAATGAGGTGAAGTTTCAGACTGGGAGGCCAGGGGTACGCACAGTGCCAAATTTTAGGGTCAGAAGTCAGAGCCGCGTGTTATACTGCGCTGTGGCTGAGGTGCCGGGCATTCTCTCAGAGCAGCCGAGCTATTGATATGATGGCAACTAGGGCGTTAAATGCGTGAGCTGACATCTGTCTAGCAGCCTTTCCAGTTTTTGATAACAAACTTTCCCGCACCTTTTCCAGTTTATAACAAACTCTTATCACGAAAGGCAACACGCTGCTATAAAAATTGCGAACTTTGAGTTCCAATTTCTTAACGTGATACATAAATACCCTGAAATGTTTTAAAGAGGTGCCTAAATTGAGCTGTTTTGGAAATTTCACATAGGTATTTTGTCCCTCCAAAACCGTATCACTCCCTCCAGGATTACAAGTTTATCAGATACTGACTCCCTATGTAAGTCTTTCAGTTTCCACAAACAGTAAGCGACTGCCAGAGCTGGGGGTGCATCCATCAATTTGGCCAGCACAAATCTGATCCCCAAAACTACCAGCCTATCAGCGCCTGAACCTGTTAAGGCTAGTCCCCATTAGCCACACGATTTGGGACTAGTCCTCCTCAGCTCTTGTACACAAGGAAAATGGTGAGATTGGAGTGGGCGAAGGTTCAAGAATCAATACAGGATCCAACCCAAGACCCACGCTAAACTGGGTGCCCCACCTACCCAGAAGAAAGTGCACACTAATGCGACAGCCCAAATCGTATGGTGGCACTCACGACAGAGGATGCCAGGTGCCACTCACGACAGAAGCTGCCAAGTGGCACTTACGACAGAAGCTGCCAAGTGGCACTCACGACAGAGGATGCCAAGTGCCACTCACGACAGAAGCTGCCAAGTGGCACTCGCGACAGAGGATGGCAGGTGCCACTCACGACAGAAGCTGCCAAGTGGCACTCACGACAGAGGCTGCCAAGTGGCACTAACGACAGAGGCTGCCAAGTGGCCACTCACGACAGACGCTGCCAGGTGTCCCTCACGACAGACGCTGCCAGGTGGCACTCACGACAGAAGCTGACAGGTGGCACTCACGACAGAAGCTGCCAAGTGGCACTCACGACAGAGCAGGTGGCACTCACGACAGACGCTGCCAGGTGGCACTCACGACAGAAGCCGCAAGGTGGCACTCACGACAGAAGCTGCCAGGTGGCACTCACGACAGAAGGCTGCCGAGTGGCACTAACGACAGAGGATGGCAAGGTGGCACTTACGACAGAAGCTGCCAAGTGGCACTCACGACAGAGGCTGCCAGGTGGCACTCACGACAGAAGCTGCCATGTGGCACTTACGACAGAAGGTGGCACTCCTGACAGAATCTGCCAGGTGGCACTCACGACAGAAGGTCACACTCCTGACTGAAGCTGCCAGATGGCACTCACGACAGAAGATGCCAGGTGACACTCACGACAGAGGCAGCCAGGTGGCACTTACGACAGAGGCTGCCAGGTGGCACTCACGACAGAAGGTGGCACTCCTGACAGAAGCTGCCAGGTGGCACTCACGACAGAAGCTGCCAGATGGCACTCCCGACAGAGGCTTCCAGGTGGCACTCAAGACAGAAGCTGCCAGGTGGCACTCACGACAGAGGCTGCCAGGTGACACTCACGACAGAGGCTGCCAGGTGGCACTCACGACAGAGCTGCAGGTGGCACTCCCGACAGAAGCTGCCAGGTGGCACTCACGACAAAAGCTGCCAGGTGGCAATCCCGACAGAGGCTGCCAGGTGGCACTCACGACAGAGGCTGCCAGGTGGCACTCACGACAGAAGCTGTCAGGTGGCACTCCTGACAGAAGCTTCCAGGTGGTACTCACGACAGAGGCTGCCAGGTGGCACTCACGACAGAAGCTGCCATGTGGCACTTACGACAGAAGGTGACACTCCTGACAGAAGCTGCCAGGTGGCACTCACGGCAGAAGGTGGCACTCCTGACAGAAGCTGCCAGGTGGCACTCACGACAGAAGCTGACATGTGGCACTCACGACAGAAGCTGACGGGTGGCACTCATGGCAGAAGCTGCCAGGTGGCACTCACGACAGAAGCTGACAGGTGGCACTCATGACAGAAGCTGCCAGGTAGCACTCACGACAGAAGGTGGCACTCACGGCGGAAGGTGTCAGACGGCCACAGCTCGTGTTTGTTCGTAGTGCGCCACAGACAGCGTCGCCCGCCCAGCTAAGTTAAAGGCAGCCTTCAACAGCCGACTATCACATAAATGGGGTAGGGAGGAGAGTGGAAGGGTTTAATTAGCCCCACTTAAACTGGGCGGCGCAAAAACGGAGGGGAGGCGGCACAAAACCCAACCATGGAACGGTTCACCAGATGGTACGTTTGCCAACACCCTGAGCGTAGCACGTGATGACGCTTTTAAGATGACTGGCCATCACTCCTCCACCTGTTTCGGTTATCTAATCATTTTAAATACCTCATGCAGGCTTAGCGTTCTAAATGAAAATAAAATGTCACTCCAACTCGTAAAAATGCAATTATGTCCATGATTTTAAGATAACCCATTTCCATGTCACTCAAACTATATATGCTTGTTATAAATTGATGCAGCTTTAACGAAAGATGGAGGCTATACAAGGTAGCAGCTATTACAACAAATTACACATAAATCTAGCAAAAGTCAGCCGCATTAGTCCAAAGATACCTTAACTTTACAAGGTACATACATACGTTCACGAGAATCTCTGTGCCCAAGATACGTAATGTTTAGATTTGAAGAAGAAAAAACTCGACATGTTAAAGGGAATGTGGCACCTTGGTCGAATCCTGGAATTTAGTGCAATTAGGCGTACTTTTAGCCGAAAATAATGAAACCACTCATAATTTTTCTGCAAAAATGTACAATAAGCTCAATATTTTGATTTTTAAAATACTCCTCTAGAAAAAGAAATAAATATCAGTCTGTGGATGATGTCACGATCTGGCAACCACTACCATCCTTGAAAAGCTTCAAGGGCTTCGATTGGCTGATGCTCATCGTGACGTCAGCATATGTCGTCCCACTAGCAGCTCACAACAATGTCCGCCGGCGACGGGGGGCTGAGGGGGGCTGGTGTCGGGTAGGTTTTTTGTTTTTTTCTACGGAAATATCGAGTCCCAAGACAAATGATATATGGAGTACAGGGTTTTCCGACATGCTTTACAACTTGGCTATCTCAGCTAAAATCACGTTATGAAGGTGCCACATTCCCTTTAATGGTCATTTACCAGAATAAGGACCAAAGATTGCAGAGTAATGTCTAGCACATGCTTTGGGTGCTGCTAAAATACTTCCAAACTTTATCTTTTAAAATATCCTATGTAATTTTTACATAATGAATGTAGTTAAAGGAATTTCCCGGCACCCATATGGCGTCACAACATGGCAGCTCGTGACCAGGGCCTGCATCAGTCCAACTCACATAGATGAACTATATTACTTCTATGAACTATTACTATTATTGGTAGTTGTGGTCTATCTCTTTGGTCTAAGCCATTCCCAAGGGTAAGCCTATCGCACGGAGCGGTACCAACAACGCGTGTAACGTTAAATGAATGTATACCTATGTTTGATGTTTCGTTTTTTCGGGATTCTTATCTCAGTCATTGAAATGAAATAATGAATCTCAATGAAGAAATGAATTCGATGGCTGACTAATGTTTTAACTGTATGCGAATACAAGTCTTAATGGGTGACTATGGTACGGAAACGTGACTTCCCAGTACGTTCTCATCATTACTGATATATTATATTATCCTATTACCATAAAACGAAGTGCAAATTAATTGCGTTAGGAGAAATGATTTTGGGCCATTTTGGGCCCTGGATATCTCGAAACCATATGAAAATATCCCATCACGAAATACACAAGCAATTCATTTTGTGCAATAATTACGGTGGTCAAGGGCGTCGCCACGGATTTTCAAGTGGGGGAGGGGGCGAAGCCAAAGTGGAGGGGAGGGTAGTGGTGAAACCCTTGAAACCCCTACGTGCGCTTATATTCGGAATTTACAATGGTATTTCCGCCCCAAAGTGGAAGGGACCGCCCCCCCCCAGACGCCGCTGTCCACCGTGACTCAGCCGTAACAGCGCGAGTACCGGGCGGCCCACTGAAGAAGGAACCCAGCAGGGACCTGGCTTCCTAGTCGGGCCGTCGGTAGCAAGGCGCGCAGGCATTGTGAAAGCATTACAATGGAAGGGTTGACCTTGCTAACCATCACACCTACCCAAAATGCTGGCAGGTGATTCACGAGAAGCATCACCAGCTTGGACACGTCAGCACACTTCAAAACCGGGCCGGTGTACCTCCAGGAAAGTTGAGGGCACTGATCAAACCGAGATAAAGCCTACAAATGGAAAAACTGGACAGAGCTATAGACATCTGGAAATCTATGCAAATGGACAGAGCAGTTCGGAAATGCCCAGCCACAGCTGCCCCGTGAGTGAATACAGATTTCACCAGCAGGCACACGCACCTTGTAGCGGTTGAAGATGTACTGCTGGTCCAGCTTCATCAAGTAGTCCTCTGTCCGCGGCTCCGGCACAGCCAGCCGCAAACTGAAATCGCACCATTCCCCAGTAACTCACCGTTCACGACATCGGATGAACACACACACACACACACACACGCATTTCTGAAGTGGTTCAAACATTTCCGAGACAGTTTCCCCCTCGGAACAGAAAAGACAAGCACAAATATGTCATCATATTAGCAACCAGGAGCGCCCAACAGGGCGCACCAAGCCCCCAATCCCTAGTGGCAGAGCCGCGGGTACAGCCGGTTCGCCCCAGGGCATCCCAGGAGACTACGTGCAGCTACGCCGTGGTCGTGGCGGCTGAGTTGACCATAGCAGGCCAACGGAGCAGCAGCAGCATTGCTGCTTCCAAGGTGGTAAATTCCGTTTCTTTGCTTTTTTGGGCTTAGTCTACAGTTGACTGGACCTTCAAAAAACAAAAACAAGAACCACACCGCAGACGACTACAAAAGCGCAGAGATGACACGAAGCGAGCAATGCCAATCAAGGGTATAACATGCCACGAAACTGAGGTGAATTAACGTCAACCTTACACCGGTACGGGAGGTCGACCTTACACCGGTACGGGAGGTTGAACTTACACCGGTACGGGAGATCGACCTTACATCGGTACGGGAGGTTGAACTTACACCGGTACGGGAGGTCGACCTTACACCGGTACAGAACCTTACACCGGTACGTGAGGTCGACCTTACACCGGTACGGGAGGTTGAACTTACACCGGTACGGGAGGTCGACCTTACACCGGTACGGGAGGTTGAACTTACACCGGTACGGGAGGTCGACCTTACACCGGTACGGGAGGTCGACCTTACACCGGTACAGGACCTTACACCGGTACGGGAGGTTGAACTTACACCGGTACGGGAGGTTGAACTTACACCGGTATGGGAGGTCGACCTTACACCGGTACGGGAGGTCGACCTTACACCGGTACAGAACCTTACACCGGTACGTGAGGTCGACTTTACACCGGTACGGGAGGTTGAACTTACACCGGTACGGGAGGTCGACCTTACACGGGTACGGGAGGTCGACCTTACACCGGTGCAGGACCTTACACCGGTACGGGAGGTTGAACTTACACCGGTACGGGAGGTTGAACTTACACCGGTACGGAAGGTCGACCTTACATCGGTACGGGAGGTCGACCTTACACCGGTACGGGAGGTTGACCTTACACCGGTACGGGAGGTTGACCTTACACCGGTACGGGAGCTCGACCTTACACCGACACAGGACCTTACACCAGTACATGAGGTCGACCTTACACCAGTCCATGAGGTCGACCTTACACCGACACAGGACCTTACACCAGTACATGAGGTCGACCTTACACCAGTCCATGAGGTCGACCTTACACCGACACAGGACCTTACACCAGTACATGAGGTCGACCTTACACCGACACAGGACCTTACACCAGTACATGAGGTCGACCTTACACCGATCCAGGAGGTCCAACTTACACAGATAGGTGAGGTTCGGCGTCTGCCAACACCTCGGAAGGATGACACATTGCCACAGGTGCAATGACAGCAATGTTGATCAAACAAAGGCGGCTCGCGGTGTTCCACACACTCAACATACGTACCTCCCACCTGCCGCATACCTGTCAGCTGCCCAGCCTCGCCCTCCCACCTACCACATACCTGTCAACTACCCAAACCCGCCCTCCCACCAAAACTGACGACCATTTCTCAGTAAATCTTGGAACTTTTTGGATGATTTTACGACAGAACTTAGCACAAGGGGCAAGCAACTGTGCACAGTAGAGGTGGGAGTTTCGGGCAATTTTGCAGGCCGGGCCCGGGCCCGGCCGGCTGCTGATTTTAGAAGCCCGTCACAAGCCCGGTTTGTGGAAGAAATGGATTATCAAGCCCGGGAAGGCCCGGTATCATGGAAAACCATTAACGACTATATACAACATTTATTTACTTTAAAGCTGTTTCAAATATATGTTTTAAGCCAATTTATCCTGTAAAAAGTTTTGGTTTCACCCAAAACCATATTAAAAATGTGCATGTAGCATCAGTAGCCTCAGCTATCTTAATAATTCAGCAGAAAATGATACTGAAAAACACAGTATGAAACATGGCTTGCTTATGATGCAAGCTTACTTCAGGTAATGACCAGCATCACCTTATAAAAACAAAGGGCATTCTAGATAGAGGTATGCACATGGCAGCTATAAGAATCAGGATGAAATAAGTCCACTCATGTCAGACATTTCTTCCATCTTTGCACTTTTATAAACCATTATATACTGGCACGAGCCTCACAATTGAGTTCCAATAATGTTTATGAATAGAGAGAGCAGTGACAAGTTTTCAGCTAAAACTTTTCAGAATATCATGGCGGAATGGCTGTGAATGAACCAAAAATCCTTCACATTGTCCCTCAATTGATACATGTGAACATTTTCTTTTAGTTTAGTCACTAAACAGCTTGGAAGATAGTCAAAAGATTGTTCTGCTTGGGTCAGCCCGGTCTGCAAAGTAGGTAAGCCAACAGGCCAATATGAACAAGGCAAAGGCCCATCAGCCATATACAATTATCAAACCACCAGCCATAAAGAACTATCTTGATAAGGAACCACTAGTTTTCCACAGGTTCGCACCAAACATTGAATACAAATATTGCACCAATCTCCACCAAAAATTAAATCTGACACAAAAAAACAACTCAATCCCATCCACATCACCATTTGGGCTTGAACACTATTCTGTTTGTTTTGTTGTATTTTACGGGCTTGCGCTTTGTAGGTATCTGAAGCGCCGTGCTTGTCTACATTAGAGCAACATTTATGAAAACATTTTTCACCAAAATTTACCAGAGTAGTAAGTTTATTTCAGCGAAAATATTTCAAGACTTTAAAATTTATTTTAAAATTTCACACATTTAAAAAATAAGCACAAAGTGTGTGGTGCATTTCTTTTGTTCCTGAGAATAGGCCACTTTTTGTGCACTTGTTTCATATATGACGCTTTTCTGGCTTGGCTTTACAAGCTGCTCAAGGTCGCGGAATCTGCCATAATTTGGATATTCTGTTTTTGTGTTCTGTATTCCTACGTTTCTGTACATTTTTAGTGTGGTGGGAGGGAAGTGTAAAGTAAAGGTATCTTGGGAAGGAATTGCTGTTATGTTCAAAGCTTATAATAGAAGTTGTATTTCATAGAGGCCAGGAAGTATCTCCACAAGGAAAATGCAACACATAATGTCAAGTATATTCATGTTTTGGTGTAATTTCAAAGGTTCCTTCTAAGGCTGACTGCTCTCCCCAGTATCTCCCCACAACTGACTAATTTATGTTTTGAAGTACTTCGATCTAAAACATGTTTTCTTTGTGCCTATTTCCTTGCTTATACTAGCCCTTTCTAAGTGGATTCTGCATCTTTGGGCAATGAAAGAGCAAGATGAAGCTGTGGAAGGGTCAAACTTATCAACATTTGTTCTTGCAGCTAGAGTTACCAGGCCAATTTGACAATTATGGGCTCCCACTAGATAGTTTGTACCTGACATATTTACTTCACCATTTTTCGTAGAGGACATGGGAATGGCTCCATAAATAACATTTTCTTTTTACCTGGAGCAGAAAGCTTCTGAAAGAATTTTCTAGCTAGAGCTATGTGTTAATATCAATATGTTAGCAGCAAATTGGTTAAATGACTTCCCTTTGAAATGGTATACTGACAATATGGAAGTAACAAATAAGCTATCACAATTTATATTTTGTTCACCCATATATGACTTGAAGATTTTGAAGTAATCAGGATATTCATAAGATGACAGTACGGCATGGATGTGTGCAACTGTAGGCATTATTCAATATTTGATTTTAAATATTGATTCAGGTTTAAGTAACTTGCTTTTGATCCTGGCATGAGTAACAGATAGAAAGCTAGAGCTTCATGCTTTTACATTCCTGATGTATGTCTAAAAGTCTCAAAATTAATTGTAAATGCATTTCAAGAGCTGCTGGTGCATGAATAAGATTATGTTTCAGTGGAAAAACTAGGTCTGTACTGAAAAAGGCTTATTTAACTTACAGAAAATTGACTGAAGTCCCAGTTCAGTTGAAGCCCGGAATGAGCCTGGGTGAAGCCCGTTATCAGCCCGGCATTGGCTTAAATCATGCCTTCAGGCCCGGTCAAAGCCCGCGGGCCTGGGCCGGGCTTTTGCCTCGGGCCCCCGGGCCTAGAAAGTCCCACCTCTAGTGCACAGGTATTTGCCAAGAACACCGATTGCCTCAGTGCTGCTTTCCGAACATGACAATGTCCTTTTCAGTGACAGACACAAATCCACGACACGGACGGATTTCAACATCCGGTACCGAAGACGCAGCCGGCGCCGGCACTATTGCGAAGGACTCGCCATAATTCGCACACTCGCGAACCGTAGCACGGCGAGACGCTCAGCGCCGCTCATGACGAGTCCGGCCACGCTCCAGCTCTTCCCAAGGAAGTCGCCGTCGCAGTACACCCACACAGGGTGGCTGTGTCACGCAATGATAGCAGCTCGGGCCTGGAGGCAGCGATGCCCGCTGGATTTCACCGCAGACTCCAGCTTACCACATCCCGCAGTCCTCACCAACATACTACACATATGGTGCGCAGAAATCCGGGAGGTTCATTGTCGTACAGCTGGTGTCACGTGCATACCCACGCGCGAAACGGCACTATACAAAGGCGGCTGAATTTTTGCTGGACTTGATACGGGAAAGTTGACTGGAACTGGTTGTCATCACCGTTGTAGCTCGGTAACCAACACTGGATTCTACCCGGTATAACAGACTGCAGTTAACGTGACTCTCACTGGAAGACGGCCTGGAGTACGGCCAGTCAGTCACAGTGGGACGTTTCGAAACAAGGTTGAGGTCAAGGAAGGTGAGATACAGTCAGGCCACGGTTTCCACCTCTGCAGGCTATGGTGACCAATTTAGGTAAATGGTTAACGCAACACACAATGGGAAATATCCCAGCCCTTATCACTAGAATGAGTCGAAATCAATTTATACAAGCTTAATATGAGGTAACCGACGACGACATTAACCAGTGGAACCTCCCATAAACTCGCATTACTCTGTTAATACCCTAAGAGGTATATTTCGACACAGCAATAAAAAATAATCATTTTCACATTAAAAACAAATTGCTTAGCACACAAGAAGCGCCACTGAACTAAAATTGATCGAAGATACAACTTCCCATGATTAGAATTGTGTTGTCGGAGACGGGGAGTTCACCCACGCCCATTTCACCCCACCGCTAACAGTTGACAGTTTTGCATGTGTGAACACTGCTAGAGACTAACTTTCTGGACAGCGGAAGGACTCAAGGACATATTTCCGATGAATCAGATTAGGTGTTCAGAATACAGAGCATGATAGTAACTGGGGCAGTTGAGGGCAGTTCACATGTTCACGCCCGTAGCGGAGGTGGCTGATACCCGGCACACGATCGGAGAATGCCATTAACACCTGAGAACAGACTCTCTGAACTTCACCGCATTCGAGAATGAGACCACAACGCCAACTGGGCAGTCTTTCCTATCAATCAAATCCGCACATGACAACTGGAACTAAGCTTAGCACAAAGATAGCGTTCCGAGGGGTTTAGCCTGCGGTGCAATAGGGGAAAGTGGGGTAAAGTAGCCTGACGGTGCAAAGCAAAACACCAGGATTCCTGCCCAAACAAGTAATACCACCTGAGATCAGCCACTAGCACTTGCAGACGTTTCCTCAGCCGTGGCCTTGGTGGTGTGAGGGCCGGCAGGGAGGGTTTGTGGTTGCAGGGAAAATTTGTTTGCGCTCCGCTCTAGAATTTCACAACGCTGGGTGCGCAACGATAACTTTATAATAAAAGCCTGGAATCGAATAGTTTTAGGACAGTTACAGTCTTGGCGAAGGATAGGATAGGATATAAGATATTCGTGAAGACCTTTGTACGAACTGTTTGAAAATCATATCGGGTCATGAACGCTTCCTTGGGGGTAAGCTAGCCCAGCAGGCGGTCTGTTTTGCCCCAAAGGGCTTCTCATGTTTTTTTAGAATGACGTCATTCATTTTTTTGTTTCTGTCCCACATGACTCCCATGTAGGTACTGTGCCAGTGGTGTATCCAGCCAGTCCATACTTGGAGCAGGGGTGGGGCCCAGTTGGTTCGCATGTGCTGCACCAGAGGCAGATTCAGCTGACCTGTCTTTGAGGGAGGGGGTGGGGCCCAGTTGGCTCGCATCAACTGCACCAGTGGCGGATTCAGCTGACCTGTCTTTGGGGGAGGGGTGGGGCCCAGTTGGCTCGCATGTGCTGCACCCGTGGCGGGTGCAGCTTTTTGCGCCATTTCAATTGAGTTTGGTTGAAAAGTCGAAGTTGACTGCTTCTGGTCAACTTTGACCCTAGTTTTCTGAAAACGAAAAAGTTGAAGTAGTGTCATTGAACTCAAATTACCATCTTCAGGTTACGTGCAAACAAACCCAAATGAACCCTCGCCCCGATGGTGGGTGTTTGAACACCCCCTCGGGTTTTCCGGCAGCGCGAAAGAACGGCGGAGCGAAGCGCCGCCGTACTTGGCACACCTTATTCTTGATCGATTCAGCAACTCTTCCCAAAATTTTAAGGTTGGGTCATCTCAGTCATCTCTTTTTTGGTTTTGACCTGGAAATACATGGGAAAAACAGAAATTATGCTGTATTTGTGTAGATAAAGTCTAGAATGCCTTCATATTCTCCAAATCGTAGTATCCTGGGCCCCTTTCGAAGTTCATGTTGCAAGTTTTGACCTGTGACCTCTGAGAGGTCATCTGGGGCTATTTAAGCAGTTTTCAGATTTAGGTCAATAACTTTGCATGAAATGATTGTACAACTGTTATTTGGATACCAATGCGTTTGGACTGCTATTGCGAGTCGATTGATATGCATATTGACTATCCTAGGTTAAAAAGTGACCGGGGATTAGGGCATTTTTTGGGTTTTGACCTCGCTCACCAAAGCAGTGGCGGATCTAGCCGGTTGGTTTGGGAGGGGCAAACCAGAGTCGAAAAGCAAAAAAAAACGTCGCGCAGTGAAAAATTGCGCTACAATATGCCTTTTCGGTAGGATTTTGGGTACTGGAGACAAAAGAACGTCACGGGGTGAAAAATATGGGCTCAAGAAACATTTTTTCTATCCAATCCCCAATATTTACATTGAACTTCTCTAATTCTGTTTGAAGTTGAGAGTTGAAGCACCAAAATTTTGCTTACAAGCTAAAAAGGAGTCGGGGGAAAAAGGAGGTCGATCGCTTGGGGGGGCAAAAACATAGTTTTCCCCCGAGCTTTTCCGTTTGGGGGGCAATTGCCTTTTTTGCCCCCCTGGATCCGCCACAGCACCAAAGTATGGTTTACTCCACACAAAAAGGGGCGAGGAAACCGGAGCACCACTGGCAGGTCGAAGGGTTAGGCGGCTAAAAGCTGCACTATCGAATCTTCACCAATGACAATCCTGCAGCAGCAAGAGAGGGACGTCATAATTCTTATCTCATACTTTCTGTTCTGGCGCGGCACGGCTAACGTTTTCGGAAAGTTAAAATAAAACGATTAAATGGATTTATTCAGCACACAATGAAGAGCCTAGAAACATTATCCTTTCGAAAAGTGAGAACAGGTGATAATTTTCGAAGGCAAAAAATACAACCTATTCTAGAGAACAACGGGAGGCCCCCAGCAGTCCCATTCATATTTCCGCCGGTGCATGTTACAAAAGTGTTCAATAGATGGCAGTGGTGTCTGTCAGCACAGCTCCTCAATGGAGTGGCCAGGCGCAGAGTACGCCACACCCCCGATCGATAGAGCCGCTGGGTATGAATGGCGGCCGACTCCCCCTCCTGCAAGGGGGGGCGTCGCCACCGACTGCTCAGACACACACCAGGCAGGAAGCTCCGGGGACTTCCGGCCACGAATCAATAGTGGAAACCTAGCTGCACCTGCCGCCGCCGGCACACTGTAGAAAAAAGCTCTCATCAATGAGAACAGAATGCGGGACCAGAAATTAGTGGCGCTACTTCAGCAGCAGCCACAATACATCTTTACCGCATACATCGCAGAGGGGAGTCACCATAGCTTGCCAAGGGGGGGTAAAGTCAGTCAGCGGCTGACAGCACACATCGAGCCCGAGACGGCAAACATCATCAAAGCACGCGAAATGGCGCCACCTTTCAGCGTGCCTGCATCATACCGTAACAAGTGTCCTCATCCAACTTCCGGTAACAAGGTGGAACTACCTGGGTGCCTCTGCAGCCGGGTCAATACAGCTGCCGGCCCAGAATAGCCGGCACCCAGCCCAGCCGACGCCTCGGAGCCGGGGCCGGCCCGGCGCCGCAGCTTCCGCGTGTGGCGGAGACCGCGCTGCACGCGCCGGCAGAAATAGCAATGCGTCGTCCAAGATGGGCAGAAATAGCAGTGCGCTGCCCAAGATAGCCGACAGGACGCGGGTGTGCGCCGGGCGCGTCCAGCGGGCTGACCTACAGCACTGCGGACAGCGAGCAGGCGCTGAGCCGGCGAGAGGAGGGCCCAGGCTCGCTGACTGTACAGGTACACTGTACACGGCACGGAAGTCACGGCGACGGGGCACCCGATCCCACTCCGAACAGGAATGGACCAGGGGGCGGGGGTTTAGAGAACACAACTATAGGTTTGATTAATTCGGAAGAAAATTGTTGTCTAATTATAAGCATATTTGGTTAAAAGACACAAGATTTCACCTTGATGATATTTCTCGATATTTTTTACGACATGCTTTTGGTCTGTTTCGAAGCTGATTGCCAGGCATTGATCCAAAAGACATCAGGAAATATCAATTTTCGTAGTTTCACTATATCATGCTTGTCGCGACGTTAAAATTAGCATAAGTTTGGTGCAAGTCTACAAAAGGAAGCAGAGTTTCTAAAATCTTTATCCAGTTTTACAATTGATGCTTCGAAATATCCACGCGTTTTCCAAACCGCACCGAAAACCCACCGATCCAATATTATTTTCTCAGAAAGTCTAAATGTATGCAGCCCCCAGCGGCCAGCCGGACAGGTGGGCGCGTCCTTGCCAGACCCCGTTCAAGTTGTTTGGCAGCATTACGTCATCATGGCTGGAGAGGCACTACAGTTACTATGCAGGGCATTGGAGAAATTGCACTTTTTCGAAGCTCTAAATAAGCTATTTTAGAACTGTATCAACAGAACTTACATGGTTGAACAGAAAGCTAAAAGATTTTTATTTGTGAAACCATCAGACGTTTTGCAAACACTCCAGTGAAGAATATTATTTTTACAAATTTTCCAGAGCGTGTAAAAATAAGGACAGGTTCAGCACTAACAGCTGGGGCATTCCAGGACAAAACGACCAAAAATATTTCAATTTGACACCACCATGTCTAGAAAAAATCTGAAACTTTGTCTCCGGGGTAGTTTTGGGCCAGAAACACGCCTGTGAGAATCTTAGCCCCCTCCGACCAACGGTGACCGAGTTATAGCCCGAGGCATTTTCGGGAGGTCACGTTGTAGACTCATCTTTGATGCTTCATAACTCAACAACGCATCACCTGATTAACAAGTTTTGTATATCATTGAACTCGTCTTGAATTATAGTTTATTTTGAAAAAGAAAATGTTAAAATTTGAAAATTTTGGACTTTTAATTTGTTTGACCTTTTCCTTTTGACCTAGCTTGACCTTTTCCCAGTTGAAACTGCCCTTTTAGACACCTCAAAATTGTTTCTTCATAAAATATCTTTCGATAGCAAAAATAAAAAAATGCGTTCTTGCTATAAGTTCCGAATATCTAGCACCTAAGGTAGGTATGTACACGGTTTTTGACCATTGCGGTAGTACAGCCTTATGTTTAACGCCGCAAATATAGCGATTGTTTTTGTAATCGGTCGCTGGAAATCATACTCCATTGTCTTTACGAAATTTTAATCGTACAAGTATCCGAATTTATGACAATTAACACGCGCCCACCCGAGGGGGTGGGCAACCGGCCTCCTCAGGTCTCTACAGGTAGTAAAAAAATACCTTCGCGCAGCGCCACCGTACTCCATCTACCTCTAACACAACATTTTGCGACTTCTGGAAAAATAATTTAGGTCAACTGGGAGGTGGTAGGTACCGTAAATGCTGAAGGCCAGCAGGCAACTCAGTGGTGAGGGGGTGACCTGAGGTAGACGGTCGTCGTTATGCCTTGTGGGACTTTCAACTTTGTTTCCTTGATTAACACTTTATCGTGGGAGTTGCTCGTTTGGGTGGTGGGGTCAGGGTCTCCGTAAAAGTCCCTTGATGACTCTAGTGAGACACCTACTCCTAAAACTGCCTCCTTGCCGCCCCAGTAGCTCAGTTGGTAGAGCGTTGGGCTCCGGCCTGCGGCTCAGAAGCATGCAGTGGCAGTGCATGTCCAGGCTTGGGATCGGTTCCGCTGAGACGCTCCGGCGCTCAATAGCTTACCCGACGTACAGGTCGGCTGGCAACTGACTGGTGAGAGGGTGACCTGAGCGGGGCGGCCGTCCCTGTGCTGTGTGGGACGTTAAACGTTGGCTTCTAAAATCAACCCTTCATTGTGGGAGTTGCTCGTTCGGATGGTGGGGTCGGGGTCTCCGTGACAAGTCCATTGATGACTTTAGTGAGACCCCGACTCCAACAATCGAACTGAGAACAACTTGTACAAAATGTATAAAAAAACTGAACTGGCAACAACTTGGGCAATATTTATAAACAGAAAAACTGCAGCCATTAAAAGTGATAAAAAGGGATTCCTTGTTTCGAGGGAGACGAGGGCAAATGAACTTATTAATAATGAACCTTTCAGCCTTAAACGAAATTTTACAAAGATGTCGCGACTTTATCAATAATTGAAACAAGTATAACTTATCCTATGAGCACCACTAACTCACACAATTACATCGTTCCCGGAGATGGAAAATAGTATCGATGCAAGCTGATCCAGTGCAGCACAGCATATGTTTGAATGGATTCATGCAATGTAAACAAACGTGTCTGAAAGGCTTTCATTCCCAAAAAGTAATTCGAATCTGCTCATATATTCGACAAAATGTCCTGAAATTGTAACGCATTCGACTTGGTCGCTTGAACAGGTTGCCTCATGATATTTTTACAAGGTGATCATTTCATAGCTGACACGGATCCGAGAATCCCAGATAAATAATGACACAGTGCACTGGGAGTGATGCCGCTAAATAGCCAGTTTTAATCATTACCGAATATGTTACATACAATCGTTTGGTCGTGTCGCCTTTGAGGTTGCTCAAGGTCACAGTATTTCTTACGGGAACTAAGTGGAAACCTAAATTTTATGGCATAATAGGTGACAGAGAAGAGCAGTAGAAAGAAAAGTTCAGCACCATTGGAACACTCTTGTTGAGCCCAAACGGATTATATATCTTATAATATTGCCTAGTCAAATGTCAAAATTAACCTGCTTTGACCTAGGGCCAGGTTTAGGTCTGTATGGTAAAAAGAATATTAATCATACTGCAGTGGCAAGTCAGACACGACAATGTAAAAAATACAACCTCCATTGGAATTCTCGAAAATTCTCAATTCTCGCAAGTTATCAAAATTTACTAATCGCCCCATGCATTTCTAATGGAAAGATCATGACCTTTGCCCTGCTCCCGGTTATCGATATAGAAATCCTGCTACGAAAAATTATCTTGCTAGGCGATCTTACTATGTAATGCGATTCTAACCACGATAGGCTAAATTTGATATGATTTATGCACCTCACAAAGTTTGAGGTTAGGTCTCTTGACCTGGGTTGGCGGTCTGACCTGGTATGACCCAGACCTAAAATTTTGCCAGAAGCTGCAAAAATTTCGAGTTAGAGGTACATGAAGTACGGTGGCGCTGCGCGAAGGTGTTTTTTTTACTACCTGTGGAAACCTGAGGAGGCCGGTTGCCCACCCCCTCGGGTGGGCGCGTGTTAATTGTCATAAATTCGGATACTTGTACGATTAAAATTTCGTAAAGACAATGGAGTATGATTTCCAGCGACCGATTACAAAAACAATCGCTATATTTGCGGCGTTAAACATAAGGCTGTACTACCGCAATGGTCAAAAACCGTGTACATACCTACCTTCGGTGCTAAATATTCGGAACTTATGGCAAGAACGCATTTTTTTATTTTTGCTATCGAAAGATATTTTATGAAGAAACATTTTTGAGGTGTCTAAAAGGGCAATTTCAACTGGGAAAAGGTCAAGCTAGGTCAAAAAGGAAAAGGTCAAACAAATTAAAAGTTCAAAATTTTCAATTTTTAACATTTTCTTTTTTCAAAATAAACTATAATTCAAGACGAGTTCAATGATATACAAAACTTGTTAATCAGGTGATGCGTTGTTGAGTTATGAAGCATCAAAGATGAGTCTACAACGTGACCTCCCGAAAGTGCCTCGGGCTATAACTCGGTCACCGTTGGTCGGAGGGGGCTGAGATTCTCACAGGCGTGTTTCTGGCCCAAAACTACCCCGGAGACAAAGTTTCAGATTTTTTCTAGACATGGTGGTGTCAAGCCTTGGTCGATCTGTCCTGGAATGCCCCAGCTGTTCGCAGTAAGACTAATCTCGATTTTGATTGGCTGTTGATTTCTGACTTTTGATTGGCTGTTGGTGGTACCTGCAGCAGAAGATAATAAACACCGGTGATCTCTTGAGCGAAGGTAAATTTATTTCTCTCGGCTATTAAGTAGGCCTGAGTTGATCAAATAAATGCATGCCCTTTCAATAAATTCTTTGAAGTGTTATAATTTTTTCATTAGATTTACGTAAAATACGCTGCTCGCCGTTGAGATCAAGGTTACTGTCAAATGGGTGAAACAAGTTGATTTCGATTTATACTAGATTGGTGCCAAATACGCCCAAACCTGGTATGTTCCAGCTGATCCTTCCAAAAACTTAGTAGAATCTCCTATAACTTAGTAGGAAAGGGCGATGACGTCATCATGGGAGGACTATATTTAGTAGGAAACTTGGTTGTACCCGTAGTTAAAGTACCCTGGTCCTTGCCATTGTTAACCGGGCGGTATCGGGCCGTCCCCACGTCGCTTCACCGTTCTCCAGCAGATACGGACTCCCAGCTCCAGGGTGGCCTCTCCGTAATCTGATTGAACGCTGACCACCGCAGTCAGCTAATGTCAGGTCATCGACCTCGCAAGCGCGCGCCAGCCGATTTACGCGCCATCAGCACCAATGAACGCACTCACAGAGATGCAAACCCCGCGTATCCGCGTGGATCCCATCGCAGCAACGCAGCTCCTGCGCTTAGGCACACGACTTACTAGCGGTTGTCACCTCTCGTCAGTCACGCAAATCGGCTCAGTGGCTGATGCACAACGCACATAAAACACCCTTGTTCGCTTCAGCATGCGCACACAGGCAGCTCGCCACACGCGACGCAGAAATTCAAACGCCCGCTCGTCTTTCCACCCGGCGATAATGCGGCACGATCAGACGCTTCCGGTGGGACGTGACGTCACAGGAGAGGCGACGCGCCGCGCATATTACCTATTTCCACTTATCTTAGCCTCGACTACAAGAGCGCACTCAGAAATCAGACGAAAGACAATTGGATGCCGAAAATAGACTGGACAGAGGAAGAGTGCGAGTTCCGGGTCCTCTTTTACTGCCATCGGGGTAGGGAGGGAGGCCCAGCCGGACTTGATCCACCAAAAGCAGTTTGGATTCCTGTAAAATCCTCATTCCAGACACTACCCTCTGCTGACATTTCATACGGAATCAATGAACTGTGATCTCTTCCAATGAGTTTAAATACATGACCACATGAGTTCCTCTGTAACAAAACGTTCACCGAATAAGGGATCACTGAAGTGTTTTTAATCAAAACAAAGCAGATAAGCAGGTTCACCGCGACCGGAAGTAAGCACTGACACTAAGATGGCACCGATACTCGTAAGCCGGACCCCAACTATTGGAGTTTCCCGCCGGCTGCTCCACCGACGAAGGCTCTGCTTTTGTGTGTGGGTAGGATAAAATAAGGGTAACAGCGTGCAATCACTTACCAACCAGGCTATTAATTATGATACGGAGCTAATTTGACCCGTTCAACAGCGATAAGTCCCCCTTCAAATGTTGAACCTCTTCAACTCTGACAGTTTCTATTAACGTAAAAACACTAAGCCGTTGTATATTCCCATTACAATGCAATTTTGTTTTGGAGATTACTTCACTTTCAGCAACCCTCCGCTCCATAAGCGGATCCAGGATTGCCGATCGGGGGGTGGCATCTTCTCGGGGGGCGCCATCCGGTCCGGGAGGGGCGCCACTTTTGACCAGCAAATCCTATCAGATGGGCGCAAAATCATATCGTTGGGCGCCGATTTTTCCATTCTGGGGGAGGGGTGGGAAGCGACATTGCAGGGGGGCGCCATCGATCTTTCAGGGGGCGCCGTGACCTTTTCAGGGGGCGCCGAGGGTCGATCGGGGGTCCGTGCCCCCTTGCCCACCTGGATACGCCTATGCTCCGCGCCGCAACAGTAGCTGTGGAAGCTTCTGGCTTACCAGCTGGGCTGCAGCTCCGGTGCCACGTGGTCCAGAATCTCGCGCACTGGAAGCCGCTTGGTCTTCTCTCCTGACTTGACCAGGTGGCACAGCGACTCCTCCAGAATCAGACCCCGGATCGTCGGAATCTGAGGGCAAAACAACGCTCTGAATAACACAAAACATCAGGCCCGTGATTTTCGGCATGTGACGGCAAAACAACTCTCAGAACAGTACAAAATATCAGGCTCTGGATCGCCGGAATCTGACGGCGGAACAACGTTCTGAATAGCTGTTACAAGGCGACAGAGACATAGGAATAATTACCTAAATCATTACACAAAGCATGAAGCGTGGTGGCAACAAATTACGATTCCCACTCTTTAAATAAACCATGCATCTCGGAATACTTTTTGAAGAAAAAAACTAGCGGGGACTGGGAGAGTCCGACCAGCCCCCAGGCGATGTAAGGTTAGTAATGATCCAGTTGTGGCCAGCACACTTCCTCGAGGCACGCTGCTTTTCCGAGATGGGTATGGCTGTTCTGATAGAGACTGGACAGCTCGCTTCATAAGCGTCGCCACCGACAGAAAGTGAGGGAGCCTAACAGTGGCGGATACAAAGGGGCTAGGGGGCTCAAGCCCCCCGCCCCCACAAATGTCCGACGCCTATATGCACAGGCGGAGATTGATCCGAGGCAATGGTGGGGGCAGGCTCGAGCCTCTAGCCCCCTCCCGAAATGAGGTCCTAGATCCGCCACTGGAGCCAGACAATTTAGAACCTCCTGTTAACAAGAAAACTTCCCCTTCGGAACTAAGGCTTTGACAGATTTGGGCTCCCTGTTACATTTAACGCATACAGGTATTCAACTTTCTCATTTTTTCCATACAATGAAATTTGTATTTATGAAGAGAGGGGCCAGTTTCATTTTCCGACACGTATGGCTCACATCAAATCATCATTTTCAATAATCTTGCAGGTTCCTGGTCTAGGCCATGGGTGGAAATATCGTGGGGGTTTGGGGGGTCAGGACCCCTGGATTTTGGGTCTCCCAAAGGCTTTGTATAGGACTTGTATTAATATATTTATAGGGCTTGTATTAGTATATTTGTGTAGGGGTGTCGCCAACACTGCTCACACCCCGGCGGCCCACCAACACTGGTCACACCCCGGCAGCCCACCAGCACTGGTCACACCCCGGCAGCCCACCAACACTGCTCACACCCCGGCAGCCCACCAACACTGGTCACACCCCGGCAGCCCACCAGCACTAGTCACACTCCGGCGGCCCACCAACACTGCTCACACCCCGGCAGCCCACCAGCACTAGTCACACCCCGGCAGCCCACCAGCACTAGTCACACCCCGGCAGCCCACCAACACTGCTCACACCCCGGCAGCCCACCAGCACTGGTCACACCCCGGCGGCCCACCAACACTGGTCACACCCCGGCAGCCCACCAACACTGGTCACACCCCGGCAGCCCACCAGCACTGGTCACACCCCGGCAGCCCACCAGCACTGCTCACACCCCGGCAGCCCACCAACACTGCTCACACCCCGGCAGCCCACCAGCACTAGTCACACTCCGGCGGCCCACCAACACTGGTCACACCCCGGCAGCCCACCAACACTGCTCACACTCCGGCAGCCCACCAGCACTGGTCACACCCCGGCAGCCCACCAACACTGGTCACACCCGGCAGCCCACCAGCACTGGTCACACCCCGGCAGCCCACCAACACTGGTCACACCCCGGCAGCCCACCAGCACTGGTCACACCCCGGCAGCCCACCAACACTGCTCACAACCCGGCAGCCCACCAACACTGGTCACACCCCGGCAGCCCACCAGCACTGGTCACACCCCGGCAGCCCACCAACACTGGTCACACCCCGGCAGCCCACCAACACTGGTCACACCCCGGCAGCCCACCAGCACTGGTCACACCCCGGCAGCCCACCAACACTGCTCACACCCCGGCAGCCCACCAACACTGGTCACACCCCGGCAGCCCACCAGCACTGGTCACACCCGGCGGCCCACCAACACTGGTCACACTCCGGCAGCCCACCAACACTGGTCACACCCCGGCAGCCCACCAACACTGCTCACACCCCGGCAGCCCACCAGCACTGGTCACACCCCGGCAGCCCACCAGCACTGGTCACACCCCGGCAGCCCACCAGCACTGGTCACACCCCGGCGGCCCACCAACACTGCTCACACCCCGGCAGCCCACCAACACTGGTCACACCCCCGGCAGCCCACCAACACTGCTCACACCCCGGCAGCCCACCAACACTGGTCACACCCCGGCAGCCCACCAGCACTGGTCACACCCCGGCAGCCCACCAACACTGCTCACACCCCGGCAGCCCACCAACCCTGGTCACACCCCGGCAGCCCACCAGCACTAGTCACACCCGGCAGCCCACCAACACTGGTCACACCCCGGCAGCCCACCAGCACTGGTCACACCCCGGCAGCCCACCAAAACTGGTCACACCCCGGCGGCCCACCAACACTGCTCACGCCCCGGCAGCCCACCAGCACTGGTCACATCCCGGCAGCCCACCAACACTGGTCACACCCCGGCAGCCCACCAACACTGGTCACACCCCGGCAGCCCACCAGCACTGGTCACACCCCGGCGGCCCACCAACACTGCTCACACCCCGGCGGCCCACCAACACTGGTCACACCCCGGCGGCCCACCAGCACTGGTCACACCCCGGCAGCCCACCAGCACTGGTCACACTCCGGAAGCCCACCAGCACTAGTCACACCCCGGCAGCCCACCAGCGCCGCTGCAGCAGTTTTCACGCGAGGGCGACCAAAAGCCACATGGAGCCAGCCTCCTAGATGGAACACCATCCGGGGTCGTATAATCGCTGCCAGCTTCTGAGGTTCCACTACAAATCAGCCTTGGCCGACCCTCCCGATAATTAATTTTCTTCTCAGGTTCCACTACAAATCAGCCTTGTCCGGCCCTCACGAAAATTAATTTAATTAGTGTCCTTTCTCCCTTTGGTAACCAGTAAAAACACTTGAGCAAAATTTTATCTTCTTAACCCTCACCCCAGTGGGTTGAGGGGGTGGGGGGATGTTTGAACACCCTTCCCAGGCTTTTACGACGGTGCGAAAACGGCGGCGCTACGCGCCGCCGCACTTGGCACACCTTGCCCTTGATCAAAGTCGCAGTAAATGATTTTAGAGCGCTTATTTGGATAAAATTACATGTAGATTCTTGTAAGTCTATTGATATGTGTATTGACTATATAAGGTCAGATGGTGACCTTAACCTGACCTTAAATCCAGTCCTTTTTACATTTTGACCTAATATGGTTTTGTTATACGTCATTCAATTTTCCGTAATGAGAGGAATCAAATGAAACCTAAAATTAAAATACGAACACCTGCCAAAGCCAAATTCGGCTGGCACTCCCAGAGGCAACGCATCTTCACCTAAAAGCTTTGGGTGCAGTGGAGCTTCTGGTATTCATTTGCATTCATTCAAGTCATATTTCCAGCACAACATTTTCACTTCCAGCCCAAGAACAAGACAAAATGAAACATGCGCAGTTACACCGCAGCTATGATTAGTGGCGAATCCAGGACTTAATTTTGGGAGGCTAAGGAGCCCGAACTTCCATCGATATTGACTCGGAACAGCCTCTGGTTGTGCATTAACTATAGGCACTCGCACATTGAGGGGGGCCTGAGCCCCCTAGCCCCTCCTTGTATCCGCCACAGCCTATGATACAGACAGATTAGAGCAAAACTGCCTACAAGGGAAACAACAGCTGAAAATATACAGGCCGACATTTCCTCAGTTGCCACTACGGGCCGGGTCTGAGGCTGTCCGGGCCGGCTCAGTTCGTCGCACATTATCTGCCGGTGAACCCTAAGCAGGAGCAGCATCAGTACAGTGAAGCGCACTAGCCCAGCGGACTGGGCGCTAAGAGGCTTGTAACGCAGTGGCTGATTGGTCGATAGCTGCGCAGGTGACCAATGTGAACGGACCAGAGTCGCGAATAACAGCGGGGTGCTAGACACCCGGGTGCGGTCACGGTCGTCACCTGCTGTACCAGCGGGGCTGACGAATATCGCGGAGACGCTGCTGACCGCTACTACTGGCGTCAGTTCCCCAGCGCGCCGGTACTCACACCGTGGCCACGTGCAGTGTAAGGAATTGCACATCATTGCAAACCTGACCACAGTTGGACGGGATGATCACTTGTCGCGTTTCAGACAAATCCTGTAAGTTGTATTTCACGTCGACTCGGTTTCCACTGTCGATTCAAATTTTGTACATTAAAGCAGTGATGCATATGCGAGGGGTGAGGAGAACAGACATGAATCCGAGACTCCTTTCATGCCAAGCACGGACACTTCGGACATCATTCGAAAGACTAACACTTCACGTGGCCACCACGACGCAGAACACAAAAAAGACATCAAGATTCAACTATTCACCCTCCCATCACTCCAACACTAGCGCCTCTCCTTTTAAGCGCTGGTATCCATCCGCTTCCCAATCATCATTCAATTCTGACCCTGATGATACACGAGATTTCCTTTTATACAGCGCTGTTTGCATTCATTATTCAGTTAATCGCACGGAAGAATCAGCCAAGTGCTAAGCGGTACAAACAGTGCAGACTAAATGGCCAGATGCTACTCCGTCGGCACCTGAAATTCAGGGGAGCTTAACACGCGCACTGTATAGGGATCTGGTGTCAATATGCAGTGGAAGGAGTCCTAAAGTGCCTCCCCTGAGATATAAAAAAACAAGAAAGTTAGAAAACGTCCGTTTGAGGGTGTGTGGAGGCAGTTACTTACATTATGCACCTTTGATCGACCCAGGTTAATATAATAAATGTCAAACAAGGTCGTAAAGATCGCATATGGGCCGTGCTGGAGGCCTATTAGGAAATGCCGTGAATATGCGAAAAAGTCGGGAATACGCTGAAAGCGGTCTAAGGTCACAGAGGGGAGAGTCCAACACAAAGCTACCTGAAAGTATGAGGTGAAGGTCATTCCACGCCACTGGCCTATGAAGTAACAATATGATATATTTGCAGTAAGGTACAATATAACTGACACTACAGCAATCTTTGGGCGAGAAAAATGTTTTGGCCTTGGAAAAAGACCTTGACCTGTGAGCTTGACATTGAGTAACCCAAACTATGAAGTCATAGCAAAACACACTTCATACTGAGTAATGCCAGCTGACTGGAACACTGGGGCCAATGACTTTGACCTTCGCGCGAGTTGACCTTGACATATAATCCCGATTATATGACGCTTTTAAGTCGCCAATCGGTGGAATTGCGAGTGATTTCAATTTTTTAATGAAATACTCTTCGAAAAAAACGTTACATCGGAAGCGTATTTATACAGCTGACTAAAAAAATTATGGTCTGAAAAGCCGAGGATAAATAGACATTTGTTCTTTTCAAACTCCCGATGTTTCGACCTGGCTATGGTGCGCGACACCCTGCCTTAGCGAGTTCAGACCAGCTCCCCAGCAATGCCGCATGACCGGGCGGGCCGCTCTGCTCCCGTGATCGTGACCAGCGGCGAGGTCGCGACCTCTTTCCGGCAGCCGGGGCGTTCCATCATACTCCTCAGACTGGCCGTATCACGGCGCGTTACTAAAGAGCGGTGGTAATCGATGTGTGAAGCGAGGCGTGGTTTCGTCAGACTGAGACGGCCCGCGGCGGCACCGCTCGGCAGGAGCTACAGGTGAACACACTGTCCAGAGGTGGGCGCCGCTGCCGAAATTCTGACACCGCTACCGCTACTTTCGTCGTATTGGCTAGTTGAAACCACTACCCTTCCCAGCACCAGTTTTTTCAGATTTAGAAATCGCTACCCGCTGCTCCACTACGGTCCGGTTGCTTTTTATTAGAAAGCGTTACTAAAGCACCACCCCCAAAGTGGCTTTCCAGTGTTCTTGTTGAATAAATTGAAAGGAAAACCGCTGCCTATCTGCATATTAAATCAGAAACAAGCATTACCTTGGAAGACATACAACAAACACCCACAACGAATGCATCTATTTACGCTCCTGTCGTTGTTTTTTTCTTGGTGGATAAAATATGCCTCTAAATATCCATCTACTACTTTCGGGAAGTGGCGGTCCCCTTCACAGGGAATCGGTGGCGGTAGAACTTTCGAATTATTTTGAGTCCACTGCCCGCTACTCCTCTGCTTTCTGGTTATGAAAACTGCTACCGCAACTCCCTAACCAATCAGGGCGGCCTCAAGTAGCGGAGTACCGAGCTTAAGTAGAGGACGTCCTGATTCGGACCTTTTTCCTACTAAATTTTATGGCTGTCCCCCTAAAAAGAAAGATAGGCTTTCGCCTATTTGAAAGGCCTCTCACGTTCAACTGAGACTTTTTGTGAACGCACCTTTACATTTGGCTCCGAATAAGCTTGACAACGCATTCCACGTGAGAACACGCTGGCAGAGGCAGTCCGGGAGGAACTCGGCGGCGTTCGAAGCGAGATGATGTCACGTTACCTACAAAGGCACGGAGAGATCCCCGCTTTCCAATGTTCCGAATAATGGCGAAACACACCCACGCTCGCAGCTGTCCTTTCATACCACGCAGCTGGAGCATCAGCACTCAGTAAATCTCTGTCAAGCCAAGGTGTCGGCGTAGGAGATATCACTGCCCGCAACAAAACGGCGCTTGGAGCGGCCGCCGGGCTCCCACAGTTTGGAGTAGCCCGGTGCGTTTCCAATTGGGTGATATCCGGTGAGTGGAGGCGCCCCGGGGTGGCGGCAGCCGGTGCCGTGATACTGTTCTCACTTTCACTCATCTTTTCCGTCAACAGACCATGGTGTACGGCTGCCCTTCAACAGAAGAGGCGACGGCCTGCACTTGGACGCATTGTTCGTTGGAAATCGAGAGTCCCTTCACGCTGTAGAAGCAGTTCTAAAAGGAGCGAGGGTTATTGACCTTCGAGTGTCCCCGCTGGGAGTAAATTGTTCCACCTTAAGAAGTCAGAAATGAAACGCAGCTCCCACAGCGTATACATCGTCAAAACTAATCAAACCTGAAGGCATCATAGATCACTGCTGCATCTGCCAATCGAGGAGAGTCTGCAGCAGAAATCCATCCACCTGCAGAAGAATAGCTGCAGCACTGCAGCAGAGATCTGTCCACCTGCAGGCGAATAGCTGCAGCACTGCAGCAGACATTTGTCCACCTGCAGGAGAATAACTGTAGCACTGCTGCAGAGATCCGTCCACCTGCAGAAGAATAGCCGCAGCACTGCAGCAGAGATCTGTCCACCTGCAAAAGAATAGCTGCAGCACTGCAGCAAGAATCTGTTCACCTGCAGAACAATAGCTGCAGCACTGCAGCAGAGCTCTGCCCACCTGCAGAATAGCTTCAGCACTGCCGCAGAGATCTGTCCACCTGCAGGAGAATAACTGCAGCACTGAAGCAGAGATCTTCCACTTGCAGGAGAATAACTGCAGCACTACAGTGAGATCTCTCCACCTGCAGGAGAATAACTGTAGCACTGCTGCAGAGATCCGTCCACCTGCAGAAGAATAGCCAGCACTGCAGCAGAGATCTGTCCACCTGCAAAAGAATAGCTGCAGCACTGCAGCAAGAATCTGTCCACCTGCAGAACAATAGCTGCAGCACTGCAGCAGAGCTCTGCCCACCTGCAGAATAGCTTCAGCACTGCCGCAGAGATCTGTCCACCTGCAGGAGAATAACTGCAGCACTGAAGCAGAGATCTTTCCACTTGCAGGAGAATAACTGCAGCACTACAGTAGAGATCTCTCCACCTGCAGGAGAATAACTGCAGCACTGCAGCAGAGATCTGTCCACCTGCAGAAGAGCCGCTGCGGCACCACAGAAAAATTGTAAATAAACAAGTTACTAATGCCATAGCCGGATTCATGACGAACCATTTTCTAATCGAGTACCAGAATCCCACGACCCGACTGCATGCCCCAAGTGATGGACCAGACGGCCCGCAGCATTTTGCAAACTTCAACGGTGGGAATTCTAAGCCTTTTCTTCGGCATCTCGCCGTAACATACTGGACAACCTCACGCCGCTAATGAAGAAAGGCCGCTCCTCTGGGGGATTCTTCTCCTTCGCACCTGGCCGCAGGCGGGCGAACGGAATGTGGTCCAGACCGCATTGCAACCAATTAGCTCTGGGCGGACGGTAAATCACAGCCGAGGTAAAAAAACCTAGCCGGGTGTGCAGGCAGTCTTAGCGCTCATCGATGTTAATGGAAATTCCAGGATCTCTTATGTTAAAGAGATGAGACCCCAGGCAGCTCGTGGTTGGCATCTCAAGCTCTCTAAAATACCTACCATGATTTGTTGTATGGGTCCGCCTAAAAATCAGAGGAATGCCTCTCTTAAAGAGGTACACATTCTCCTCTCGGGACATAGTTGAACGACAGTGTAAATCTTTTGTACTTAAAACAGGCACGAAAATTCCCGGCACAAGCCGTTTTCTCTGTTCCGGCCGTAAACGGCATTCCTACCATATTTATGACCCATCGACCTTGAGAGGCTTGTTACACTTCAAAATAACTTGATCGATTCAACGAGTCCTCTCTATCGACGGGCTCAGATAAGAGTGATAATGAATTCGTAGCGTTCTTATCGGCGATAAAACAGACATTTGTTTTGGCTTCTAAAAGCCAGTGTCCTTGGCAGGTCACTGTCAACAAAGGAGCGCCACAAGTTCAAGCCGGCGCCGACATTGGCTGGAGCTCTCGACGAAGGTGCCGCGCCGCGCCGGCTCCGAGGCGGAGTCCTGACATCGGCTGGCAATCCCGGAATGGCATTCTCTGCACGCTGGTCACGTGACCGGGCGTGGGAGCAGGCTGAGGTTAAGGGTCAGGTGCAACCTGCCTGCGGTTAGCGCGGTTCAAGGAGCACGGCCCACCGGCGAAAGAGAGTGTAGGCTTATTGCAACAGCGCAGCACGCTACCTGGCCGACGTGTCAAACAAGACGGCCGCTTAAAATCCGCTGATATGAATAGCATGTCTTCCATTGCCTATGGTGCTTGAGAAGACAAGTGGTCGGATTTTTTTAAGCACACGCAGAAGATGCGATGGTGTGAGTCCCCGGAGGTGACCGGTCTCCCAGCAGCCGGCGTGTGCTGCAGGCGGTTTGACCCCACCGAGGCGCGGCTGTGGTCGGCGGGGGCAGGTGGCGGTGACGGAGGCCTCCGCGCCTTCTTCGGCTGGCGATGACGCAGTCCCGTCAACTCACGGCCCGGAGGCCAGCCGCCCACCCACCTCTCACGTCACCACGCGCACGCCAACCACCCACGCACGGCGCCACCAACATATCTGACGATATGCAACACATTAACTGCTGTTACTGCCGGCTTGCCTTGGGGCTTTACGATGCTCCATCTGCAGAGGTCCTGTGGGGTCGCCAACTCTCACCCTGCTGGCAGAGTATATTGGGGCTCAGAAAGTCCATATTCAATATTTACCCCCTTACAGCTGGTTTGCGGCAGAATTTCTGGTAGAGTAATACTGTATTGATTATGCATAAGGAAATATGATGTCGCCACTTGCATCAAAAGCAGTGTGTTGTGTTGCTGTATTTCCTCTCAAGACCGCCACACGCCAATACAAGCATGTCCTCGCTGCTAGTATGACAGCCATTGTATACATGCGTTGGCAGAGCAGGGCGGTGAGGGGCACACACGCATACTGCACATCCGCAATAAGCACGCCAACGGAATGCGTGTTCCAGAGAAATGTTTCCTGTTTGCAAGAAATGTTTGCGAAATATTTCCCAAAGGAATATTCCTATAGTGTCATTGCATGTTTCCACGGAAATAAACAGCATTATGGCGTCACCAGAGGAAAGCACGCCGACACAGCGTCATCAAGGGACGTACTTCCTCATCAGGGAGAAAAGAACTTCGTCATCAGGGAGGAACGAACTGGTCACCAGGGGAGCACACTGCGTCATCAGAAAAGGTACTTGTCACCAGGAAATTTACTTCATCCTCAGGGAATGTAACTCTCCATGTAATGCACTTCGACATTAGGAAACGTACTTCGTCATCAGGGAGCATACTTATTTCATCAGGGAATGTACTCCGTCATCGGGGAACATACTTCGTTATCAGGGGAGTGAAGTGCGTCATCAGGAGAAACCGCTGCGCTAGTGCAAGCTTTCACAAAAAAGTAGCGTGCCGGTACGCGATCCTCCGGAGGAATACACTGCGCCACGGGGTGTTCAGGCCATCCAACAAAGCCGTCAGAGACGCCGGCAGGGTCGGACAGCAGGCTGAATGCCAGGGGGGTCACCGGCCCTCGCCGCGCCGGCAACAAAGAGCCGCTCCCCAGTCTGTGCGTCGCGCTCAAAAGCTGGGGAATGCGAGACGGCGGCATGTCGGAAAAGCGGCGCGGCGTACCCGCGGAGACGGCGCGCGGCGCCGGCACTCGCAGTTTTCTGTCAGTGACGCATATATTCGTGCGGTTGCAGGGATGACAAATATTGAAAGCATGGGCGAGGCAACCGCAGAGCGAGACTTATCGGGGACGGGCTGCAAGCCATGTCAGTGTTGCATTTTTGTACCTTTTAGTATGATCCAACAAGACGGTGATGTAATCCTCCTCCTCTGCATGTGTCATTCTTCAAGATTGGCCAATAACGCGAACCCGGCCTGCGTAACGTGAACCCTAAATCAGCCAGGCAACAACTGAACAACCGCGCGCGGTCATTTTTTAACTGTTTTCGTCACGCTATATCTAATATTCCCAGCGACAGGAACAGTTCCGACTGGGACCGAGAGGTGGGCACGAGACGGACATCGCATCACCGGGAACACATCCGACTGGGACCGAGAGGTGGGCACGAGACGGACATCGCATCACCGGGAACACATCCGACTGGGACCGAGAGGTGGGCACGAGACGGACATCGCATCACCGGGAACACATCCGACTGGGACCGAGAGGCGGGCACGAGACGGACATCGCATCACCGGGAACACATCCGACTGGGACCGAGAGGTGGGCACGAGACGGACATCGCATCACCGGGAACACATCCGACTGGGACCGAGAGGCGGGCACGAGACGGACATCGCATCACCGGTATCACCGTCACAGCTCCAATATGCTGAGCGCGGTGTTTTTGATCCGGCTCGCCTCAACGGAGAGACCTTGTGACAACGTCACGCCGGGGCATGGAGACGCTCGGGTGAACAGGTCGGGACGCGCTGGCTCTCTACCAGCTCCTCCACAACGCACAACTTCATGTAAAGGCACTTCGGCGATAATCGGCCAATTATCTGGCGATGATTGGCCGATTATAAGTCTACTCTACTCTACACTCTTCTCATTAATGAAATAGCCCAAACGAATTAAGCGATCGCTTAACCAAATAGCCTGTATGTATATGTAGGTATAGCCGACGAACAACGCTGTTTAGAGGCCAGGAAATGGGAGCGCCATCGACTCAGCTACCATGGCTCTACAATTCAGCCTCGTGGTGGCGCGCGCCGACACCACGGCCGGACTGGAGCTGTGACGTATGATGTTGTTCCAGCCGTGTTGTTTTACGGCCGTCCGCCCGTGAGACGGCCCCACTTCCGGTGTTTGACCTCCGGGCAGGCTGCGGCGCGGCAAGGCCGCGCGTCTCTCGCCCAGCAGGAGGCGGTGATTGATCGCTTCAGGTGGGTATACGGAGTTTGTCAACAGGCGCCCGGGTACAAATCAGCTGGGAGCCCGACACCCGGCCGGGCCATAGCCCATGCTCGCTGCTTAGTGCAATTCGCAGGTTAGTGAAAACAAAACGTGCTTACTCTTGGGACGAGTTTTTTAATAAAACTGTTATTCAGGAAATGAATTGGAATTGTTAAAAAATCGTCCCTTTGTCTTTGAAACGTATTTACTTTGAAACGTTAAATAAAATTGAGTCAAAATGGCTGGGATTTACAGTTCAACATCCAGAAATGGTGAGACCTTACTGCAGATAAAGATGTTCAAGCGACACTGCACAAGAAGGCTAGGTGCTTTAAGCCTACGTTCTGAGACGGGGCAGCGAATCCGGGGCACGGTTTGAATAAACATTCCGAAAAGGCTGTGCTTCCCAAAACCGGACAAGAATGAAACTTTGTCAATCTGAAAAAGGGATTGCTAGAACACAATGAACTAGTTTTGGGGGAAATCGTTCGGTTAGTTCTATGAACGAGCGTGAGTTTACCCTGGTCTCTGTGCTCTTCCTTTCCGTCCCGCCCACTCCTGCACTTGTTTTTGTAGTTGCCTTCCCGTCTACCGTTTGATACTGTCCACCTTATTTCACATTTTCGTCTGATTCGAGTTCCGGAAACATGTAAACAATACTCAAGGCGGAAAGAACGTCAAATAAGAACTACAAAGGAAGACAGTTGATAGCCTTAAATTTGGAAAACCGTCGGCGTTTTAGCCTAAGCAATCGCTGCAGAAGACAAACATTGAGCAACGGAGATCTAGGGCAACCTACCACTGCACCGGCCGTCGCACGCACAACAGGACCTTCCAGGTCTGAGCAACCGTGCACCGAGCTAGAAAGGCGCTTTTCAGTTAAGGAAGAAACTGCATACGTTTGCTTCTACGCACGTTTTTGAACATGCATGTTTCACTAAACCTGCATATTTATGAAGTGTAGTGTTAACTTTACCGAAAAGCTAATGCATGAATGTCAGACAGACATTCATGTTATGCATTTATGTCTGCCTGCCACAGACACTCTACTCCCTTCAGCCGAGTGACCAGCAGGCCATGTCCGCAAAATACGCCCCGGCTCTCCCGGTCTTTGCAGTATTCTTTTCCTTTCTGGTCCCCGGAGGAAACCGATGACGATGCACTGGCATTTGTCCTTTCTAATATGTTCATATAGAAAACGTGAAATCATGAAATCGTGCTTTAGCACACCGATTTGTCAATGTATCTGTTTTCCTCTTGAAATAGTCATCTTCTTGTAAAAGGCTAGTGTACCCACACTTAGCCATGTTTTCATCATACCACAAACAATATTCGATTTCGGTGGCACAAAGGTCTTGTGTGATCTTTTTAAACGAACGGTTGTCGTTTTAAAACAGAAACAGACTTTTAAAAAAGTTCAAATGTGGAACAAAGAGTTTCACTTTTCACTCAGTGACAACGAGAGGAGGATGTGATATTCCAAATCAGAAAGCAAAACTGTTCGTCCAACTTTTCGAGATGAGGTGCTTAGACATAATACGAATACTTTAAGATGCAATTAGATTGGCACGCCCTTTAGTGCATAAATGTTTACTTTTCGGGAATAAAAAAAACAGTAAATTTGTATTTCTATTCAGAAGCATAGCGAAGATTTCGCCCAGCGGGGAGTGGATGGGGGGGTGGCAGCACCGGAAGGGGCCACTGCGATAGAGCAAAAAACCCTCTGCAACAACAAAAAACGTTGAGCGACCGAGACAGCGGCTGCGTGGGGCAAACTAATCTAGTAAATCAATCTTCCACATCAGCTAATCCCAAAAAGTCGCATTAAGCCAGAGCGACCTTGAAATATCTCAACTGCGCCATGATAAGCCATTTGGTGTACCTACATTTCTTTGAACATTAACCGAGCTTGAAAAGCGAAAAAGGTCTTCAGTATTTCCAACTCATCAGAGGGAACTTCTTCCACCTTCAAATGGTTCCATCAAAGGGGTTCTGAAGGGACAAAAACGCTAAAAGATGTAATTTACTCACGGGCAAAGAGAGATAAACCGACCATTAAGGGCCCAGCAGGTCAAAAGTGCCCTTCAGGCTCTAAAGAGCCTAGTGGTCACAAGATGTTCTGCTGGTTATTGAGGGCCCTCTGTAACTAGCTACAGAGAACCATCCCTAGATGCAGAGGGACGCCAGAACGCTTCAAATCTGTTTACGGAGTGTCCAGCTGACAAGAAAGCGCCCACCAATTGAAAGTAGTCTCTAAAGACAATTGTGGGTACAACTAATTTCAGAGAGTCCTATAGTAACAGAGACTTATTATGATGGTCACAGTAGACCCTACTGGCTACAAAGGGCCCTACTAAGCACGGTGACCTTTTTACTTAAATGTTCACAATTTTCTGCCTGTGTCAAAAGACCCTACAAGCTACAGAGATCTGTGGTGGACCTAGAGGGCCAACAGAGCTTAACGGCGTCACCAACTCTTTGCCTGTTGGAAAGATTTCTCGGGAGCCAGCCTGCTTCTGGCAGTTAGTGCGTCGATAAGCCCGAAACATTATAAGAGGCCCCAGCTGACTGGAGGGGGCCCTGCTGACGACAGAGAGCCCTACGGAGAACAGTCGGTCCTACTGGTTCAAAAAATATTCTGTTAACAAGGGCCCTGATAGTCAAGAGTGGGCTCCGCAGGCTACAAACAGCTCTGCTTGCCGCTATGACCTTCTCAACTAACGAGGACTAAGCTGGCCAGACAGCACCTGTTGGTTATAGCTAGCCCTGCGAGTCGCACTGGGCCCTGCTGCTCAAATAGTGCTGCTGGCCATCGTGGCTTTATCGCTTAAAGAAGGCCCAGCAGGCCAGAGCGGTCCCTTCTGTCGACACGGGATCCTGAGGCCCCAATGGTTCAAAAGGCCCCTTTTAACAGACGGTTTTTATGGGTACAAAGAGCCCTGACTGTCACAGAATGGAGTGCTGGAGAGGGCTGGGAAGGCCCTGTCTGATTTGAAGTTACTCAGTTGCCCACAAAGCATGGTGCGGGCCGGCTGGGCTTCGCGCGGCCTGTGTGTTCAGGGGGCCCTCGGGGGCCCTCAGGGGGGGCAGCTGCCCCAGCCGCCCCTGGCTACGCCCCTGTTTTTATTTGAAGAAAGTATATATTATTTTTTGCTGTGGTCATGGTCTTTTTTTCCAGTGACGGCCTAGGCCCTGTATTTGATTCACATATCATTATTGTATCATAAGCCCTCACCATTAATGTCAACCTCATCATCATTATCATCATTAGGTACATACACAGTGTTCTTGCTTATTTGCATACGCAGTATCGTCGTATTCATGTACACAAAATATCATTTTGACGCAATTTCTCACCAATGTCTTTCCAAATCGTACAGACAATCTGATTTTCTATAAAAAAACTTATACTTTACAAAATACAGTTACTTGCTTTGGAGCCGCTGTGTGAGTCCATGCGTAGGAATACGACGTGCGTATTTGTGTATGTGTGTGGATACGTGTAATGTGTGTGCGTGGGGGTGTGAGTGTTTGTGTCTTTGTGTTATGTGTGGGTTGTGTGAGTGTATATGTGTCTGTGTGTGTGTGTGTGTGTGTGTCTCTGTGTATGTGGTGGTGTGGTCGTGTTTCAGTGCTTTTTAACTATATATCTGAATGTGCATCGTTTGAGTAAAGCAGACGCTGCAAGCCATTCCATTTTTCTTGGAATCCCATGATTGCTCCGTTCACGATGCTTACGTTTTTTTCAATTTTATATTCGTGTTTTAGACAGTTTTCAAAATGTCTCCATTCCGGGAGCCTCCCACGAAGCCTTGCTGACCATATGCATTTCACAGCTATAGTATTGATCATCAGTGCAAATGGGAAGGGCTTAGTGGATAGCACCCTTGTCTTCTAAGCCACCGGTCCCGGTTCAAGCCCGGCGGAGCCTCGAATAAGTCGATCTGATCCCCAAAATCCTTCCAACAGGGGAGAGTTGGCGACGCCGTATGACCCCGGCAGTTGGTGCGTCGTTAAACCCCAACAATTATTACATCAGTGCAAATATACCCCTCTCATCAGGGTTAACGAATATTGAGTCAATTTTCTTATCTGTTACGTCGAAACTTTATTTCCTTTGCAGTAACCTCTTTACATGATCGAAAAACTCTTACTTTCCGACATTGCACAAAGAGATGTCCCGGCGTTTCTTCAGACTGGTCACAAAAGGTGCATAATCTAGTTTCAGAGATTCCTATTTTACAGAGAAATGTGTTAGTTGGTATGATCATATTGACAATTCGAAAATGCAATGTTCCTACTTAGTGAGTTACCTTTCGAATCCATTGCCTGGTTCCTGACTGGTATGATTCTGTTTCGGATGTCCATTTATCCCGTATTTCCTGTATTTTTTATTCACATCGCGTATCAGAACATGACATATAAATCTGCTTATATTTTTGCTGTTTACGGCAATATAAGTTCTTGGAGGTATCGTTGGTAATTCATAGCTTATTTTCCGATTACCTATCGTTCGTAAAATTGAGTCCATTTTCAACCACATCGAGTTGTATTCAATGAGACCGACCCGTAATCCATACTTTGTCTCAATCTCATCGCGTGTCAGTAGCTTCTTTCCGTTCATTAGATCACTTACAAAGGCGATTCCTCTCGATTTGCACTGTTTTTTTTAAGAGTGAATTTATACTTGAATAGATCATTACACCAAATGACCTCACTAATCACATTTTCAGGTGCAGTTTCATGAAATTCGGTGAACTTACCCCAGCTACTCAATACTTGTGACCAGAATTTGTTTTTGACATTTGCTGCCAGCCTATATAGCATTGAATGGCCGTACCAAGTCAAATTGCTCTCAGGCTCTTTCAATATTGATTTACACATAACTATCCACTTGGTATCATCGTTGGAACTGATAATCATTCGTTTTACCCAGGTGCACTTCAATGCCCTAGCAAATATATCTACATCCACCATTTTTAGACCGTTATTGTGGTAATCCTGGCATATTTTCGTTCGTCTGACTTTCTCCGCTTTATTATTCCACAAAAAAATTTGAAAAATGCAGTCCTGATTATTTTCATTATTTCCTCATGCGGTGTTGGTAGAGCTATGAACAGATGAACAAGTTTGGATAGAGCAAGAGTTTTTATAACTGTAATTTTGCCTATAAGTGTTAAACTTCTCATACTCCAGAAACCTAATAGGTTTTCCAGTTTCTCAGTTTTGTTCGGAAAATTTAGGCGAATAATATCTCCAGGGTTCGGACTAAACACAACTCCCGATACCTTAAGTTCTTGAACCCACTGTAACGCGAGATCACTGCAAATATTTGTCTTGGGAGGCCCTAACCACATACACTTACTTTTGCTTATGTTTGGCTTCAATCCTGAATACTTACTAAACTCACCCAACTGCTGCATAACGATACGAATATCTGGGTTTCGACCGTCTAAAAATACAATGAGGTCATCGGCATATTGACTTATCTTAAATTCTGCGTGCTCAGTAATCTTAATACCTCTAAAGGGTGTTTTCCGCAAAAAAATTAGCGAGAACTTCTATGCCAATTATGAAAATAAGACCTGAAGCGGGGTCACCTTGTCTTCTGCCTTTACCTAGAGATATTATGTCCCCAAGATGTCCGTTCAGAAGTATCCGTGAAAAGCTATCTTTGTTCATGTACAGAAGAGTAAATATTCTCATAAAATTTTCCCCAAATCCTTTGGTTTTGAAAACATGAGTTATATATCGCCAATCTAGACAGTTAAAGGCATCTTCAAAATCAACTGATAGAATCGCTCCATCTTTTTCACTCTCATGATAGTAATGAATGATATCCGCGAGGGCTCTGAAGTGTTTTCACCTATAAATCTTCCTTTTATGTAAGCCGTTTGATCGTGGTTGATGAGAAGTGGAGCAACAGTTTTAATCCTCTCGGCCATGATGCCCGACAGTATTTTATATTGCACATTTTAGAGGCTAATGGGTCTCCAGCCCTTCACACGATTACTTAGTCCATTAGATTTTGGAATTAACGTTATGACTGCTTCACGCATCGTCACTGGAAGTACATTACTTGACAAGAAGTACTGAATTGAGCGCCATAAGAACTCTTTCAAATCAAGATAGAAAAATTTGAAAAACCCAGCAGGAAACCCTGTTGACCCAGGTGCTTTATCATTAGCCATCCTAAATAATACATTGCTTACCTCTTGCTGTGATATTGTTTCAACAAGGGAAGTACGCTGATGTCCAGTAAGCTTCTTTTCTATGTTGTTTTCGACAAACATTTTCATTCGGCTTAAATCTAAAGCATCTTGCCTGCTCATCAGTCTCTGATAGTGGCTAGTTAGGAACTTTAATACATTACTCTCTCCTAAAACTACTTGACCAGTCTCTGTAAGAAGGGGTATTGTCTTACGCTGCCAATTCTGTTTTTCCAAATTGCAAAAATACCTGCTGGAACGTTCACCATGCTCTTGCCAATTACATCTAGAGCGAATGACCATGCCTTCTATTTTGTGGTCTCTCAATATGTCGTACTGGTTTCTAGCCTCGCTCAGTTCTTGGCGCTCTTAATCTGTTGCTGCATGTAATTTACTCTCGATGGCTTCTATCTTTTCAAGAGGCAATTATCTTGATTTCTCTTTTCTCTACCTAGTTTTTGTGAGTAGTACACTGTTTCACATCTTATGTTCATTAAGAGCGTATTAAAAAATAGAGCATCATTAACTGTAAATTTAGCGTTTTTACTATTAGTTTCAATGTACGACGCGTCGTATACTGGGATAGCGTATTGATTTACAGTTTTTCTCACTACCTGTTTAACTATTTCTATGTATTTTTGATCCTTTAATAATGACATATTAAACTTCCATAATCCTTTACCTCTTTCTTCAGACATGTTTTTACACACCAACGAAATGACTGAGTGATCAGATCTGAAAGTATTTTGAATGCTGCATTCGAAAATCATAGCTTGCATTGAATAACTGACGATGAACATGTCCAATCGGGACATTTTGTTACCTGAGTCACTAAACCATGTATGTTGTTTCCTTCCTGGATTTCTCAATCTCCATACATCAACCATATTTTGTTCAGACATGATTTGCTTCAACATTCGTTTAGCGTTTTGGTTGTGTTCTTGTAAGTAATTATGTGTGTCCAGAGCTTGGCTAAGCGCCAGGTTAAAGTCTCCTGCAATTATTACCTCATCATTCAGGTCCTGTTGCTTTTTAACTACTTCACCAACGGTCTTGTAAAATTCAGGATCATCCCTATTAGGTCCGTATATGCAAATCAGTGTTAATGACCGCTGAATACATTTCATTCTCACAGCTAATATATTTCCAGTATTATCCTCATAAACAATATCTGTATCTGCCTGCGCTCTATCCTTTATTAACACGCGCACTGGAGGGGGCCTCGGAGGCCCCCCACCTGTTTTTCCGAGGTGGCCGGAGAACCGCTTATAGCCGAAAAACGAAACGTGGCCACATTTAACAGAATTTAATAGCGCGTCGAATGGTGAAGACTTTTTGAAAATCGGCCGAAAATGTTTTGACTTATAGGCTTTCAAAGCCAGACCTGCATTTTGAGATCGCCGTAAACGCGCGGTCGGACCAGTTAGCTTGCATTGAAGACCGAGTGGTGACGTCATAACGTCATATAAGCGGGACTATATGTCAAGGTCACTTCACATGAAAGTCAAGGTCAAGGTCAAAGGTCACAGGTCAAGGTCATATCTGCACTTTCAAGGTCAGTGACCACTGTGCGTCCGGCCAAATGACGTTAACCCGTCTGACATATATTATGCTATGACGTCATCGGTAGGGTACCCCAATACAAAGGTCAAGGTCAAACGTCAAGGTTAAAGGTCATTGGGACAGGTCAATCCTCATTTCCCGCCAAACAGTGGCTACAGTATTAGTCAAAGTGTAAATAATAAGTAGTATACCATATAGTAACCTTAAAGGTCAATGGCCTTGAATGACCTTGACCCAAAAGTTGTGGGGAAGCCTCTTTGAGACCTCTTCTCTATGAACCTTGTCCGCCTTTAGCTTATTCCCGCCATTTTCCTGCATAATCACAGCATTTACCAATCGATCCCAGCATGGCCAATATTTGACCTTTACGACCTCGTTTGACCTTAAAGATATTGACCTAGGTCAATGAAAATTTGTCATCATGTAGATCACCATAGCCCCCACCCACCTACCAAGTGGCGTTTTTTAACCCTCTTAGTTTCCGAGATCTTAGGGGCCTACCAGGCCCCCTCCAGTGCGCGTTAGTGCCAGACCCCCCTCCAGTGCGGGTGTTAATACACTTACTCCTCTAGCGTAGTTTTAAAAGGGAGAAAAATACGCACGACCTCACCATACCGTTCGCACGTGCATTTCTTTTTCTTTCGTCAGGTGAGTATCCTGCAGACAGATGACGCTGAAATTGGAACGTTTGAAATAATTTAACGCATCTCTCCTTTTCTTAGAAGTTCCTAAGCCTCGACAGTTAAGGCTTCCAATTACTACTTCATTTTTTTGTAAGCAATTGTTAGCCAGCTTTGTTTATGGACAAACAGAAAAACAGTTATTCTGGGAAAATCTAGACTGCATCGTCTACTTGTTTGTAAATCAATAAATGAAGCTTTGGTTGTAATTTGTACGACCACATTGTATAAGTTTGGGAGCAAAGGATGGCTTTGAAAAGTTGTGAAAACTTGAGGTGAAGCGGTGTTTTTAAGAGTGTTTGATGCTGTATGTAAGTGCATGTGTGTGGATGCTTGTGACAATGGCTGATTTGAACCAACGCCACGCAGGACACCGTCAAAGGCCCAGCGGGGCCCGGAGGTCTAAACAAGTATGTCTATAAATTAACAAACATTATGCCTAATTTTCAACATGCTAAGAATTTTGTCAAGTGACGAAGTGGATTATGTATGCAAAACACCGTCCAGCTTTTTATAATTAGTTGTGAACTCAATGCACTCGTCGATCAAGGACACTTAACAAAAAACCAAAAACACTTACCAGATCATAGGCCTGAGACAGTCCACGCACCTGATTGAGTGAGATCAACTCGCCGCAGGCACTGATAGGTGCAGTGTGCCCCAGCACCCACACTTCATTCTACCACCGGCACACTCGCACGACTACGTGACGTCATCGAACACTGCCATTGACGCCACAGACCGCTGATGCCGCCGCACCAACCCTGGATGGTGCCAGGAAGTCACACTCTCACACGCCGATGATCAGTCCTCGCCGAAGTTGCTGCCTCTGACTGCGACGAGGTCGTCCTTGAGGCTCTCACACCAGCGGTGTCGTCGCGTCGCGTCCAAGAAACTGCTCCTGTGGGATGTGGTGCCGGGAAGCGCGCGCCATTCAGCACTCGCGCCAGATGCTCCTCATCCGGAATCCTGATGTTGGGACCGCCTTTTTCTTTTTTACACCAGACGGTACCGCGACGGCTGAAAACTGATGCGATAATCGCTCCGTTCTCTTGTCTCCGAGCTCGCAGCAGTTCTTGGAAGATATTGTTGTTCGTCATTGTTAGACACTCTGATATGTATAGTGCAGCCATCTTGTGTCCGTCCGCTGCACGGCTTTCTCCCCTCGGCAGACTAAATATACTCTCATAGACTGTGTCCCTGGTGCTCCTTCTTACAAACTTGACAATAACGCGATCGTCAGACCTTAACCTGTGCGCAGTGCCAACGTCACTCACCTCCAAGTTTAGGTCAGTGCTTCTCTAGTTGAGGGTTTCTACCACTTTTTCTTCCATTTTCTCATTTTTGCCTTGGTGCTTAAAGTCAGCACATATGAGTATCAGTGATGACAAACGTCTGTTCATGTCCATACTCTCTACTTGATGCTGAAGGGTTTGGGCTTTGGCTGTCTCTGCTTCCAACTTCGCCTTCAGATGCGTGATCTCCGCTGCTTGGTCCATATTCTCACTTTCAACCATTTCCAAACGCTTTTCTAATGCCTCGAATTTCGAATTAAATGTAACAATGACCTTGGCAGTAGCTGTTTCCACCACTTGCTTAATAGCATCCATTGTTTCAGCGTTTAATCCCACTGGCGTAGCAGGTGAGGAAGCCATGGGGCGTCGCTTAGCACCTGGCTGGCCCCTGTCCGGAGGCGAGTTGAAGTATGCACCCGGTGCTCTGCGTTTAGCTTTTCTCACCTCGGCACGACGCATTAATTCGGGAACAGACAGCTGTTTTTTTGCGCCCAGAGAGGCTACTGGTACCGTTCTCCTCACTAGAAGTAGCAGCGTCGGCGGTGTATGCAGTCTCCTCTGCCGCGTCTGTGTCGGATCCCATGCTTATGGCTTCATTCACGAAATGCCACTTTTCACTTTTAGTGTGCCTTCAACACATGAAATCACCTTAAGGCCCACGATTTGCAGCCTCACTCACGATACACTGCTTGCTTTTGTCCGCCAGGGCCCCGCCTTGGCCACGCTCACAGAGCCATTACTGCGGCCGACCCCACTCACCGGACCGGTCCGCTGACCTGGCCTGCCGCGGGCGCAGCAGCTGCGCGACTGTCGTGGTCATGGTCTTAGACTGAAACATGTAAGCCTGATAAAAACTTTTAAACGTCATTCTTGTTGAAACAAAACATGTCTACCGTGAAAGGGGAGTGCCAACCTAATCACCTGAAAATGCCACATATTCAAGCCGGCTTCCGTAGCTTAGCACAGAGAAGCAGTAAGAGCCGCCCTTGGACGAGTAACAGGGTGGCTTAGCTGTTGAGTATTGAGAACGGGGCCTGCGCAAAGAAGCCGACTTACATTATCTGCATGCGACCAATACCGATCTCACAATGTTTGCATGTCTGGATCAGACTTTACCTAGCATAGCCAATAAGCTAAGCCTACAGCAGCTCCTGACAGTTTTGTCTTAATATAAGAAGCGCGGCCCACGTCTTGATCTTTTGATAAGCCATTCCAGGGCGGCACGATACACAAAGACTCCACCGGCAATGGGCGACTGTGCTACTGGACAGCTTTCGTGATGTGCTGCTCTCAGGCAGAAAAAACAATCTAGAGGAAGAAGTTAACACAACTATTTTGATGTTTTCTCCGTTTTCTGTCGATCCCGTTCTACGTTCGCACAAAGAGTGGCTATAAGCACTGCAAAATTTTCGTTCTCTTTATCACCCAGCTGCACATCACAGGCACTTTTCTAGCCCATTGCACGACACTATATTTCAGTTACTGCCCTAAGAAAGGGCGACACAGCGTGTGGCGACCCCCGAGGCGTCCAGGAGAACCTCTGTTAGACACATCACCCCACAGGACCGAGTTCGGAGTCTCACCTCGCTGGACCTGACGATGAGGCGGTAGCAGGGGAGGGATGCGAGCCGCTGACCCTTGGAGGACTCGGCGGCGGCGGCGGCTGTCTCCAGCTGGTCTCGGCGCACGCTGATGGCCACCGGACCCAGCTGCTCGTCCATGCCCACCCAGTTCTCGTGCTCTGCGACAACGCACACGACTGTAGCTGGCGGTCTGCTGGGTAACTAGATGCAGGGGGAGCTTATATAATTCCAGGGAATATAGTTTATGACAGTATAACAAAGAGCACGCCGTCAAGAGAAGTCAGCTGTACCGTCACAACAACATACAGAAGATTATAGTTTCTATACACATCTGACAAATAAATAATTGAGATGATAAGATTATTTATAGTTGTCGCTAACTACTTTCATCATGTTTCCATCCTCAGTGCGAGGGGTCGAAACCGCCGCAAGGACTCCGGGAGCAGCAGGCCTGGAACAGTCTCGAAGAGGAGTGAGACCCCCGTCTGACAAGGACTCCGGCGAGCAGGCTTGGAACAGTCTTGAAGAGGAGTGAGACCCCGTCTGACAAGGACTCCAGGGAGCAGGCCTGGAACAGTCTTGAAGAGGGGTGAGACCCCCGTCTGACAAGGACTCTGGAGAGCAGGCCTGGAACAGTCTTGAAGAGGGGTGAGACCCCGTCTGACAAGGACTCCGGGTAGCAGGCCCGGAACAGTCTCGAAGAGGAGTGAGACCCCCGTCTGACAAGGACTCCGGGGAGCAGGCCCGGAACAGTCTCGAAGAGGAGTGAGACCACAGCCTCTCGCTCTTCGCATTCGCCACAGCAGCCCCTATCCTCATCTGCATAACACTGAGCTCCGCTGTGCGAGTTTTCGGAATGTACAATTCATGCTGAGACACTGCAGGCACCGGACGGCGGCGGGCAGTGCAAGCACGGCGTCCCAGGATGTACCCTCTGCAGCCGAACAATGCAATAGATGAGGGGAGGAGCCGGCTGCATACATTGCCGCTCGTGCAAGTCACAGCCGTTTCCAGCGGCGCTCTACATTACCTGGGATGGCCAGGTAAGGTTTCACCTGTCACAGAAAGGGCGGTGCGGCGCCCACCAGCCGGGTAAGAAGATACCCGGCTACATCCACGGACAATAACGGCGGAATGAGATCCGACCGGTAATACCTCTTGCCACATCCGGCAGTACACAGTGACGCGCTTTCAGCTTAGATTCATGACAAGAGTACATCATCAGTTCTGCAGTTACTCGGGAGCATCTGATATACAAGCATGCAGGGGTACGGTTCTGCTGATAATATCGTGAATAAGAACTCTGTGTCTTAAAACATTTTTACTCACATACCAAGACGGAGCAAATGGTCGGAAAATCCAGTAACCATACTCAGTGCCGAGCCTGACGTGCTTCAAGGAGGAACAATACAGCCGTCTCCCCCGCCCGGCGCATACAATGACAGTGCCCGGCAACGGAAGTGGGGCCTCTTTCTGCCTCCCACATACAATGCCGGTTGAGACACGTCACATTGTTCTGCAGAGGGCCTCTGACGACCTTGGAGGAGGATCGTCTCACCGCGCGCAGGTAGCACGTGCCGCACGGAGGCCATAGAAACAGCCGTGCCGGCTCCAGAGGCAGGGCTCACCCGAACGACTTTGTCGCCTCAAATGACAACTTATAAGTCGTTCCAAAACAGAGAAGACACTGATTAAAAATGTACAATTTTTCATAAGTTAATCTAGGGCTTTTATCACAATTTCCACTTATATGAATTTTAACTTTGAACAGTGATTCATAATCCTTCCGGGTATATAACTATGGGTAGTTGAAGATAAAATAAAAGCTCACCGTTCGAAGAAGGCAAATGTTTCATTAGAACCCATGCATCTCAGGGGAGTTAATTCATAAATTCCTTTAAGCACGGATGAGTTTCAACGCTGTGGTTAAGGTACAGCCTTGTATACCGCTATAGGGCGTTAACATTATATTATAAAGCTAAATATGTTCAAGGTCTTAAAAAACGTTCCAAATCTTACTACACTAGGACTAAGAACTTGTGATTTTATCCATTGTATTAGGCTGATTCTGATGAAGGCCTGTGCCCCAATATATAATCCCTATTTATGAGATCAATTTTGCATTCAGGATTCGAGGAGGTGGGCCATTAACACGCGCACTGGAGGGGGCCTCGAAGGACCTCCACCTGTTTTTCCGAGGTGGCCGGAGAACCGCTCATAGCCGAAACACGATACTTTGCCACATTAAACAGAATTTAATAGCGCGTCGATTGGTGAAGATTTTTTGAAAATCGGTCGAAAATTTCTTGACTTATAAGCTTTTAAAGTCAGACCTGAATTTTGAGATCGCCGTAATCGCGCGGTCGGACCAGTTAGCTTGAATTGGAGGCCGAGTGGTGAAGTCATAACACCATATAACCGGGATTATATGTCAAGGTCACCTCACATGAAGGTCAAGTTCAAGGTCAAAGGTCACGGGTCAAGGTCATATCTGCACTTTCAAGGTCACTGACCACAGTGCTTCCGGTCAAATGACGTTACCCGGTCTGACATACGTTATGCTATGACGTCATCGATAAGGTACTCCAATACCAAGGTCAAGGTCAAATTGCAACGTCAAAGGTCATTTGCAAAGGTCAATCCTCATTTCCCGCCAAACAGTGGCTATAGTGTTAGTCAGAGTGAACATTACAAGTAGTATACTATATTGTGACCTTACAGGTCAATGACCTTGACTGACCTTGACCCCAAAATTGAAGGGAAGGCTCTTTGAGACCTTCTCTATATGACCCTGGTCCGCCTTTGGCTTATTCCCGTCATTTTCCCGCATAATCACGGTATTTACCGGTCGGTCCCCAGCATGGCCAAGTTTTGACCTTTATGACCTCGTTTGACCTTAAAGATATTGACCTAGGTCAATAAAATTGGTCATGATGTAGATCACCATAACCCCCACCCACCTCTCAAATTTCGTTTCTCTATGTCTCTTAATTTCCGAGATCTTAGGGGGCCTACCAGGCCCCCTCCAGTGCGCGTTAGTGCCAGACCCCCTCCAGTGCGGGTGTTAACCATCTAATCAACTTAAAATTATGTTCCTCACCTCAGCATTGCGAAATCTCAATATGTGGCAATCGATTTCTCTCTTCGAAAGAAATCAAACGAGATGCTGCTTGACAGACTGCAAACTCGTTAAGTAAAAACCACACCGCACACGTTTTAAGATCATTAAGCTTTTCTTTTTTAATGACGTTTTCTTGTCACCGAAAACAACTTTGCACCCTAGAAATGCATTTGGCAAGCCACAGGAGGCAAAACGAAAAAAACGAAGAAGTGAAATACATAATGAAAACGTCCCAAAAAAAGTTATTGAAAAGTGTTCAAGCGTCCTTCAAAATCAGAAAAACGATTAAGGTTGAGTATTTGAACTAGATTTCGTTGTTTTCTATTTTTGATCATTCTTTCCGAAGGCGGCGCGACTGTTGTAATCGTTACTGGAGTGGTCGGCGACGGTGCACGGCGGTCTGATTAGATATTACAACCTTCTTGATGTTGGTTTTGTACACCGGTAAGACCTAATAGTGCCGATTGGCAGGAACATGTACGGTAATAGGATGCGTGGCTCGGCGGTAGAGCGCCTGCCTTTTAAATCACATGTGCCGGGTTCAAGTCCCGGCAGAGCTTCTGAATAAGCTAATCTGATCCCCCAAATACCTCTCAACAGAGTGAGAGTTGGCGACGCAGTATGTATATCCCCGGCAGTTGGTGCGTCGTTAGACCCCAATAACCATTATCAGTTATGTACGGGAGCTGTCTAAAAGTAAGGGTAACATGGGCAAATGTCAGATCCATGTCGTTTATGCTACTGCGTTGGCGTTGGGAGTCCAGGCACCTGCGGTGCGATAACATCCCCAACATCATCATTGTCGACAAAAAATAACGATGATGGTGATGTTGGGGATGTGACTACATCGCAGGTGATTGGCGCTCTTAATAAGATGCCTCGTCCAGGCCCCCTTCCCGTCGACTAGGCCCACCGCATCCACCGACCGGCCCAGGCAACACCCCGCGCCCCCTTCCCGACGTGTCAGCTACAGGAGTCGGAGGGTTAATGTCAACGCACCCACCAACCGACCCATGCAATATCCCCCCCTAGCCCCAACAACGGACACTTTGAGGCATTTCCACATACAGGCATTTCGTACCTTCAACTGCGCCGTTTCAAAAATATCTCGTCAAGAGGACTTCAAACCAGCGTGCACACCTCACTGGCCGTGTTGCGGTCACACCGAAGATCCCAATCCTGGAGAGCACGTGGCTGACTGCAGAGGACCAGTCGCTTATCTCCTGCGCGCACCTGCACTATGTAGGGTAATCTCTCTGAATCTCTGATCCTGAATTCCTGCATGAGATCTGCTCATCGGATTCTCCCAGGAAATATATTTTATCTTGATAAAACCTGGATAAGCCTCAACCTTCTAAAAGCGATAGGCTATGGGATGCCGCTGGGACTTGCAGTCCAAACTTTGCCATTATATTTTCAAATTCAGCGCTATGCTCACCGTGCTCTGGTGGGGAGCCTCTGTGAACCCAGCAGTGATTGAGCACGACCACAGAGGTGACTCAGGGCGCTGGCACAGCGCTGCAGCCGGACGTGGCCGCCTCCCTAAATCAGCGCACCAGTCCAAAGCTGCTGCACGGCCAGCGGCACGGCGCAGAATCGGGCTTCATTCAGAGGCCAAACCGGCTGATGCCTGCCTCAGGTTAATCACAGATCGTGTCTTCCGGCTGGAGCGTGGAGTTTACGGTCGTCTCATATGACCTCAGTGTTGCACCTGATGGCAGCCGGGTCTACACAGCGCCCACTGACAGCCGGGGCTACACAGCGCCCACTGACAGCCGGGGCTACACAGCGCCCGCTGACAGCCGGGTCTACACAGCGCCCACTGACAGCCGGGGCTACACAGCGCCCGCTGACAGCCGGGTCTACACAGCGCCCACTGACAGCCGGGGCTACACAGCGCCCACTGACAGCCGGGGCTACACAGCGCCCACTGACAGCCGGGGCTACACAGCGCCCGCTGACAGCCGAGGCTACACAGCGCCCACTGACAGCCGGGGCTACAGCCACATGACAGACACCATGTATAAAGGGCCACAACTCCAGGACGGCCAGGCTCCGATCAAGTAAAGACCCCTTGTACCGGCTTCTGGCGTTGTTGCCGCGTTCTCGAACGCAATCGCCGACACCACACGACAGTAAACAAACGGGCGGACATCACGTGTGGATCACACATCACTAATGAAGATATCCGCACTGCCGGCGGCGGACTAACGGTGGTTTGTGCCAACATGCAGCCAGCTGTGCCGAGTGGCATGCTGGTACGCCAGTGCGAGGTCACGAGGGCATCCGCTGCAGCTACCCTCACTCCAAAACCTCATTACCCGGCCAACTTTACGAGGCGCGTCCAGCCGGCATGCCGTGCAACGCTTCTCAGAACTCCTCATGCTATCATAAAGCCGAGCACGGTGTCGGGCATTTTCGGATTTATAAAACTGATAACCAGCTCAAGTTGTTCAACAACTGCTTTATGCCAAAAAGAAAAAAATCACTGCCTCCCATGGCATGAGCGGCCCGTATCCTTCGTGTTATCGCCAGGTGGAGCAGAGAACAATAGACATGAGATCACTCAGCCATTTTTCACTCTGCTCTGTCGTGAAACGCCGGCTGCGTTCGCGCGGTTTTGTCTGTGCGGTTTTCCCGCCATGTCTCAGCCTACGTTGGTGCGGTTGGTGACAACCATTGAGCGGAGACACAGACGGATTACAAATTTACGCCTCTGCATGGCGGTCGGAGGCGTAAATTATTCCACCGCGATGTCATCGCCGAGGTTAAACGGATGTACTGGCATATTCGATCAGCCGATGGTTGGTCCAAATATTGACTTCGAACGGCGGTGAACGGAGACAGCACATCCTCACTCGTCCCCTTCCACAGCAGGGCAAACAACCTAAGAGGGGCGTAGGAATGTGCCGAAGGAAGAGACAGCCGAGCGGGAAGCGGAAACGAGCGCCATCAGCTGGACACCTACAGCACCGACCACGCATACCTCATAACAAGCGTCGTCCAATGTAAATATAGCATCGTTAGTGTCTCGATGACTTCTTGCCGGCGCCTGGACCAGTGTCCGCAGTGGGCAGAAGACTGGAGTCGGGGATGGGACGCTGACAGTGTGAGACAGCAAACACCGTCATTATCGGCTCGGGACCAAGCCTGCAATAGATCACGCTCTGAGGGACTGACGTCACGGCATGACACGCAACGCCGTCACCGCACAGATTAACTCCCCCGATGACGTCATGCCTGTGTGACTCAGACAATGGAAGAAAACGGATTGTCTTATTCATGGGAGCTTTGTGTTCCTTTAGTTCACGATTCCAGGCCGCCCATAGTTGACGTAATGTGATATGAAAGTGCCAAAACACAATACCAAAAGTATTGCTCTCGGGATGCTACCAAGGCTTGTGATCTCCTCTGCATCCAGGGGTACTGAATGGTTTAACACTGGCACGGTAAGATAAGTCATCCACAAACCATTTCGGAGATTCAAAAACTTTCATTTCATTTATCTGAATCAATTACCAATAGGTTTATAACCAACTGATAATAAAGCCATATATGGCATATATTACCTTCCGCTGTAGTTGTAATAAATGTGTTCCACTGTAGTTTTAACATGTATCTTAAAACTACAGCGGAGGGTAAAGATATTAAACGAGTTAGTAAAAACATACAAACAGCTACCTTAAGCGAAAAATACGTAAACAATAAGACGATAAATCGACTGAAACAACACTCTCCATCTATTCCTCTCATCCTTCAATTCCTAAACCCCTGGATGCCATTGCCAGAACACTGTGTCATATGGGAATGCCTAACCTGAACAAGTGAAGGGATTATCAGATATTCGGTGTCGGGATGTCACCACTGTCTGTATGTCCCTTCAGCAGCCCTCAGTGTTACATCCCTGAACATTTCGGAATAAAAAATAGCAGCCCCCAGATTTAGGAAATGAGTCACATCTGGAAACACGCCACACTTTTAACCGATCGCAGAATGATAAAATGAACAAGGTATAGAATAATTTAAGGGACCCAGCGAAGGCATTTCCAGTAGAATGAAACCATAAATGCTAAAGCAGATTTTAAATGTATCTGACACTTTGGATGATAAGTAAGGAAGACGTTTGTCTCTAACAAGGCCCTCACCACCGGCGAAAGCGCACCATACGCTCCACCGCACTTGTGAGGCACTTCCACTATATTCGGAGGCACCTACTTCCACGGTCTATTTTTTAGCGACACCGTATAGCCTCGGCAGCTGCTCCGTCGTTAAACCGCAACACGGTCTATTTAAATCCCAATGATGAGCTTATCTACCACAGTAAAGGTTAAAGGTAGTGTTTTACTTTATTGGAGTTCCAAAAGTATTTCCCATGGTTATTAGAAATCTGAAAGGCAGGAAACCACAATTTTTAAAACGATTTTCGGCCTTGAAAACAACATATTGTCTATTTCTTACAATTTCTGACGTCATCAAAAATATTTTTCATAGTTTGTAGAATGCAAACCTTGATCTGAGCCAAAACACAGACTCGCTCCTGGAGCACCCGAATGGGACGCGCCGTTGACATTTTAGTGGCGATGTTTTTACAGTTGATGTTTTATATTTGACAGTCGCTGTTTATGTAGCATAAACTGCAATTTCCAAAAAGTTTAGACAAAGAAATCTAGAAAAGCATATATGACTGTCGCAACAAACAGATTTGGTATAAACTTACGTATCTCATCAAACACGAAAGCATGGCTCACTCGCTGGCAAGACATTTTTGACGAGTAGGAGTGGCTTAGTATTTAGACTAGAGGTGGGACTTTCCAGGCCCGGGGGCCCGGGCAAAAGCCCGCCCAGGCCCGGGGCTGACCGGGCCGACGGCGACTTAGGCCAATGCCGGGCTTATAACGGGCTTCACCCAGCTCATTCCGGGCTTCAACTAACTGGGACTTCAAAGTCAATTTTCTGTAAGTTAAATAAGCCTTTTCAGTACAGACCTAGTTTTCACTGAAACATAATCTTTTTCATGCACCTGTAGCTTTGAAAATGCATTTACAATTAATTTTGAGACATGGACTTTAAGAAATACATCAGGAATGTAAAAGCGTGAAGCCAACTTTCTATCGTTACTCATGTCAGGGTCAAAAGCAAGTTACTTAAACCTGTATCAATATTTATAATCAAATATTGAATAATGCCTACAGTTGCACACATCCATGCGTACTGTCATCTATGAATATCTAATGACTTCAAAATCTTCAAGTCATATAGGGTGAATAAAATAAAATGTGGAGCCTATTTGTTAATTCCATATTGTCAGTATACCATTTCAAAGGAAGTAATTTAACCCATTTGTTGCGACATATTGATACTGACACCTAGCTCTAACTAGAACATTCTTCCAGAAGCTTTCTGCTTCAGGTAAAAAAAACCATCTAGGAGCCATTCCCATGTCCTATGCCAAAAATGGTGAAGTGAATGACAGGTACAAACTATCTATTGGGAGCCCATAATTGTCAAACTGGCCTGATAACTCTAGATGCAAGAACAAATGTTGATAAGTTTGACCCTTCCACAGCTTCATCTTGCTCTTTCATTGCCCAAAAGATGCAGAATCCACTCAAAAGGCTAGTATAAGCAAGGGAATAGGCACAAAGAAAACATGTTTTTGATCGAAGTACTTTAGAATATAAATTAGTCTGTTGTGGGGAGATACAGGGAGAGCAGTCAGCCTTAGAAGGAACCTTTGAAATTGCACCAAAACATGAATATACTTGACATCATGTGTTGCATTTTCCTTGTGGAGATACTTCCCTGGCCTCTATGAAATACAACTTCTATTATAAGCTTTGAACATAACAGCGCTTCCCTCCCAAGATACCTTTACTTTACACCTCCCTCCCAGCACACTAAAAATGTACTACGGCAACATAGAAACACAGAACACAAAAACAATATCCAAATTATGATGGTCTTCAGATACGCCAAATTCAGCGGGCTTCAGAACCCTGTTAAAGTAGTTAAAGTAGTTAAAGTACCCTGTTCAGAAAAAATTTGCAAAGTCAGAAAAGCGTCATATATGAAACAACTGCGCAAAAGGGCTATTCTCAGGAACTAAACAAATGCACTACACAGTTTTTGCTGATTTTTAAATCCCTGAAATTTTAGAATATATTTTTAAGAGTACTGAAATATTTAAACTGAAATAAACTTACTATTCTGGTAAATTTTAGTGAAAAATATTTTCATAAATGATCGCCATAACGTAGACAAGCACGGCGCTTCAGATACCTTCAAAGCGCAAGCCCCTAAAATACAACAAAACAAACGGAAATAGTGTTCAAGCCCGCATGGTGATGGTAATGTGGATGGACTCGTGTTGTTTTTTGTGTCAGATTTACTTTTGGTGGAGATTGGGTGCAACCTTTTTATACCATGTTTGGTGCGAACCTGTGGAAAACTAGTGGTTCTTTATCAAGATAGGCTGATGGACCTTGTTGGCCTGTTGGCTTACCTACTTTGCAGGTCGGGCTGACCCAAGCAGAACAATCTTTTGACTATATTCCAAGCTGTTTACTGACTAAATTAAAAGGAAATGCTCACATGTATCAATTCAGGGACAATGTGAAGGACTTTTAATTCATTCACCGCCATTCTTCCATGATATTCTGAAAAGTTTTAGCTGAAAACTTGTCACTGCTCTCTCCTCTATTCATAAAATTATTGGAACTCAATTGTGAGGCTCGTGCCAGCATAAAATGATTTTTAAAAGTGCAAACATGGAGGAAATGTCTGATATGAGTGGGCTTATTTCATCCCGATTCTTTTAGCTGCCATGTGCATACCTCTATCTCGAATGCCCATTGTTTTATAAGGTGATGCTGGTCATTATCTGAAGTAAGCTTGCATCATGAGCAAGGCATGTTTCATTCTGTGTTTTTCAGTATCATTTTCTGCTGAATTATTAAGATAGCTGAGGCTACTGATGCCGCATTCACCTTTTTAATATGGTTTTGGGTGCAGCCAAAACTTTTCCAGGATAAATTGGCTTAAAATATGTATTCGAGACAGCTTTAAAGTAAATAAATGTTGTATACAGTCGTTTATGGTTTTTCCATGATACCGGGCCTTCCCGGGCTTGATAAGCCATTTCTACCACAAACCGGGCTTGTGACGGGCTTCTAAAATCAGCAGCAGACCGGGCCCGGGCCCGGGCCTGCAAAATTGCCCGAAACTCCCACCTCTAATGTAGACTAATAAAAGTGCTGCAACCACTGCCACCAGATGGAAAGCGTTCCTTCAAGATTTGAAAAAAATCCAAAAGGGAACTTTATTTCTTAATTCAAAATCGCAGGAAAATTTAATCCACGGGGCTTTGAGTGTAACAAAATATACCAGCAGTGATTTTTCCACGCACACTTTAAAACTGTCATTTCAGTCTGCAATGTCACTGCCCATTATAAAGGTGGAACACTCCCTTTAACGAGGCCCGAAGCCAGAAAACCCCAGAAGCATGAATATATTTCAATGGGCCTCCAAAATATTTCAATTCCCAAGAAATTGCCGGCAACAGTGACCACTCGGCATCACTGGCGTCAGGTGGAGACCTCCAGGATTCCATGCAGGGCGCCGACACATGTCCGGCTCCCCCGGCACCACCCACCCATGTTTCTATCATCGAGGACACTGCCGCCGGCTGCCGGATCTCCAGGCGCAAAAACCTTGAGGCAGGGCGCGCCGGCCAGTTTTTGGCGGGTGTTCTTTTTACTTAGCACAGCAGGCCTGTCAACAGCCAAAGCAGCCACAAAACCGCACGGCTGTCCATCGCCCACTCTCAAATAAGGACGTCGCTGAAAACGTGCACGCAGCAATGAGAAGCGCAGCGTTCGAATTTTAGCAACACCCATATCTGCTGTCACACGAGTGATACACTGATTAGATGAGGAAGCACACACCTACTGATCATGTATGGAAAAATAAAGAAAACAGAACGAACGAAGTATCCAGGAGATGAATACAATAATTTGACGCCCCCGATGAACTAAAAACTAGCAGAGGCATCGTTTTCAACATGCTTAAACTTGTTTTGCGATTGCTTCGTCCTTGCAGCGACTTAGAATGCCTCAAAACAATGCGCGACGGAGGATGCAAGAGAGCGCGGTGAGACATCGAGGTCGAGCGCACGCCAATCACTTGTCACAAACACCAGTCAGCGATCGGCAGGGGATGAAGCGGTGTGGGTGGGACATTCGACTTACTCGCCGCTGGCCCGGGCATTCTACCGGGCGGGTACTCTGCATAACTCTTTCCCATTCTCATATAATACCCTTCTAACAGGGTGAGAGTTGGCGACACTATGTGACCTCAGCATTAGGGGTGTGTCGTAAAGCTCCAAAGTTGCTGTTGTGATCGGCAGAGGAGCGAAAATTGGCAGGACCAAAAAACGATATTGGAGCAAGGCAAGAACCATTTGAACAGCCCCTGCTTAACTGATGGGCTGAGTGAATAGTAAAGAAAGATTGGAGAGTAATTTTTCGGAGGCGAACCCGAGTTAGAAAAGGGGACAAAAGGGGGCCAAATTTTATGTTCACTAAAATTGCCAAATAAATACTACAAAAGCCAGATTTTAGATTAAAACGACCCCTAACGATACTCACAGACCCACAAAAGAACGACGGAGCACTCTTGTATGACTGCTTAAAACTAATTGTTGACAGTTTGATATTGACTCGGAGCAATATTTTTGGGGGAATTGTGCGGAAAACACGGTTCTGCACGTGATAATTCTGCATTTTCATACTATGCCAGTTCATATCAGCGACTAAGATCCAACAGTTCACTAGCCATCTCCGCAGTCGACCGTCCGGCTTTCGGTGGCCGTCATACCCGTGGATCGTGTTTTTTAAGTTGTATCCCTCCTTACCACCACCATGACAGTTTTTCTGCTGCTCTGTTGCTTTTTGTGTCAGAACATCTAATTCAAGAGGGGAAAGGGCCAAAAGAAACCATATTTATACAAGGGATGAATACAAAAATAGCTCAAGCGCCAGCTGCTGGAAAAAGGGCCAAAAAGACCAGATTCCATGAAAGGGCCAACCGAAAAAAATCGAGGGGCCAAACACGACAAAAAGAGCCAAATTTGCGATATTTTCCCACAGAATGGCCAACTTGGCAGCCCTGACCTGAGTGCTTATTTGGTAAGTGCTAAAAAAATAACACTGGAGGGGTTTTCGGGAAATGGTAGAAAACTGGCGGGTGCTCGATGGTGTATCCCATTGGAAATGTGCCCTGGGCCTAGCACACAACAGCTTATAAGGAGTCCTTAAGTGAGTAAATATTCAAAACAAGGCATGCACCAGACTACTCTATTTTCTCAGTCGGCATCCATTCGGAAGTACTACAGTCAGCGGTCCAAGACACTGGGAGCTACCACGACACCCACAACCCCAGGAGGCGGGCGGGACCGGAAGGGATGGGGAGGTTGGCTGCCGTGCAGGGGCGGGGGAGGGGGAGGGGTAGCAGAAGGGTGCGTGCCACGGACTGTCGCCCCGTCTGCCACCGTGACAGATCGCCACAGACACCACACGCTTCCGACAGCCGCCGTGTGACGTCACAGGGGCAGACGTGGGTGAGCCGTCCGACAGACAGGTGCGCCGCTGACCCGCCGCCCCGGCGGGGAGTGGAAGGGCGCGCACTGCACGCTGGACAAGGTGTTGTACCGGCACCGGGTCAGTCTTTTCGACTTCACAGAACAAAAGAACCAACTCTATCTTAGACTCCATCGTAATCCGCACGAAACACTGGGTGCGTAGCGACTAAGTCTATCCCTTACTGGGAACAGGACCGACACAATATGACGAAACACCGGGCGCGCCCCTGTCGGCTTGTGGCGTGCTCGTAACAAGAGCTAATTAGCGTGGTGCAGGGCAATGCGCGTGACATTCGCCCAGAGTCGAAGTCCGCGGATCAAAGGGATGCCGACCATTTATCCAGGAAGCTCTGTCATTTCTGTGCAAGCACTGGTGTTGTTACGTCTGAAATGACGACAGCTGAGGCTGCTATCATTTCGGTCACGTTCCAGAGGCGTTTGCGGTGCGGTTCGGTGCGATCCGTGATGCATACTTCCACGCGCGGGGTTGAGAGTGATCAGGCCTCACGACTCCCGGTCATGATGCTCCCCGCAGGCTGGCTAAATTAAGGCCTTTTCTTATATTCGTCTCTCAACGGGCTACCCGGGATGCTCAATGGGGCAGAGACATGTCTTGTTAGTTAATGCCAAGGTCATCTCGAATTTCGATGCCAATGATAAATCAATAGCTATTATAGTAAACAATAATGCTTGAGCTTGAACTATGCTTGAGCTTCAATGCTTGTGTGTTCTTAGTACTATCATTTATGTTGGCTCATTGTAAATAACAATGTGTTTTAACTGCAAGACTTCGCCTCTCAGCAGGCCCTGCGTTTAGTGATACGTATTAATGAATGAATAAACCAATAATAATAATAATATTTACCCCCTGAAATATTCAAATAAAAAATGGTTTTGTGTCTCTTTGGGGTTCCAAGGCAACCATGTCATCGAACACATCGAACATCGAAGTGGTGTTATATATCCTGTAAATTTTCGTTTTTCAGGGAATTTAAATTCATTTAATGCTGCTGAACAGGTTTCTGAGCATACGCAGCGAAACGGGGGCACAGTGACCCCCTTGGACGGACCAGGGGCTAAACCATTGGGGTGCCCCCTTAAATCGGCGAAGATGGCAGTGAGGTGGTGCCTTCTCCGGGCTTTCGAAGACTTTTTGACATTGAAAGATTGTTTGCAGACACACAGAGCCTGAAACCAGACCTACTCTGTTCGTTTTCCTCAAATATAGCATGCTTTACACATAGAGCCCTCAATCTCGTTTTGCAGCCTCTTCCATGATCATAAGTGGACCGGGACGCGAAAGCTAGAAGCAATGGGTGTTAAAATATATCGCCAGAGACTCTCATGCACTCTCAAAAAGATAATTTTGCCCGGTGTAAGGACATCAGAGATATTAGCTTAAAACTCAGCAGGATGGGCAGAGCAAAAATAGTTTTGTATGGAAATAAAAGACGTTTATTCTGGTTTACGAGATGAGCAGTAAATAAGATTGTGAAATAAACATATTTTGCTAAGCCTTTTCAGCAGATTATTCTGTTTTTCGTGGGTATAGGTGCTGAATATCACCACTATCAGTTCCTAAAAATTTACTTAGGAAATACGTATTTATGAAAGATGTGTGAAACATGAAACATGATTAACGCATCTAACGTTATAAAATGCTGGGTTTTACCCAGTAAAATAATCCACACTTAGTCATGAGGAGGGCGTAATCAGTAGTGATCTTTTGTGGGCTGTTCCATTCTATTTCGGTCCTCGTCATCACCTCTGAGTGAGGTGTCCCGACCGATGACCTATCCAGCTACCAAAGGTCGTTTCTAGCGCCTGGCCTTTTCGGGATAGTGACCGGCCTCACGGCTCACTGAAAACGCCCACACCGAGCGTGATGGCCTTATTCGGAATAGCTGACACATTTGTTGGATATCCTCCGATAATTCCAAGAGAACAGAAACCGTGCAAAACAAACATACTATGGCTCTTGGAGGAGAGAGGTGATGGCGCGGACTCTAAGCTTGCCAATTGATGAAGAACTGATCAAGGAAACTCAAATGCCATGCTCAAGCCGAATTGGTTACGGTGAGACCACAGGCCACAGAGCACGGCGCGGCCAATCGGCAGCGATGGACCCAATTCCCTAATGCGGCACACATCGGCCACAAAATCTCAGCGCTTTGCCAAACTGACAGATCAAAGCTTTCAAAAACTTGCCAGCCAGTGGCACACACCGGACCCCATTTCGGAGGAGCGGGGGGGGGGCTAGGGGCTCGAGCCTCCCCGCCATTTCCTCGAACAGCCTCCAACTATACACTTATTATATGAAGTCTGATATTTCGGGGGTGAGGCTAAGGCCCTCATAGCCCCCTTGCAACCGCCACTGTTACCAGCTAAAGACACAAGATGCCAAAAACGAGCTAAACTGCGGCCTCGGCTTCCGCCGTTTCGGCGCAGGAGAAGTCTTTTATACCGAACGTTGGGCAGACGGTTCGATTAGCTGGCACACAAATTCACCAATACCTTAATAACCTACGGAAAGACCCCTTCCCGTTCGCGCTTGCGAAGGGCCTTGAAGGTAGCATGACGTTAATTCTCCTCGAAAATGTTAAAGAAACAGCACACACAAAATTCGGGCGAAATTGGGTTTGCAGTTGCTCAGTTAGCGTCCTTCACTTCACGTTATATGTAGCGCGCATCGTCAGCTTAATCCGCAAGTCTAAAAGATTCAGCTGCCCTCTGTTGATGTTCATCCTTGAATTAGCGTGATGTACAGCTAACATAAGGATTCTCTACTGCGCATGAACAGAGCATTGCAGATTAAAGGTGACGACGTCACTGTTTTACTAATTTTAGTCGTACTCGCATGCACTATTTTAGCGAAATCGGCTCGTTTATTGACGAGATAACCTCATTAGCCGTTTGCCGTAGAGCGCATGGGCACCAGCCTTTGGTTCTTCTCTTTCTGGCACTCGGATACCGAGTCCATTTCAAGGGGGTGTTAGAGACACCCCACGCGCCCCAGGTAGGAGAACACCCGCGCTGCGCCGCTGAAGACATCCCTACAAATAGGGTCGCACCGGCCGGAGACGTGGCGAGATGGCCATCTCAGTTCAAATCCCATTATAAAGGTGCCACATTTCCTTTAAAAGGTCATAAGTTTAAGAGTTTTGCAAATATGTCGAAAAGAATATTCAAACCATCATTTTGCAAAGTTCCATCGTCCAAGACCGATGGGGACATAATGAAGTCCATTCCTCTCACTTACAAAATTTCCAGGCTTGGTATCTTATATCTTATATGACTCTGGTATCGATTATCAGCGATTAACAGACGACGACGACGAGGACAATTTTTATTTAAAATTTCAAAAAGGCAACAAAAAAAGAATGAGCACTAGTTTTGTCCCTTGATGGCTGGAATTCCTGAGTTAATTTTTCAACGAAATTTCACCTTCGTTTGACACGTCAAGGAAAGTGAATATTCTGTCATTCCCTACCTCTGTGACTTGTATACAATAATCTGCAGTCGCTAATATCCATCTCGCATCTACAAAATCGGGGGGGCGTCTTGGGCAAGACCGAATAAATAAAGACCCCGTGGCGCCCTCAGGACAAATGTATATTCGGTGGCTTCTGTAAAATTGCATTATCGTCATACCTAAAACGCAAAGACGCATTTAAAACATAAATTGTTCCAACCCTTTGTTGGCACTGAGCGCCGCCAAGCGGTTGTTTATTTGTATCCTTGCTTGGTCGCAGCGGCCCTCAGAGCGAGCCTTTCCACAGGCTAGGCGTCCCGGACGGGCCCAACAGGAAAGTGGCCGCCTCCGTCCGCAACGCCACTCATCAAACGTCCCACAGCTGATTCAAAGGCACCAAACCAATCGGTCGGCAACACCACCAGCGACCACCGACACCAGAGCAGGCCAGCCGGCAGCCCCATAACAGAGCAGGCCAGCCGGCAGCCCCATAACAGAGCAGGCCAGCCGGCAGCCCCATAACAGAGCAGACCAGCCGGCAGCCCCATAACAGAGCAGACCAGCCGGCAGCCCCATAAGAGAGCAGACCAGCCGGCAGCCCCATAACAGAGCAGACCAGCCGGCAGCCCCATAACAGAGCAGGCCAGCCGGCAGCCCCATAACAGAGCAGGCCAGCCGGCAGCCCCATAACAGAGCAGGCCAGCCGGCAGCCCGACACCAGAGCAGGCCAGCCGGCAGCCCCATAACAGAGCAGGCCAGCCGGCAGCCCCATAACAGAGCAGGCCAGCCGGCAGCCCCATAACAGAGCAGGCCAGCCGGCAGCCCCATAACAGAGCAGGCCAGCCGGCAGCCCCATAACAGAGCAGGCCAGCCGGCAGCCTTATAACAGAGCAGGCCAGCCGGCAGACCTATAACAGTGCAGGCCAGCCGGCAGCCCCATAACAAAGCAGACCAGCCGGCAGCCCCATAACAGAGCATGCCAGCCGGCAGCCTATAACAGAGCAGACCAGCCGGCAGCCCCATAACAGAGCAGGCCAGCCGGCAGCCCCATAACAGAGCATGCCAGCCGGCAGCCCCATAACAGAGCAGACCAGCCGGCAGCCCCATAACAGAGCAGGCCAGCCGGCAGCCCCATAACAGAGCATGCCAGCCGGCAGCCCCATAACAGAGCAGACCAGCCGGCAGCCCCATAACAGAGCAGGCCAGCCGGCAGCCCAGTAAAAGAGCAGGCCAGTCGGCAGCCTCATCACAGAGCAGGCCAGCCGGCAGCCCCATAACAGAGCATGCCAGCCGGCAGCCCGGTAACAGAGAGGCCAGCCGCAGCCCCATAGCAGAGCAGGTCAGCCGGCAGCCCCATAACAGAGCAGGCCAGTCGGCCGACCCATAACAGAGCAGGCCAGCCGGCAGCCCCATAACATAGCAGGCCAGCCGGCTACAGGGACCCTCTGGGTGCCAGCCGACTCAGCTCCGGTGGTGACTTCAGTTGCTGTGCGCCCCATGTCTCACTAACGGTATGCAGGGGACGTCAGTGTTGAAGGTTTGGGTGGAGGCGTCTCGGCGCTGAGGGTTTGTTGGGAGACATTGATTGATTTAGCGGTTTACGGAACATTCTTATGCGCCCTTATAAGCAAGCGGCCATTCGATGCGTGAACAGATGTCTGCGGACGCCTGTCTACGGCGAACACTCTTAACGCCCAACATAAATTATGGATCCGAAGCTTTCGACGTTGTCATTGTTGTCAGTATGACCGAGTGCGCGCCGTTCACTCTCTCACGGGTGAGCTCACCCCGTCTGCCTTATTGGGAGAAGGGCGGCCTGTACACACATCCCAGGGACATGGTTTGAGTTTCGGTCACGAAAGCCTTATACAAAAGATGAATGGTAGTCTTATAAAAACGACGAAAGCCGCATAAACCCCGTCAGCCAGGGTGGTGCAATTGCCGCATCTAAGGCGGACATCGGAAAGAGAACAAATATGCCACCAGGATTCACCAGATATGGTGAGTAAGCACCGACAAACACAATACAAAACAAGGCGATACAGCTCACCAGGGAGCACGCATCACACCAAATCACAGCCAAGTAAAACCACCCACGCCAACTCTATCTGTACTCACCTCGGCCGTGGAAGAAGTCCTTGTAGTAGAAGCTGCCAGTGCTGGAATCCTCTATGACCGGGCCGTTCCGACTAAAAGGACAGACGGTGTCGGGCCAGTGGGACATGGTGCGGGGTTGTTCCAGCACGGAGAGGCCGCAGGTGGCCGCTGGCCGGTGCAGCATGGCCTCGGGGCAGCTGGAGCCCAGCGCCTGCAGAGGTCGCCGCCGCCGGGAGCCCGCCGGGTCCGCGTGCACTGCCCGCTCCCGCTCTCCCCCCAACTCGTTCCGGAAGTACGGACAGCTGGAATGCAGGCACGCCGCCAGTCGGTCACAGACCAAGCGCATATTTAGCCCGGATACATGAGCAGCCTCAGTTCGGTACCAACCGCGGGAACGGCCCAGTGGACTCGTGTATCCAGGTGTATGGTACGGTTCTGGCACTCGGCCCCACTCCTTCTCTAGGCGAACCATGAGGTTAGTTCGTACCATTCGGAAAAGTTTTGATTTGAAATACAATAGTTTCACTGGATAGCAGTGATTTGACTATAAACCATTTTTAGAAATTACAGAAAATGAGTTTAAGAGCTTACGTGAATGTTAAAAAGAATAAATCCGCTTCTAACAACGGTACGTTCCGAGTCGCTACATTTCGTATGTGCCGCGCCATATTTCGTCTGAACGGAATGGTGCGCACCGAGGCTGCTCATGTATCTCCAGTAATTGTAATCAGCGGCGTCGTCCCGGATTTGTTAAGGGGGACCATGGACTAGTGATGACGGGAAATAGAAAGCAAATCTCGAAAGTCTGGGCTATAATTGAAAACGCTAATGAAGCATTTAATCAAAATTGAAATGGAAACACTTACACAGGCCTGCGCATACAGTATGTAGAAAATAAAAAACCCGGTTGAGCCTAACAGTCTTGATTGGCACTACCCTGGTCCACCATGGGTGGGCTGCACCGCCCTGTCCGTCCCATCCCCCCTTCCTCCCGACCCCGGTATCGACATTAATAAGTGTGATACAGGCGTAGTCGCAGGTGCAAATAAGTTTTTCTAATCTACGTGTGAACTGTATGCGCTGGTCATTTAGATTTCGTGGAGATTTCATCGACAGTCATTTTGAACAGAACAATAGTTCAATTTCTTGCTCGAATATGTTTTCTTGGCGCAGGCATAGATGAAAACGATACGCGAATATTATGTTCAGAACCATTTTCGAATCTAATTCCTCCACCAATTACGTTAGAATAAACAGGACTACCCGAACGGCGACTGGATACGTGTCCCGTTCAGTGAATGTTCTGACACCGCCACGAGTATGTCGTGCCATGCACCCTCACCTGAGAACGAGATCATTGCTGCGCTCGTCCCCCCGATCCTCCTCTTCAGCAGGGTCGGCGGCCTGCGCTGTCGCCGGGTCCTCCTCCCGTCTCTTCTCGGCCCTCCAGGCGGAGGAGGCGGCGCTGGCGCCGGTGGCTGTGTTCTTCCGCGTCAGCAGCTGACCTCGCCGACTGGCCACCGCCGATAGGCTCACCAGCACACTCTGACAGTCGTAGTGGACCAGAGCTCGTCGCCGACGCCGCTCTTCCAGCCGTGCCTCGCTGTCCAGGCAGTCGGAGGAGCGACTGGTCTCCAGCTCCTGGCGGCTGCTGCTGCTGCTGGCGTGGCCGCCGGCGCTGTTGGTGCCACCTCCGCGCAGTTTCCTGAACAGCGAGGACTCGGCGTTGGTGCTGGTGGCGCTGACGGTGCTGGCGGCGGTGACGGCGGCCGAGCCTTTGCGGCTGCTGCGCCGGTCGCGGTCCCAGAGCCGCTGCAGACGGGAGCGCAGGCGGGGACTGGCGTCTGCGGCAGTCTCTGCAGCATCGGCAGCGGCAGCTGTGTGTCTGGCCACCTCCCGCGCAGCCGCCAGCTCCGGGTCCAAACTGCGGAACTCAGTCAGCACGGCGAACGACGCGTCGCCGGCGGCGATGGCGTCGATGGAGCCGTGCGAGCCGAACTCGCGCCTCAGGGCACTGCCGGCAGCCTGTTCCAGCTCCAGTGAGGAGTTGCTCCGGAACAGGGGCGGCCCCGGCGCTGACCGGTTGGCGATGACTGTCCCGGAGGCCAGGCTCTGAGGTCCTCCCGGCGCCAGGGACCGGTCCCTGTTGCGGGGGTGCAGCCTCTCGCTGTAGCTGGCGCGAGCCGATGCCGGCCCGAACGCCGCTCTGGACTTGGCGTAGCCGTGCATGCGGGTCTGTGTGTAGCTGCGTTCTCGGATGGCGTGGTTGGCAGGCGGCGGCATCATCAGGCCGTCCATGGCAGCTCTGCGAGCGCCGGCACTCCTCACATCGGCGCACCGGGCGCAACCGCCTCTCAACTGAAACAGAAAGTACAGCGGGGTTAGTCTTCTCTGGCATTTACACTAAATGCGGTATTCAAGTGAAAGAGGCCGTCAAAGCATATCAGATTGTGTTTGAATGAAAAAACTTCCGTAACTATGACGTCAGAATCGAATGCATGAATGGTGCCTTCACCATTCTGGCATTTTTGTCTTCCTTATCAGTCATAGAATTGAGACGGAGGGGGGAGGGGGTACAACTGAATTGTTATAGAACCATCAGATTACATGGTTTAGAATCTAAGAATTCGGGTTTTTAGAAGTTTTCGAGGGATGTCATACGTGCCACCTGGCTACTCACCGTTACATACTTGGGCCATATTTAGAAACTAGTATGAACAGACAAAAACTGTTATCTAATCAGACAAGAACAGCCCGGCAAATTACCAGGAAACACAAGAGAACGACTGAGAAAAAAAACTGAACATAGAGTCTAATAGCTAAACTAAGCTGGGCACGCTCCCGTGTCCTCGGTCATTATATGGGTATGCTTCATCACGAGGTCAATATAAATCGCGTGGAAATTATAGTCAAACAAGAATTAAATCATCGGAAATATGCATCATCTGCAGCCATGCCACACAGGCTTCTGATTTGATGTTTTGAAACATCCAGAAACTGTCACGCCCGACCTAACTTAGACACCCCATTAAGTCTGTGGGTGATCCTTGCTTTTCCGTCAGACTGGGGTTGAGAGCGGCAAATGTTCCTAACTGGATTCTGGCCCCAGCTATGCCGCCGCTACCTCAGAGATTCGCATGAGGCTTAGCTACCGTGAGTAAGCCCCAGCCGACCCAGCAGAACTCAGCATTGAGATATCGCGGGCCTGTATAAGCTGCACCTTCTGTATAACTCCTCCAGCAATGCGGTAATGCCGCGGATTTCAACATCTTATCTTTTTAAGAGGATTTCATGGCACCAACCAAAGAAATTAAACGTCCAGTTCTTTGTTCTTTTCTAGCAGTGGAGGCTGGCAAGATAATTCGATTATGGTAACATGCATGTCAAAACAGAGGGGGTTTGCTGAAGAAAAGAAACAGACTGGACGACTGGCGGCGCCTGGGTTCCATGAGCGATGGCGACGAGACAGGTTACAGACACGCCGCCGGAAAAGGTCAACGCCATGGATTTGTTTAACAGCATTTTCTGTGATATAATACGATGCGATGCAATTTAATTTACCAGTACTGCATCAGGCGTAGGGGGTGAGACTTCGGGCGTAAGGGGAGTGGATGGAGACTCAGTAGATGGAGAAATAGTGGAAGGAGAAGCAGTGGATGGAGAGGCAGTAGATGGAGACTCAGTGGATGGAGACTCAGTAGATGGGGACTCAGAGGATGGACACAGTAGATGGAGAAGCAGTGGATGAAGCACCTGTCATTCAGTCGTGGGCCGGAGCTTCAAGTCCAGTCCTCTGAACAAGGGTAATTTGATCTCCGAGATTCACTCCACCCAAACTTCAGTGGGTGACGCCGCATCGCCTTGGCGGTTGGCACGTCCTTAAACTCCAACAATGATCGATAACAGTGTGTACAAGCATTTGACCAGACTAAGCCTAGCTAGCACCAGCAACCACGAACAATGGCTGTGATGATTTCATCAGTCGGCGGGCCAAGCTTCAGCACTTGCTGCGGGCTGTGGCCGCGGACCGGCTCCGCCTCCAGCCATATAGCTGAGCCGTCCGGCCGGCCGGCGACTGGGCCGGGCGCACGGCTCCAGCTGCAGGCGCTCCGCGGGACCCATCACTGGCTCCAGCTGCAGGGGCGCCGCGGGACTCAGCACTGGCTCCAACTGCAGGCCCGCCGCGCGGACTCAGCACTGGCTCCAGCTGCAGGGGCGCCGCGGGACTCAGCACTGGCTTCAACTGCAGGCGCGCCGCGGGACTCAGCACTGGCTCCAACTGCAGGCGCGCCGCGGGACTCAGCACTGGCTCCAACTGCAGGCGCGCCGCGGGACTCAGCATTGGCCGCGCAGCGTTTTCGTCCAAGGGGAGGGCAACTTTTAATGGGGTCCACTTCGTCAGTGAAAAAATGTTTTAGAGGATTGTGTAAGAGTATATTTTACGAAAGGGAAAAGCATCTATTATGTCAGAACAGAAGGTCGGAGAGATTGTTAAGCAGAAACATTGACAAAATTCTCGTTGCTTACAAAATTCCTTGTTCCAGCCCATACCAAGTCAACTTTGGGGACATTGGAAAAGGAGTAAAACATGTTCGGCCGAACATAAACGCGACATTAAGAGACCACAATAAAAATGGATTAGTTCTACATATAGATAAATGCCACTACCACCCAGACCGGAAAGAGTTTAAGATTGTAGAACAGGGAAAATAAAAATCCATACGAAAGGCTTTGGAAGGAGCACACATAAGAATAGGAGACTCTCTTTAACACAAAACAAGGGTTTTTACATACGCTGCAGCGGCACCGGTAAAGGTCGATAAAGCTCTTATTCTTTGCAAAAATGTGGATTTTGAAGAGAAAAACCGGAAGGTTTGAATCAGAATTGCACATGCTGATAATGTGGTAATGTGTGAACGTTTATAGAATGTGCTGGTGTCTCATATCAATTTCACATGTTTTTTGTTCAGCCACTGAAGAAGAGGCTCTGTAAAAAGTTTGGCTCTTTTTATCTACAATAATTTTTAATACAAATTTAAATTTCACATTTTGCTTGGCTGTTTTTGGTCCAACATTTGGTCCCGTCATTGATGCTTACGTATGACGAACATAAGCCCGTTGAGAGACGAACAAAAAGGTTAAACGATTGAAAGTGGTTTAATTTCTCCCCACTGTTATAAAATTTGCCCCTTCCTCTGACCACACATTCCTGTTTGTGGCGACAGTTAATCTAGATAGGTATGTATGTATGTACATATAGGTCACAAACAGGGTTAAGCTCAGTATTATAAAGCAGAAACTTCCATCGCATTTTAAAGCATTGACAAGAGTAGCGGATCCAGGACTTAATCTTTGGGAAGGGGGCTCGAGCCTTCCCCGCAATCACCTCGAATAGCCTCAAGCTACTTAGAAACTATACGCACTCTGACATTTCGGGGGGAGTTTGAGCCCCTTAGCCGCCTTGCATCCACCACCGACTGGCAAGGATGCAAATTCTAAACACAGGCTCCGTGTTTGTTTTTTCTTTCGCAGATTTGGCTCGAGCAAAGGTGCCGTTATTGTGTCCATCGAAGATCACAAATAGTTAATTTACAAAAAAACTGTTCGAAGCAAAACATACCCACGCCAGCACGCCAGCAGATTCTACGGTAGTCTGAGATGAGAGTGCTCGCCATCGGGTAGAACTATCGGGTTCCAACCCGAAGCAGCGCGATGTTTCTCGACCGTTCGCGGAGGGCTGGAGCCAACTCCTGATGCTTGCTCTCATCTGGCTGTGCTACCTATATCCCGAGACGAGATCATTAAGAAAATCCATTTACCAGTGGGTGGTTATCTTCTCGGGTCGAATGGAAAAAGCAAACAGCCACACCATTAAGGTGTTTATACATCAGGCTCGGCCTGCCCTGTCATTTCTCATCATTACCGTGTGTCCGGAAACAGCTATGACATTTGTTCCGAATTTCTCCGCAGGAATCATCGGTCAAACGCACCTCTAATCGATTCAGCGGTCAACGGACGCGATATCGTTTCCCCGAGGTTTCTGCTTTCCCGCATTGGTATCAGGCCGCCGCCACTCAGGGCCGACTGACGCCCGACCGTGCAGTAGCCCGCCTCAGTCAGCCGCCGCGCCCGGCTCACACCGCCAGCTGTGGCGCCACCAGAGCACGGCGGCGGAAGGGGTGGAGGGGGAGGCGGACAGACGCGCGTGCCTGAGCAGCCGCCAGCGACCCAGCTGGTCTCATCGGCCAATCACAACAGGACGCGGCGGGTGATCCGCAGCTGACGGCGCCGCCAGCTGGAGACGTCGACGCCGGTTTGTTTACCATAGTCGGGTGGCCAGATGGGGCGTCCACGCCGGGCCGATGATGGCAGCGCCAGCTTCTGTCTGCTTACCGCAGCCAGTGGCGCAGCCAACGAGTGACCATAGACGGTTCCAGGGGTAAGGACAAGTGGGGGCACTCGCCTCCCCCGATCGACCCTCGGCACTCACTCCAAATGTCGCTTCCCACCCCCATCCCCTAGGGATACAAATATCGGCGCCCCCGTGATAGAGTTTGGCGTCCCCCTGATATGCTTTACCGCCCAGAGGTGGCGCCCCCATTGTCCAAATTCCCTCATGTGTCCCCCATCGGAAATGCTGGATCCGCCTATCCAAGTGACATCAATATCAACTTTACAGAAACTTGAACTCCAGAATTATGTAGCTTGTCTTAGAGAAAAAAACACGACTACAGAAATCTGCAGCTGGTCCACAAAAGCGCTGCCTCCAGAACTCTGCAGCTGACCCACAAAAACGCCGACTCCAGAACTCTGCAGCTGGCCCACAAAAACGCCGACTCCAGAACTCTGCAGCTGGCCCACAAAAACGCCGACTCCAGAACTCTGAGCTGGCCCACAAAAACGCCGACTCCAGAACTCTGCAGCTGGCCCACAAAAACGCCGACTCCAGAACTCTGCAGCTGGCCCACAAAAACGCCGACTCCAGAACTCTGCAGCTGGCCCACAAAAACGCCGACTCCAGAACTCTGCAGCTGGTCCTCAAAAAATGCTGACTTTAAAACCCAGCTGCTTTTAGAGAAGGGGAGGCGAGGGGTCAAAATCACCGAGAATATGCGTTACCTAATTTATGCACAGGCCCTAGAGAGGCTCCAGGTTATTAGCGAGCAAACGTGTCTAAACAGGAGAAATGGATGAGAAAGGAGTCGCCTGGTAAGCTGCACTGTTCGGCTGCCATGTTTAGACAGATGACAAGCCGTGTAAATAAGTTCCAGTGTGGGGCCTCGGTCGTTCACTGTGTCCGTAGGCTACTGCTGGCCACAAAAATAAGCCCATCAGCCACCGCAAAGCTCCCCACACGCGCCGCCACACACATTCGTACCAAATCACTTGAAAATGTGGCTAAAACTCCAACAAACACAAACATTTCGGGCAAGCCAAAGACGGCGGGACAGATAGGAATCAGCCAAGACAGTGGCGATTTCTGACCTTTTGCGAAGGCATCATTGCTTTATATAATCCTACTCATGCCAACAAAATCTGAGCACAAGCCCGCGCCAGCGTCCTCCTGTCCATATTGCATATGTTTACATGAAACGCTGAATTTCACGACGCAGCCTCCCCATCGGTCCAGTCGTGCTGCGCCATGAAACTGTAAATGATAGGCAATAACTTATTATATACTCTGCCATTGACAGACATGCAGTCTCAAGTAAATGACTTTTTCTGGTGTTAGATTCAAATCACTAGCCAAGGAACAGAAATATTTTTCATGGTTTGAATTAGGACCTTAAGGTCCTTTATCTTTAACTTCAACTTGCGCGGAAGTGTAATACAGAGAGCTTCGGGTAAAATAAAAGGCGTCAATAGTGGTCTTTTGATACGGCCTACAAAACTTTCAATTCAAAACGCATAATACAAGTGGGACACTCACTTTAATATCTATAAATGACTCTGCAACCAGTGAGCTCTGGAATCAATTGAATGTCATCAAATCTGGGATTTTCTGGTACATGCTCTCTTCTGACTATTGCAGTTCAAATCCATTATGAAATTTCACGATTGTGACGGGAAATAGGGGTGGTTTGCTAAGTGTTTAAGTTCAAACGCATGGCAATTCAGCGCGATACAGGAAACGTATGTCAGTGAACTCAGAATACAACCAGCGGCGGTCGGTTCATTCCTCGGCTTCATCGAATACAGTGGCTCGTTTAGGCACATAGGTATAAACAATGCATACAAAGAAGGCAAACAAGTTGCCAGAAAACGCGGCAGTTTAACACTTGCTATATCAATAGTTTCATGTTTCGGCTGCTACCTAATTTCCTGAGAGAATTACACGACGGAACAAGTTCACCATTCTGTCTTGGGAATAAGTTCAACCTGGCGTGGATCATCCAGAACATGAACTACCCCGGTACTTGGGCCATCCCACACTGATTACATACACCCATCGATACCACTTAAAAAGCGTGCTCGACCGCAGAGCCAAACGCTTCAAACAGCACTACAATCGCCGGAGGCAGTGCCGGAAACCGGAAACCGGCCACCGGAAGGAAGCGCAGCCCACCGGGGCGGCGGCGGAACAGTGGCCGGCAGAGCGCGCGGCCGCTGCCGGGCAGGTGGCCGCACAATGGGGCCGATTTGCTTCTGAGGCGCGCGCCTGTGTGGCCAAATAAGCCCGCCAGGCGGTGCGGTGTTCACGCGCGCGGACCCAGGACGGCCGCGCGCCGCACCGTCCGTCCCGAGTCACTGCGCGAACCGTGGCCGGCGGCTCGGCTGAAAACGACCCACCCGCCGAAGCGCGCGCTCTCCCACCCAGTAGCTGGGTTGTTTTGACATTGATCTGGCCGGTGATATTGATCTCGCCGGTGGTGTTCCATGCAGATTTCCATACATCGATTCTTAGCCCGTACCAAGCGCCTCGGAGAGAGTGATGTGGCCAGGGGATCATTTGCGGTGTCGCTTGAGGCCTTCACGGACCGTGAGCCCATTCCGAGTGGAGTTCTGCAGCCTCGGCGTGAGGTCTGACCACTGGACCATGGAGGAGAGATGCCTGACCTTCCACTGCAGATCATACGCCCAGGACACCGTGTTTTCCGGCTTGAAGGCTATCAGCGGTTGCTTACTTATGCTTTACAACAGTCTGCATGCATTCCAGCTCAAAATGTACCCCACGGTATATCAAGACTCAAAGCAGATAAACAACCAGTTGAAACATTACAATCTCCTTCTGCTGAAGTAGTACATATCCGGACTACTCATACAGGACGAGTACAGGTGCTCAACTGCAGGGGTCGACATGTTTAGGGCAGGCTTACCACACGTTTAGGGCAGGCTTGCCACAGGGGCCGATCCAGCGGAAGCATTCTGGGTCACCTCCATATGTTCCATTATTGCCTGTTCTCACAGAAATACCGTCGTCCCGTGATATAATTATACAGTCCGAAGATACGGGCGCCCGCCATGGTCTAGCAGCAGCGCCACTGGCGCCTCCACACACCACTTTGGACACCCCGCCCTATACCATCGGCACCCCTCGGGTGCTCCATTGCTGCATTCTTTGCATCCCCCACCGGCGCTCCACGCGCCGCCTCACTGTGGGCGCCCCACCTTTTGACAGGCCGCTCTGCCCCGCTGGCGCCCCCTGTTGCCCCAATGGTGCCTTTGTTTCGCTCCAGCGGTACTCCAGCGTCCCACTGCTGGCGCTCCCCACCTTGGCGCGAAAACAGGCATCAACGCCGCTACGGACAAACGAAGAAACGCGTACATCTGCGAGCTGACCCATATAGATGGGCCATTCACATCAACGAAGGTAGTCGATACCTAAACACAAAACGGTGATGTCCCAGATTAGGAAAAACAGGCACCTGTATCTGGAGAAGTTACACAAAAATAATTATTCGGCTGCGTTTTCACAGACATCGGATATGTTAAGGTTCATTAGCGTTCAACAAAACGGCAATGGGGGTAGCAATCCTAATAATTAACACCATTTTACTGGTTGATTGGCACCCACAAGTGAAAATCATGAAATTAAATATCATAAACGGAATGAAACATTACGAATTCACCCCTAATCGGACTATCACGCCACCAGAAAATTTTTATGCTCTTGCGATAAGCAATTCTCAACGGAGACTTCAACGGCAACAAGACAGGAAGCAAAACACAAAATCTTTAAATGGCTGGGCGCTGGCCTCATTTTTCATGGGCACTGGCTTTTTTCTAGATTTCGTGAAGTTTTTTGTAAAGAGAATACTCAACTCACCGACGCCTTACACAGAAAAACACACCTTATAGGATCGGAACGTAACCACAAGCGGTGCGGATTCAAATTAATTTGGGTTTAGCTGGACACACTAAGTGAAAGGTCGAGTTAGTACTAAAATAGTTTTTCAATGGTTTTTATTTATTTTGAAGAGTTTGGGCATGGAAGGAAATTAGAATGGGCTGGCAATTGGCATTTCCAGCTGAAAAAGTTGCATCAGGGCTTACGAAAGATAATATTACGCCGTCCCTTTTACGGAGTGGTCAGACCCCGCTGGCGAAGAATAAAGTTACTGACTTTGTTTCAAATTTCAGCACCTCCAACGATTTTCGGAGACCCACGCCTCTAATTACCACGCACAACCCGCAGTGGTTTCAGCTGCACGTCCTGGGACGTTTCACCGGCGCATTTCGCGGCGTGCGAAAGTTTCTACGGAGGCAGGAAGACGCAGCCGCGGCCCTCGCCGAGCCTTTTCAAGCCGCGGGACAGAGATTGCACATTAGAGGCGCAAAGTGGTCGCAAGTGAAGGCAAAGAGCGCCGCCTGGCAGAACCACCAACCTATCGTGTATAATTATAAGTTTATATAAGCCAGTTAAATAATTAATAACATAATAATACTCTTTCATATAATAATACTAAATGGAAAATTAAAATAAAAAGGGAACACAGTCAATCCCTTGAGTGGGATAAAATTCCCTGGGTGGGGCCCTTGGTGGAGCAGATGCTGTCAGCCCGGTGAGTACCCATTGATAGAAAGTGTACCAAAACCAGACACGTGTATCGCTGATCAGTCTAGGCTGGGGGATTATATGCTGGTCCATTGGACTTAACCCATGATTCTCATTTTCGTCAAAGCACAGACTAAGAAGACACCGAAGAAATATTCAGGGGACAGCGCAGGAAATATATGAATAATGGACAATGCTCCGTAATTTGTACTGATGGCATCCAGTTGGATGGTACATCGTGGTAGGTAATGCTATCAATCCTATGCCGTGCAGGTATGTATGTATCTACCTTTCTCTATGGACATCTGTCATCCAGTCCCGAACTTCTCACTCGAAACACTACATCCACAAACCGCTGAAATATTTTGAATGGCTCCTGGCCACTGAGACATACGACTCGAGCTTGGTTTCCATTTTCCAATTAGTGATTCAGACGCATGCGGAAAATCAGTGATTGGGACGCACGACCCCGTGCGACAGTGGTTCCAGTGACCCTCGCTACCACTCCCGAAAACGCAGCAGTCCCTGATAATGAGCCCAGACGACGCGTTCGAGCTAGAAGTGCATAATGTGTGATACAGAGAGCCACAAGGGGCGGGTGCCTCATTATGTAAATGCCAAAGCAGGAAACTGATCGTCCGAAACGCACGGCAAGTCTGTGAGTGACATCGTTCAAAAGGCCCTGAATTCCTAAACTTCCGAATAAGCTGTGAAGAGTATATGAATATAATACACACCAGAGAAATAAAAATAATGAGCTTTCATGTTAAAATTCAAAGTGGGAAGTGGGAACCATACGCAGGAAAGGTCACAAAGCTTCTGAAATCCCACTTCGCCAGGACGAAGACATATACGCACGCTTAAGGCGTTGTTCCTATCCCGGAACAAGTGGCCTCGAGTTTCGCATCCCCACATTAAAGAAGCCCATCGCCAATTCTCAAACCACCACCAGAAGGTGACGTCTAGTCAGTGACTGGGTCACGAGCACAACACGGAGGAGACATGGGCACCCCACACCGCGTGCAATACCCGGCGGACCATGCAGCCACGGACGACGGCGTCACGCCCCGCTCTAGTTACCGTCCCGGAAGCGGCTGTGACGTCGTCACACGTCACGTCACGGAGCTCGCCCTCCGTATGGTGCAACATTAGCGGAGGCTCCAGACGGTGTGTTTGGGTGAAGGAGATCGACGATTAGGAAGCCAAATCGAAGGGGCCCCAGCAATGCAGCATAAAGGCAAGAGGTCCAGAGCAGCTTATTGCCTCAAAGCAATGCCTGCCGCGCATCTGAGGTGTGGCTTCGTGCTCTCACTCGGCATCTGACAGCAAACACTGGTGAGGCAAAGGATCCAGCGGAGCTCCCTCCATGGCCAAAAGGCCACCTCTGACCAGTGCTCCCTCTGGATCAAAGGCCCTCTGGATCCTGGACCCACCTATGCTTCTACCTGAGCTAAGAGAATGGATGTTTAGTGCGCCGAGGGTTTTTCAGTGTGATTACCAATGTAATTAGTCATTACCTAAAGTGAGCATGCATCGTGAATTTGTATCTCCATGCCTTATAATCAGCACTGCATTTCATACCCGATGCTTTTGTTCTGTAAAGATAATTGCTGAAGTGTTGAAGATAGCTGAATCTGCTTATTGCTACCTGCACCCTTCTAATATGACAATTGGATGCAACCAAAATGTTTTTACGCTTTATTAACTTTAAGAAATATACTTTAGAGGCCCAATAAATATGTTTGCTTTATAAGGTAAACTTATAGTGTTTCATGAAACCCAAGCTTATTAGGGTGGGCGGGGCCGCGGCGGCAGGTCGATGACACGCGCGGGGCCGCAGCTGCAAGTAGATGACCCGGCCCGCACTACCGACCTTGGGTAATGCTGCGAGGGCACGGCTGGAGCCTGCAGCCGGCCCCGGCCCAGTCAGGCTGCCGTGATTCCCAATGGTGGTATCCCAACTACAGACTAACGCCGCCCGGACTGTGTACCTCCACTAAAAAAAAATGCAAATGATTCGGATCTTTCGGCAATATTTTACAAGCATTTGTTAGCATAAGTTCCAATCGGACCAGAAAACTCAGTTTTTAGAAAACTCCATGTCATTTACGATTTTTCTTGTGGGGACAAACATACATCTACGTAATCTCCCACGCCTCCACTAATGTCATTTCGAGAACAAGGTGGTGTGTCAAGATCACTTTACATGAAGGTCAAGATCACAGGTCAAGGTCATACCAGCGTTTTTAAGCTCATTGACCCCAGAGCTTCTGGTCAAGTGGCGTTACCCAGCATTGCCTACATTATGCTATGACGTCATAGTTAAAATGACTCATGTAAATTTCAAGGTCAAGGGTCAAGGTTAAAGTTCATGGGTAGAAGTCAAACCTCACTTCTCGCCGAAAAGTTGCTTAGCGCTAGTTAGAATGTACATTATAGGGACTATATAATATTGTGACGTCATAAGTCAATGATCTTGAACGACCTCTACCCAAAATTTCAGGCAGATTTTGGGGCCTTTCCTCTCTGGCTTTAGGCCGCGTTCATTTATTCCTGACTTTCTGCTGCACAATCACGGTATTTCCCAACAGATTCCCCGGCACTGCAAATGTTTGCCCTTTAAGGCCTCGTTTGACTTTGAATATCTTGACCTATGTCAATGAAAGTTGGGTATAATGTAGACCCCACAGACCCTCACAACCCTCAAACGGGCACTTTTCTAAGGATCTTGGATTTCGATATCTCGGGGAGGCCCACGAGGCCCCCCTCCAGTGCGGGTGTTAAGGTGTGACCTGCCACAAGGGAGCCAGATCGCATCGTGGGGGAGGGACACCAATACTTGTATCCTAGGGGCGAGGGATGAGGGTGGAGAGCAGTGCTTCAGGGAGGCTAAGCTTCAGGGGCGCCAGGGCGCAGTTCGGAGGCGCCGGGTGGGTCAAATGGGAGACACCCTCCCACTTGCCCCCATGTAATCCACCCAAGCAAGCAGCGACGAAAGACACGTGTGATTAATCATACAGCTCGAAGAATCCGACCATAAGCAATATACATTACAAACCTAGCGCCGTAATGACGCGTCGTTTTTCTCCTGCGCTGGCCGGCGGGCACTATTGACAGTTCCAGCGCAAGTGAGCAGGATCTCCGGGCGCCAGTGCGGCGCCACAGCGCGGCTCGACAACAGCGCGGCGGCGCGGCGACGCCGGAGCTGCGGCCGCGCCTGCGACGCCCAATGGAGGCCACGGCCCCGGGCGGGATCAAAGGCAACACACTCCTCAGTGGGAGCCAGGGGAGCGCAGTTTTACGGCCCGAGGAGCCTAACACGGAGCCAGCATTTCCAACGGGAGGGGACGCTTCGAGGGCGCCATCTCGGTTGGGAGTGGGCGCAGTTTGGGCCAGGGCGCCAATGCTTGAAGTGTAGCCCATCAGATAGGTACCAAATCAGATTGCGAGGCCTCCAATGCTAAAGGGGTAACATACTTGGGCCGGGCACAAACTCCTATAGGTTGACTTTGCGGCCATCATGGAATTCCCGCTGAGCACCATACTGGAAAACTTGGACAACTAAAAAAACTGGATTATTACGCAATTTCGTAAATATCAAGTAAAAACACTCCATTCGTACATCTATTATGCTTATTATTTTTTATGTGGTTAAGTAGATTTTTCTAAGTGAAGTATATAATCCACCATATGCGTAAGAATGTCCAGAACATTTGGAGGAGGGAGGCGGGCCAAGGTGTATTTAGAAGTTATTTATTTCCAGTTAACGCCATAGGGTGATGGTTAAAGATATTCAACATGAAGGCAAGACAGGGTCTCCCTTCCCTTCCCCAGCCTGTTCCTACGCGCATTAAATGCACATCCAGAAGTTCAGGGAAAACCTAGAGGACTTCATCTGAATCTCCCTGGAGGTCCTGATCGCAGCTCTGACGTCACGGTTCACCAGTCTTATGCTGCTTCTCTCCATCACCAACCGCGCCTCCCCGTCTCTCCTGTGGACGAACTGCCTGATATTGCACTCTCTCAGTTTCAGCTCCGCCGCCAAGAGCTTGGCCACGTTTAAGGAACCACCCCCGCCACTGTCTCCTCCTCGCTGGCGTAGACGCAGTCGTAGCTGAAATGCCGCGGTAAGTCAGCGAGTCTTGACTTGGAGATACCAGGCGTCTCCGTCAGCTCCTACACCACGGCCCTCGCCAACCCTCTTTTATGAGTCGAACTTGTCCCGCCCATGGCGATCAATTTGTTCAGTATGCAGTGGATGACGCTGTCATAAAAGAAGTAAGTAAGGAGACATGTAAGAAACTCTCTGAATAGTCACTTTATCCAGGGTTGCGGCACTCTGGTGAAAGCTGAGGCGCTGTGCCGCCAACCTGTGTCTTAAACGGCACCCGCGAGTGAGGACGATCCCGCCACTCCGCCCTGCCTGCCAGCTTGAGCTTCTGTATCCTGGGGCGGTGACCTTCGCATTCTCCTCAAACCTCTCAATTTTACCACGAGGTTTCACCGCGCAAATCAAGTTTTATTTTCCCTTGCAATGCTTACATCCGGGGAAAGCCACGTTTCAAGTGGGGACCGGGGTGGTTTCGGGGTGACCCTGGGCACATGTGGAGGTAACAGGTGGGTCGATTCGGGTGGCACCTGACCCTGGATCTGCCTAAGCCAGGAGCGCACGGAAGGGTGAGAGCGTGCAGAAATATAGAAACGTTTGAAATGAGGCATGCTAACAGAATAATATTGCACATTCCGATGTCCATGTGTCTCCTTTTGTGGAGACGCGTGTGCCTCTTCTCTCATCAGTCGCTCCAAAGCATATTAAGGCACTGCGGATATTAACAAAATAAGACGCTCTCAGTATACGCCAGGCTACAATGCAAATCCTTCGCAGAGGATATGCATGCAGTTCCATCGGCTTTTCAGAACTGGCAATACAACGGAAATGGCCGCTGATACGCCGACTTCCGATGGGGGACCCGGTGAGGGAGCACTATTCTAGCCAGAGGAGCGTCAATTTTGGCGGCGCAACCTGTCAGGGGGGGCAAATCTGATCGCCGAGACATCGACACTCGTATCCTAGTGGGAGGAGAGCACAAATGACACTTCAGAGGGCACCGTGGACGTTTCAGGTGTCGAGGCTCGATTGGGGGATGGGGACACGTGCCCCCGATGTCCCCTGGATCCGCCCAGGTGAATGGCCCGGTTGTTAATCCGCATGCAGATGGATTGCGCCATTGTCGGATACCGGGCGCCCGATAAGCAAGCCTGTCCACGCGTCGTGACCACGCACAACGCCGGCGCAAGCCTCGCCAAGTGGTCTCGCGTGTTTTGCATTGGAAATCCACAGAAGCCAACTGACAAACAACCTGTTTGGGCGACTGAACACACCTGGTTGGTGAAGGTCAACCGTGACAGTATAACTGTTTCAGCATGTGCATTCAAAGACAAAACCGTTCTCAATGCAAAATACGCTTTGCCGACTTGTTGCCATGAAAAAAACGGGGGACGTGAACTGATGTTTACGATTAGTTAGCTCTCAGCTGCGAGGCAACACCGGATTTTTCAAGTCACGACGAGACAGTTCGACAACAATTCAACAGCCCTCGCCGTGTATAGGTCATCAGCGCCAAAAATAGTTCGTCAGCCGGCAGTGGGACGGGGTTCCAGCGCAGACAGGTTTCCACTGCCCTGGAAGTGCTCGGCGGCGGCGGCTGAGCTGCGGTCACCAATCCGGCAGCGCCCGTCCAAGGACGCGGCCAGGCATAATCCGTCAGGCGCCCGCGCGATGGAGCGGTGCCGACGGGGTCCTCCTGCCGGACGGTGCATGGGAAAACCCGACTCCGAGCCGCACGGACTGGTCCACAGCGGCAAGACTGCCCGGACTCCGCAGGAAATCTATACTCACAACTGCCAACCCATATCCGACGGGTAATAGCGCTCATCAAGGCCTATCAGGAGAGGAGGCTTGGTACTGCTGGTACTGTCCCGGTCTCACAAGAGGCATACCCGTCAATGGAGTAGGCACATTCCTTCAGTTAACGCATAAAAACTCTAGGAGACCACCTGCCTGGGTTGTTCCTTTCTTGTACAGGTTAATGCGAAGATTTCAAACAAGTAATTCCCAAAATCCTTGCTTGGCGCCTAGTTTTGCAGCTTGAGATTTTCCGAAACCTTTTCTTTACCACAGCAGGCATCTGGGGCACATGATTTCACGTTTTATCGCGGTGGCGGCCCTTGCCCCTCATGGCGGCCTGGACACCATTGGCTCATGCAGATGTGGGCATGTCGGCATATAGGCAAGCATGTAATTAGGGATCAAACCTTATCTTATTTGGAAGCCGAGATAAATATGTAAAGGGGTATTGAAATTAGGACTTACTGAAATTGAAAGCCACTATTCTGCGATATTTTTAGCGGTAAAGGGGTGGAGGTAGCAGGGCACACATTAAAGGGAGATTTCTATGCATCGTGAACGAAGTTTGTGTCCTCCATCAGCCCTGTTCGGTAAATCTGAGCTCAGCACCCCTTCAAACCCCGTTTTGGGCCGCCAATGACGGTTAACAGAAACCTATCAGTCCTTCCCGTTCTATATCAGTGGTTTGCGCCTTGATGTTCGCGGTTTCCTTTAGGGACAAGAAAACTGGGAGCACATTTTCTTAGGATCACTTAAAGAAGGGCAGGAGTTCCAATGGACCGATTCAGCAAAGAAAACCACAAATTTTCCACTAAAGACAGTGCGTCATTCCCATCGCCATGAATTCCCCACGTAAATGTTGGAAGTACGATAAATAACAAAGACGATTGTCAGCTGATGCAACGGACGAGTCCATGCCGAGTGGTAGGGAAGGCTATTGCCTATCTGGTCATCTCCAGGTGAGGTAGATTCAATTGTGCCTAAGTCGCCGCTTAAACGGACCAATCGCCGCGCTCGTTTGAGTGACGTAGTGCACTGTTGGTGGTCAGTGATGCGAGCGCGGATTACCAGGGACGCAAATCGACGACTCTCTGGCCCTGCTATCCAACATCATATTTGCTTTCAATCCCTGACTTCAAGTTGAACTACATACATTCCAGGGGCGTAGCCAGGATTTCGCTAAGGGGGGCTGCGCCCCGAAAAGCATAAGCATCGCCATCGGAAAAAGTGGGGCACCAGTCAAGCTTCAACCTGATGCTGGCAAAAAACTTTCCACGATAAGACCAAAAACTGTTCAAATTTGGGCTCCTCGTTGCCTCCCGCAGCGGCTGGTTATCAATTTCAGGTCTTCTCCCATTTTGACTAGGATCAGGAAATTTTTGTCCAAAAAAGTGGGGGCCAGGCCGCCCTGCCCCCCCTTTTCCGACGCCTATGCCGAAAAGGGCCCCTGCGACAGCGCAAAAGGGCCCTGATGGTTAAAAAGTGCCCTGCTTGTTACAGAATCGTGCCCTCAGAAGGGCCCTTCGGGCCCTCAGGGGGGGCGGCTAGATAGTGCCTTCCATGGACAATGTGATTCTTCCTTTGTTTGACTTTGACGGAAGCTACAATGCTTGCAAATCGGACGCTAAAGATCTCACAAAGCCACGCTTTCAGTCGGTCAGTGGGTCGCAGCTACAGTGGGTCGCAGCAGAGACTGTACCTGTCCAATTCGTTGCTCAGCCTACGTGACCCGGCCTGGCCGGTTAGGCAAAACAGCCGTCTTAAAACATGGGAGGGCCACGACATTGCAGATCAGCGACAGATAAGCGTGGTCACCGGTCGAGGGATACGGCCTCCGGCTGCGTGTATCCTAAAATCAGGGTCGATATCTAGTTTAACGAGCTCAGTTTGGAGATTTTTCAAACGCTGTTGAAAAATGACTAAGTTTTGGCAACTTGATCAACACAACGTGTTGTTTGGATATCTGACTAGAGACATTCCGCACGAAAAGGCCCCGCTGCCGCTACATTTCCATGCACACGGCACCTCTGTCTGGAAAGACCCGGGTATCTTCACTGACTTGTGGGTTACGACCGTTGCACACTTCTCCCAAAATTACAACTGATAGGACAACAAAAGAAAGATTGCTTCAAATAGTTGGATTGTCAGCAGGTTAGGGGTACCAAAAAATCCAAACATGTTTTTTTTCGTTTGATACTTTCGAAGCCGTCGGGGTCAAAACGTCGTTGCAAAATAACTAATTACAAAACTAGGCGTCAAACTAGGACTGTGCAAATTACATAGGCAAGAGCAGAGGCCTTGGAACTGGAGGTGGGGACACGGGCGGATCCAGCCTCTTGGTTCAGGGGGGCAAACCCACGTCGGCGAGCAGCACGGCACAGATGGCGGCCGGCTATATTAAACTGGTGCGGTGAATCAGTTCTTCTTCATTAAAGAGGTACCCTGCATGCTTAGAAAACGTTGCATTTGTATTTTGTAAAATGTGTTTTACTGTTTTTTATGTTTTCACTCACACGTCGTCCCCAATTAAACATTCGTGAGGCACTAGTTCGTTTTGAGGCGGGGGGGCAAAAGAGGGTTTGGCCCCCTCTATCTCGCTTAAGGGGCAGGACCGGATTGCCCCCCTAGTTCCACCCTTGGGTAGGTTTACAATGGTAATTTCCACTCCCCCTTAATCTAGCACGTCCATAATGCAGAACAATTGACTAAACAAAAGCAAGGGATGCACTGTAACGTTAACACAACCCTTTGCACATTTCGTGCAAAATTATTGACAGGAGCATGGGAGCCTGCTTAAACTGCTCTCTCAGGGGTCATATGTCCGTGTTTTATGCGGCTGTGGTACGGTAACATAAAACATGGATCTCCGGACCAGCGGATATCTCCGGACGTCTGACTTTGTAGTAGCATAGTCCTCCGAAATCTGAGCACATCTCCATGGATAACGAGCTTTCAGGCAAGGCTTTAAGGAGCAGGTCACTTCAAGGATCATAACCTAAACAAGCATTGCGCAGCAGTGCTATAATCACTTAGGATCCAATCAATTACTTTCACTGACTTTATGTGGTAGACTTTTGTACCCATTGATCCCCCTACCCCACCCCAAATTGATGTGAATGCCCAAAACTTTTATGATGGCAAAGCAATGCTTACATGATTATTGGAAAGCAGGTAAAAATGTGCACTGCTTAAGCCTGATAGCACCTCAAGATGACCGCGGCCAGTCGTTATGAATCGTTCCAGACAACCCACCAGACCGATTACACACCAGCGCCCCCTTTGCCCTGACAGCTGACGACAGCTGACGACAGCCGACAACGCCCTGCGGTCGCGACGAGGTCTGACGAGTGCGGTGGCGAGGTCTGACCGCTGGCGGAGTCGCGGCAGAACCCGCAGTACCGCCCCACAGGACGAGGTCTGACCGAAGTCGCGGCAGAACCCGCAGTACCGGCCCACAGGACGAGGTCTGACCGGAGTCGCGGCAGAACCCGCAGTACCGCCCCACAGGACGAGGTCTGACCGGAGTCGCGGCAGAACCCGCAGTACCGGCCCACAGGACGAGGTCTGACCGGAGTCGCGGCAGAACCCGCAGTACCGCCCCATAGGACGAGGTCTGACCGGAGTCGCGGCAGAACCCGCAGCACCGCCCCACAGGACGAGGTCTGACCGGAGTCGCGGCAGAACCCGCAGTACCACCCCACAGGGCGAGGTCTGACCGCTGGCGGAGTCCAAGGGCGGACGCAGACCCGAGTTTTGGGGGCAAACCCATGTCTGCCTCTCGTCCTGGGGGGGGCTGGGGCGAATATTTTTTGCTCTACAAACCTAGTGTAAATACCTTTTTTCAGTGCTCGACAGACCTAGTATAAGCTACCTCTCCAAGTACCTACATAATCACTCTCCGGGGGCGGGGGGGTGGAACGAATATTTTTGCTCTACAGACCTAGAGACCTAGTGTAAACACCTTTTTCGAAACAAATTTCCGGCGTTTGGGGGGCAAAAGATAGTTTGGCCCTCCCCCTCCACCGCTTTGGGGGGGCATGGCCGGAATGCCTCCCCCTGCGTCCGCCAATGGCGGAGTCGCGGGAGAACCCGCAGCACCGCCCCACAGGACGAGGTCTGACCGGAGTCGCGGCAGAACCCGCAGCACCGCCCCACAGGACGAGGTCTGACCGGAGTCGCGGCAGAACCCGCGGCACCGCCCCACAAGACGAGGTCTGACCGCTGGCGGAGTCGCAGGCACAACCCGCAGCACCCGCCCCCGAGGCAGTCGTCAGCAGTCAGCTTTGGCGCGCACCTGATGACTTCATCCTTCGCTCACCACAAAACTCCTGCAAACTGCGCAATCAGAAAGATTTCAACTGGCGGAATGTGGGCGGCAGTGACAGCCTTACAAGTGCATCAGATGCAAGGAATCGAGGGCTGCAGCACCAAGCCTGCTACCGCCACAAAAAAGGTAACGCAGAACACCGGGTGACACAAATTGTTCACAATTATCAAAACTGGAGTGCTGTAGTCAAACTCGTCGCCACGGAAGGGCCTCTCCTCTCGCTTTTCGTCCCACGTTTTCCCATCATAATAAATCGAGATGAACCTTAAAGGTTTTGTCCGCAACAAGAACCGAAGAAAAAGTATCGTCCCAAGTCCGACGGTAAAATAAGTCCAGCTGGTCGCAGTGACCCAGCAGCCTGAAATGCCGGTTTTCATCTACTGCGTCGACCTTTGGATATTTTAGCAAACCATTCTCATGGAAACTTGTTAACTTTAACCTTACGGAAGATGGACGCAGCCTTAGATGCTGAAGCCAGTGGCGGATCCAGGGGGGCAAAAAAGGCAATTGCCCCCCAAACGGAAAAGCTCGGGACAAAACTATGTTTTTGCCCCCCCCCAAAGCGATCGACCTCCTTTTTCCCCCGACTCCTTTTTAGCTTGCATGCAAAATTTTGGTGCTTCAACTCTCAACTTCAAACAGAATTAGAGAAGTTCAGTGTAAATATTGGGGCTTGGATGGGAAAAGATGTATCTTGAGCCCATATTTTTCAGCCCGTGACGTTTTTTTTTTTTTGCTTTTCGTCTCCAGTTCCCAAAATCCTACCGAAAAAGGCATATTGTAGCGCAATTGTTCACTGCGCGACGTTTTTTTTTTTTTTGCTTTTCGACTTTGGTTTGCCCCTCCCAAACCAACCGGCTAGATCCGCCACTGGCTGAAGCGCTCTCGAAGCCCAGCGTACAAAACTTTGCATTGAGTTCGACACTACCGAAGAATCGCAGCCAGAGTCGTCTTAGCACGACAATGCGGAGCAACCGGATGCTCGCTCATATCTGTGTGACCTCCCAAATGCTTCCTGTTTAGTTCCCTGATAACCAACAAGATGGTGGTTGAAGTTTTAGGGCACAGCAGCTACTGAGGTTAAATAGTGCCCATGATAACTAAAGGGATCACTGGGCATACCCTCACTTTTGATGGAGGCTCGGGTTGCCGTCATTCAAAGTCAGTATTTCCGTTCTCGGAATCTTCTGCGTGTCCCAGCTTTGGACATGGCCTGCAATCGGAGTTATCTCGGCTCATAATAAAACAAAATGAATAAATAAATGAAACAGTACCAGAGGAACCCTTACACTGTAATATTTTGGTTATTGCAAGCACTACATACCCATTACCAATGATACCTAAGTCTAATCAATGGTGGAACAGTGGTGTTCTGGATGGCTGGGGACGAACTTTGAGAATGGCCCTGGAAGTCTCGAGCACATTTCCACGTATGTCAGTTTCCACGTACAACGCAAGGAATGCAGTGACGCTATGGAAGCACAATGGACTTCCGTGCCCTGACACGGGTAAAATTTCCAGGCCGGAATACGGAATAAAGACTCTGCGCCTTCCAATACACCCTTCCCACAGGGTGGGAGTGGCAAAGCCATTAACCTCAGCAGCTGGTGGGCCGTAAAGTTACAGCGTTTCTTCACACGCAGCACATGAACGGGCTGGATTTCCTCTGGACTTACCGGATTCGACACCAAAGTTCTGGCAAATGCGACGTCTCTAGGGCGGCCACAAGACGGCCCGTTCGCCGATGGACATGCTTGTCCCGGACATGTGGACTAGCGGCAGCCGCCCTGTCAAGGACATGTGAACTAGCGCCAGCCGCCCTGTCCCGGACATGTGGACTAGCGGCGGCCGCTCTGCTCCGGACATGTGAACTAGCGGCAGCCGCTCTGCTCCGGACATGTGGACTAGCGGCAGCCGCCCTGCCCCGGACATGTGTACTAGCGCCAGCCGCCCTGTCCCGGACATGTGGACTAGCGGCAGCCGCTCTGCTCCGGACATGTGGACTAGCGGCAGCCGCTCTGCTCCGGACATGTGGACTAGCGGCAGCCGCCCTGCCCCACCGCAGCAGGCAGGCCGCCGGTCCGAGGGGTGCGGCAACATGGATACTGGCACCAGCGGACAGGGGCCGGACGTGGCTGCAGGCGTGGGCAGTACAGGTTCCCTCTGCTGGATGCCCATTGGGCAGGGATTAGGCTCTGGCTGTCTGTACTATTTGTGGCGACTTTTCACCGTGCGAACCGAGCAACAGAGCCGACGCATATGACCCGCCGTCTCCATATTCCCAGGTCAAAAGCGTTCAACACCGCCCACAGATCAAAACCCTATTTTTCGTCCTTTTTTAGATCACACGTAGGTTCCAACAACTAGTCACGAACTAATTACACACTTATATTGTATACTTGTACACTTATATCGTATTCGAAACTCATATATTATCCCCGCGTCGCTGGCTTCAGTTTATAGGAAGTGTCAGTTGATACAGGGTGTTTATTTGCAACTTTGCAAGTTACAATCCGAAACACATCTACCAGCGCATCCGGACCAAACATACCTCAGTAATCTGCCGTCTATATTGTGCCTGTGTAATAGCATGCACCAAGGGTAAAACCGTCGAAAGCGAAGAGGACGAAGGGACGCGTCCTACCCCTCCCCCCACTTTAGCGGCGTCAGAAGACATTCGGGATCATGAATATTATTATACTTAAGTAGATACCTGATAGCCTCCAGTCTTTGTAAACAATGATTAAATGCGCCAGCTAAATAGACGCGAAAGACACAATGGCAACATACGCCGACTAAAGAGACGCTACTGACGTAATGACAACACACGCTAGCAAAAGTGACACAATAACACAATGTACCTATCAGCTGAGGAGACGCCATTGATACCATGCGACAATTTACAAAAGCTCTCAGCGTGCCGTCGATGTTCGGTGGTCCTCTTGGCAGGTCTATCCAGGCTATGTTCAGTGGGTCCGATTGATGGGTCTAAACAATCTCACATCCCGCTTACATTTCGCAACCAGAAACGGCTTCAGACGAACTGAGTTTAGTGGAAGCTGAGGGCCCACCAGTGCCGCACCCAGGGGGCAGGGGGCAGCGGACCCTCCCCCAACGCTTCGACTCCAAAACCCATGTCGGACGCCGAAGGCGCCCAACATGGGTTTTGGTAATAATCGACCACCGCAGGCGCCCATCGATGGGAGAAATAAGCTTTTGGTACTAGTTCTACTATCACCTTGCCGCCCCTGCCCATAACGTGCCCCTGTCCCTGTGTTGAAGCATTCACCCAATTTGTGCTTCAAGCCGCCCCTGTTCCGAAACTGCCACCCCCTCGCCAGGGAAAGAAATCCTGCGCGTGATATGCCGCACCTTATCAGCCTGCCGTCCCCCCCTCGTCAGCCGAAACCCCTCCAACGAAAATTCTGGGTGCGCGCCTGGGGCCCACCTCGGGTTAAAAAGCACGTAAGAAAGCATACCATACGCGCTACAATACGGCAATTTTCACATTGCCACTGTAAGGTTTGAAGGGATGCTCCTCTTCGAAAAATCAGCATCATATACAACAAAATCAGAAATACATTCCCAAAAACATTCCTAAGTTTGTGGTTCTCTTTTCACAAATTTTAAGGCCAGAAACCGATGAGCCCGGTGAGAAGTGGCCGAGCCAGACTCCACCACCCACCCCAGGGGAGGGGTTTAGGGCCACCCCAGGGGGGTTAGGGCCACTCCAGGGGAGGGGTAGGGCCACCCCAGGGGGGTTAGGGCCACCCCAGGGCGTGTGGCTTCTCTTCAGCTCCGTTTCGGACGTTAACAGTTCCCCCAGTTCGTTTGAAAAGAAAACAATAGCCTTGAATCTAAACGACAAAAAACTATCCCGGTAGCGCTAACTGATCATCCTCAATAGGAACCGATATAATTTGCATTTGACTTTGGAACGTTCCATCGTCCATCAAACTGACCCAAAGCACACACAACCGGTAGCATCGGGCAGCTAAACTTGTTTTCAGAACATCTGATTGACTTTTTAATGAAATAGCCAAGCGATCTATGACTTGAAATGACCACTCGCTGCCTGAAATGGCCTTCGGGATTGCAACGCAACACATATTTGCCCTGAGAACGCACGTGCCAAAGAAATCGTCCTGATGACACACGCGCCACAGAAATCGTCCGAAGCATGGGCAGATAAAGTGAAGATTCACGCAGCTGGAAAATGTTCTTTCTTCACGACTTTTAGTCGGATTTCGAGCGCAGGCTGCGTGAGAGGTGAGACGGAGTGAGCGGGCTCCGGAGGCAGCTGCGTCCCGTCTCCTGGACAGAATGGCGGTCAGGCGATCTGACCAGATCCGGGAGCAGAAGCCGTACCTCTGCACGCCGCTGACTCATGGTGCTACACCATTCAAAAATACAGCTCGCAGTGACATTAACGACCCGCCGCTATTTGACGAGCTTTGTGGTTTGCAATCACTGGAGCGACCGCAATGCAGGAGCAAGGTGTCTATGGTGAGTTATGAACGAACACAGGTGTGCTACCACCATACCGCGGAGCAGAGGTTAGAAAATACTGCCCGACGCTGCTTAAAGAGTCGCGCTCCTGACTAGAACAGGTCCATGGTAACTTGATATAACAACGCTCCTAGGCCTGGGTGCGCGGCGGACCACCAGGGGCGCTGGCTGCTGAGGCAGTGGCTCAGGTCGCAACAGCTGTCCCAGGAGTCTTTCAGTTCTGGTAGAGCATAGGGGGATTCAATATTTTCTTCCTTAAACCAGTGGAAGCAAGCTCATAAAATCGGTATTGCGCTACTGTATCAAACAGATTAGTAGAGCACATAAAAAACCTCATTTGCCCATTAACCTAATTTACCAAAAAGTTGTCACACGAAGAGATTTTAAATATGTCGAATAGCCCCACTTTCCCTTCATGGAAAACTGAGATGACTCGTGTTCACCTTTTCGGCGGAGAGGGAGCTAATCCCCGTCCAGTAAGTGTTCCACGTGTTGAGGATGGTGAGGCGGTGGACATTCTTAGGTCACCGTTTTCGAATGGGTGACCACACCTTGCTGTAAGGCGGTGGACATCCCTGAGTCACCGTTTTCGAATGGGTGACCACACCTTGCTGTAAGGTGGTGGACATCCCTGAGTCACCGTTTTCGAATGGGTGACCACACCTTGCTGTAAGGTGGTGGACATCCCTGAGCAACCGTTTTTGAATGGGTGACCACACCTTGCTGTAAAGTGGTGGACATCCCTGAGTCACCGTTTTCGAATGGGTGACCACACCTTGCTGTAAGGCGGTGGACATCCCTGAGTCACCATTTTCGAATGGGTGACCACACCTTGCTGTAAGGCGGTGGACATCCCTGAGTCACCGTTTTCGAATGGGTGACCACACCTTGCTGTAAGGTGGTGGACATCCCTGAGTCACCGTTTTCGAATGGGTGACCACACCTTGCTGTAAGGCGGTGGACATCCCTGAGTCACCGTTTTCGAATGGGTGACCACACCTTGCTGTAAGGCGGTGGACATCCCTGAGCCACCGTTTTCGAATGGGTGACCACACCTTGCTGTAAGGTGGTGGACATCCCTGAGCCACCGTTTTCGAATGGGTGACCACACCTTGCTGTAAAGTGGTGGACATCCCTGAGTCACCGTTTTCGAATGGGTGACCACACCTTGCTGTAAGGTGGTGGACATCCCTGAGTCACCGTTTTCTAATGGGTGACCACACCTTGCTGTAAGGTGGTGGACATCCCTGAGTCACCGTTTTTGTAAGGTGGGCATCACTGAGTCACCGTTTCCGAATGAGTGATCAAGCCTAACTTTTAGGTGGTGAACCTCCCTGGGTCACTGTTTTCGAATGGGTGACCACACCTTACTGTACGGCGGTGGACCTTCCTGGGTCACCGTTTTCGAATGGGTGACCACAACCAGTGGCAGATCTAGCCGGTCTATTTTGGAGGGACAAACCAAGGTCGAAAAGCAACAAAAAATCATCACGAATTGAAAAATTTTGTTACAATAATATGACTTAACATTATAATTTAGGATATTTTAGGCGAAGAGCAAAAAAACATCACGGGGTGAAAAATATAGGCTCAAGATGCTTTTTTCCTATCCAAGACACAATATTTACACTGAACTTAACTGGTTCTGTTTGAAATTGATAGTTGAAGCGCCAAAATATTGCTTATCAACTAAAAATGAAGTCGGGGCATAAATGAGGTCGACCGCTTGTGGGGGGGCTGGGCAAAAACATAGTTTTGCCCCGAGCTTTTCCGTTTGGGGGGGCAACCCCAGGTGGTGGTGGCATCACTGAGTCACCGTTTTCGGATGGGCGACCAGATCTGGCTGGAGTTCCCACAGCCTGAGCACACATGGCGCGTCGCCTGTTCAACATCCAGTGCGCATTGCAGTTAGCTTGCAGGTGTAAATTTGACCCCAAACCAGGCCGGGAAGTCACTCACCATTTCGCCTCTAGCATTAGCCAACACAACGAGGAAACATGACAGTTCACTGAGCCACACCACACTCCACACATTCCAGTCCCAGTTACCGGCCGTTCCATGCACAAACACCGTTCAGGGTCACAGATCAAAAGTTCGACAATTCCCCGCATCAAATTGTTATCGCGGGCGCGCTCCGGCAAGATCAAAGCCGTCTGAGCGTTTGCATGTGCCGGCTGCGGCGCGTGACCCCGAGGACCGGAAACGGCACCGGCCACATCCGTCATCACACCCCAGCGGCTGGATTTGGCACGGGTGTCGACCCGCGCTCCCTGACGGCGCAACATCAAAGCCCAGAACTCAGCCGGGGGTGGCGAGGCGGCCACGATGCCGGTCGCGGCGCTGATCGCCTCAGCGTTCACAGAGCTCTGAGCGTCATCAAAGAATGGCGTCTGTGATGACTGGCCGCAGCGGGTTTGTTGGTTTGAAAGCCGACGTTACATGGTGATGCATGCTTGAGTAAGCGACTGGTCGGTGAATTTAGAAAAACGTAGTTCGCTGTTACAGCAGTTCGCTGTTGAGTTCTCAAATACAAGGTATCTGGAGCCATGAAACCCCAAACAATCCATAGCCCCTTCCAGATATGTATATTGGTATCTCTCATTTCGAGACACACCCAGCGTAAAAAATTCAGTAACTTAAAAGCTACTTCGAACTGGTCTCGTGTTTTCGCATCAGCGTTTACTCTGGAACTTCCGCCTTTTCAAGTGCATGCCTGGCATGATTTCCGTGAGCCGCCACGATATCGGCCACTCTCTTCCGGAGAGCACGTGCAGCGCTCGCAGCCGCTGCAGGTGCGCCTCCTCCCGCACCGAGGTCACCCACACCAAGTGTCCGTCTGGCGCACCTTGAATACAAGAAAGCCGTGGTTTCTGCAGTTTTAGGAACGGCCTCTTATAGACTGGGGAGATGTCGGACAGAACGATGTTCTCAAATCATGGATACGGAGTTAAGTTTTTTTCGAATCGTGCTCTAAAACCTCGTTGGCGCATTCTACGAGGTTGCAGCACACGCGATGGTGGTTGGTTTCACGCCCTCATATCTTCGATTTTCTTCAAAATTTATCCATGGGGCTATTGGCAGGGCAGTACTCGCCTTTTACATGTTTTACGTCACTAGGTGCAACGGGTATGGAGTTATAGCCTTCGGAAATCCTACGCTTTGCCTGCGCAGGGATTTCTTCTACAGCTATTTTGCCCCGTTAAAATAAATATCAATGCATAAAATTGTACATCAAATGTTTTGAATGAGCCAGTAAACGCATACTGGCAGTTTTCAAATATTGAAGTTTTACTGAAAAAGTTGTAATTAATAAGAAATAAGTAGTTTTAAAAATGTTACCCAGCGTAGCCTTCAAAACTGACAGCAGCACGTAAATGCGCACGTGTCAAGGTATTCAGATCAAAATTAAAACCGTGGTATTTGTTTTTAAGCATCACAAAAATAGCGGCATAAAGGTACCATAAGTACGCGCCTTTGGCGAACCCGGCGCCGCGCGCAGGGCACGATCACCTGTCAATTTATGTACCTCAAATGCCGTGACCATGACTAAGATGATCGCTGATAGACTCTTATTTGGGGCTAAGGGCTGGACATTGACAGAAGACCTTTGTTTGGTATTCATTTTATCAGTTTTTCTCTCCTTGTTTAAGCGAAGGGGATTACTGTCTTAAATCCCGAGACACGAAGAGGAGCTCAACCAGTAAGTTTGTTTAAAAAATGGTTTCTGCAGTGTTTATCTAAATCTAAAAATAAACGACAAGACGTGAATGAGAATGTATTCAGACGAGAAAGAGTATTCAGATCAAAAAGAAAAACCGTGGGTTTTTGCCTCTAAGCATGGACAACAAACGGCACATATGAGTAAGCGCCGTTGGAGCACCCCCAGGTGCGTACTGAGTAGTGCACGCTATAGTTGATGAAAAAGGTGGGTGTTCAATGGAAAAATAAGCATAATTTTTCCTAAGATGAATGGCCTTTTCACTTCTGCTTTAAGCATGGCACATAACCTGCTGTATCAAGAGCGTTAGGCATCGCATGATCGACATAAAGTGTGGGTCGAATTCACTGCGAGTTTGCGGAGTGAGAACGTGACGGCATTGGGGATTAGATAAGGAACTATCGAAAAGATGGCTTGTCAAGTTCTTCACTTACGTAAAACTACTTACTGTTTTGATTATTAATACATTTTAATAAATGTTTTACTTGAAAAGTGTTGTTCCTAGGAAATACAGCATCATACACGGCATGGCTAGTGGCCATGAAACGCGCAATATTATAGTCAATAAAACAGTTGATCAAACTTATCAAGGCAGTGCCTACACATGCCGATAAATACATTTTAACTCCAAATGGTCCCGTCTTGATAGAACATCACATGTTCCTATTCCTGCTATGATATATTCCAGCAGCCTATCACGTGACCTCCACAATTCTCTCAGCAGATGTCAAAAATTTACACACAAGACAGTCTCTCTCATTTTTCATCCTGACGAATTAAAAAATAAATAAATAAAAGAAGGTGGAAAACACTGACATCACTACTAACTTTAAGCAATTACTCCACCATAACTCCCTTTGGAACCACTGATCGAGTTCGGAATCAGGTTTATAAACCTTCCAACCTTCTTAAGGAATAATTAATCATGTGAGGTTGATGTCCAGCTTGCATTGGCTTGCATTGCAAAGAGAAAAGCGTCGAAGCCTATCCACTGAGATATTTTCCTAGACGGCGGACAGGCCAGACTCACACGGGCCGCGACCCTTTTCAACGCGCTCCTAACATTTTACGCATGCACCAATTTACGTGGCGAAAAATTCTAAGACAATGATGTTAATAATATTCAAGATTAAAGTTTACTTTTCAATTCCTCTTCCCAAGCCGGAATAAAATCAGGAAGATATACTTTTATGTTGGGCTGTTGGAACATCCCGAATTTTCTCCTGACCTGCAGCCGAGTGCAGCCTTTCTTGGATATGCCGAGGAAAGTGTGGAAAGAACTGTGTAGCGTTTCATTGTTTTAGATGTCGCACCAAGTAAGTATCTTGCTTCAGCCCCCTTTCACATTAACGCCTAGTCACAATTGCAAATAGCGCTAAACCCAACCTTGCCTCTTGAGGGATGTTGGAAACAAACCAAAAGAGAGTTTCAATGTAATGTTTGGACGCTGCAACACTTCCCGCCTTGCTTCAGAATTAACAGTGACGTGGCAGCCGGCTTTCACGGAAACGGCGAGGTAGGGCGGCAATGGTTCAGATTTGGGGATTTGTACAAGATTTCCTTCCCACGAGGGTAGCGAGAGGGAGAGTTACAAGCCCAGCCCTCGCCAGCCAAGGGAAACGTGACTAAGTCTGATCGATTAAATCATTATGAACACTGTTTTACGCGACGTGGTGAAGTGCTTCACAAAACATCTGGATAATTAGGGGAAGAGTGCCTACTCATTTGGAATCGGTAGTTGTCGTACGTGGACTAGTATGCGCTTCCAAACAAATGCCCACGGCTTTAGGTTACCTCAGTACTTTTAAGCGTGAACGTTCACATATTGGCGTCATTTTTCTAATAGGCCCTGAAGAATACATTTCCCAATGGCTTAATGGCTAGACTCTTCTTTATGCCTAGGGATTTAAGCAGTAACTACAATCACTGAGACAGTGAGTGAGAATAACGGAAAGATTATACAAAACAAGTAAGTGTATTTTTTCACTGTCCACCCCTTTCCTCCATCGACAGTGGTCTCGGGGTTAATGTCATGGCGCTCAGGGTATAGGCGTGGACGTGGAAAGTGGGGGGACGGGGGGACACGCCCCTTCCTACTCGCGACCCTGTTACATGCGTGAATCTCCATAAATATGCCGGTGAAGTGCATCGTCGTCAGTGTTTCATATGCAGCCGAAATTCTCAGAAGTTGCCCAGAAGCACACAGAATGCAGCTACGGCAGCACCCGTGGCAGCTGGCGAGATACACTCACACGATACATTCGCAGCAGCTGGCGAGGTCCACTTACTCGATACATGCACAGCAGCTGGCGAGGTCCACTCACTCGATACATGCACATCAGCAGGCGAGGTACACTCACTCGATACATGCACAGCAGCAGGCGAGGTACACTTCCACGAAACGGCACAATTTTGGAGTGGAGAGAGCCTCAAAATGATATGACACTGGCCTAATACGCCAGCAGCAAATCTTTTAAACAGTTTTACGTATTAAATGGTGTTTCGGTCACCCAGTCTATGGCTGATGCAGCCCAAAACAGGGGATTGCAAATGACCGGCGATTATGTTTCGAAATTCGAACGAAAAAAATATCACGTTACCACACCTGCGCGCTGTCGGTGCAGTTACTACACACTATTTACAACAGTGCTCCTTTTGGCTTCCTTGCGCGTGAAAGTGACATAGATCACCGGTGCTCTCGGTTGACCTTTGACCCGGGACGGAGCCACGACCAGCGTGCACGCCGGCGGGGTCGGCCGAGGTCACCAGAGGTCACCGGGTGACCGGACATGGCCCGACAGTCGCCCGGATGCCGGGCGTCGGATGCCAGACAACATCTGGAGCAGGGCGAAGCACCGTGAACGTCTTCTAACTAGCACGGATTGTTGGGCCAGTCATGGGGAAAAACGTTCAACCTTGAGATAGTTCAACACTGGGCCACGTCCCTGTCCTAAATAGAGGCGAACGGCACGCATGCCGACCCTAAGATACGACGAAGACTGGTGGTAGACGCGGGCAGTTAACAAGAAGGCCGCACAATAATAATCAAAGCCAGAGAGTTCAATTTTATCCTTCCCAACAACTCTTGCTTCATCAGCTTAAATGCCTCTGCCCTGAATCCGCCACTGGGTAATGCTGATAGTTAGCAACAAACGAGGGGAGCGCAGGGCCGGCGGTTCGCACACTGTTGCCTCACCACCACAGGCTGGAGGCTGCCGTCCCAGACAGCCCTGCAGGTGGTGCCGTGTTGCGTGCATCCGCCACCGTCCCACATAATTCCTGACGAGGGGGGGCTGGCGATCCGCCACCTCCGACTGGCTGCACGCGACCCCGCCCAGCCGGCCGCACTGCGTCACACCCGCTGTTGCAACAGGGTACGCTATGGATGTCCACAGACAAGGTGCCGTTCATGGGGCTTTTCCTTCAACGGGCGTCTGTGGTGGCCAGCGGCGACAGGGACCGGCAACAGCCTCAGGTCAGTGGCGGATCCAGGAGGCAGCTAGGGGGCTCGAGCCTCCAATGCTTCCAGGCATTGCCTCTGGATAGCCTTCTGCTATGCATTAACTATAGGCACTCTGACACTTGGCTTGAACCCACTAGCCCCCCCTTGTATCCACTACTAGAGTCGTTAACAAAAAAAACTTTTGAGTTGTTAAGACCGCCTCTCCCTCGAACCGAAATAAAAACACTGAAGATTATATATTCGGCAGCCCTTCATCAGAATCGTGGAGTAAATATCAATAATTCTCAGTCCCAGTATAGCCAGACCTCGAATTCGAATTCGAGGTCTGGCTATACTAGAACTGAAATTCGAATTCGAATTCGAATTCGAGGTCTGGCTATACTAGGACTGAGAATTATTGATATTTACTCCACGATTCTGATGAAGGGCCGTGCCCAATATATAATCTTCAGTGTTTTTACATTTCCGGATTCGAGGAGAGGCCAGGAACATCTTAACAACTCATCATCATGCTCCTCGCCGCAGCACTTCAGAACTTATCAAAAACTTTTTATACTTTTTAGACTCGAACCCACTTTTTTCTCCATTATATATTCAATTCTGATTTTAATGAACCACATTCCAAGCATCTACGACAACGGGAAAGATCGCCTCAAAACGGTTAAAGATTTCACGTTTTAGGCGCGATTGGCCGCCCGGCGTTGCAGTCTCCCCTTGTTAAATTGGGATGAAAGGGGTGCATAACCTACCAGTAAAGACAGCGTGGCATGTGCGTGCGTATAAGAGCGGTAGATGGGATTTAACATGCAGGCATTTACTTGTCAGATGTATTTGCAGCGCAATACAAATACATGTTATTCCACAAAAGACCTGAAATTAAATTGTGCAGCACCCCAGTACTCTAAATCCCGACAGAACAGGAATGTATTCCTGAGGCGACCCTTTCTCTGGTAACATTCGTTGGAGAACGTCGTTGGGGCAGGTGATTCTCCCTATTCTCTTGCGAACTATTTAAGTGCTCTGATACTGCTAGAAGAGGACCCTGCTGCTTATTTTTACCCTTTGGATGGCTCACGAAATTTTCCACCAGCTTCACACGACGTTCTGTGGGATCGTTCACCAAATTAAGTTCTGGAATACCTTGAAACAGGAGAAGCTATAGCAGTCACCAGTTTCTTAACGCAGCCATTTCTGGTCAGAATATTTCAGATTCAGGCAATCGAATACCAGCCAGCTGTCAGGAGTGACAAGCTGGCCGAGGATCAGTACCGAGTATTCACCGAGCATTCATCGAGCTCTTCATAGCCCCTATCGGAATCCTAAGCTTGCCCTAGTCAAATGTGAATTGTTTGCTGTTTTGGCTAATTGTTGTGCGACTGGCTCCTTACCTCCAAGATGGTGGTTCTCACCAGCGGGACAGAATATAACTTCTGTGCACAAATACCACAGCTGATGGCAAATTGACTTCAGCACATTCAGGGCGATTTCTATATTAACTTAATGAAAGCACTACACTGCATTTTATGGATAGCTTTGAGGCTCATAGAAGGCTCTAAAGCTGACTATCCGCGACGGAGGAGCCCAAATACATAGTTTAGAACCACTTACAAGGAAAGCCGCTAACTCTTTCGGGGTCTGGGTGGCTCAGTCGGTTAGCGCTTGCGCGCGGCTCGGCAAATGGAATTCTCTATGTGCTGGGTGTCGTGGGTTCGAGCCCACCCAGAGGCAGAATCTGGCTCCCTGCTCTAGCCCAAGCTAATTCTTTCCCTTTCGCCTCTGATGCGATATGGCCTGAGCAGTTGATGCGTTGTTAAACTTCAAAAATTATAATATTCAGTCTTTAAGTATCTTCTGGAATGATGAACGGGATCTGACTCAGTAATAGCACGCACTTTGTGCCATAAATGTCCTATATTCCATGTATATGGCTCGTTGGTGGGCTCCGGGTCTTCTAAATAGCTATTTGTTGGAGGCAACCTCTCCTGACAGCCACATGTTTGTTTGTTTGTTTGTATGTTTGTATTTGCGTAAACACCAACAGGATGTATCCAATTACAGGTGCAGTCAAGGTAAAAGGTAAATAAGTTATAAAGCGTAGTACACGAACAATACATCATTAAACGACGGTCTAACACAAACATCTGTAAAAGTGTAAAAACGGGTCATATACATGCCTACAGGCCTAACAAAAACATTTCCACGGTCACAAAGCGCACTCATTGTAATCACACAAATGGCCCTAGGCTATTCGCGAATTGTCTGGCCACCGATTTGAAGGTGAAATGCGTTGAGTCAAAAATCAACATCTCGCTGGAGTTGAGAAAATCATTAGTGAGCACCGGAATCCTGCAGAACAAAGACCTCTTTACAGTGTTCACTCTGGCGTATGGAACATTCCACAGCCTCTGTACTCGCGATACACGCCCCTGCACTAATAGGCCGAAACATCCCATCACATGGGGACAGTCAAGACGTCCAGAGAAAATGTTATGCAAATAAAGCAAGTCATATTGCGCGAGTCTCGAACGAATTGAAGGAAGCTAAAATGTAGTAAAGCGTGTTATAGTCAGTGACTGCGATTGGTCTGTCCGACTTCACCGCCAACCACATAAGGAACTTATGCTGAATCCGTTCCAGGCGTTTCAGGTTGGTGACAGCTGTGCCAGCCCACACTACACAACCATATTCCAATATGGACCGGACATGAGCAAAGTACGCACTTGTGACTGACTGGCATCTCAGTCTACCGCCGTGCCGACATTGTGGGATTTGCATGCTTCTTATAAGAAGCCCCAACATGCGGTTTGCTCGTGTTACTACTGAGTCAATATGATTTGAGAATGTCAGTTTTGTGTCAAGTAGGACGCCCAGGTCCCGAGTCTCCGTGCGGCGCTCCAAAATTGAATAATCCAATGAATATCCGGCCAAAATGGGGAATTTCGAAGGATGAACGTTATGACATGACATTTTGAAGGATTCAATTTCAAAAGCCAGGATTTCGACCACGCGGAGAGTCGTTCCAGGTCCGCTTGCAGGTCATCTGCGTCGGCTGAACATTTTATGCGATTAAAAATCTTGACGTCATCAGCGTACATGACGCATTGCGTCTGTATGCAGTGTGTAGGTCTGCAGTAAAACATATAAAAAGTAAAGGGCCACAGACACTACCTTCCGGCACCCCTGAAAGGACGGGTGCCCAGTCAGACATTTTCCGTCGATGACGACGCGTTGACGACGATTGGAGAGGTAGGATTCGATCCAGGAGTGCGCTCCGTCAGTTACATTGAAGGATTTCTTAATTTTGTGAAGAAGCAATGCATGATTGACACTTGTGAAGGCCGAAGAATAATCAGTGTAGATAGCATCTGTCTGAGCGCCCTCCTGGATCGACCTCCATCCGTGGTGTAAGAATACACTCAGGTTTGACACGCACGATCGTCTTGGTAAGAACCCGTGTTGTGATACCGGGATTGCTAGTTGGCAATGAGCAAGCAGTTCATCAAAACTACTTTTTCTAAAATTTTGGAGCAAAGTGGGAGTAAAGAGATTCCACGATAGTTGTTTGCGCATGTTTTGCTGCCTTTTTGTGTATGGGTATAATATTGGCGTCTTTCCAGAGTTGCGGGAACACTCCCTGGTTCACAGAGAGTTTGCATATAATTTCTATAGGGACAGCGAGCTGATGGGCGCACTCCTTCAAAATGCGTGCGCTGAGACCGTCAGGCCCGCACGCCTTGTTCCCGTCAATACTCATAATCAAAGCCAACACCTTGCCGGGTGGTACAGCAAATCGGTTTAGTTGTAATGGTTGAAGTGTTGGGCAGTCGGGAAAATTTTGTACAACTGGATTTGAGAATTTTGAAATGAAAGTTCTGTTGAGCAGACTTGCACATTCAGTGGGAGATTTGTGGGTTGTGCCGTTCTGCATCAATGATTGTACTGATTGCCCAGATGATTTGAGAGCCTTGATAAACGACCAAAATCTTTGGGGTTATCGGGGAAGTCATTTACAAGTCCAAGAAGATACTCCCTGTATTTGGTATCAGTGATTTCCTTAAAGTCTGCCCTGGCTCCGAAAATCATTGCTGTGCTCTGGGCACGGCACAGACTTTTCAGGCGATGGGCGGCGTCTTTTCGTCTCAAGGCAGCCCTAACGTCGCTGTCAAACCACGGTGGAAAACGGCGAGAAAAGGAAACAGTAGGTATGTGGTCAGCGATTGCAGCATTTAAAAGTCATAAAACAGTGCGGTGGCTGCGTCTACATCTAAATCAATCAGAACGGTCCAGGGAATCAAACTGAGGACGGTACGCAGACCGTCGAAGTCAGCGTTTCGATAGTTAAAAGCACGAGTTCGTGAGACTTTAGGCATACAGGTGACAGTAACACGAAAAAATGACCTTGTTTCGTAGTGGTCTGAATTGAACGTACCGTCTACCACTTCAGATCGGGTCTCACCCCACGAGATAAAATAAGATCCAGTATTGCATCACCGCGGGTAGGGGTGTGTACGGATTGCTTTATATCATTCGCACTAACAGCATCTAAAAACTGGATGGCCCTATTTGACCTCCGAAGCAGCACTGGCTCAGCCTCCGAGGGCCACTCGATCTCTGGCAAGTTCACATCTCCAACCAGGAGAAAGGGAAAGCCGGAATCGCTCAGTCTCCCCAGGAGGTCTGTAAGTTTGGCAATGTCAGTGTCCTGGTCTGGCGGCCTGTAGCAGACACCCACAAGAACTTTCCGCACTGCTCCAACCTGCAGCACCAGCACCTCCATGTCGGGTTCCAGGTCAGTTCTCCGCGTGGGGAAGAGTTGAGTCCGAACTGCACATGCTACTCCTCCTCCGTGAGTGGGTCGGTCCCTCCTAAACCAGACGTGGTGATCCAGTCCCGTGCTCAGCTCAGAGTCCAGCACGTCCGGCGTCAGCCAGGTCTCGGTGAGCGCTATCACGTCACGACGGCTGAGCTCAGGAGCGGCGGCGCGCATGGCTCCTAACTTGTTGCGTATGCTGCGCACGTTTTGGCACACCACGGTGAGGGATCCCTGCTCTGGCCCGGGGTTGGACTCGATGTCGCCAGCAAGTTGCAGTCTGCAGGTCTGAAATGTAGCCACCGAGTTTGCGGAGTAAGGGTGTCGGGAGCCAAAAACTTCCCCAGTCTTCCAAATCTGCGGAGCGCCCGACAGATTACAGAGGGCGGCACCAGCAGCGCCGGCAATTCGGTGGTAACGCCACTGACACCTGTCGGCGAGGCCGACCGGCCGGTCAAGCAACAGATCCGGAGAACAAACAGAAGGTATGAAGTGACGAAAAGCGCTGGACAACCCAGGCTCGAACTGGGGCCGACTTCGTGCCAGCCGGGCGCCTTCTCCACTCGGCTGCCATGACATGTGGTTGTTTGGCAGCAGATGAAGGAGCAGATCTTCACTTCTGGAGACCGCGACGGGTCCCTGCTATGTTTCAAATCCAACGGGTACACCCTCAACCACACCCAGTTCTAAAGCCTATAACTGGGCGTGTGCACTGGTAAAGGCCAAAACTTGGCTAAGCAAGGGTGTGTTAGTGTCTTAAGTATGTCCTGAACATACGACAGAGCTCGATAACAATATCTGTCACTCACAATACACATAAATCTGCAGAGCGCCTGAAGGCGTGACCACCACGGTTGCCAGCCAGAGGTAAAAAAACAGCTTGCGCAATTCGTGACTATCTTTTCAAGGAAAGCAAAGCTGGCATGTCTTCCACAACCAAAGCACTAGCCGGGCCTGATGATCCAGGAACGTTCCCTGATGGGTCTCCCAATAAAAATACTCCGGTATTGTGTAGAGGCGGTGAAGTCAATGTGCAAACGCAAATGTTATTTATGACCAGAAAGTTATAATCTGCCTCGCAAATAAGAATCACAATGCTGGAGGTAAAAAGGCAGTGACACAGTACCTGGCCTAAACAGCAAAACTATCCACCTTTCAGTTGGGTACGCTAAAGTTTCCGACAGAGGCTATTGAAGAGCTCGGCTCGGTACCAAGCCTCTGCCGATTTTCCATTCCTGAAAGCTGGCTGGTATTCGAGCGCCTGAATCTGAAAGATTCTGACATGAAATGGCTCCGTTGAGAAGCTGGTGACTGGTATAGCTTCCGCTGTTTCTAGGGTATTCCAGAACTTACTGTCGTGAACGGTTCCACAGAACGTGGTGTAAAGCTGGTGGAAGATTTCGTGAGCCATCCAGAGGGTAAAAATATGCAGCAGGGTCTTCTTCTAGCAGTATCAGAGCTCTTAAATAGTTCGCAGGAGAATAATGAGAAGCACCTGCCCGAACGATGTTCTCCAACGAATGTTGCCAGAGAAAAGTTCGCCTCCGGAAGGCATTCCTGCTCTGTCGGGATTTAGAGTACTAGGATGCTGAACAATTTAATTTCAGGTCTTTTGTGGAATAGCATGTATTTGTATTGCACTGCAAATACATCTGACAAGTACATGCCTGCATGTTAAACCCCATCTACCGCTCTTATACGGACGCAAATGCCACGCTGTCTTTACTGGTAGGTTATGCACCCATTTCATGCCAATTTAGCAAGGGGAGACTGCAACGCCGGGCGGCCAATCGCGCCTGAAACATGAAATCTTTAACCGTTTTGAGGTGATCTTTCCCGTTGTTGTAGATGCTTAGAATGTGGCTCATTGAAATCAGAATTGAATATATAATGGGAAAAAAGTGGGTTCGAGTCTGAAAAGAATAAAAAGTTTTTTTTGAATGACCCTAATCCACCACTGCCTCAGGCAATAAAGGTGCCGGGAAATAGCATCAGACAATGAAGGAGTCGACCGTTGCACAAGTTGGTAATGTTTATGTCATTCGGGGATATTTCCATTGCGTAACCAGGGTGATCAGCACACATGGGAGACCAGCTATTCAACAAAACGGATGACAGTTTGCTTGTTTGGCACGAGAGGTGTGTCTTGACCTTACAAGTCTGCCTTCGCACAGTTTACCTCCAAACGAAAATTGTTCTGATGAAGGCACAGAATAGAAACCGAATTACCTATATTTCAAGCGATCGGTCAGTTTGGTAACCAGAACCTTTCGAAAAGGTGTGTGGTACAAGCTGCGTGAAAAAAATCACGAAATACCTAACTCTTCTCGTGATAAATTTTCAGTCGTGGTCTTATAAGAAGGCCAGAAAAGTCCTGTCGCAAATCCATCAGGGTAGCAGCCCAGTCCCCACTTTTGGTGCGAGTAATGCGCATTGCGGCCACATCTGCCGGTTAATATGTGCGACACAGCACCGGTGCGGCACCATACAACCAACATCCGTCATTGCTGGAAATGGGTTGGTACATAATTCATAACAAGGACGTATGTAGCTGTCATATAAATCCGTCTGCACTGCGGGCTTTGTTAGTTTCCTGATAGGGCCTGCATGCCTGAGGATATCCCAACAGGACACTGGCATCCAGGACCTCTCAACTGGTCACTTCAGGGCTTCCTGGAAAGGAATCAGCTCGGGAGGGAGAGCCTGTCAATAGAACTTTGTTCACTGACGGGCCCGGCAGCATCTCACGGTTTCTTAAAGGGAATGCGGCATCTTGGTCAAATCCTGGAATTTAGTGTTATTAGGCGTACTTGTAGTCAAAAATAATGAAACCACTCACGATTTCCCTGAAAAATGTACAATAAGCTCAATATTTGGTTTTTAAAAATACTCCTCTAGAAAAAGAAATAAATATCAGCCTGTGGATGATGTCACAATCTGGCAACCACTACCATACTTTAAACGCTTCAAGGGCTTCGATTGGCTGATGCTCACCGTGACGTCAGCATATGTCGTCACACCAGTAGCTCACAACAATGGCCGCCGGCGACGGGGGGCTGAGGGGGGCTGGTGTCAGGTAGGTTTTAGCATTTTTTCTACGGAAATATCGAGTTCCAAGACAAATGAAATATGGAGTACCGGGTTTTCCGACTTGCTTTACAACTTGGCTATCTCAGTTAAAATCACGTTGTGAAGGTGCCACATTCCCTTTAAAACTTACAACATATTTCCAAAGAGTTGAAGAAAACAATTACTATATTTTGATACCATGGTCAGCCAATAATGGCTTCTATGTATGTACCTAATATGTGTGCAAAACTTACACATGGCTTTCTGCCGCCAAAAACGTTCAAATGCAAATGAAGGATAGGTATTAACAAACCACAGTCAGTGAAAAAGGCAATGGCCCAACTTTTGATGTCCCATTGGCGGATGTTGGGCTGGGGATTTTTTCTCGTTACAAGGAGAGGACATATTGAAGGAGTTAACACTGCCAAGGTGCTATGAGCCCTTTAGGAGCCTTAAATGTACTCAGACCCCGAAACCCTCAGGTACCTATGCATCGCTGACAATTTTTTAAAGAATAAATTAGAGTGCGCTCGTTATGCAAATCAATTTGTGCAGCGAGTTGGCTTAGCCTAGACTGAAGCTCCGGGAACAGGAAGAAGAGTTCTTGATAGCATATTTCAATAAAACAAAGTTGAAAAAGGAGCCCACGGGTGCAAGCAGAAGGGTAGCATCGGGGGAGCATGCCGGGTGCAGCATCGGGGGAGCGTAAAGTTTGGATGAAAAGGGAGATATATTTGTGTGCCTATGTATATTTTACATGCACGACAAAAGTTGTTCATAGGCTGATCCATGATTTCGGACCGGGGGGAGGAGGTGGGGGGGGGCATGGTCGTAGTGGGTGGCACTATCCGGACCAGGGGGCCCACTTTGGGGCGGCTAAACCTATCAGGCGGGCGCCAAATCTTATCGCGGGGCATCGACAAAGGGCGCCGTAACCATTTCAGGAGGCCCCAGAGATCGATCGGGGCCATATGGCCCCACTTTCCTCCTCCCCTGGATCCGCCTATGAGGTCGTGTTGCATATTTAGGGGTCAATTCTAAGAAGGTAAAAACTGCAGACGGAATTCCATTCCCCCAACATAAGACATGAAATGCCAACATTTTGAGCGGCCTTATTTGGTGTTTGATGATAAATGGAAAATGCGTGAAGTAATTGGCAAGGACTTCAATAAGTGGTTATCTCTATTTTGCCCAAGAAATTATTCCTTAGAACGATTTGTGCTACCTACGGAAAAGCCATATCTATTCATCCTCGTAGTCTATAAGGAGCTTGCCCGTTATGTGTTAAGGAGGGCCCATCTCGTGTCAGGTTGGAGTTGGAGAGGGCCCCAAAAAATCGGACCCTCTCCCCATTCCTGAGCCCGCGGTGGGAACCCTGAATATATATATATATATATATATATATATATATATATATATATATATATATATATATATATATAATGTAATAAATATATTTTTTTTTATTTACAAGAAACACCACGTGGTGAGAGCTTTGACCACAATATAATTACACAGTAGTCGGAAAACTAAAAACAAAATTGTCACGGGGTGAAAGATGTGGCCACAAGAAGCTTGTTTTCGCTATCTAAGGATCATTGACTTAGAAACGATTTTAAATATCAAGAGGACCAAGGTTCAATGTTTACACTAAAGTTGACTGGTTCCATTTAAGGTGACTGATTCAGTTGAAGCACCAAAACCTTGATTATAAACTAAAAAGGAGCCGGGGCAAAAAAGAGGTCGACAGCTTTGGGGGATATAAACATAGTTTTGCCCAGAGCTTTTCCGTTTGGAGGGGAGGGGGGTGGGCAAATGCTCTTTTCCCCCTCCCCCGACCAAGTGAATCCGCCACCGTCACAGGCCGCTGTTCAACTTTGCTGATTTTGTCAGAGGGCGTCACCCACACAAACAACGTCAGTATCCAACGCGCTGGGCTTCAGAGAAAATGTCGTGGCGATTTGTGGGCTGACACCCCAAGCGTGGCAAGCAACGCGTTTTAAAATCAATCAACAGCGCGGCAAACAAACATGAGAATAAGATGAGCATGCCGGCAGTCCCACTTGTGATACCAGAGTTTTTAAAGATAACCAGATGTAGCAGGTGCGACGCCTGCGCAAAACACCTCAAACACGATAGGACTCAAGGCACTGGAAGTTTAGATAGGTGACCACAGGCATACAAGTTGAAAAGTATACTGATCGATTACAAAGGTGCCGAACAGCAAATGACTTCTTCTTTCCTCTTCCAAGGCCCTCGACCTCACCACAAAACTATGCCATACATTCAGGCAGTTGATGAGGAAGACCAGTTGGTGTCGAGCCCGTGATTAAAGCATCATAAGAATACTTTTGGTCGAGGTTCTGAATGTCGCGTCAAAGAACCGGAGCGGACGGACTGATATCTACATTGAGGGCGGCGGGAATGCGATGCGAGTCAGAGACTGTCTGACCTCGTCGCACGGAACATGGTTGGGGACGCCTCCAGCGACACGCTCTGGAACAGGGAGCCTGGCGATGCCAACCACATCAGACCGAGCAACGACGACAGAGGGCGCAAACCGATGGATGGAAAAAAGACGAGCGGTAACGGTTTTTTTTTACTGACAAGAGGCATTTATTTTAATCAGATGGTTGCAATTCACAACTTGAGAACACATGTACGGATCTTTACAAAACACTTGACCGCGATCACTCGCGATCGACTGCATAAACGCCTCAATGTTTCACGCACACTTCTAAGCACTCTATAGTACGCCACCTATATCACATTCCTGCTTACTTCGTCTGCCCCGACCCCCCCTGTCCCGTCCATATGCAAATCCCAACACGATACACTAAATGTCATCGCTCCATATAGCACTACACTCAATATAGCAAACATTTACGGTCCAATACAATGCATCCGCGAGTAATCCCTTCCCATCTCTTTCCGCGTAACATCGTATCAACTTTTCAAAAGCATATTGGTCACAGTTTGTCGGTGTAAAATCACATTGTAATGCTGTTTATAGAAGAAGTTTTCCTTGTTGACCAAGAAAAGGAGCCCATCTGCGCTTGAACTTAAGAGTTTGGCCAGTTTTAATTGCGTTGAATTCTTCCATTTCAAAGCTTTGGTGACCAGTTTAATAAACGTATCGATTCTGATTCCACCACCACGGAAATGTTGATTTACAATGTATTGTTTTCCGCTCAATATAATAAAGTTAACAATGTCTGAGGTTGTCAGGGAACCGAATATTACATTTTTAACATTAGGAATAAAATGCTTTTGCGCTGGGAGCCTTTCATTTAACTTTCTTGCTAAGTTATCCCAAAATTTTCTAACATCATTACATCTTAGAAAAAGGTGCTGGGTCGTCTCTACCTCGCCACAGTTATTACAAAAGGGTCATCTACAATGTTTCTGATACATAGGTAACGTCTCGTAGGAAAAAATCGGTGAATTATTCTGAATTGAAGACTCTGAAGCTTTGTAGCCTTGGTTATTTTAAATGGCATTGTAAACACTTTCCGCCACTCTTCTTCAAAATCAATTCCTTCACACTCCCATTTGATTTGAGCGTTGGGGGTTGTTAACTTCAACCATTGAGCAGCAAATAAGCTTGGCTTTGTCTGTTGGATATTTGTCTCTCTTCCTCCAATGCTGATTATAGGTCCTATCTCCCGTTCATCAGCGCCTAATGCTGCTGTGCCCGCCACCAACCGCCTCCACTCGCGTGGAATCGCAAAATTCCATGCGCTATAAGTTAAATGGTCTACACTTGCTCCGGGATGGCGTATTTTGAATTGTTCAAAACTCATATAATGTCCGTTTTGGTCGTAAAAGTCATCAATCAATATCAAATTCATTCTGTAAATCTTTCGGTTGAACAAAGCTTTTCCCCCCGACGTATTGCTGAGTTATTCCATAGAACTTGTCTTCTTACTTCCTTTCCATTTTGCGGTTCCCTAATCGGCACTGCTTCTCGTAACCACTGAAACATTTCTTTGTAAAAGGTGTAACTTTTTGGCAGCTTATCCAAGCATTTCCATAGTTCATATGTAATAGATGCTCGATTCTGATATTTAGTCTAAGTTGTAGAATTTGAACAAGGGGCATTCATGTTTGATAAAGTTTTCCGAACCACGATACGCGCAGTGCCTTGTACAAGTTTATCACGTCTGGAACATTCAATCCTCCATGTTCAGTGTCCTGATATAAGGTATTCCTGGCAACTTTTGGTGGTCGGCCTCGCCAAATGAATTTCATTATTTTACTTTGAATTGCTTGTAAATGCTTTCTATCGACACGCACAGCCGAAATAATGTATACCAACTGGGAGACAACCAATGATTTCGCTATTGTTATTTTTAACGGGGTTCCAAACCTCGGCACCCCGCCGGAAATGTTTCGCTCATATCATAATCTCAAGTCATCACCAGACTTGTTGGTGACCCAAATTGTCTTGAGTCGACTCGAGTCTGACTAATGGCTTAATGGCTGACTGATTCCAACTCGACTCGCTGTGCCGAAAATGGTGAGCCGACTCGACTCCAGTGGCGGATCCAAGGGAGGTGGCAAAAAGGCATATACCCCCCAAACGGAAAAGCTCGAGGCAAAACTATGTTCCCCCCAAGCGATTGACCTCCTTTTTCCCCGATTCCTTCTTAGTTTGTAAGCAAGTTTTTGGTGCTTCAACTCTCAACTTCAAACAGAACCAGTTAAGTTCAGTGCAAAGATGTGGCCTTGGATAGGAAAAAAATATCTCGAGCGCATGTTTTCACCCCGTGACGTTTTTTTTCTTTTTTCGCCTCAAATACCCAACATTATATCAGCAAGTTATATTGCAGGTCAAATTTTCACTGCGTGACGTTTTTTTCGCCTGAAATACCAAAAATTCTACCGGGAAGTCATGTAGCGTAATTTTTAATGCGTTACGTTTTTCGACTTTGGTTTTCCCCTCCCAAACCGACCGGCTAAATCCGCCACTGGTCGACTCAGCCCAAATTCAGAAGTGAGTCGACTCGATTCTGACTCATATAAGAATTGAGTCGGAGTCAACTTCGACTCCGAAGGTGCCAAAGTATGCACACATAAAATACACATTTCCTTCAATATTATGCAAATTGCAATGCATTAATTCATGACATACATCATTTGCTTCATAGAAATGAAGAAGGGTGCTAAATGCTAACAGATGAGCAAGATCAAGATTCATGGGCCTGGAGGCTTTTCTTTTGAATGCATGTCCTTCATGAGCCTAATCGAAGCAATGAGCGACGTGTCAAACGCAAATAACAGGAATCCTATTTTAGCATATGACATTTTGAGTGGCAATTCCTGCCCCAGTATATTCTGAACAATCCTGACGATTTGAGTTTAGAAAGCCTACACTGCTGCGCTTTGACTCAATACAGCAGCATCTCAAAAACAAAGCAAAACAAACAATAAACACAAGCCTCGTTCTCCCAAAAAAGCTGTAGTAAACAACACCAATGGCGCATTGAAGACATTACGAATCTTTCCTCGGACGGGACGAAGGATGAGAAAAGATAGCACTTTAAAAGTCATGAGACTTAAAAAAACAGCAAAATATGCAGGTCTAGGAAACGTAACCTAGCCCTCAGGCTACCAAAGCTTTAATCACTAATATTTTGTTGCGCACCATGATGGTTTGGTGACTGGCGCAGCGCGCACGCACGGGGGCAGCGATTGGTAAATAATAATATTCATCATCATCATGCTAGTTTGAAGGAGGGTGGTTTGTGAGAGAATTTATGTACATTTTTCTGTCAGTTTCACAGCTTAAAATGACTTAGGCAATGACAGAGATAGGACTGAGTTTTATTTTCCGTGTACAGGCAGTATTTATTAGGTATGTACCTACCGATCAGGAGATATCCTCAAACCATGAGAAATCAAGATACCTACCTAGTGCTTTGAAATAAGAAGCAGTCAGTTGACATAGGCAGATCCAGGGGGCAAAGGGGGCACGTGCCCCCGATCGACCCCCTCAGCGCCCACTGAAATGGTCACGGCGCCCCACCCTCCCCCTGAAAGGTCGATGGCACCCCCTGAAATGTCGCTTCCCACCCCCTCCCCCACCCGATGCGAAAATCGGCGCCCACCGATAGGATTTGGCACCCACCTGATAGCTTTTGCTGTTCAAAAGTCGCGCCCCCTGGCTCGGATGGCACCCGCGGGACGCCCCTCCCCCCGATCGGCAATACTGGATCCGCCTGTCAGTTGAAGTTTTTAGTTTCCGTTTTGACCCATTTCAAGGGTTATGTGCAAAATAACATTTTTGGTACCCTCTATTTAGTGCTTATATTGCTAAATTTTGTTGTGCTTTACGTCAAAGGAACGAAGAAAATAAGAATAAGATGCAGTTTCTTAAGAGTGAATTATTGCATGAGATTGAGCTTAGAACTTTGTATGTTGTGCACCATCGAAGCTGAAAAAGTCTGATTTTGTGCCAAATCAAATTTTTCTGTATGGTTTGGTATGCTTACTGACAAATAAGTGTGCTTTTGAAACTGTATATTTTGCATTACTAATGTTTGTCAACGACTGATCCTTGCATGGGTCTAGAGTGGATATGAAAATAATACATTACCCTATTATTTCCAAATAGCAATATGAATTCCCTCCACATTAGTTGTGAAAATGTCTAAAATGGCCACATATGTAAACAAAATATATGGTGTTAAGTCGACTCGGCTCTGGCTCAGGGCTTGGAGACTGACTCCGATTCTGACTCGACTCAACTGGTCGAGCAGTTGAGTGGACTCTGACTCAAACCAAATCCGGAAGCGAGTCGACTCAACTCCGACTCAAGCAAAACTTGAATCGACTCAGGGCCGACTCTGACTCTGAGTCGCGACTCAACAAGTCTGGTCATCACCAACCAAAACTTCATCACCATCGGTGTTCTTGAAAACGCACAGACGATTCACTATCACGCTCTACTTTGAGTAGAGCGTGATAGTGAAGACCTAGTCCTAGCTGACATCAGACCTCGTTGACATGATGGTAAAGACCTAGCAGCGATGCTAGTCAGGCACGCGGGTCTCCCACATGTGATGCATACCTCCAATGAGAAATGAGTCAAAATAATATATCTACATTATATGCAGTGGCGGATACAAGAAAACTTGTTGAGTCGCGACTCAAAGTCGGAGTCGACTCTGAGTCGACTCAAACTTTTGTTGAGTCAGAGTTGAGACGACTCACTTCCAGATTTGGGTTGAGTCTGAGTCGACTCAAATGATTGACCAGTTGAGTCGAGTCAGAATCAGAGTCAGTCTCTAAGCTGTGAATCAGGAGTTGAGTCGACTCAGCACTCTATTTTCTTAAAATATGTGATCAAATGGCGGCTGAAATTTTAGAAATTTTCACAACTAAATTTGAAGGATTTCATATTGCAATTTGCCAATAATCGGTAATTTATTATTTTCATATCCACACTACACCCATCCCGGGATCAGCCATTAACAAAAATAAGCTGTGTAAAATCTACAGTTTCAAAAGCACCCACATTTCCTAGTTATTTTCCATTTCATATTAGCAATAGGTAGCATGCAAAATCATACACACAAATGTGATCTGGCACACATTCAGACTTTTTGACTTTGATGGTGGACACCATAATATGTCCTAAGCTGATAATCATGCAATAATTCACTCTTGGGAAGCCACATCTTTATTTTCTATTTTCTTCCTTTGGTTGACTGAAAACACTAAAAAAACTAAGTAATATAAGCGCCATATAAAGGGTACCAAAAATCTTGTTTTGCACATAAGCCTTGAAATGGGTCAAAACGGAAACTAAAAGCTTCAATTAGCTGTTTTTTTCAAGGTACTTTCTTGATTTGTCGTGGTTTGAGGACATCCCCTGGAAGATAATATAAACACCGACGACTATACCTACTGTCCTCTGTATACGGAAAGTAAAACTCAGTCCTGCTCAGTCTGGCATTCCCTACACATAAAGTCTCTTACAAACCACCACTCTTTAAATTATGTTGATTATTATTTAAGTACCTATTTACCACCCACTGCATGAACAACATACCACGTGGGGTGCACCCCCTGCACCCCACGTGTGCCACGCCAGTCACAAAACCATCATTGTGCGCCACAATATATTAGCTTTGCTTTGCTTTGTAGCCTGAACATAGGCGGATCCAGGATTGCCGATCGGAGGGGGCACCTTCTCGGGGGGGCGCCACTTATGACCGGCAAAACCTATCAGGTGGGCGCCAAATCCTATCGGTGGGCGCCGACTTTCGTATCCTGGGGGGGGTGGGAAGCGACACTTCAGGGGGGCGCCATCGACCTTTCAGGGGGCGCCGAGGGTCGATGGGGGCACGTGCCCCCCCTTACCCCCCTGGATCCGCCTATGAGCCTGCAGGCAAGATCACTTTTCCTAGGACTGCAGATTTTCTCAGGTTTTTTAAGTCACGTGACTTTTGAAGCGCTATTTATCGTCATTTTTTGTGTCATCAGAGGTTAGGTTCGCATAATGTCTTCAGTGCGCCATCTGTAGTATTTATCAGAGCTTTTTCGGGAGGACGACGCGAGCGTTCATTGTTTTGTTTTTGATTGAGGTGGTGCGCAGGTTCGGTTCGACGCGGGTTAGTATTTATTTCTATGCTTAATTTGTCACGGGATTGTTCAGAATTTACTAGGGCGGGAACTGCCACTCAAAATGTGAAATGTTAAAACATTGAGTCCTGTTATTTGTGTTTCAAACCTTGCTTATTGCCTCAATTATGACTCCTCATGAAGGACATACCTTCAAAATGAAAAGCCCTCAGGCCCTTCATCTCAATCACATGTTCGCATTTAGCACCTATCTTCATTCCTATGCAGACATAATTTATGTCATGAATTAATGCATTGCAATTGACATTTTATTGAAAGAAATGTGCAGTTATTAAATAGTTAATCCCATGAATAAATGTACTGGAATTTGTGTAGGTACTATTAGAGGAAATGTGCATTTTTTCTGTACATACTTGGCCACATTTCTGAGTCGGAGTCGACTCTGACTCAATGCTTATTTGAGTCCGAGTTGAGTCGACTCACTTGTGAATGCGGGCTAAGTCGAGTCGGCTCACCACTTTCAACAGAGCGGGTCGAGTCAGAACCAGAGTCAGCCTTTAAGCTGTGAGTCAGAGTTGAGTCGACTAAAAAATTGAGTCATCAACAAGTCTGGATACAAGAGGGGCTAGTGGGCTCAAGCGCCCCCCCAATGCCAGGCAGCCTATAGTAAATGCATAGCCGGAGGCTGTTGCGAGGCAATGGCAGGGGAGGCTCGAGAGCCTCCTAGCCCAGCTCCCATCGCCCGAAATGAAGTCCTGGATCCGCTACTGTGTATATTCATAGGACTTGAATTTTGCCATCAGTGGCGGATCCAGGGGGGGCAAAAAGGCAATTGCCCCCAAACGGAAAAGCTCGGGGCAAAACTATGTTTTTGCCCCCCCCCAAGCGATCGGCCTCCTTTTTCCCCGACTCCTTTTTAGCTTGTAAGCAAGATTTTGGTGCTTCAACTCTCAACTTCAAACAGAATTAGTGAAGTTCAGTTTAAATATTCGGACTTGGACAGGACGTTTTTTTTGCTTTTCGTCTCCAGTTCCCAAAATCCTAGCGAAAAGGCATATTGTACCGCAATTTTGCACTGTACGACGTTTTTCTTCCTCTTTTTCTTTTTCTTTTCGACTTTGGTTTGCCCCTCCCAAACCATCCGGCTAGATCCGCCACTCTTTGCCATCTACAGTCATCTTGGAATAATGGGGGCAGCCCCCTCCCCCGTTTCTAAACCTATGACATTTCAGTATTTGACTATTCACACTGAAAAGGGAACAAAGTACATAAGAAAACTAGGTACTTACCGCTTCCAATGGGTCGAAACGAACTGGCTTAGTCCGTTTCTCCAATGAATTCTCACTCGTAAAAATCCACAGAACAATAACAGGAGCACACTAGTCCCGAACAACAATCGAACTAATAGACTTCAAACACTGATATATTCAAACACTATATCCTCCCAAAGTTGTCTTTGCACTGTGCAACACAATCCAATTCCTGATCCAGCTTCTCAGGGACGGTCACTACCGCACACACGCCGCCACCTCAACCAACTCACTGAATCGCCGAAGTACGGCGTTTCGTTTTCGCTAGTTCCGACCTGGTCACCCAGATGTCTCTAGTGGGCACGGGCGTCAGACACGGCGGGGGCTCCGGCCGTCCCAGCGGAGCCTTCGAAACGGACGCCGCGACCGCCGCGTTACTGCAGGTAAGGAGCGGGTTCAGGTAGCCGTTCGCCCTGTGCCTGGCGCCGTAATCAACAGCGGCATTGGACAGTTTAGGGAAACTGGTCTGTTCAGTAGCACTGCCAGTGGTGGCAGGGCAGTTCAGAGGGCGGCGATTCCATGGAGGAACTTAAAGCAGGCCGCGGTACCCAACCACTTTTAAATGTCTAAATATAGTCAGGGGCGGTGGAAGGTAACTTTGGATGGGAGGCAAACCTGAAAAACTGACGTATATTTGAGATGCTCAACCTGCCCAATTTTCAATGTTTTCTGCAAGCTCGGTTCACTCTAATTTACAAATATTTATTGTATAAATTTATGTTAACAGTACAAGAGAGCTGGCGAATCGGAATGGAGACGGCTGGTGGCGAAAAGGCACAGGAAGCGCGCCCCGCCGCGCCGCCGCCCGACTCGAGGATGCTCGAGTCGCTGTAGTATCCCGGCAGCTCGGCGAAGGTAGCGTCCATTTCCACGCCAATGCCCATGTACATTTAGAGTGGTTTCATGATTTTCGGCTAAAAGTGCCCCTAATTACACTAAATACCAGGATTCGACCAAGGTGTCACATTCCCGTTAAAGGGAATGTGGCACCTTGGTCGAATACAGGAATTGAGTGTAATTATGGTACTTTTAGCCATACACCGCAAAAGGGGGGACCACCAAACTTCCAACCTGATGCTGACAAAAACTTTCAACATCAGTACCAAGAACTGTCAATTTGGGCTCCTCTTGCCTTCCGAAGCGGCTGGATATAAGAATGTCCGGCTTTCTATTTTGACTGAGATCAGAAACTTTTGCCAAAAAGTGGGGCCTGGCCCCTGGCCCCCTTTTCCGACGCGTATGCTTTTAGCCGAAAATCATGGAAGCGACCATGATTTCTCTGAAAAGTATACAATAAGCTCAATATTTTGATTTTAAAAATGTTCCTCTAGGAAAAGAAACAGATGTCTGCCTGTGGATGATGCAGGGCATATTTTGCTACAAAGTGTGGCATTTTGCCCACCAGTCCCCCATGCTATGCCCACCAGTGAACGGCCCTGACGGCCCAGTGCCCACCAGTCACCAGTCATTTGATGTTTAGGAGTGCCCTTTAGTGGGAATTTGTGCCCTTTTCAGCCGAATGCCCACCAGTCCCAATTCCTTAAAATATGCCCTGGGATGATGTCATGATCTGGCAACCACCACCATATTCAATACGCTTCAAGGGCTTCGATTCTTCGATTGGCTGATACTCACCGTGACGTCAGCAGATGTCGTCACACCAACAGCTGACAACTGTGGTCTGCTGCTAAAGGTACATGAGGGGTACATTTCAGGTAGGTTTTAGTTTTTTTGTACGGAAATCTCGAGTTCCAAGACAAATGATTATTGTGTACCGGGTTTTCGGACTTGCTTTACAACTTGGCTATCTCGGTTAAAATCACGTTATGAAGGTGCCACAATATAAGGGCTTTTTATAAGGCGTGCTGTGCAAGGCACCTTTGCCCGCCGGCACCGTCCGCCAATGAGTGAATTCATGTGCTCGGAGCTAGCTGGGAAGCCAGGAGGACTGGGAGGCTCAGAAAGAATGTGTGGGAGGCCAAGAGGCAGGATCTCACTGCATAAGTATCGGAATCTGAGTCATCATCAAGGCCGCGCGGTGGGCTGTCCTACCTCCGTTAGTCCATAGCCAACAGGTTATGCACAGCACAAGGCAAAGCACACATGATAGTAGCTTGACGTTTGCAAACCATGCTATATTTCGAAAAGTTATTGGTTGTATATGAGTGCTTCACGTGATTATACTTTTTGACTTTTTAGAATTTCTCTCGCTGTTTCCCATGAAAAGAAACGTTGCAAAGTGACGTGGTGACCTCAGTTTTCTCCTTTCTGCTCTGCCCACTTAGCACACCGAGGTGTTTTTTTATTTAGGTCTTTTTTTATTTAGGACTAGTTGGGGCTGTTTTTTTATTTAGGATTTTTTGAGGATTTAATGACCCGATATTTTAAAGTCCAAAGTATGTCAAGAATTGCCTCGTTTGATTCTTCTCCGTGATTAGTTTCCTACTCAATTAATCCAATAAATTTGATATTTACCGCGGTAAGCGATACAGCGCGCTGAAAATGGCTTCCACAACGTTAAACTAGCAAACCACAACATCATGGACATGAGTAGTTTTGTCTCCGAAATATATTTAGTGTGCAAGTAGGGGAAAGTGGGGGGGTCACGGAGACCATAACGATGGTGTGAGTTTTCGATGACATAATGAGTTTGTTTCGTTCCTATTTTGGCTGTAGAGATTCTTCAGACATTTATCTACCTCTGTGCAAGCAGCTATGTGTCTGCAATTATTATATTAAAATTTGCGTTAAGTTTAGAAAAAAGGCAAAAGTTCATTTCGCCCCACCTAATGGGGTAACATGGTCACCCCATGGGGAAAGATGGACAAGGTGAACAAAGTGATCGAACCAGGCCTTGAGGATTTCCATCTGTATCCGCCCACTAGGCGACTGTCGTCCGCCGCGGGGAAGGGGTTATTTACTTACTATTTTTTCCGTCAAAGAGTCAAAGGGGGTCATGCCTTTTCTGAATTTTTAATGACGGAGGATTAAAGTATCAAGGGCTGTCGTGTAACTGTGCATAGGCTGATCGAGGATCGCCGATCAGGGGGCAGGGCACCTTGCCGGGGGCGCTATCCGGGTCAGGGGGCGGGTGCGCACCCAGGGCGAGGGCAGCGGGCCCCCAAACACTTTGGCTCCAAAGTACCGCCCCCATCCACGTGGGGCGCCGAAGGCGCCCATCGAGTGGAAGGATGAACCTTCACCTGACTTTTAGAGGCAGTGCTACACTGGCTGCCGCCCCTGCACCCAACACGCCGCCCCCTTACACTGACTTTGCTGCCCCTGCACCTAACACAACCCCCCTTAAACAAAATTCTCTAGTTCTGTGGAGCAAACAGTTCACCGCTCTCACCCCCTCCCACCAAGATGCGAAAATTGACTGCCCTTTGGGTGAACAAGTGCGCCACCGGAGGCAAAATACCGCCCCCTCCACGGGCCTGGTGTCCCTTTTTATCAGCCGCCCCCTCCCCCACCAAATAAAAATCCTGGCTGCGCGCCTGCCAGGGGGTGCCACTTTTGGAACGCAAAACATATCCGGTGGCCGCCAGATCCTCTCGCAGGGCAAGAGCGCCCCTCCCCGCTCCTGAGGGGAGGGATTGGAAGTGACACTTCAGGGGACCCATCAATCTCTCTGGGGGCACCGTGACCATTTCAGGGGGTGCTGAGGGTCTAGGGGTACAGCTGCCCCTGGATGACCCTCAAATTTGATTATATGTTCTCCAGCATTTCGGGCCCTATGTCCCCCCAAACCATCAGCCTCTATTTATTTAAGCTTATATTATATCAAATCAAATATACTCTTGTGCGGGGTAACATGAACACCATGTCCATCTTGCCCCAACGTGTGGTGTCCGTCTTGCTCCCACCGTCTTGCTCCGTCTTGTACTTCACTTTGCTCTTCCTAAACAAACTTGGGTATGAATCGGACGCCATTGCGATTACACTGTCAGCGACTGCGGTGAACAAAATGTAACATCTTGAAGAGCCATGTTACGTAATACCAATAACATATTTATAGAAACATCCATGCAATGACCTTACGAATTCTATTGTGAAAAAACACATGAGTTGCAGTTTTTACTATTATGAAAATTTTATAAAACCTAGAGAGCTTACCGGACTCAACGTTGCCCTGCGACCGACACGCGCTAAAAGGAAGAGTATTACACGCTTTTCCCGGTTGTGGCACTGTCAGTTCGTCCCAAACAGGGGGTGTCCGTCTTACCCACGGTGTCTTTGACCCCCCACTTTCCCCTAGTATTAAGATAATTTGAAACATCACATCTATGAAGATCAGCTTCGATTTGTTTCTTTATATCAGTAAACGATGTATATAATATATTGTTGTCCACAAGTTCACTTTAATACAATCACTAACATACTTAGCGAGTTAGTCCGTCGCTATTGGTTTCCCTGGTTCCCTGCTTAATTCTGTCTTCCTACATTCTGTTTACGCAGTACCTATCTATGGTCAACACTCGATGGAAATCCACGAAACCTTAGCAAAACACTTGCCGGGGTCGGCTAGGGCGGCCACCTATGGCGGCCACCCCCCTCCCTGAAGGCCCGAAGGGCCCTAAAGGATACGCGTGCCGCGCGATGCGCGGCCCGCTCACACTATGTTTTGGGGCCAAATGTGGGACTTCATACCAGACAGGGCCCACTTAAGCCTTCTCCAGCACTCTATTCTGTGACAAGCAGGGCTTTTTTATCCATCAAAACAGTCTGTTAAAAGGTGCCTTGGAACCACTGGTGGCCAGGAACCCCTATCCAAAGAAGGGTCAATTTTGGTCAGCTGGGCCTAAGGGTGGAGATCTCTTTTCAAACCAGGGGGTCCTGGTCCGGTCGGGCCCGCAGGAGTGGTTGTTTTTCGTAAGAAAATGAAGACACTAAAATTCAGGCAATGCCTATAAATACCATATGAAACCCTATGATGGTAGGATTTTACACCAGCCGGACCATGACTTCCTCGGGAGGTAAATTCGACATGTTTGTACATTTCAACACACTTCGAGCGTTCAATCATATTTTTTCCGGAACCTCAAAATGAGGTACGGGTCGAAACCTCTGCCGTTGACTTGGTCTTTGAAAGGATAGCGATTATAACGTACGCGCTTTTTACTCTGGTCCTCAATGAAAACGTGTTAGCAGCAGACAATATCAGCGTGTGAAATGAACTACTTTTTAATGCTCAAGTCTAGCGTATTCCCTTCTGTCTTATGACCCCAGCATTTGGTGCATCATTATAGCCCAAAACGGTTATTACAACATGTATATTTTGATGATATACTGAACCACCAAAAGACACTGAGCCATGCTACAATATGGCGATAGCTAGGTGCAATATGCTGTTTCCGCCAAATTGACGCATTTTCTACGCTCTTTCTCCCTCTTTCTTACTCAATTTATGGTCTTTCCCCCACAATTCCAAGAAAAAAACTGCACCATACATCAAAGGAAATTTTACAAAATAAAAACATGTCACGACGCGAGGGATCCAGAACCAAAATTCGAGCACAAAAACGATAATCAGAACAAAGCCAGAGCCCACCACGCATATCAAAATATAACCAAACAGGTCTACAAATAACACCACATCCAACCATCCAGACATGACATTGTACCACGAAACACGCATCCGACGAACAGACGGGAACACAAACACGCCACGAAACGGACCCCACAGACACCACCGACAAATTACGGAAGAGTAGGAGGACCACCACAGAACGCAAACACACAGACGACTTACCACAAGCTTACAGTCACAAAACCACCAAATACCAAAGAACTCCCCCAAAATCGTACGATGCACAAATACAAACCTAGAAACCACAACACAACACTAGCTCCCACCAAAACAACGGCTTCCAACGCTCTTTTCCGCAACGATCAAAAAACCCCACACCTCACGTGGAACCATCTCTTGTTAAATCAAAACACTCTAAACAACCATGCTGCCAGCACCCCCCAAAACTATTTTATGGGATCAAAAACGAAACAACACACCAAGACTGAGAACAGGCACACTCCCCTAAACTCCACCAATACCAGGTTCAAAAGTACATCACCTCATGCCCATCGGCCTCCGAAGAAACCTCCCACATTTCCTAATGCACTGTCCATTATACAATAAAAAGACAACAACTCTCGCAATCGTCAAACATCCACAAGAGAATCCGCCAATCAACTAAACACTGAAAAACCCAACACGGCCAAACACTAACAACGAGGAAGGCAGGCAGGGCCAACAGTCAAAATATAGTGGCGGCCCTGGCAGCTCGGGGGCGGCGGGCGGGCGGCTGCGGCGCGGCTGTAGGCTGACGTTGGGTGAGCGCGACGCGGACTTAAAAGACCCGAGGCGGCGGGTATTCCAGTGGTAATTTGTGTATTGGTATATTGGTACTCATATTGTGAGTATCATGTAAAGCCAATGCGGAGAGGCGCCACGATTTAAGCTTTGTGCTTCTGCGCCAATCCTGCCTTACATTGTTTGCCTTTGTGTGTAGAATAAGAAATAAAAACAACAACAACATACGAAAATTCGTGCCTTGAATGAATTCAACAGTTTTTATTAACACGCGCATTGACGGGGGTGGATACCCCCCTCGTGTTTTTTGGAGATAGCGTAAAACGGCAGCGCGTAGCGCCGCCGTACTTGGCACACCTTTTCTCTTATCATACAACTTTTTCAAAATTCTAAGGTTAGGTCATCTCAGGTCAGGTCACCAGTGCAGGTCAAGTGACCTGAGCACAAAAAAGTTTAAGATAGCATAAGTCGGAACAGGGATAACTGATCCGATTGAAACTCATCACACAATAGGCCCGAGCTCTCTACAATCTGTTCCGGTATTTTTATATCGATGATCGAAGGTCAGGTACGAGCCATGGCATATTCATTGAAAATACATGGGAAAAGTGGGAACATGGGAAAAGTGAAAAACATGGGAAAACATCATATGAAAACTATTAAAAAATATGCATGCTGTCGTCCATTTTGAGGTCAGATCGATACCGAGGTCGCCAAAGGTCATCAAAGGTCACGTTTTGCGAAGTTGTTTGTGCCTATAACATTTGAACCAATCAAGATACAATCCTAAATTTGGTATTCTAGTAATGAGCATGACCCAAGGATTCAAACAGTATGTAACATGATCTTATAAGGTTATTATTTAACCTTGACTTAAGTTAAAGGTCATAATGTGACCTTACAAGGTCATGCTGCATAGTATTTGAATCATTAGGTCAAGACAAACACACTGATGACTTTTATTCTAGGTATCTGGCTCCTGAGGTGTAAGATATTTTCGAAATAGGTCTAAATTTGACCCATTTTGATCCACTGTAGCGCCACGGGTCCACGGATACGCTTTAAACTGGGATCGAAAGTAGAAGAGGGTAAGACACTTCTAGCACCGTTTTAACTTGTCCGTATCATCTCCGATTCCCGGGATCGTAGGGGGTCCCAGCACACCCCAGGCGGTGATGTGTATGAGAAGAGCCCAGGCGGTGCCGGGTTAATGAGCTGTACCATATAAGAGTATAAATTTATATCCCTTTGAAGCCCAGGCACATGTAATGAAATATTCATTTAGTGTTGAAATATCCTTTAAATTATATTGTTAAACATTTTCAGAATTCAAAAGAACTGTGTAATGGCTAGAGCAAAAATAAAATTATGCTTTATCCTTTCATGTGACGGTCATTTACTCTTTCAAATTTGGGCACCCTCAATGATTTTTGGAAATCCACACCCCTAAGGCTCGCCGTTTTCAATACGTGAACGAAACCTGACGCACAATTTGTGTCATGTTAGTTTTTAGCTTCTTGATTATTTGTGTGCAAAGGAGCGATAACAATGCTTGCTTTTATAATAATCCTTGATTTCCCAAACAATCCTTGCTTTTAAAGACGTGGCATTTTTTGATGATCTGACATCCCATCATTAGTTGATCTAAGAACAGCGTTTTGTTTCCTTAGCCCGTTACCCTGCACCTTAAACCTGTTTTCAACGAGATAGGCAGTTCGAGGAAACATTTTATCAGCAAGCAGACTTTCATTTGAAGTTACCATCTGAATACCACTGCCCTCACCAAGCAAGACGGTAGGAGTGACGAGGCACAGCATTTCCCAGATGTCCATAACCGTAGCTTACACCAGGTGCGTAACTAGCATAGCCGTGGTTAACCAAGGAGCCATAGCCGGTACCCTGTCGGTGGGATGGGTAGCCTGTATATCTATGACCACCGATGACCACACGCCCCACTCCAGCTGAGTCGCTCTCAGCGCTCCCGTAGCTGGGCGCGGGGTGTTGGGCAATGGCCAGCGGTGCTGCGGATGTCGCACTGTGGCCATAGTGTGTGAACGGTGTTTGAAGACCCTTGCGCAAAGTCGCGTCGTTAGTGGGAGCCCCGCTGCTATAGGCAATGCTCGTGCGTGGGTATTTGACGGAGAAATCAGCAGCGTTAGCTGCGCTACTATAGGACGTCTGCGACGCTCCGGGGTAATAAACGGGCCTGTAGTATCCAGCGTGGGCGGCTGGGTAGGTGCGACCTGGCACGCGTCCTGGACCCCTGCCGGCATACTGCGCTGCGGCTGCAGGGGAGACTGGGGCACCTGCTGGAATCGAGGCGACGGGATCCTTCCTAGCAGGTGTAGCAGGTGAAACATGCTCGTTGATGACGTCATATCCGGTAGAAAGCCCCGGCCGATGGGTGACGGTGGAACTGGTGAGGTAGCCAGGGGTATTTTGAGCTTGCTGGTAGTCTGACCCCACAGTTACGGAGTGAACCGCCCCGGCCACGCTTGCAGTGTTACTTCCAGCAGAAGATGGGGTATACGTTGTTGAATACGTTGGGAAATATCCCGAATTGGAACCTGTCTTATAATATCCCTCGTTTGACGTCCTGTAGCTATCGCTATACGGTGGACTATAACTGACTCCAGAGGAAGACGGATTTTTGTCATAATCCTGCGCTGTCACATAATGTGGCCTCCCAGATACCGCGGAATAGCCTGCCGAGGACGTGGATGCAGGGGCCTGAATATAACCATCTACCACTGGACCTATTGGGGCGTACAGCACTTCTCCTGTCGGCGATTGACTAAGATAGCCGTAGTCGACGGGGACGTAGCCAGAGGCACCGTGGTCGACCGTATGGACGTAGTAGGTGGAGGATGTGCTGGGTGCCCTAGCAGGGACGTAACCGACAGAGGGTGCGTAGGTGGTGTAGCTGTGGGTGCCGGGTCGCCTGGCTGCGAAGCGGGAGGTGTCTGCGGCACCGTAGCTGCTGTAACTGCTGAAGTCGCCGCCTCCACCTGTCGAAGAATACCCACCGCCCTGACCTGCCGCGGTGAGCGCGGTGGATCCGCCATGGTAGGTGACTGTCGGGCTTATCTGGGAGGTGCTGTAGCCTGGCCTGTTGGCAGCTGCGAGAGCTGCTACTGCTGCTGCAGCAGCAGACGTAGCGAAGCTGCTGCCGCTTCCACTCGTCGCCGTTGAGAGGCCTGGGGCCACCGCTGAGTCGCTGGACGTGAAGCCCGATGAACCGGGGTTCCGGCTGGGGTAGTTCTGGCCTCTGCTGTAGCCAGGAGGCAGGGCTGGCCGGGTCAGGAGGGTGCTGTCTGGCGGAGGGTTATAGGCGTAGTGGGATGCGCCTGCAGTAGTGATTGGCCTGCCGAAAGTGTAAGCTTGCACATTGGCTGTGGCAGTGGGAGGTCGATTAAGACACTCTCTGAGGCAAGCTTGCTGACTACTTCCGTAGGCAGGAATATCGACTGCATAAGTTGGCAGACTGCCTGTGTAGGCGTGCGCATTGGGTGCGTAGGTTTGCTGACTGCTTGCATAGGTGGGTGCGTTCGCAGTGTATATCGGCGGATGGGTTGCATACGTTCTGACGTTGCTGACGTAGGTTGGCGTGCTAGTGACGTAGGTGGGTGTGTTCTCGGTGTAAGTGGGAGCTTCAGTGGCGTACTGGACGCCGTTCCGGACCGGGTCGCGTCTCCCGTAGTTCGCCTGACTGGACGGAGAGATTCCTGCGTTGATGACTAGGCAGATCGCCAGTATCTGAAACACGCGTTACCGTAATAATGATCGTATATAGGAACAAGTGTACGCTATGAAAACGTCTAATTTTCGTTTTATACCATTGAATGGCTACTGACATCGGTACACCTATATTTCCTAAGCAGATTTAAGTGGGCGTTTGCTCTGATTAACCAGGACAGATTCAGCATAGAAAGGTGAAATGGTTAAGCTGGGTTTCATAGTCGTTTGTAGGTATGCTGATTACATTTCCCGCCATATATCTCGTCCAGTTGGTTGACTTAATCCTGTCCTCCATCAAAGAAACCTACAGGATGATATATTCAGAGGCTGTTCATATATGACGTGAATAGAATTTGGGGGTGTCCGGATATTCTCCGCCCTCGTCAGCAATCATCAGAAAATGGCTGACCTCCGTTTCCACTTCGTCAGTAGGCGTCAGAAAACGCTAGACCCCACTCTCAAAAAAGCTTTCCTCCACTCAGAGACAATGTTGAAAGATGCTAAAAGTGCAACAAGCAAAGCTACAAAAGGTAGGAAAACTTGCGAAAATTTCAGTTTTAGATTTTCGCGGAAGTCTCTATCCATTATACATTCAAGCACGGATCCAAGGGATGGAGACTCAGTGGCAGATCTAGCCGGTTGGTTTGGGAGAGGCAAACCAAACTCGAAAAGCAAAAAAAAAACGTCGCGCAGTGAAAAATTGCGCTACAATATGCCTTTTCGGTAGGATTTTGGGAACTGGAGACGAAAAGCAAAAAAACGTCACGGGGTGAAAAATATGGGCTCAAGATACATTTTTTCCTATCCAAGCCCCAATATTTACACTGAACTTCTCTAATTCTGTTTGAAGTTGAGAGTTGAAGCACCAAAATTTTGCTTACAAGCTAAAAAGGAGTCGGGGGAAAAAGGAGGTCGATCGCTTTGGGGTGAAAAACATAGTTTTGCCCCGAGCTTTTCCGTTTGAGGGGGGCAATTGCCTTTTTGCCCCCCCTGGATCCGCCACTGTGGAGGCTCAAAAGGTTTTTTCCCCAAACCCCCGGACTTTCGCTGATTTTCTTCGAAACCCATAGGTTTTCACGATTTTGAACCCCGTTTCCACCTCCCTTCCTCATACTCCACCATCGGCCTAGATCTGGCACTGGATAAATTACTACAAAAATGAGTACTGATCCATGTCTGCGATTCGGAAGACAGTTAGGTATCTTCTGGACCAAAATAAAAATGTTGTGATTATACTTACAGTTGAATATGGACCAAAAAGACAGTCTGTTTTCTGCGAACTGACCGACTGAAAGGATCCACTCATAGGGGAGAGTGGGGCAACATGGACACCCTAACGACGACTGGCCTTTTCGAAATATTTATTGAACTCGATTAGCCTTGACTTTTGACATGCTATTAGTTCGAACATTTATCTCCTTCTGTGCAAGCAACCAGGCATCATTAATAATGGCTGCCAATTTTATGTCAAATTTCGCAAAAAGTAGCAAAAGTCCATTTCGCCCCGCCCTGGGGTAACATGGTCACCCCACGGGACAAGATGGACATGCAATTTCGATAGTCGCTTCAGCACGTTGACGGTGGCTAATTCATATTTGTAAGTGCATACCACCGTTGTACCCTTAGATCAGGGCATTAGACATTGTGCCTAAAATTGCGTCACTGTTTACCTGGGATGTCGAAGACAACCCAGGCATGAGCGATCACCTCCCAATCAAAATTAATGTCCCCCAAGGAGCACTCGACCGCGTTGTTCTGTTTACCCCTTCCTGGAATCTAAAAAGAGCGGACTGGACAAAATTCGAGGCAGAGGTCGACCTCACACTGGTCACCGAAGGCGACCCACACTCGGCAGACATTGAATTAATACTAAGAGCCATAAGCTCAGCAGCACAACTAGCAATACCAAAAACCAGAGGACCCCGAAAGAAAAACGGAGCCCCATGGTGGAACGCAGAGACGGCACACGCCAAAGCTCAAATGATAAGAGCCCGCAAGGCATATGAGAGGAGGGCACACAGCCCTACTCGATCCGCACTTCGGGCAGCAAAAGAACACTTTCGAAACACGTGCAAGCGGGTTCAAAAGGACAGTTTCAACTCTTTTGCCTCCAAATTCAACCGCTTCACTCCCACCACCCAAGTTTGGAAAACCATTAGAGCTTTCTCTGCGAAGCGACCACCCCGTGGACCTTTCCCTCAACTAAAAATAGCTGGCCAACCCATCACCGAACCTAAGGAAGTCATGGATAAATTTGCTGATCATTACGCCAGTGTCGCAGCTAATAACTCATACAGCCAGCGCTCCAAAGACCAGGCAGAATGGTGCAAAAAGCACACATTCATCAATTATGGTAATCAAGAGTATTATAACGTACCATTTACAACGACCGAGCTAAATTACGCCATTAGCAAGTGTGGAAACACTGCAGTGGGCCCTGACGAAATTCACTACTCTTTCTTCAGGCACCTCAGCCAAACAGCACTAGAGTACCTGCTTTCGGCCATTAACAACATGTTTCTTAGCGACTCTTTCCCCACATCGTGGCGAGAGAGTATAATCATTCCCCTTCCAAAACCTGGCAAAGAAAAAACAGACCCAAAAGGTTATCGCCCAATTTCGCTTACTAGCTGTGCTAGCAAGCTTGTCGAGCGCATGGTAAACGTTTGACTTCACGAGATCCTCGAAAAGAAGCTTGATGCTATGCAATCAGGCTTCCGGCGCGGGCGAGCCACCACTGACAATTTGGTGAAACTAGTCAGTGACATCCAGAATGGCTTTTACAAAAAGCAAGTAACAATAGCTGCATTCCTAGACATTAAATCGGCGTTCGATCGCTTACAAAAAGACGCCCTTTTGTTTAAATTAAGCAAGCTAGGAATTCGTGGCCACCTTGCAAAATTCATTGAAAACTTCCCCAAGGACCGAAAATTTAAAGTCCGTTGTGGCACCACATTCTCCTACCTGGCAACCCAAGACCAAGGCACACCCCAGGGTAGCGTTCTGTCCCCCACCCTCTTTCTAGTAATGATCAATGATCTCTTCGCCAAAACGCTACCGCCTGGAATAAATTACTCCCTCTTTGCGGACGATGTCGCCATTTGGAAAGCCACTGCAATCGATACCAGGCGGTATAATGAACCAGAATTTCAACATGCAACTACGCAGTTGCAGGATAGCTTAAACGACATCGATAATTGGTGTAGTTTAATGGGTCTATCACTCTCGGCGGAAAAATCATCAGTCGTTGTCTTTGCCAGAGCGCATTCCAGACACGACCCTCCACGGCTCCAAATCTCTGGTAAACCTATTGAATGCACCAACAGCTTCAAATTCTTGGGCGTCACCCTAAATTCCCGATTGAGTTTCAACGAGCATATCACCAAAGTCGTCTCTAGCTGTCAAAAACGAGTCAACATTCTCCGCATGCTCGGCGGCACAGAGTATGGCGGGGATCGAAAGACCCTGCTTATGCTCTACAAGTCCCTGATTCGGTCCATTCTCGAGTATAATTCGTTCGTTTTTGACTCGACGAACAAGACCAATAAATTAAAGCTAGAGCGAGTCCAAAATGCCAGTATCCGGGCAGCCACAGGCGCGCTCAGAGAATCCCCCATCACCAGCCTGCTAACTGATAGCGGGCTATGCCCACTGCAGACAAGACGCGACGCCCAGCTTATTTCTTACTACATTAAGGTCCAATCCACCGGAAACCACCCGGCAAAACAATGTTTTGCCCATCCCAGACGAGCAAATAAAGCCACTCTACAGAAGTGGCCCCCATTTAAGCGCAGAGTAGCGAAAACCCTGGAAAGCCTCAATCTTGCACTGCCAGCGACAATACGCAAACCCCCACTCTCCCGCTTCTGGACTCGGAAAGAGCCCAAAGTGGAATTTCTTTTCACTTCCCGTAAAACGGACTTCTCAGAGGAAGAAGTCTCCCAGAAATTCCTAGAGTTCCGAGCTTGTAACGCGGACAAGACCTTTATATTTACAGACGGCTCCAAAATAGGCGAAAAAGTAGGCCTCGGCATCTGGGGGCAAAATATTTGCCTACAGAAAAGACTTCCGGACAACTGCTCTATCTTCACAGCCGAGGCTGTTGCCATCCTAAATGCATTAGCCATAATCAGAACCCAAAATATCAACTCAGCCGTCATCTGTTCAGACTCTAAATCTGTCCTGCAGGCCGTCAGTAACGTAGTCAACCCCAGCCACCACGTTATAGCAGATATTCAGAAAGGTATCGATGATACCCCTGATGTCTCTTTTCTTTGGATCCCGGGCCACTGCAAAATTCAAGGAAATGAAAAGGCCGATGAGCAGGCAAAACAGTCCCTAGAACTTAGAGAGATCACACCCTCAATGTGGTCTGGAGATGATAGCAAAGCTCTCCTCCAGGACAGCATCCGGAAGCAAATTCAAAATAACTGGACCACAAACCACAGCGCCCACCTATTCTATATCAAGCCTAACATCGGCTACTGGCCCAGTTCCAACCAAAAGAGTCGCCGGCGCGAGGTTATTCTAACCAGACTCAGAAATGGACACACAAAATTAAATGCCTATTGGAACGCGGGTACCTGTGGTACCTGCGAAGCAATGGAGAATCCCTATCACATTCTCATCGATTGTCCCCAGCACAATACCCATCGGCAACCCATGCTAGATTACTGCCGAATCCAAAACATCCCTGTAGACCTAAAAACTCTGCTCGGTAACGACCATCCTGAGCTACTCGAAAAAGTCTTTACATTTCTAAAGGACTCTGGGCTAGAGAAGTTTCTATAAATCACCCCTCCCAGTATATATGATGGAGGGTGCATGGTGCACCCCCAAAGTAGGACTTGCCTATTTTCCAATCATAGATAATCCACTGCAAAATTTAAGCAATAGCTGTTTAACCTTTAAATGGTTCATTGTAGGCTAAGGATAGGTTATGTTAGGCTAGCTTTGAAATCAGGTTAGGTTAGATAGGTTAGATTTCTTCACCGCAGTGATACCTTTCACTGCGGGTCTATACTAACCACACCTATACTCTTACTAACAATCTAACTATCCTCTCACACTTCTTTTCTCTGCGCGGCGGCTGCCCAGCCGGAGAGGGGAGCTGCAACTTCACCTCCGGGTTGCAGGGTAAATTCGCGGCACCCTGGCCAGGTGTTTAGCGCACTTTCTAAAATACGAAATTATTGAGTTAACGGAGGATCTCGAGTAACGTATACAAGCGGACATCAGTAGCTGACACACAAAATTCTAAATTCTAAATTCCAAATTCTAAATTTAAGGTCTTCAACCACAAAAATAACCTTCGCACTCTGCGGGTCTAAACTTATTGAAAGACCTCCCTTGGCATGGCTATGCCATTGCCACGACCGATCCATTTGCAAGCTAAAACATCTTGCAACCCATTACTTGAAATAACTCCCATTGCTTTAACAGACTAACGTAGCTTGCCCTCACACAAAATTCTAAAATTCTCCCACACACTCCTTTAGAGGCGGGCAAAGGTGCTATGCACAGAACGCCTAATAAAAAGCCATAAAGTAAAAGTAAGTAAGCATTAGACATTGTCTTTAACTTGCAATATCACTTTTTCTATGGAGGATTGTAAAAAAATCACATGTTCGAGATATGGTGGTCATGTTTGATCTATGATTTCCAGAAAATTAATTATTTCAAGCAACAAGGTCACAAATAAGGCCCAAATCGGACATGATGAAAGCGATGTATTACGATTTTGCACTGTTACATTAAATAACATGCAATTTCGCGTGCTGTGCATCGCATGTTCAGGGTGACCGTCTTGCCGGACCCAGTTGCTCTCCTACAAGCTCGTACATGACTTAAGCACAACTTTGATTCTACGCACAGAGACAACGGCGAAAACGATGCAAGAGAATCAAGAACATAAGGCGGAAATATCAATGTAAAATTTTTAGAATCCTTTGGGTAATAGGCTTACGAGGTTAACCCGAGAAAACACACATTTACTACAGCTTTTATATTTTTGAACATTATGCAGAAACTAAAGAGCTTCTTAGCACCAATTCACTCTCAAGAGCTAAGCGCAGTGACTGCAAGCGTATTACTCCCTTTTCCTGCGTATCGAACTGCTAGTTCAACGGATAGAGGGGGTGTCCATCTTGCCCCCAGTGTCCATGTTGCCCCACTCTCCCCTATATGTGCTTTCTAGTCAAGCCTGCACAGTCCTCGCTCAATAAAGCAACTGCAGGTCAACCGATGATTTTCCCCCATTCCAGAACTACCGCTCAATCTCCACTCTATTCTTGATTGGAAACTTGCATTGCTTTACAATGCTGCTTTGCATATCATCTTATCATGCACATTATCATCATCATCATCATAGCATTTAATTTCATCCAGAGAAAATGGCACGGCACTGAAAAATTGAGCCGTTGAATAAAGAGCTATATTTATTTTTAATCATACATTTTGTCCAAGTTGTTCCCAGTCCGGTTTTGGAGTCAGAGTCTCACTTACGTTATCAAGGGACTTTTTACGGAGACCCCGACCACACCATCCGAACGAGCAACTCCCACAATGAAGGTTGAATTTAGAAGTCAAATTTCAACGTTCGACAAAGAACAGGGACGGCTGCCCCGCTCAGGTCACCATTTCACCAGTCAATTGCCAGCCGGCCTACGTCGGGTAAACTATTGAGCGCCGGAGCGTCTCAGGGGAACTGATCCCAAGCCTGGGCATGCACTACCACTGTATGTTTCTGAGCAGCGGGCCGGAGCCCAAAGCTCTACCCACTGAGCTACCGAGGCGGAAAATTATGCCCCTAATGTTTCCCTGGCCCCCTCTCTCGTTAGAAACCGGCAGTAAGAACCAGAGCCCTCCCCTTTCGGTAACAAAAGTTAGAAAATTCCAGACCTCTCCCCTTCTGTCGTTGACGTCACATGTGAACAGCCCTTTATCGTCAGCTACGAAGATGTTAGGGCCTTGCAAGAAAGGGGCGTGGTATTTGCATGGGGTAAAGAGTTGTTTATAAATTACGACACCTTTAAGGCGTGTTTCCATCCTCCCCCTCTTTAACGTCATGGCGTCACTTTTCGGTGGGCCCTCCATGTCATGGCGTCCCCATGGAGTCCGACCAAAAGTGGCATGGAAGTCAGCATAATAAAATATATGAGATCACATACGCTAACTGTAATGCAACTATAAGAAACTGCATATTCCAACAGTCATTTTACATGTTATGATGAGAGGGATTCAAGCTTGGCATGCCAAGCCACTGTCGTCCTAAGGGAGAACCCATGCCTCCCGGCTTCAGTCCTGATTCTAGACAGCTCCACTTTCCCCGACAAACCAAACAACAACTTAACAGTAAACAACCAACAGAAAAAATTCGCCGCTGACTAAAGTCCACCCCGTGTCATGGCGTGTCATTTTTCAGTCAACCCCTACCCTCGTGAACACGTCATGGCGTGTCACTTTTCAGTCAACCCCTACCCCCGTGAACACGTCATGGCACGTCACTTCTCGGTCAACCCCCGCTCGGCGAGTGATGCCAGTTATGAGTAGCTATGAATAAACTTCCACTGGGTGAGATGCCCAGGTGAAAGGTACTGAAAACGAAAATTAAAAAAGAATGATTGTGCTATCCCTGTTTAGATATGTTATTTATGAGGGCACTAGATCATTAATTTATAACACTTCAGGTTGCCTAAAAGTAAAAGGAAGTCGGAGGAAATAAGCCTCTCCCTCTGTTTAACCCAAAAAGCGTCAGCTGAAATAAACACCCTTGGAAACAAAAAAACAAACATGTTTTGCTTGGACGGTCAAGTCCCTCTCTTTTCGGTAGTGATGGCCCGATCGGTTTTAATGCTGTTCCTCGTATGATAGGTAAATAGTACACTGAAACTTCCATGGAAAAAGTTGGTTTTTAGAGACTTTGAAATAAAAAATAACCATGAATAAGTCTGAATTCATGAGAAAGTTTCAGTGCACTGGCCATAAGCCGTTAAACTTGCTAACCGTTAAAATTGCTACCAAATCCCAGAGCCGGGCGATCCGCTACTTAGTCTCCGGCCCCTGTGCACTATTTGCGGACTCTCCAAATGGGAACGGAGTGGCAGTAGCAGTTTCTATAGCTGAAAAGTAGCGGAGTAACGGGTAGCGGACTCTAAATGATTCAAAAGTACCAGCGCTTCCGACAGCCCGTTAAGGGAAAGCCATCCCCCACCCCTCCAAAAGGAGATTGAGATTGAGAGATTTGAGAAACAGGAGGATTAAATGAATAATTTTGTTGTGTGTTTTTTCAATACTTCATTTGACTTTTTTATTAGGGTCACTCCCAACAAGCACACTTGTCCAGTTACAGGGAGTTTTAGCTTGGGTGTTACAGGATCCTCTCCACCGGGTCAGATTTGACATGCATGTCTCCCATGGGAGGCGGTTTCCCGCCGCGGATGCTTGCTGTCCAATCCTAAAACGGGTAATGATGCCACTAAGAAGCCCGACCTCACATTTCTTGGATCATTTTCTTGGAATTTTTGGATTTGCAACAGAAATGCTTGTCTTTACGTAACATGCAGGTAGGCAGTAATTTTTATTGAATGTATAAATATAATGGAAAACAATTTCTGGGTTAGTGCTTTGGTAGCGCTTTAGAAAACCGTAGCGATAGCGGAGATGCGGAGTAGTGGTGAGCGGTTTCGCGACTTTGAAAAAAGTAACTCTGGTGGCGCTTGCGTTTTCAGATAGCCAAGACAGTGAAGTAGCGGCAGCAGCTTCAGAAATTTGGTAGATGCACCCACCTCTGCAAAAACCTACCAGACTAAAATGTGTATTGCCTAAGGCTGCAATGTTTAGAAATTATTCGCCATGCCAACCTGCATAGTGCGTATGGCCTACGAATGGAGGGAATGTTATTTTCCAGTAACTACCTACCTTTTGCAGGAAGTTGTCAGCCATAGCTGCCCTTGAATCTCAGCCAGCTAAACAGGGGGAGCACTAGCTTATATAGAAGCTGGTCGTGTGCGTGTGCCTCCTACTCACGCAAAAAGATGCGTCGCGAAGCGTGCACTGTCAGTGGCCTATGTAGATGGTAGAGTATTTGCCGTTACAATCGCTCTATCAGCAAGTATGGTCTCGCGCTTCAGCAAACAGGGACCCCGAAACATATGATTTGAAGAAAAAAACAGGTTTCAGATTTAAGCAGCGTCAATATTTCTTTCCTGAATGCGCCACTGGGCGGATCGTCAGATTCGTGCTGAGTAGAGATCGGCTGAGATATCGCGAAAATGAGAGCCTATCAGGCACCAGCGCCGGGTGTTTTCTGCAGCCCAATACGCCGAAACGCTCCTCGAAAGGGTAATAAGCTTCGGTGCTGAATGTTCTTAAAATATATGCCTGCATCTCAAGAGAAACAAATACTGGCTATGCAAAACATTGTAGCTAAGGCTGATTGTTTGAAAATATTTTTCTCGATGATGGAATGACCATAAATATTTTTTTCAACTGTTTAGAATTAGCTTTTCATCAGAGTCACCGACTGCTGAGGCATGCAACGACAAATCGACACGCTGAGTGGTCACATAACGCCTTCATGTCGGGCACTTTGATAAAATCTTGTGTCCCAAGACGGGGCAACGGGAGTAGGGGGAAGGGCTTGACACTGGGGCACCGTGTTCCCCCCTCATGGGTGCACGACGAGGAAGGGCACCGCCATTGAGGTTTTCCCCCTCTCCTTAATCGGCGAACAGTGTGAAGCAGCGCCTGGCCCGAACTTTAGGAAAGGTGCTATTGACTCTGAATGTTTGGTCACAGACCTACAAAATTGGGCGTTTCCGACTGCGCACAAATTGGACACTATAGAAATAATGAGATGCTGCCGTTTTCTTTGAAAATTGCAACTGCACGGAATAAAGCACTCTGATGGGATTTGAACTGAAATATCAGTCCTATAGAGAGCATCTATCCAACCATCTTTGTTTCAAATTCCGTCTGTTCCAAATATTTTCCGCTTGTTGATAAATGAGCGTTCGTGAGCGGAAGGCAGTCCCTCCCCGCCGGTCCCCCTCCCCTCCACTATGTGGTGTCCAGGCCGACGTGTAGTAAAATCAAAATTGGACTGAATGCCGCTTTGGAAACGTTTTTTCGAAAACGACAAGTTTTTGGTTGAATTAGGTATTAACTCAAAGGTATTTATTTCCTGCTTGTTAAGTTAAGTAAGTTATATGCTGCTTGTTGATATGCTGCTTCAAGACTTCTTTGAAGAAGCATAGGTATATTTTCCGGTTTCATTTGTAACCCGTCAATTTAAGTTTTTCTTGACGCTTAAGTGCCAACATAATCCCTGTTCTGCAACAAAACCCTCTGGATTGTTTTTTCTTTCAATTGTCTTCGTTCAACTGCTGAGACTTTTCCTCCCAGCTCTCCTCTTTTTCGCCGAGGTCTGGTTAGATTTACAGGTTAAGGTCTGATTTTACTCGGAAATTCTGTAGCACTGGGTAATTCCCAGTACTTGATATTTTGTAAGTAAGTACTTAGTACCATTATAATTTTCATTAAGTACTTGATATTTCTTCCTTTTAATTTTCTTCTTTCAATTTTTCACTTTTATTCCTTCCACACAGTGGGGGATCTAGGACTTCATTCCCGTTGTGGGTGGCGGATTCTGCCCGCCCCTCATGTTTTTCCGGAATAACTGAAACGGTTCGCGATACGCTTTTGAAGTTTTCTGACTTTTCCTGAAACTAAGTTGGGCCGATTTTCTGAAATATTCGAGATAAGCTGTTGCCGCCCCAGCTGCCCCCTTGGCTACGCCCCTGCGCGCTCGCTTCCGAATGGTAAGGTGCGTCGAGCAGAGGTCGAGCGAGATGCCATTCGGCCCACCTCATGCATCTAGTGTAATCAAACAGAAGATCACTGGAGAAGGATCGCTCCATCCTCCAACCGGCATCCAAGTAGGCAAATGGATACAAAATGCACTTGGCGTTGGCTCCGCTATTTAAGTCCACTTTTCGTCTATTCTAACACATGCAGATTGCAGATATGCGAGTGGTGGTGAAGTAGCGATAGCAGTTTCCATTAACAAAAACTGCCGGAGTAGCGGTTAGGAGACTCATGATTATTCAAAAGCGCTGCCGCTACCAACGGGATGTTACGAAGACTGCCACTCCCCGAAAATAGGAGATACCTACTAAGAAATGCTTTTCCTCCAGAATAACAACGCGAAATTAAACCAATCTCGTATAATCTTTTCTCATATCTTCAGGAAAACTGTTAGTTTTGGATGTTATATAGGTGCATATAAGCAGTAGTTTTGTAGTTTTCCGAGAAATTTATTGAAAGGGAACAATTGAAAAACCTTTTTTGAGTAGCGCTAGCGTTTCAGCCAGCCACGAAAGCGGAGGTAGCGGTAGCGTTTTCAAAAGTTTGGTGGCGGAGCCCGCGGCACCCACCTCTGCACCCTTGTAACCTCGGGATATGTGTAAAACTGACGCCCTGAGGCGTATCCTACACTTATCAGAACCATACCGCGAATAAAAGTCATCGGAAGAAGCACGAAAAAATAGGCATTATCATTTTTCTTGCCCCAGGAGTTACCTTACCAATGCATAAGAACATTCCACAACCTAGGGTCATCTAAAGATAATGATTTTGGGGCTTATCGACGCACCAACTGCTGGGTTATATGGCGTCACCAACTCTTTGTCAACGTCAAGTCAACGCAGAGCAGCTTCCCTTTTGGAAGGGTTTCTCGAAAGCCAGATTGCTCCTTGTTGAGGGGTCATGTGAAGAAATATGTATACGAGGAATAACAATCTGGCTCTCTTGTCTATGCTCTGGAGTCGCCATTGACAATACAGAGCAGGCTATTTTTTAACATGTTAACTGGGGGGCCATTTGCCCCCCCCAGTCGGTCGAAATGCCCCCCAGTGCCCGGAAATTGACCCCCAGTGAAATAGACAAATGACTTAAAAGTGACCAAATGCAGACTCTCTTAACGAAAATAAGACAGAACACCACCCGATAATTATAACTTTGTTCTATTTCTGGTCCCAAATTGGCAATCCACAAAAATTGTGAAACATTTCCACCCGTGGCTGTCTACTCCATCGTGCGAAGACGAAACAAAGCGCGTTGTTACAGGACATCCCGGCAAAGCAGCTTCAGCATAAGCTAATCACGATTTAACGGTGGCCTACAAACGATCAAACATCCTGTTTTATCCTACCGGAAGCCCACATCCCAGCCAGTACCGTGACATTGCATGATGCTCTCATTTCACACGCAGTCAGTTCGCAGCGCTAAGAGCTCGTTCGTGAATTAGACGGGACATGGTGTAGTCAAAGTGCGTAAGAGTGGTTGCTGTTGTAGCGGTATGAAGTGCTTAGCCTTTTTATTTATTATTGTGGTGGTAGCATACATAAGCGTCGTCACCGGCAAAAAAGTGAGGGGGCCAGCCAAACTTCAACCTGATGCTGACAGCAAACTTTCCACGTTAGTATCAACAATTTTCCGAATTTGGGCTCCTCGTTGCCTTCCGCAGCGGCTGGTTATAAACATTTCCGGTTTACTCCCATTTTGACTGGGACCAGGAAATTTTTGGTCCAAAAGTGGGGCGGGGGAGGGTGATTGATGATCCCAAAAAATGTTCTGGTTATGTGGATAAAATCATTCGATGGCCACGCGGGGTTGGAAGGGCACCCCCGGCTTCCTATCAGATGGGTAGTGTGCTAAAAATATGGCGTCAAGTCAATATCAAACTGTCAACAGTTAGTTTTAAATAGTGATACAAGTCGCTTTTCTGTGGTTTAAGACTACCGCCAGGGGTCGTTTTAGCCTCAAATGTGGCTTTTGTGGTGTTCATTTGGCTATTTTAGTGGAAATAAAATTTTGCCCTCTTTGGCCCTTTTTCTAACTCGGTTTGACCTTCTCCGCTGAAAAAAACCTGGCAGCCCTGGGCAGCATCTATAATTTTTATTTTTTCAATTAATTTTAATTTTTGGAACACCCAAAAAAATATAAACATTTTTAACACTAACGCGCCTAAGTTTAATTAAACCTCCTCAAAATGAGGTCTTGACCCCTTGAAGACACTATAATGGCCAACACAAGAAATTCTTCCCCCTGACTTTTCCTTAAAAAATACCCTGATACAGAGTATGCAAAATGGGAATTTGACAACATTGAAATTTTTAATGCCTGAAAAAATTGCAACAGAAATAACTACTGGGCTTTCCACAGCTTCATGAAACGTCAAGGTTTCCGCCAACTTCAAGATCTTAGTTTTTCAAAGATGGGAAGGTTTTAGAAAGGCTCCCCAAAATAGATTTATTCATTTTCTTTTATGAGTAAAGGAACAAATAGAGGAGGACTGTTTGCATTCTTAAAGTGAATTGTAAGGACCATGGCTCTACAATGGGTGTGAGATCACGAGTCCCCCAGCTACAAGATGGCGTCTGCACTGTTGTACCCTTGTTATAGAGGGCGCTGTTGTCTGAGCTGAGTCCTGTCCAGGTGGTGCTCGCAGCGACGGCCGACTACCCAGGGCCTAAATTTTGAATTTCCAGATAACTGAAAGATATGATAGCTGTGCATCCATTATCTGTTAATACGAACAAGTTTTGTGACAATTAAACTATAGGCTCAAGAGATTTGGAGGATAAAAAACGGTTAAAGTGCAAATTTTGCACGTCCCTGCCGCAGTTTTCAAACTTTGAAAATTCCTTTCTTAAAAGGGAAAAAGTCCCTTTCTTCTGAGGTTCATTGTGAGGAAAACTGATACCACTTTTAATTTTAAAAATTTAAGAGGTATGTTTTGAGATTAAGAGAGGGTGCATAATTAACGAAGGAATAGGGGTAACCAGGTGCCTGACAGGAACATGGTTAACTAGAGGATTAGTCCTGCACGGCGGAAAAGGAGCCCTGTCTACTTTTGACAAAAATTTTTGCTTTTTATCAATTTTTTTCAAAGTTGCCCCAAGTCGTTTTTTGGAGTCGGGGCCTCACTAAAAACATCAAGGAACTTGTCACGGAGGCCCCAACCCCACCACCCGAACGAGCAACTCCCACAATGAGAGGTCAGTTTATAAGTCAAAGTTTAACGTCCCACAAAGCACAGGGACGGCCGCCCCGCTCAGGTGACCCTCTCACCGGTCAGTTCCCAGCCGACCTACGGTGGGTAAATGCTGAGCGTCGGAGCGTCTCAGAGGAATCAATCCCAATCCTGTACATGCACTGCCACTGCGTGTGCGTGTGTGCGTGCCACTGCCACTTGTTTTTATTTTGTTGTTTACTACCTCATCCAAAGTATATATAGAAAATCAGGGGAATTTGGCGTCGCTGAGAATGTTTCCAGGGGGAAGACCGACGACCATGGGCATCAATGACTGGGAAGGAGGAGAAAGTTGGATATTGGGGTCAAAACATTGCCCCAGATCATCTCACCTAATCCCAAATCATAGATAGACAAATTGCGTTACCACAATTTGTACTATCAGGTTAATATAATGTATGTATGTATATGTATTTATCAGGTAATATAAATCGTGGGTCCATAGATTAAACCTATTCTCACTGCTGGCACTTGTGATATTTTAGAGGTGAGTCCAGTTGTCCTGGTCAATTGACCTGACCTTGAAATTTCGAGAAAGTGGTGAAAGTGGGCAGGGATGACGTGTGCCAGGTACCAGGGAGCTCCACGCCGCGCTTTTTCGCTGTCCCGGGAAAACCCGACAAGGAGTGTTCAAAACACCCCAACCCCACGGGGGCAGTGGCTACCCAGAAGAAGACCATTGAGACAGTTCGCTTACTTACCTAATACGACATTAAGTTGAACGACATTAAGTTGAAAGCGATCGCGTTTTCTTGTGACGTTTTAGAAGATCAAGTGGCAGATTTGGGCCTCGGACCTTTCCCAATCACCAGCGGCTACTCAGCTGACTCTTTTCATTTGCCATTACCGTCGCATTGAACTAAAATCAAGCTCCATTTGGACGCCATTTTGTTCATATGGCCCCCAAAATGAATGCTCAATGCCATATTACGTCAACGCATAATTTTCACCTGGCTTGAGGTCAGGTCATATTAACCATTTGACATGGCAAGGACATGGTATGGTCATAAACCAAACAATTCGATTTGCTTTGAACAGGGCCTTCCAATGATGCCAACACCTCTGCTGTAGCGTTGTTCAGTCCTATTATATACGAGAAAACCTGTAATGCATTGCTTTTTCTTTCTGTTCTAATATTTTCTGCATTCTCCACTCATGGACATTTTTACATGCTTGCACCAAACATTCACGCCTACACACTATATGCACTGCAGGGGGTTTCCACTTATCGGCACCCTTGCGGGGCTGTCATGACCACACCTGCCTTTCACATGCCCCACCGTGCCAGACAGCGAGGCTATCCCGATTTCTCAGAACAAAGGACTGCTCTGGTCATAGGCGGATCCAGGATTTCTGATCAGGGGGGTGGGGGCACCATCCAGACCAGGGGAGCGTCACTTTTGGGCGAAAAAAACCTATCAGGTGGGCGCTAAAGCCTATCGTGGGGTGGGGGCGCCGGTATTCTCATCCTGGGAGTGGGGCTTGGAACTGATATTTTAGGGGGCGTTATCAACCTTTCGGGAGGTGCCATCGATCTTTCAGGTCATCGACCCATCAGCTGGCGCCAAGACCATTTCAGGGGCAGCGAGAGTCGATCGCGGGGCCAAGGGACGCCCATTGCCCCCTGGATCCGCCTCTGGCTCCAATGACACGTAGCTAGACTGTGCCACCGGAGCCGGGCTCAGGCAGGAACTACCCAGTGTACTGTCATCTCCTGGGTTGGAAGCGGTCGGACAAAAAGCTGACAGAGCTGACAGAGGTCAGCCTTGATCCAGGGACCTTCCCCACACTGGTCAGCTCTGCCATAAAGGGAATTTGACACCTTCATAACGTGATTTTATCTGAGGTAGCCAAGTTGTAAAGCAAGTCGGAAAACCCGGTACTCCATATATCATTTGTCTTGGAACTCGATATTTCCGTAGAAAAAAGCTAAAACCTACCTGACACCAACCCCCTCATCAGCCCCTCGCCGGGAGGCCATTGTTGTGAGCTGCTGGTGTGACGACATATGCTGACGTCACGATGAGCATCAGCCGATCGAAGCCCTTGAAGCATTTCAAGTATGGTAGTGGTTGCCAGATCATGACATCATCCACAGGCTACATTCCCTTTAAAGGGAATGTGGCACCTTGGTCGAATCCTGGAATTTAGTGAAATTAGGCGAACTTTTAGCCAAAAATAATGAAACCACTCATGATTTCTCTGAAAAATGTTCAATAAGCTCAATATTTTTTTAAAATACTCCTCTAGGAAAATAAATAAATATCTGCCTGTGGATGATGTCATGATCTGACAACCACTACCATACCTGAAATGCTCCAAGGGCTTCATTGGCTGAAGCTCATCGTGACGTCAGCATATGTCGTCACACCAGCAGCTCACAACAATGGCCGCTCGGCGAGGGGTAGATGAGGGGGCTGGTGTCAGGTAGGTTTTAGCTTTTTTCTACGGAAACATCGAGTTCCAAGACAAATGGTATATGGAGTACCGGGTTTTCCGACTTGCATTACAACTTGGCTACCTCAGTTAAAATCACGTTATGAAGGTGCCACATTCCCTTTAAACAAATGCACCACGGCGGTTGCCACCTGTAACGTATTGCAGCCCTATGTAGACCTTTGACGTTCGTTGTTTTCATTATTAATCTGGTTTAAAATGATAAGGATAATTTTGCTTTACCTCTTCCAAGACTTTTCAAATAACATCTATTCAAGGCTTCTTAGAAACGAGCGAAGGCGCGCGCCAAAATGGTTCCGAGTGGCGAGGAAAGCGAATAAAGACAGAGAGAGAGAGAGAGAGAGAGAGAGAGAGAGAGAGAGAGAGAGAGAGAGAGAAGAAGGAGAGAGAAAAGAGAGAGAGAGAGCCTAGGGGAGAAAGGAATAGAATAGACAATAGACTGGACTTTGATAGAATAAAATAGACTTTGACAATGCCACCTCAATTATTCATTAGGACAATATAACGGTACTTTTTGTAACGCAGTAACAGGGGAAACTATAAGTGGGGCTGCTCTTTATTATCTCTGATCACCATGCTTGGCGTTTAAGAGCACATACTACAATACTAAGCCTGTTTGATCGCCTTTCAGAAAATTAAAGTGATGACTCAGAAGCGCTCGTGGAATAGCGCGGGTCATTTGGAAACCTTTCCGGCTTATTCATCGGACGAATTTTGATAATAAAATTATTATCCCACGGTTGTAGTTTAAACGTTGGGTTTAAAGATTTCATCACATCAGAAACTTAAAATTCTAGCAAAAAACAAAGATCGTCAACATGCTGTAAGGGATAGAGAAATCTCTGACATGTACCTTATCTAACAACGCGGACATAATTTTACAACAAGGGAGCAATTTTAGAGTTTGTCTAGCATTAATCTTTCCAGGTGGCGTCCGCGAAAAGATAAAAAATTATGGGATGATCTTTATGGGGGGGAAGTAGGAGTGAAAGTATTGTTGGGATATATCTGGTTACCCTTCATGGAATTCTGGCTCTGGTTTTTCTCCACTCAAACGGTAGCGTAGCTCTGAAGTGCGCTTTCCAACGTACGATATTTATCAGATATTTATTTCATATATATCACATGTTTTTTTACAATAAAATCAATTGCTGAATAACTTATTTGTTATGACGGGTAATCAATAAAATGATGATTGACTGTATTTGAAAATTCTGAGTTAATTAAGAAATAAACATATATTCATAGTTGTGATGTGCTTAAAGCAGTGGCAGAAGTTCTCCTTAAAAAGCAAAACAATATTATAACTTGCTGCAGAAACGTCGCTCTGGGTTCACCGGGGACGCCTGGCTCAGTGGATAGCGTTACTGAGTTTTAAACCATGGGCTCCCGGTTAAAGTCCTGGCAGAGCCTGTGAATACTCAGATGTTATGCCCCAAATCTCTCCACAGGGTGAAAGCTGGTGACTCCTTATAACTATGGCAGTTGGTGCGTCGTTAAATCAGAACGATTATTATCCGGGTTTTACCGGCGCGAAAATAAAAGCATTCCGGCGAAATTTGGGGAAGGGGCAAATAATAGTTTGACTTTCCCTTCGCCGCTTTCGGAGGGAGGCATGCCTCCCGCCCCCTTCTCCCTTGGAGCCGTGGCTGGGTATCTAAACATGTATAAGGGTTAATTTATCCGATTAATTTCGATAAAGAAATTGCTCGACCAAGAGCGTAACTTTATTACCCTTTTTGAACGACTAAACACGTGATTTAAATACCTTAGTCCGCGAATATTTTATATATTTTGGATACAGATAATTCCTATCTTGTGTCATATCTAACGGCGGAGACGTAATTTTAATTTAAAGGGTGCAAGTGATTTTTTCTTGCAAGCGTCATGCCTGATTGCATCACCGAAAATAGGATGATTTTCTGTGTCGAGCTTTATGTGGTGGGAGGAAATACATCTAGCACTCACTTGGCCACCCTTCCAGGAGCCCTGGCACGGGATGGTCTCCATTCAAGCATAAGCTAAGCTCCAAAATGCCCCTATCAAGGTAATGTCCAGATGCTTTTTAACGAAGCAATCGGTTGCCGATGAGCTTATCTAGTATGCCCGATATACACAAGGACGAATTATTTACTATATTGAATACGTTGAAATAAGCAGAGAGTGAAAAATGTTAGTTGTTATGTTTGAAATTAGTGAGAGAAACCTGGTTAAAAAGGTAAAAGCTAAAAGGTAAAAGGTAACCTGCTGTAAAAAAATTACGTCCGGTTTTATCGGAGAAAAATCACTATTTATTTCGACGAGCTTTGAAGGTGTTGAAAGAAAATTTGGCCATTGGTCACTTTTAAGGGGTCATGCCCCGCCCCTTAGGACCACATTTGTTCGTGTGTGCTGCCTCTGTATGTTCGGGGCCAGGGTCCTGTTCTTTATGCTGTAGGTAAGTGACATTAAAACAAAGTTTGAATATTCTAGCATGCATATCAGGCATACATTTGTATCGGGTCAGTCCTTTGCTGAGTAACCCATGAAACAGAGTTTTTATCGAGGCTGTGAAAAAAACGCCCGCTATCATTCTCCCGGCGGTGCAAAATGTTTTGCTGCTGGTTTATTATAAAAGCAAGGCACTGCAAAGGCTAAGTAAAATATTCGCCAGATTCCATAAAAGTACCAATTTGTTTACAGTGCTCAAATAACGGATTAAAATGGCCAAAATTGGGCACTATCATGCGCTTCCCTGCTCCTTTCTTGCAATACTCTGAGACGTGAGGAGTATATTTAAGTACTTCAGTCAACCCAAAAAAGTTCCCTTTAAACCCTTTGGTTATGTGTATACAAAAGTGTAGACGAGTGTAGTTAATTATATTGACTCTCCTGGGGGGGGCAAAAGGTATGTTGCCCCCTTCCACCGCTTTGGGGAGCATCGCGGGGCTGCCCCCTTCCCGCGTCGGTCAGTGCTCCCAGACCAAAATAAGACCAAAATCTATGCAATGTGTGTAAAATCGTCTTTCTCACTTATCATTTAATAAGGGAATACCCCAGAAGCTGCTTTTATCAGGTGACTGCCGAGTTTAAGAGAATTAATCAAAAGTTCAATTTTGCAAAAACGAGGTGTTTTGAGAAAACCGCTGATGTTCGGGAACTTTAGGATAGCTAGAAACTCGCATTTGAATTCATTCCCAAGCGCTTGAAATAAACTACGGATACTGGTGTCTCCAAATTCGGCCAGGCCACTGCTTCTATGTTAGAACTTATGGTAAAATGCCTTCGTTTTTCACCTGGTTGTATTAAGTAAAGTTGGAAATTCAAGTGAGGACTGACTAACGATACATGACTTGGACACTTTAACCTGGCTGTCCGTATTATAACATGCACGTTCTACATAGAGTGAGTCTTCATAGTATATGATAATCTAGACTTTAAAGAAAGACAAAGGTTGACATGGACCAAGTAAAACGAATATTCCTACACTACTGCACTCTGGGCCGAAACACATTAATACACATAAGCGCATACGAAATATTTGACACAACTAAGCTGGAATCAGTTTGATAACCCATGCCCACTTTGAAGTAACTTTCTCCAGAGGCGGAAACACGACCTCCCCCTCCAGGCAGGAGACCGGGCCGTACCCCACCATCTCACAGACGATCTGGTCCGGCGCTGAGCCGAGCTTCACACTGCCGCTCTCCGGCCAGTGCAGCACGCTGGCGTACACCAGCTCGAAGCGGGAGGTGTACCAGACGTCGGGCGTGACGCTGTCGTTCTGTACCGCCCAGTGCGAGCTCTGGTAGATGGCCTCGCCGTTGATGTTGAGCCACTCCCCCAGCTGAGTGAGCCTCTCCTCATACACAGGCAGAATGGTGCCGTCGCTGCTGGGGCCGATGTTGATAAGCACGTTGCCCCCGCAGCTGACGGTGCGTACCAGCTGAGCGATCATCTCCTCCGGGCTCATGTAGTCGGAGAGCTTGGCGTTACGGCGCAGGCCCCACGATCCGGTGTCCAGCGTGAAGGCGTTCTCCCACTTGTGCTTCTGCAGCACGCCTGGGCTGAAGCGGTCGTCGCAGTTGTAGAAGCCACCGTGCTGGCATCGCGTACCACTGCCCCAGCGGTCGTTGACGACGACGGTGTTCTTCACCGGAGAGTCGTTATACAACCAGGCGAGAAACTCTGTGCTGTTCCAGTACTCCGGAGGGTCGTTCCAGTCTCCATCCGACCAGACCACGTCTGGATGGTACACGTTCACCAGCTCGTACAGCTCCGGCATCGTCTTCATCGACACGAAGTTGGTGGTGTTGTGCTGGCGGTCGCTCAGGTACAGCGGGTTGAACCACTCGAGCAGGCTGTGGTAGAGCCCGAAGTGGAGGTGGTCGTACTTCCTGATGGCGGCAGCCAGCTCCCCGACTATGTCGCGGCGCGGTCCCACGTCCATGGAGTTCCAGTTGAACGCGTACCTGCTCGGCCACAAGGTGTATCCTTCGTGGTGTTTCGAGGTTAGGACGACGTATTTAGCGCCGGACCTGTGGAAGAGCTCAGCCCAACGATCGGGATCCCACAGTTCTGCTGTGAACTGTGGCGCAAAGTCGGCATACGTGAAGGCTGGCCTATAGTTGTTGGTCATGAAGTTGACGTAGGCTGCGCGCTTGCGATGCTGCCAGTTCTCCCAGAACCACTCGGCACCGTCTGAAGGCTCTGTGCCGGTGCCGAAGGCGGGCACCGAGAACACCCCCAGTGGATGAAGATGCCGACCTTGGCCTGGTCGTACCAGCTGGGCAGAGGTCGTGAGTCTAGAGACTCCCAGCTGGTGTTGTACCTCTTCCCCACCGGCGACTGATCCACGCTCTGCTGCTGCTCCGACACAGAGGCGGTGTTCGAGGCCGCGCCTGACGCCAGCACCACGGACGACAGGAACGCCGAACACAGCAGCATGGCTGTGGCACTTCACTCGAACACCAGCGTCGAATACGGTCAACGTAAACAAAACACAGGAGCTTCAGAAGTCTGCTAAGTCGGCTAATTTACAGAGGGCGAATCGGATTGTTTACAAGTTGTGATATGTTATACAACACGGTGTATGGCAGTGCGTGCAGCCAACCGAGCGGCAGTGCCGATAGTAACAGTGTTCCGTGTGCGGGCGGCCAGATACCCGAGACCCCAATCTCGCTCCCGGCCAGGGGCGGACTCATACCACGGGAACTGGGGCCGACGAAATCCGGAGATGGTGTCTGAATTTTGATAAGACAGTATTAGGATCGACCAAGAAAGAGAAACATCATCGAGCTTGCTAAGCTCGTGCAGACTGTGATCAATATGATGCGCATACACTAGAAGGGATACTGGCCGCTTCATATCATGCATAGACTCCCAGGGCCCCGTCTAATATACAAACTAGGTGGGACTCGTCCCACCTAGTTTGGCCAGATCACACCTAGTTCAGTAAAAATCCCACCTAGTTTATACTGGCTTGGGTGGAAACTGTGTGTAATAAAACAATCGTTTAAGTTCAAGAACATTCTAGAATATGTGTACATCACATGAGGCCTACTCACGGTCTGTATTTCTTAAAGGGAATGTGGTACCTTTATAACGTAATTTTACCTGAGATAGCCTAGTTGTAAATCATGCCGGAAAACTGGGTACTCTATATGTCATTTGTCTTGAAGCTAAAAATTTCCGTAGAGAAAAGCTAAAAACTACCTGAAACGTACCCCACATGTACCCTTAGCAACAAGCCACAGTTGTCAGCCGTTAGTGTGACGACATATGCTGACGTCACGGTGAGTATCAGCCAATCCAAGTCCTTGAAGCCTATTGAATATGGTAGAGGTTGCCAGATCATGACATCATCCACAGGCAGATATTTATTTATTTTCCTAGAGGAGCATTTTAAAACTAAAAATATTGAGCTTATTGTACATTTTTTCAGAGAAATCATGGACGCTTCCATGATTTTCGGCTAAAAGTTCCCCTGATTACACTAGATTCCAGGATTCGACCAAGGTCCACATTCCTTTTAAGTTCCATCTGATGCATGTTTTATTTTGGACCATCATAAGCTGAGCTTAATCCGCGATCCACCGGGGGCATCAATGGCCCCCTCTAAATCCGAAAATACGGGGGTTAGCGCAAATGTGCAAAGCGCATTAGAAAACTCTTATGAATTTAGCATGATCTGAATTTGCATTTTTAAGCGCCCAAGTCAATGGTTTGACCTCTAGAGGTCAGGTTAGGTAACGATAGTCTATTTCCACCAAAATGTGCAATGCTTAAGAAACTTGGGCAGGGTCAGGAGTTATTAGATATGGCCATTAGAGCTGTTGAGATCTGGGAAAAATCTTTTGATAGGAAAATGCCAAGGCTTTCTCCGCTACGTGGAATATAATGACCTCCGGCCAGTGATTTGACCTCCAGGAGTTGACCTAATTGAACCAAGGTCACGAAAGGTCAGAGTGACCTTGACGTATACCAAATGAAAGCCAGTGACTAGACATACACGATGACGTTTGATTCAGCGCCTTAGCTTGGTTAGGTCAAAAGCTATCGTCAAAATACTTATTTTACTCCTGGTGAACTGTGATGACCTCAGATAGTTCAAACGGAAAATTTAGCCCCTGGGACCCGTGAAAGGGTGTTCAAGAACGATTTCTGAGCAATCTGAGCATTTGTAACCATTTTTGTGACTTTTAGATCATAATACTGCATTTCCCATGCTTTTTCTATGGGAGTGGTCACTTTGTGACTTGACCTCAGGACACCAAATAAAAAAATCCTGGATGTACATTTTTTAGACTTTGAAGGGGTCATGAAGAGAAAAAAGTTTCAAAGCGATCGCCTTAGAAATGTAGCTATGGTAGAGCTCAAAAGTTGAAGTAAGGTGACCTTGGTTGACCTCGCCTGGTGACCTGACCTAGTGTGACGAGTGGTAAAAAATTCAGGGATGATGGAAAAATGATGGGGTGAGAGGTAGACCTGTCAACCACGGTGCTGCGCTTCGTCGCTTTTCTGTTATTTTGAAGAAAAAACCTTAGGGGGCCATCGATGCCCCTCGGTGGGGCAAGGGTGAAGAATGCTAGCTGATGTTGGCCTACCCCAACGTGTGCGAAGAAAACCCCGCGAATGCGCCGAATGATCACAAAGCTGAATACAGTCTACAGCCAATAAAAATGCTCGTCTCATCCAACCAAATGCTTTAAAAACCTCAGGTCACTTGTCAACCTGGGAGCCCGCCAGTCATGCTTGAGGCGGGTTTGGGCTACGGCAGTGTGAGTTTTTATTCGTGATGCTTTTTTGATTGGTGGTTAAGAGTTACATTTTATATATTTTTGCGGAAAACGAAGAAAATATCTGTTCAGATGGATGAGGACTCGTTCTTTTTTGCGAATAGGTGGGTAAATATTTTAAGGTTTTTGCTGGTTTTGAATAGCAATTTAATCTGGGCAGGAGTATAGCTGGAATGCAATGCAACATGAGGGTTGTTTTATAGAAGTATCAAAGGCGTCCCCACAAATTGTTCCTGTGACGACAGACTCCCTGTGGAGGCTCTGGGGAGGGATTCAGCGCAAAATATTTCTTAACTATCGCGCCGCTGTCTCCATTTGCATCTTGGTGCATTGCGTTACATATAGTGTATATGGAGTGAATAAAGATTATCATGTATAAAAAGAACAGTTTTAACGTGAAAATAAGCTCGAATTTCCCTTGCATCCGTCATGCACCGATTGCACCGCGCAACGCTCTTTTTTGCTTGTTGACTTGGCCTGTCTCCGAACTGAAGGCTAGTCTTAGCATTTTTGCCTTTGTATCGGGTAGGGTTGGTTGAGTTATATGAAATCCCACCTAGTGAAAATTCCTTAGACGAGACACTGTAGACTCCTTATTTGCGATTGACTCCTCATTACAAGAGGAGCAAAATATTGTTTTGCAAAATCGTAGGAAAATAGTAGTGTTTTACCTCATAGCTCATGCAGGCCAATCTCTCAAGTACCTATATATTTCGCAAAACGACGTGTTTGAGCAATTGGTTTTCCAACAATGTACTTGCTGTCTTTCATGCTGTTTTCGTTTTATTACCGTAATGCTTTTATGCCCATGCTTGTTCCTATGATTTTATTTTCATTGACTTTTTCATCACCTCAAGAGGACAAAAATGGAGATATTGCCTTGGGAAAAAATAGTAGAGGTTGATTCCGTGTCAATACGTATTTCATTTAGCCACTACCTCAAATGTAAGCTTTGAAAATTAAAAAGGGCATTTGAACAAGCAGGTTATGCCTGTATAGCCTGCATCAATCATTCCAAAGCCACTGGATCTCAAGTATTATCATTTGTTGTGGCTTATTAACGTAATAACGTCTTGGGCTATAGCTGCGGCGCCGTCATCTCTCCCTGTTGGAAGGATTTCTGAGAGGTCAAATAGCTCCTTGCCGAGGGAGTCTTGCGGGGAGTTGAACCTGGGTTAGCCGGGTGGAAGGCGAGCACGCTAACCACTGCACAATTTGAGCACACCTCATCTCCTGGATCTCAGCTGAACCTCCGTCCAGCGTACCTGTTTGGGCCTACCTTAACGGCAAGTGGCGATACAAAGAATAAAACTATTTTTTGACCTGAATGTTGAAGATGGTGTCAGATGGTGTCTTGAATGCAACCAGTTCTCATGTCGGTATATGCTGCCGAGCCAGTTCCGTGCGAAGTTTGACCCACCTCACTTATCCTCCAATTGACGGAGAACGTGTTGTGAAGCAGCCAGGCTCTGAAGATTGGGCCCTTCTGGCGGCCTTCTCTTGCCAATATCTCGGAAAACGAGCTATTGGGCTCTGTGGTTGTTGGGCTAGCTCGGCGATTTCGAGTACTTCCACTCGGAGAAGTACCTACTGCTACGCTGCACTCCATGAATTTCGTACTGTGATTCTTTACACATTTTGCCGTTACCGATAAAAGATAGTACTTCGAACGCTGGAAAAATCAGCGTTGTAACATAACATAACATATTATATATGTTCATGATTACATCACATTGACATACAAAGATATGAAGCTCGATTGAAGCAAAAACGCCAACGGTGCTTAAATCGAGGCCCCTCTCGAGCTCTATGGACAAATTTAATTAGCTATGATGACACTGAATTTCCAACACACACACACACACACACACACACACACACACACACACACACACACACACACACACACACACACACACACACACACACACACACACACACACACACACACACACACACACACACACACACACACACACACACACACACACACACACACACACACACAAATTGTGTAATAAAAACACAAATCATAGACACGTGAGTAATGAACTTAAAGATGCCAACATTTTGCTTCCTAACTACATAAATCGTCTGTTCCTCCCGTCTAAACACGGCGCCACGCTCCCTCACCGACTCCACCCTCAGTAAGTCCTTCCCAGTCCTTCAGGAGGCTGTTAGGTTTTTTATCGTTTTTGCTCTACCATGGACTGAAATTAGTCTAAAGTCTTTTGTTTTTTACTAGAAACTTTTGTACAACCATTCCAGTGATCTGTCAAAGCTTTTTATCTTCAGGTCCAAGAACTATGTTGCAGACTTGTGTGGTAATTGGGAGGTTATTGACATTTATATCGAGAATTCCGGAGAGTTCTAGAAATAGCGCATTCCTTAGACCATCGTAGTGAGAGCAAGCTAGGATGAAGAGTTTTGTGTCTTCTCTTTGATGACCACAATCTCAGACTGGGGAGTCAGACCTGCCAAGAGCATGTCTGTGAGCATTCAGTGTCGACGATTCAAGCCTAACCTGTGTGTGAAGTCTGTTGCCCAGTTTCGTACCTAAGGGAAAATAAGCGTTTGGAGCTTCAGGGAGGCGAGTTTTTTTAATATGTTTTTTTAAGTCTAAAATTTTGTTTGTTTGCCGCAGTTCTTGCGGAAGCCTATTCCACACTCTTGTGACTCGGGGAGAAAAAGAGTTTGAGCAGGAGGATGTGCTGGATGCTGGATATGTAAGATTGATGTTAAGCGTGTTTCTGATGACTGGTAGTATCGACATGTCCGGGATTCGGTAGTAAGTCTTTAATATAATGGGGCATTCTATCATCGAACATGATACGGTGGAAAACGAGAGCGCCATTGTCTCCCGCCGTTTTTCCAGTAAAGACCACCCGAGCTCTTCCAGCAGTTTTGTTCTCGGAGTCCTTCTCAGCACTCCTGTTATTAATCTGGCAGCTCTGCTCTGGGTCTTTTCGAGTCCACCCTTGTCGTACTCGGCCAGATGACCGTCATATACTGTGTCACAGTAGTCCAGATGTGATTGTACATACGTTTTGTAGATACTTAACGGTGTTTGTCTGGGGAGCAGGTCTGCTATCGTATACAGGGGGCTTAGTGTTTTGTTGAATTTCAGGAGAATTTCGCTGACATGCAAATTCAACCTCAGATCGGTTGAAAGTGTCAGTCCTAGGTGTTTATGTGAGTGTTTTCGGGGGATTTGAACGCCATATATTATTATTTCCACCTATATTCCAGCAGTTCAAATTGTGGAGCTGCTAACGGTTGACTTACAATTTCTATTGTATATACAAAAATAAGATGAAGACTGGGGCGACAGAAAAAGCTTTAGCGTAATCAACCACGAGATTTTCCGATTAAATCGGGAAAATTGTATGCTTCTTTCCTTCCAATTTTGACATCAGGGAAAGGCCGTTTTGTACCATCAGTTTTTCGAGGCACCAGTCGGATTTCGGATGCATTTTGCAGTGGGCCGCTTTAGAACGGAAAATGGGCAGTTCATCATGAAATAGGGGCGCCCAACCACAAAACAGAGGGCGGCCAGAGGTGAATGAGGGCGGCCCTTTGCTTTGTTGCAGCGTTGAAGTGGGATGTTCTAAGGCTGCGCAAGAGCGGGGGAGAGGGTCCGCGCAATCATGCAGAAGAGTGAATGAGTGCAGTCCATGTTGCAGTGGGCCACCCTAGGTCTGAGAAGGGGCAGAAAATCGTCGACACCGGGCATCCAACCACAAATCTGAGGCCAGCTGGAGGCAAATAAAGGCTCTCCATGTTGAAGTGGGGCGCCCTGAGACTGTAAAATAGAAGTGAAGGGTGGAGAAGAGGCGCACAGTCATGCACTAGAGCGTGGTCCACACTGCAGTGGCCCGCCAAGGGCTGAAAAGGGGTGGCCAACCGTGAACCGTGAAATAGGAGGCTCCCAACCATGAAATAGAGGTCGACTGGAGGTGAGTAAGGGCGGTCCACCTTGAGGTGAGGAGTCCTAGGTCTGCAAAAGAGCGGCCAATAGTGGAGAAGTGGCGAAAAATCATGCAGAAGAGGGCGGCTAAAAGTAGACGAGGGCGTTCTATGTTGCAGTGGAGCACCCTAGGGCTGAGTGAGGGTGGCCGATCGTGAAATAAGGGCGCGCAACCACAAAATAGAGGGCGGCCGGAGGTGTGTGAGGGCGGCCCATGTTGGAGGTGGGAGCCCTATGTCTGCAAAAAAGATCAATAGTGCAGAAGTAACGATCAATTATCCAGAAGAGGGCTACCAAAAGCAGATGAGGCTGGTCCATGCTGCAGCGGGGTGCCCCAGGGCTGAAGAGGGGGGCAATCGTAAAATACAGGCGCCCAACCACAAAGGAGAGGGCGGCCAAAAAAACGACGAGAGCGGTCCATGTTCAGGTTGGGCGCCGAACAGGAGCGGACGCAGACAAACCCATGTCTGCCTCTCCTCCTAGGGGGGGGTGGGACGTGCAATTTGGGTGCTCGACAGACCTAGTAGGTATAAGGTACCTCTCTAACTCTCCAAGTAGGTACATGATCGCTCTCGGGGGGCTGGTGGGAGCGAAAATGTTTTGCTCTACAGACCTAGTGTAAACACCTTTTTTCAAAAATTTATCCGGCCTTTGGGGGCCAAAAGATAGTTTTTCCCCTCCAGCGCTTTGGGGGGCATGACCGGAATGCCCCCTTGCGTCCGCCAATTGCGCCGAATGGTATGTCGGGGAGAGCTGATTACAAATTTGGAATGGCTCACAGTGGAAAAAGCCAGTTTCAAATGACTCTTTCTTTGCATTTTCGTCTAGTATTCACTGTTTGGTCATCATTTGATTCACCGTAACGAGAGAAATCGAATGGTGCTTAAAGGGAATGTGGCACCTTTATAACGTGATTCTAACTGAGATAGCCAAGTTGTAAATCATGCCGGAAAACCCGGTGCTCAATAGGAAAAATTTGTAGGTATCATTTGTCTTGAAACTAAAAATTTCCGTAGAGAAAAGCTAAAAACTACCTGAAATGTACCCCACATGCACCCTTAGCCAGCAGGCCACAGTTGTCGGCCGTTGGTGTGACGACATATGCTGACGTCACGGTGAGTATCAGCCAATCCAAGCCCTTGAAGCCTATTGAATATGATAGTGGTTGCCAGATTAATACATCAGCCACAGGCAGATATTTATTTATTTTCCTAGAGGAGCATTTTAAAACTAAAAATATTGAGCTTATTGTACATTTTTCAGAGGTATCATGGTCGCTTCCATGATTTTCGGCTTAAAGTTTCCCTAAATACAATAAATGCCTCGATTCGGCCAATGCCTGGATCGACCCTGGAATTTAGTGTAATTAGGCGTACCTTTAGTTAAAAATAATGAAACTATTCATGATTTCTCTGACAAATGTACAATAAGCTCAATATTTGGTTTTTAAAAATACTCCTCTAGAAAAAGAAATAAATATCAGACTGTGGATGATGTCACGATCTGGCAACCACTACGATACTTGAAACGCTTCAAGGGCTTCGATTGGCTGATGCTCATCGTGACGTCAGCATATGTCTTCACACCAGTAGCTCACAACAATGGCCGCCGGCGACGGGGGGCTGAGGGGGGCTGGTGTCAGGTAGGTTTTAGCTTTTTTCTACGGAAATATCGAGTTCCAAGACAAATTAAATATGGAGTACCGGGTTTTCCAACCTGCTTTACAACTTGGCTATCTCAGTTAAAATCACGTTGTGAAGATGCCACATTCCCTTTAAACATCGATTCCAACTCAACAGTGCTGTCAGACGCTAGAGCCCAGAAACTCTTAACTAACCAGTCCCCTTATTTGACCTGTCGTGACCTCAATATTGACCTGGGTCCAAAAGTGACTGATATAGTTTTTTCATGATTTTTTTATGAGCGCACCAGCGTCCGCGTTTTTCACTATCCCGCATAGGAGCCGAGAACCAAGTTCGGGTGTTTGAAGCCCCCCACCCCGCCCCCCCACCAGGGCGAAGGTGGCTCGGAGGCCCACTGGGGCACTGGCGACTGCTCCGAGAAGAAGGGCCAAAGGGGCCGTGGCCCCCTCCATAGCCTGAAATAGTATCTATTGACCCACCAAGGCACCACATTTTAGCCGATTTTTTACTAATAATATTTTCGCGCATTTTTCGCAATTCAGCCCCCCCCCCACCTTTGGCCCCTCCAAAAGCTGCTCCTGGATCCGCCAATGCACCGGGCGGGTGTTAAAAACATGATATTCGCGCGCTGCCACATGCTGCGCCTTCCGCAGTTCCTGTTCCGGCCACTGGTAGCGCTAGTGCGGCGGTAGCTCGGTGGAGGCGGTAACTTGACTGGTCTGCGAGTTTCGCAGATCAGATGCTGCCGGTGGTTGGAGAGGGTGCGGCGCCGGGGAGACGGGAGACTCCCACCGTATGGTGAAGTGCTCTGCAGGATTTTCTGATAGGGGTTGAAGAGAAAAGAAGCGACATGGGACAGTGCTTCATCAGACTCCTTCTGCTGCTCTGGGCCACTCCAGGTAGGTAATCCGACCTAACCTAACCTATGTCGATGCGGACGTCATGATTCCCGGAAACTGTGAGTGTAGTGGCTGGAAAAGTTGTTTGACGATATTGACTGTTTGTGAGACGACGTCTTCATTATGTCATTAACATTAGCGCGACTTCCTTGTGGTTCCTTCTTCATATTGACGGTCAGTGGCGTAGACAGGATTCGGCCAAGAAAGGGCCAATGGCCGTTGGGGTACCACCCAGGCCGGGACGCATCATGTATCTTGTATCATGTAATTCTCACACTTCCACACAAATGAGGTGGCTTTTAAAGTTTTGTCGCAATGAGTATGAAGTGATTATAAACTATGGAAGGAGATGGTAAGGATGAGGAAAGGTGAGGATCAAGAGGGATGGGATTCTACCTGGAGGGGTCGCTGCAGCCACAGGCGCATGCGCTCACAGCCTCCAGGTAGAGTAAGGATAAGGATAAGGCAGGGGCGCAAGTTTCCATATATTTGGGGGGGCTCGAGCCCCCCAATGCTTGGAAAAGCCCCCCAATGACCCGACGAGCCCCCCCAATCCCAAGTTGCGGGCCCCTGCGGACACAGCCGGGCCCCTGCCACGATTGCGGGCCCCAGTGGCCTACATGGGCTAGATTTGGCTGAGGCCAGGCTCCCTGGCATGCTTGCGCGTCCCCTGTGGGCCACCCTTAACCTCCGTGTCCGCATCCGGGCCCTTAACAATATTTTAAGGCCCACTTTGACTTCAGCCGGGTCCCTAATTCCGGCAGTCTCGGGCCTCCTGTCATCCAACCGGGCCCTCTGTGATCCATCCGGGCCCCCTGTGACTGCAACCGGGCCCCCTGTAATACACCCGGGCCCCCTGTGACTGCAACCGGGCCCTCTGTGATACACCCGGGACCCCTGTAATTACAACCGGCCCCCTATGATTCACCCGGGCCCCCTGTGACTGCAACCGGGTCCCCTGTAATCCACCCGGGGCCCCTGTGACTGCAACCGGGCCCTCTGTGATCCACCCGGGCCCCCTGTAATTACAACCGGGCCCCCTATGATCCACCCGGGCCCCTGTGACTGCAACCGGGCCCCCTGTGATCCACACGCGCCCTCTTTGACTGCAACACAGACCCCTGAGATCCACCCGGGCCCCCTGTGACTGCAAACGGATTCCCCTATTGTCCAACCGGGCCCCCTGTGACTGCAACCGGGCCCCCTGTAATCCACCCGGGCCCCCTGTGACTGCAACCGGGCCCTCTGTGATCCACCCGGGCCCCCCTGTAATTACAACCGGGCCTCCTATGATCCACCCGGGCCCCCTGTGACTGCAACCGGGCCCTCAGTGAGTCACCCGGCCCCCTGTGACTGCAACCGGGCCCCCTGTAATCCACCCGGGCCCCCTGTGACTGCAAACGAGCCTCATTTGATCCACCCGGGCCCCTGTAATTACAACCGGGCCCCCCTGTGACTGCAACCGGGCCCCCTGTAATCAACCCGGGCCCCCTGTGACTGCAACCGGGCCCCTGTGATCCACACGCGCCCTCTTTGACTGCAACCGAGACCCCTGAGATCCATCCGGGCCCCCTGTGACTGCAACCGGGCCCCCTGTAATATACCCGGGCCCCGTGACTGCAACCGGGCCCTCTGTGATCCACCCGGGCCCCCTGTAATTACAACCGGCCCCCTATGATCCACCCGGGCCCCCCTGTGACTGCAACCGGGTACCCTGTAATCCACCCGGGCCCCCTGTGACTGCAACCGGGCCCCTGTGATCCAGCCGGGTCCCCTGTAATCCAACCGGGCCCTCTGTGATCCACCCGGGCCCCCTGTAATGACAACCGGGCCCCCTATGATCCACCTGGCCCCCTGTGACTGAAACTGGGCCCCCTATCATCCACCCGGACCCCCTGTGACTGCAACCGGACCCTCTGTGATCCACCCGGGCCCCCTGTAATGACAACCGGGCCCCTATGATACACCCGGGCCCCCTGTGACTGAGACTGGGCCCCTATCATCCATCCGGGCCCCTGTGACTGTAACTGGGCCATCTGTGATCCACCCGGGGCCCCTGTAACTGCAACCGGGCCCCCTATGATCCACCCAGGCCCCTGTGACTGCGACCGGTTCCCCTGTTATCCACCTGGGCCCCCTGTGTTCCATCCGGGACCCCTGTGATTACAACCAGGCCAGTTATGATCCACCCGGGCCATCCGTGATCCACCCGGGTCCCCTGTGACTGCAACCGGGCCCTCAGTGAGCCACCCGGCCCCCTGTGACTGCAACAATGCCCCTGTAATCCACCCGGGCCCCCTGTGACTGCAAACGGGCCTCATTTGATCCACCCGGGCCCCTGTAATTACAACCGGGCCCCCTGTGACTGCAACCGGGCCCCCTGTAATCACAACCGGGCCTCCTATGATCCACCCAGGCCCCTGTGATCCATCCGGGCCCCCTGTGATTACAACCAGGCCAGTTATGATCCACCCGGGCCATCTGTGATCCACCCGGGTCCCCTGTGACTGCAACCGGGCCCTCAGTGAGTCACCCGGGCCCCTGTGACTGCAACCGGGCCCCCTGTAATCCACCCGGGCCCCCTGTGACTGCAAACGAGCCTCATTTGATCCACCCGGGCCCCTGTAATTACAACCGGGCCCCCTGTGACTGCAACCGGGCCCCCTGTAATCAACCCGGGCCCCCTGTGACTGCAACCGGGCCCCTGTGATCCACACGCGCCCTCTTTGACTGCAACCGAGACCCCTGAGATCCATCCGGGCCCCCTGTGACTGCAACCGGGCCCCCTGTAATATACCCGGGCCCCGTGACTGCAACCGGGCCCTCTGTGATCCACCCGGGCCCCCCTGTAATTACAACCGGCCCCCTATGATCCACCCGGGCCCCCTGTGACTGCAACCGGGTACCCTGTAATCCACCCGGGCCCCCCTGTGACTGCAACCGGGCCCTCTGTGATCCACCCGGGCCCCTGTAATTACAACCGGGCCCCTATGATCCACCCGGGCCCCCTGTGACTGCAACCGGGCCCCCTGTGATCCACACGCGCCCTCTTTGACTGCAACCGAGACCCCTGAGATCCACCCGGGCCCCCTGTGACTGCAAACGGATTCCCTATTGTCCAACCGGGCCCCCTGTGACTGCAACCGGGCCCCCTGTAATTCACCCGGGCCCCCTGTGACTGCAACCGGGCCCTCTGTGATCCACCCGGGCCCCCTGTAATTACAACCGGGCCCCTATGATCCACCCGGGCCCCTGTGACTGCAACCGGGCCCCCTGTGATCCACACGCGCCCTCTTTGACTGCAACCGAGACCCCTGAGATCCACCCGGGCCCCCTGTGACTGCAAACGGATTCCCTATTGTCCAACCGGGCCCCCTGTGACTGCAGCCGGGCCCCCTGTAATCCAACCGGGCCCCCTGTGACTGCATCCGGGTCCCCTGTAATCCAACCGGGCCCCTTGTGACTGCAGCCGGGCCCTCTGTGATCCACCCGGGCCCCCTGTAAGGACAACCGGGCCCCCTATGATCCACCCGGGCCCCTGTGACTGAAACTGGGCCCCCTATCATCCACCCGGGCCACTGTGACTGTAACTGGGCCACCTGTGATCCACCCGGGGCCCCTGTAACTGCAAACTTCCCTGTGGTCCAACCGGGCCCCCTGTGACTGCAGCCGGGTCCCCTGTGATCCACCCGGGCCCCTGTGATCCAGCCGGGTCCCCTGTAATCCAACCGGGCCCCCTGTGACTGCAACCGGGCCCCTGTAATCCACCCGGGCCCCCTGTGACTGCAAACGGGCCTCATTTGATCCACCCGGGCCCCTGTAATTATAACTGGGCCCCCTGTGACTGCAACCGGGCCCTCTGATCCACCCGTCCCCCTCCTGTGACTGCAACTGGGCCCCCATGTAATCCACCCGGGCTCCCTGTGATTACAACCGGTCCCCTATCATCCACCCGGGCCTCCTGTGACGGCAACCGGGCCCTCTGTGATCCACCCGGGCCCCCTGTAATGACAACTGGGCCCCTATGATCCACCCGGGCCCCTTGTAATGACAACCGGGCCCCTATGATCCACCCGGGCCCCTGTGACTGAAACTGGGCCCCCATCATCCACCCGGGCCCCTGTGACTGTAACTGGGCCTTCTGTGATTCACCCGGGGCGTACTCAGAATCACGTTTCACAAAGAGCGGTGACATTCACGCGAAAGCGGCGTAGGTATCAAATGCAGCATGAATAACGCCCAATTCCAGAATGGAATTACCCCTTTCAAATATTGCGTGTAACTGCTTTATTAAGATGAAAAATCGCATATATATTTTTCAATAAATTATTTGAATGAAAATTATTGTACTTATTTGCTCTTATTCGATTTTTAAGTTTCTAATGCACTTTTACAAGTACTGTGGCGGAAGATGCACTATCAGCTGACGCAATAAAAATACGACGGATTTGTTTTTGTCCGTACCTCATTGTTTTAGGTAGTTACTGCCAAAAAGCCCCTAAAAGGGTTATTGTATTGTTGTGCGAGTGTAGTTTAGTGGAATTGGAGGTGAATTGTGTTGACTAATCATGAGTGAACTGTGAAAGGTCGGTCTGTGAACCTTATAATTTCATGAAACTGGGAAAGGAATAGGGAGTAAACATCTTTGAAGAATAAGTAGATCAAGATGCCGGTACTTGGTACCTAGGTATATCGGTAATGAGGTAGGTGGCTTCACACATGTTGCCAGATAACTTCAGGTTGATCTGTATGATAAGTGCCACTGTTCAAAAGGTCCAATGGATCAAAGCTTCCTTTAATTAGAATCGCTACAGGTTAAAATATATAATAAGTGCCACTGTTCAAAACATCCTCCAGTGCAATATTCCGAGTACCACAACTGGCGTTGACCACAACTGGTTAGGGTAGGTTAGGTTAGGTTAGGTTAGGTTAGGTTAGGTTAGGTTAGGTTAGGTTAGGGTTAGGTTAGGTTAGGTTAGGTTAGGTTAGGTTAGGTTAGGTTAGGTTAGGTTAGGTTAGGTTGGGTTAGGTTAGGTTAGGTTAGGTTAGGTTAGGTTAGGTTAGGTTAGGTTAGGTTAGGTTAGGTTAGGTTAGGTTAGGTTTGGTCAGGTCAGGTCAGGTCAGGTCAGGTCAGGTCAGGTCAGGTCAGGTCAGGTCAGGTCAGGTCAGGTCAGGTCAGGTCAGGTCAGGTCAGGTCAAGTTAGGTTAGGTTAGGTTAGTTCAGGTTAGGTTAGGTTAGGTTAGGTTAGGTTAGGTTAGGTTAGGTTAGGTTAGGTTAGGTTAGGTTAGGTTAGGTTAGGTTAGGTTAGGTTAGGTTAGGTTAGGTTAGGTTAGGTTAGGTTAGGTTAGGTTAGGTTAGGTTTCCGACTTGCTTTACAACTTGGCTATCTCAGTTAAAATCACATCATGAAGGTGCCACATTCCCTTTAAGGGTTGGCTGCCCCATTCGCCCCCTCCCCCAGGTGGCCACCTCATTCACCCGCCCCCCCCCCACCTGGTGGCCGCAGCCGGGTCCCAACTCCCAGTAGTTAATACCCTGTGGATGCAGACGGGCCTGCCATGGATGCGGTTCGTGTAACTGTAACCAGCCTCTGCCATGCTTGCCATGTGGGCCCCCTGTGGTATCCCGGGCCCCTATTGGTCTGACCGGCCCCCCTGTGGCCTGTCCGGGCCCTTGTGGTCTGCCCAGACCCCTGTGGTCTGCCCGGGCCCGTTGTGCTCCGCTCGGTCCCCTTGTGGTCTGCACAGGGTCGTATGGTTTCCTGGGTTCCTGTGGTCTGCCCGGCCCCTTTGGTGTGGTCAGGTCCTCTGTGGTGTGTCCGGGCCCATTGTGGTCTAAGAATATCGTGCAGAAACTGAAGCTGTTGTGTTAGTCTCGTATTTGCAGGAGTTCCTTATTTTTTAGCAGCTTCCTGCCCCAGGTGGTGTGTCCGTGCTCTCTGTTGCCGAAACCGGCCCCCTGCCATGCTTGCGGGCCCCCTGTGGTTTTCCCGGGCAATGTGCGGCCGGTCCCATGCC